>OY284481.1:17603111-18247000 GCA_958336345.1 Dorcus parallelipipedus
ATATGTTATTAATTACACTTAAAGTAATCTCTATATGAGAGAATTCAAATACTTCACGTTCTCAGAATTCATGCGGCAATATACTGTTCAAGTTAAGCAAACGTTTATAAATGTGCCATTAATTAATAATAATTAATACGTAAACAGTATAACAAGCGGCGATAATTAATTAAACAGATATAAACTTACTTGCTTCGTCTGTAAATGTTAACAAACAAAAGGAGGAAAAAAGCACAAGCGTTGAACTACCTCTACGTACCATGCACTGTTCAATACTAAGCTCTCTGTTAGTTTTCTCAAACCAGACCTCCCGCTTTTGTGGCAGCTGCTAAATGCGTACTAGCCCGAGAATTATGGAGGGATGTTGTCAAACGCGTCGTTCTAAGAGGGTTTAAAAAATTATTCGTCGAACGCCGCCCGCGTTTAATTTAAAACGGCGCGCGGGTCGCGTTATGTGTGTGCAATTTAGGTTCGTTACCGGCGGAGTAAAAGTCACGAAATTCCGGAGTTTCGGGAGAAAGAAAACGACGGCGTCAGGGCGACCGTGCGCGCGCGACCCGAGACTAAATTCCACGCCGTAAAGTTACCTGAGCGTTCTTACCTTGAGCCACTTTAATGTGAAAATGTTTCACTTGATACGAACGGAACGAAATCCCGCCAAATCTCTTTGTCTCAAGAGAGGAAGGAAGGACGTATAAACAATAATCAAATATATCTAAAAAGCAGCCAGAAATATATGTATCTCGAAATTCACTATGGAAGTTCTGTCAGAAAAACAAATAATTTTCAAAATAAAACTTTGGTGCTATTCTCATAGATGGGAATAGTAAGACTAGTGGTGGGAAATTCGAAAGGTCGTTCGTGTAAATGATTGGCTTCACGCAAAAAGGGTCCATTTTATCACCTTTTTTAACGTTTTGAGAAAATTGAAAAAAAAAAACATTCTATCTCTTGGTGATTCTTTTTCTGTGCTGAGCCATTGTTTTTGGTCCTGTTTTCTGTAGTCTATTTCCAGAAAGAAGACAAAAGAACACCAATACATATCACGCCCTTAAAAAAAGGAACATTTTAGAAAAAAAAAGGAGACTGAGATGACGATGAAGACTAGTGTTAATAATAGCTCTGTTCCAACCACGCGTTCTGACCGTTCAAGACACCGTCATAATCAGTTGCCCACCGAAATAATGATCGATGTTGACAACTTTGTCGAGTGTAAAACTTTGATGAGTGCATGCTTGTGATGGTTTCGAAACGGTCACAAAGCGTGCTTGGAACAGACCTAATGTAGTAGCCCCAAGTTTATTGATTATCATTAAGCACCAAGTCTAACTCGAAGAAGCAGAAATTAAGTATTTCAGGAAAATTGCAAAAAAAAACAGACTAAGAAATGCGAAGATAAAAGAAAACAACCAAACAAGAATCAATAACATCAAAGTTCGAGAGTAGGCAACTAAGTTGACAAGAAATATATTAGAAATTGACAAGAAAGGAAAACCCAAAGACCTGGAGGAAAAGAATAGAAGAGATAAGCGAGGTAAAACCCTGATAAAACTGAAACGATTAGTGTAGGATCGAAAGGAATGGAAGAGTTCCAATTCGACACCTTAAGGGGGGCGTGAGGTTAATCCAGAAGAAGAAACAGATAAATCAAAAAGTTGATTTTTATTTAAGGGAAGCACTGACCGGCTATCTAATATAATATATATAATATATAATATAATATATATAATATATAATATAATATATATAATATATAATATAATATAATATATATAATATATAATATAAAATATATAATAATATGTGCAAGAATTCTGGAGGGAAGGCTGAGACAACAAATAGAAAGAAAGCTAGATAGAAGAGAACCAATTCGGATTTAGACCAAACCGCGGAGTGAATGATGGGATATTTATTTATCGTCAGACAGATAGCGGAGAGCAGACAGATAGCAATGAGGGATGGAAGAAGTGCTGATATAGAGAAGGATTTTGACCAAGTCAGGAGAGAGGACATGTGGATAACTTTAGAAAACAGAAATGTATCGAAGGGTCTAATTAGAGGAATAAACTCTCTATAAACGAAGACGAAGACTTATGTTAGAACAAGACACGAGCAATCAGAACTGTTTGAAACTGTCCTTGGGGTAAAACAGGGATGCATTTTGAGCCCAGTGTTGTTCACTCTGATACTGGATGAAGCCGCAAAGGAAATTAAAAAAAAAACAGTGTTACGAAATCGGACTTAACGAAAACCTCGAAATAACCTTGGGGAAATTTTGTATGAAAATAAACTGCAATATGCAAGTATAAAAATTTAAATATTTAAGATCAGTAATTACACAAGAAGGAAAAATGGAGAAGAAATTAGAGAAAGAATAGCAAACAGAGGCAGCATCAAACATACTTTCTTAGGGAAAAAAATAAATATCGAAAGAAGTAAAAGTAAGAATACATTAAAAAAGTACCTAGTGATCCCGATGCTGACATATGCTTCAGAAACTTGGACAATAACAGAGAAACTAGAAGTCTTCGAAATGAGATTCTTAAGAAAAATAGAAGATTAAACGAGAATGGACGAAATAGAAAATATAACACACCGGGAAAACTTAAAAGTGAAATCAAAATAGAACAAGGAATACTAAGATGGTTTGGGCACGTAAAACCAATATGACAAGATTAACAAGAATGGTGTTCGAAGCAAGAAGTACCAGAAAGAAGATAAGAGCCAAACCAAGGAATAGGAGGCAAGAAGGAGTTAAACAAGCGTTGGACAAAAGAGGAATAAAATTGGAGAAGATGGACAATATAGTACAAGGTAGAAGCCAATGGAGAAATATATGGAAGACACCTACGAGACAATTCAACGGCTTACACCCATGAGGGTAGATAGGCTTATGGATTCAGTACGTTATAATAAAAATTCTCAGAAGATTTCTCTGACATAACTCCATCAGAATATTTACGTTTTATTTAAAACATCTGCATTATTATCTGATTATTATCTATATACAAATTATCTTTTTTTTAACACGATAAAATTCACAAAATTGTTTGAAATTAGTCAACCATGTTATGATACTTTTAGGCCCGATTTTACAATCATCGGATAAGCATTATTCTTAGAATAACGTGACGTAGATATGGAAGAACGTTAAACGATATTCGGCGAACAGTTATTCCGTCCTTATTCCACGATTGTAAAACTGGACCTTAGAGTGACAAGAGCTAACACCAAAATATTACATTTTATTACAAATTTCGAAATTTATTTTAGTTTACTATTAACGGAATTACTTATTGATTTTCGAAATTCATCCCATACAAATTGTAGTGATACAATTACATACAAATTTGTGTTTTCTGTTTAATTTTGAGGTCACGTTGTGGTAATATGTAAACAAAAAAAAAGGAGTTTACAGCAGAAACATAGTAATTAGTGCAATTATAAATTAATAATATAATTATAAATAAATAATATAAATAAAACAAAGAATTATTTACCTTCCACAAGGTCAACAGATTATTAAAAGAAAAATACCTAAATAAAATTTGAAAATCCCTTTTTTAGAAAAAAATCCCTTAATGACTTGAAAAAATTCCTCAAAAAGGGATTTACCCCTTAAGTTGGCAACACTGCTGTGAACGCTAGAAGCACCTAAAGATGGATTTACATGGAGCGTTGAGCGCGTCAAAACGTCTGGTGTATTGAAGTACCATTGGTTAGCGCTCCAGCAAGAGCAGCAACCAATAAGAGTAGGTACGCCAACCGTTTTGAAGCGCTCAACTCTCCATGTAAATTCAACTTAAGTATTCAACACAAATATCAGAGTAGCCGTCATTTCCTGCCATGAATAAATATTGGAAAATTATTGTTAAAAAAAATAATTTGGAAAGCGTATTAATAAAAGGCCTAAATAAGCTAATAATGCAATAAATCCAACACATATGCATATACAGGGTACTGCATTGATAAACGCAACAAAGGAAATCCAATCTGTCTGTGCAGTTTGAGTATTTTTCATTTGCTCAGTTTCAAAGTATTTTGAAAAGATTCAATAACCAAATTCAATTTACATATGTATATCAAACTATCAGCACGGCCTTCATTAGTGAATGTTCAAATAAATGACTAGAAAACATCAAAGTAACCTGGCTATATTTCTGTCAAATTTTGTAAGTTGTACTTTATTTTAACATTCACTGATCGATGCAGTGTTGACAATTTGATATAAATTGAATTTTATTACTACTGAATCTTTTAAAAATATTTTGAAACTAAGCAAATGTTAAATGCTCAAACTGCACAGACAGATTCATCTTGAAGAGTACTTTAAAAAACCTAAATGGAAATTTACTGTAAAATAACTAGGGAAGCCAATATTTGAACACCTCTAAATTAACATGGGATTTCCTATGTTGCGTTCACAAATGGAACGGCTTGTATATGCTCAATAAAATTGAAAATATGTGCGTTGTGTTCTTTAATTTGTATAGATAACAACATAAGATCGTCTTGCATACCTAAAAATTCAATATATGCACTTGCATATAATTATTAACCTTAGTTATAACAAACTCATTTCCTTATCCCTAGAATTCTATTATAGACGGATTATACTACAGATTAAATTTTACTTTCGTTTGATTACACCTATACCTAGAGCATTCAACGTTCATGGTGTAAGTGAAGTTTCTTATGGAGTTTTAACTTCACCTATTCTCTTCAAGAAATAGTAAAGTGCTCTCTGCCTCTACCACACGCGTTGTTGTCAGTTATATTCATTTTCTATGATGATATTTCATGTCTAAATATAACCAAATTGTTATGTAATAGGCAAACGTCAAATTGTTCACGCCCTGTATTATTTACACCTACTTGTTTGTTTTTACGTAACCTCTTTTTGGTTTTTCTTTTGTATTTAGGTTTCACGACTTGGCAACTGTGTAAGCTCTCTTCAGTGAACGAGTGGACGAGGAACTCACTATGGTGCCGATGCTATAAATTATAAAGAAGGCTCGTAAGCATAAACCTTAACAACACGTGTATGCGAAAACGCACCACGTGTTAAAGATTCAAGATCAATTTTATTTTACTTTTTAACGTTTAGGGAATGCTAAACGAATTAATACTAAATTTGCTATAAATTGAAGACTTAGTTCATGGCGTTCATTAAAGAAATAAAATAGGTTGCCTGTATACACCCAAAAAAGGGGGAACAATCATTTGACATAGCAGTTGACGTTAAATTTGTAGTAGGTATTAAGGGAGATATTTCGTATGATTTTCTGTTTATTCAAATCGGACTATGTATACATACAGCGTGTCGCTAAATTCCGTGGACACGGCTTAACCACAGATGATTTGATGGGCTGATTTAACCCAACGATCTACACTTATGGACAAAATTAAGGGACAACCAAATAAACTTGAAATAACTTTTGCAATTTACAAGTTATTTTTAATAGACTTTTCACATGTCAATTTATGACATGTGAAAAGTCCAGATTCCTGCTAAACAGGAATGATCGCCGTGTTCTTGTCATACGAAGACCAGAAAGCACTCGACAAATGTCGAATGCGACATGACGTCAAAATGACGTAGACTCACATACAAAACTATACAAATCGTTCGAGAATTGCGTCATTTTGACGTCATGTCGCATACGACATGATGTCGAATGATTTCAAGAATTGGGTGGGCGATACGCACCATGTACCAGAATTTGACAAATTTGGTGAGGGGGTCTGTAATGGTTTGGGGTGGCATACAATTTAATGGTCGAACAGAATTGGTTTTGATACGAAATGCGTCGCTAACAGCAAGGAGATATAGAGACGAGATTATTGTACCCCATCTTCAAAACCACTTGCCGAAAACTTCGGCAATGGATTCATTTTTATGCAAGACAATGCCACACCTCATACGGCTAACATTGTCACAGCTGCGTTGAGAGATGCAAATATCCAATGTCCAACAAAATTAAAAACACACAGAGACCGCCAGTAATACTTGACGAGCTCTCTAACATGTTTGTTCAAGAATGGGAATAGATACCTCAAGAAAGGATACGAAACTTAATCTCAAGCATGCCAAGTAGATTAGTAGCCACACGTGGGCACTCATACCAAATATCATACAAATTGGTCCAAGCGTTCTTTTGTTATAAGAATAATTAACTTTTTCTTCAACAACTTTGAAGTAGAAAACTGACTTAACGAAGAAATTTTGGATATAGATAAGTTGAGTTAAATCATCTTATTTTGCGCCCAGGAGTCTGTGGTTAAGCCACGTCCACGCAATTTAGCGACACGCTGTATGTAAATAACAAGAGTTATGCTGTGAGGTGTTTTTTTTAACTCACACCCGGTATAATAGATCAAAATACATAATTCATAATTACAGTCATACGTGCTGTTCGGTCTAACATTTAGGTTAATTCAATAGGTAGTCATTCATGCAAAGTTATTTTATTCTGTTTGATTTTATTGTAAATTGAAACATTACACCAGCCCATTAAACTTTTACTTTTTGCTTTAATGAAATAAACATTCGAAGACACAAATCCGAAACGAATACGTGCAGCTTTATGTAACGACACAAATCAAGGTAAATTTACTTTCACTGAAAAGTTACGAGTAATTGCATAACAATACCTAGCGGAAACAATGCCCCTGTGAAGCGTACTGCCTCTTTGTTCGGCGAGGTATCGTCCGAAAAATCTCACACGTTAGTAGAATACATGCACAGTTGAAATTATACTTTTCGAAAGAACGTATTTGTTCAGTTGTACGCTCGTTTATAACAGTTGTTCAAGTTCAACAACATATTCGGGCGTGATTACTCACGCTGTGTCATCGGCCGCGGAATGTGGCTGCTGTTGAAATTAAAGTGGCGGCGGCGGCGGCGGGGCTGTCGAATTTCAGAAAAAAATAATCATCGGAGGCCGCGCGCGGATCCGCTTCGACAGGAATTCGTGTTTACGTAACCTAAGAGCACGCACGGTAACACAAATGAAACTGAGATTAATCGCGGGAGTTACTTTCAAAAGTGAAAGTACACAACATACATATATCAGATATAACGCATACCGTATTGGTTTGCTTGCAACGGTGCTTCGAAATGCTACTCGCAACCATGGGGTATTGGATCATTCTTTTCAAGACCTTGCTTTCATAATTGCGGCGTTGTGAGTAAATTGAATATTGGCAACTCGGGGACAAGTACAGTATCTTTCAAAAAGCGTGCAACAAATGAGATCTTTCTTTATTATCGATTTTATTAAATTCGCAGGACGCTTCTGCATTCTACATTCATCATCATTTAATGATAAAATAAAAATAAAAAGGCAGATTCATCAGTGGGCCTGTTACGTGGTGAAGCTCCCATGAAGTGCTTTTGCAGATTTTCGAAACACAATGTCCATTAGTGGAAGCAGAAACTGAGAGAGCACTTACAGAAGTGAGCGTCTGCGTTTTATGTCGGTGAAAACGATAGAGCTAAGGTTGAAACAATTGAACTATATGGCATTTGGAGACGATAAGAAGAGAGAACGGTGCAGCTGCGTTGTTTATTACAATTCGTACGTGAGAACATCTTATACTCAAATAATAAAAGTATGATACGTTCCTTCACTATTTGTTATCGTGGTATGACGTGAAAGTCTAGTGAGAATGTGGTACTCATGTATGTAACTAAATTTTGACAATGAATGTCAAAACGATTTATATTTTAAATTTCCCACAGCTTTGTATTCGAGCCAATAGAATCGTGTAGAATTCTTAAAGACAACGCAAAACGCCTAAATCTAGTCTTAAGATTACTCTGAAATAAGCAATGTTGCAATATTTTCTTTTCATCAAGAGTTGTATCACAGATAATAGATCTCCCTCTATGCAAAGAGGTGGAAGAAGACATTTTCGGAATTTTTAACGAAGAAATACGGGAACCGGAGTAATGTCTTGAATGTACAAACAAAGATCAAACTAGCCAAGGAAGTATTTCCGAGGGGAATAGAGAGAGACGATCCTAAAGAGTCCCAAACGGGGCTTAAAGCGACAGCAAACAAAATGAAGGCAAGGCAAGGGATGGTATACCTGCAGAAATAGTTAAACTATCAGTCGAGGCACAACCTGGATTCGTACTGGAGGAAAATGGAGTCTTTCCTGAGATGTGGAAGGTGGTCAAAGTAGTCCTTATCGAAAAGCACCGAAAGAGCAGACTTGAACCACCCAAATATAGGCCAATTTGCCTGTTAGATACGTTTGGGAGACTCCTAGAACATCTAATGGCAACGAGGATCAAGGGCTAAATGGAAAAGAGGAGCACCGACCTATCGGATTCGGACAGGGCAGATCCACCATAATGGCAACGAAGAGGGTGGTAAAGATTGCGGACAGGGAAAGGAAGAGGACCCTCAAGACTAGGAATCTGCGCGTCCTCCTAACAGTTGACGTTAAGAATGCTTTCAATACGGCCACATCTGATAGCAACAAGGATCAAGGGCGAAATGGAAGAGAGGAGGACCGACCTATCGGATTCAGGCAGGACCGATCGATACACCATAATGGGAATGAAGAGGGTGGTAGAGATTGCGAACAGGGAAAGGAAGATTCTGTAAACCTCTATAAAAAATTAAAAAATAGATCTCTCCAATGAGATAGGAACGAATGGGCACTTTAAAAGTAGTTTGCGCAAACAAGTGACATCTATTGAGAGTATCTGACAACATTTGCTAATTCTGAAACTCGATTGGCTTACTTACCGCCAGATGTCTCTTTTAAACAACAGAGTAAAGTGTAAAGTGGGGTTAGGATGCAATGACGTGATGTACGGTTATAAAATGCTGTTAATTCTCCTTTTAAACTTTGCATCACACTATTTAGTTATAGAATTTGTTTACATGTTTGTTACATGTTACATGGTTTCGACTTTCCATTCTGCTAGTTATCTGCTAGTATAATGCTAGCGCCACCACGTGTTTGGTGAGCTAGCTCCAAACTAACTCCGAGTTTGGCTCCACATTGGGGCGTCAAATTTAGAAACATTTGATGAACCATCTGCCAAGCTCTATTATCTGTGGTTGCATTCACGATCAAATTTTAAACTTGAGAATTGATAAGACAGAATAATCTATGTGATTAATGCTGGATTTCACCAACGTCACCTAACTTTAATCATCGATTAAGAATTATTATTCCTATACCTTCAACACATGTAACCATGGTAACGTTTACTTTTAACGGATGAATAAATTTCTTTTTCCTTTCTTTCTTTTGCTTTGCGCAGCAATGCTGCAATTATTGTCTTTCGGCCATAAGCCATTCCAGACAGTCACGAAGATTATATGTATAGCTGGGTGTAACAGTCTTGGACAACACAAACATCCATGGCCATGGTGAGATTCGAACTCACGCCGACTGAGCGGCACGACTTCCAAGTCGGCTAGGCTAAACCGCTGAGCCACTCGGCGACCCCGATGAATAAATTTAAGTAACGTTGGTGAAATCCGCCATTAAACTGTCACAATTCAACATGAGTTAACATGATGGCCAACCTATTAACTTAAAATCACGGCCTAGTGCAGTAACAAATAGTGAAGCAATGAATTAAAAATAGTAGCAAAGATACGGCCTAGTGCGATAACAAATGGTAAATAAATGAATTAAAAATAGATACTAGCAAAAATTTCATAGTAAAAGTTTAAAAATTCTGTTGTTTTATACTCATATTGCACCTACGCCAATGGCGTGTACAGTTATAAGCATTTCGTGGAATTAATTTATTTAACATTGTGCTAATGAAAAGCAAGTGTTAGTCAATATTGTAAATTAGTGCTTCGAATGTTTTTGTAAAAATAGTTATCTTCTATTTTTTTCGGAATAATAAACTTTGGTTTTTAAATTACAATGTCGTTCAATGATATGCATGAAATACATTAAACTATTAAAGTCCTCATAATACTTCACGTTTACTTATTATTGTAGTTTCATTAACAAAATTTGAAACTGATTGTTTTTTACTCAAAATAAAAATGCTAAAAGATTTTTGATTCCTCTGTTTATGCATTTAGGATTTTTCTATCACATTTTAAAAGTCTATAGCGTTTATGATATTTACGTCAAATGTGATACAGTGCACGCGTCCCCTTATCATTAGGAGACGTCCTCTAATTGAATATTATCAGACAACCGGAAGCTCTGGTAAAACCGGCTTCGTCGTTTTTAACTGAAAAACGATTCGACCAACGTGTATGAAATTTGAAACTCCATAGCTTTTTAGACACAGATGACCATCAGACACAAACCCGAATGTACGTAAATATTTAGCATGTTTCACCGTAAGTTCAAATTCTAAATTTCTAACATCACTGAATCAGAAGTGAACTCATGGAATTGGAATATTAACTTATACTATAACCATAGCTTTAAAATGTCGAGGACAGAGTTTGGCACGTTTGCTCACTAGGTGGTCTTCGAAGGGTAAGAGGAAAGGACGACCTTGAAGCTTCTGCCGTTTTCGAGAAAAGAAACCCTAAATTTAAAAACAACTAGAAGCTGCTCTTGTAAGTAAAAGGAGAACGACGACTAAAGACGTAGCACTGTCAGGTGCAACTAACTAACTTACTATTTGTTATGTTTGTTTGAGCAATTCTAGACTGTGTAACGTAAAGATAACAAACAATAACAAAATACTGCCAAAGTACAGCGGAACGTCGACTAATAAATTAATTTTGCAAAGTGTCCGATCAACTATAAAATTAATAGTTTTAATAAAACATTTAAACTGATACGAAACTACACGTGTCGAAACGATTTAACGACAGTAGAAAACCAGAAGCGATGTTTGTGTAATTCAAAAAAGGCACGTCGTAGACACAAGCACATGTATTCATGTTTTAAGTGGTACAGCTCGAGTGTTTCTACAAAACCATATCGGAAGCTTCTTTATCCAGATGAGTAAACAAACAGGCCTCAGAAAAACATCTGAACTATTTTAAAGGCCGCTCATATGGCGGACGATATTAAACAAATTCTTGAGTTTCCAGAAAATTTTACACATGCACACGTGCCTCTGTTTGACGGACTTTACCTCAAAATTAAATGTGTTACAATGTAAGAATTTCTTTGTGGGAGTAAAAAAAAACTTGGTTTAGCGAAAAAATATTGCCAGTGCACGGAATCACTTTCATTTTCGACGCCAGTAAAAGTTGTAAAACTTTCATTTACCATCCGGTAAGCAAGCGAATAACATTTATGACCGGTTGTGTAAATGTTATTAACTATACAGTACTTCACGAGTTGTTGGGATTAAAACAATTAATTGTTATTTTACAGTCACGCACTGAACTGTCAAATGTGTCGAATTCAAATTTGATAACATCGACATTGTTGCCAAGTGAGACAGTCTTACCAACTTAATTAATTTTTAGGTATGTCCTTTCCCACCTTCAGAGTTTGCGACTCACTTTATGGCAACGTCTAAAAAACAAAGTATCCATAAATTTGTGTAATCTAATAACCTAGCAGACACAAGACAAAGTATTGCAAATACTTTTTTTTTAATTTCACTAGATGCTACATCATAAAGTATAAAAAAATCAAGGCTTAACATATATTTTTTGCATCTTATTCAATTTACTGTTATGTACTTTCATTACGAACAATAGTTTTCTCACGTTCATATTCTTCAAGACATTTTGAGCCAACGACAAAAAAAATACGAGTTAGATACTCTTCAAACAAATGAAATAATCTAGATATTAAAGCAAAGAGTATCACGTTACGTAGATGACACATTTAACTAACCGCATGTATTCTTCTGAACTGTACAAACAAAGAATGGTTACAAGCGTTAAAAAGGTTTAATTCATCAAATTATATGTCTGTCGCAAGTAATTACATTCTGAGAAATGTGATACATTTAGAAGATGATTCTGCGAATTTTCTTTCGGTTGTCGTCAGATTTTTATCTAGAATTTGTATTAACATGACGTTCGAGGTATAATTTCACCGTGCTGTAGTTAGCATTAGCATGCCTTTAAGGTAAAAAAAAAAATAACGCAAATGTACAGTCAGAATTAAAAATAACGTCTCTCCAATAAAAAGTTAAATTGCGGCCGCTACAGCAAGCAGGCGGACAAGCAAGATGAGGTTTGCTTGACCGCCTGCTTGTTATGGTGAACAGAATGGATAAGACCACATTTTTACACTTTATAGTTTTAATCGGACTGTACTTTCTCAAATTCTAAATAAAATTAGCTTGAATTACAAGGGACGATCGAAAGAAAGATTGCAATGTCTGTGTATGAACAGTAAATCTTTAACCAGTTGAAACCTCTTATACACTAAATTACCAACTAATGATATTAGTTAGAACACTTCATAATTTTGTTTAGTTTTAATTTAGCTGGGTTTCGATCTTCATAATCTTCTTCAGGCTTAAAATTATATGTACCTAAATCATCATCGTATGAAAAGTTGTTTACATTTAACATATTATTATTTTTTGTATATGTGTTTGTGTTGTCAGTGTGCATGTTATTTTAAATATACGAAAACACTGTTACATTTCAAAAGAAAAAAAAATTAACAGGGGTGTGACTTTTGTACCGCTGGGATGGATTGATACCATTGATACCAAAACATTTTCCTCCAATAAACACTTAATTAATTCATTAATTAGTATTCGTATAAAAACTTAAAATTCAAGAGACAAAATGTAAATCATTCGGAATAACGAAACGAAAGATATTCATGGAACTCAATTAGTATTTATCGACAGGATAACTGAATGGGGAAAACGTAAAGTAACAGATAACATACATATAACTGTCATTTAAAATCGATAGGACCATTGATACTATGCGCGCACTTCAGAATTAAGATTATATAATCTCAACTGGCGTGATAAAAACCGATTATATTCCACCACACAAAGAAATATGCATTTCTCTTCTAATATGAAGATCTAAAATCTAGAACCACGAAGAATTTTAGTGTTTGAATTAATATTTAGGATTCGCTAACCTGTTTTCTTAGCAATTAAAAAAAAACAAATTATTCATAATGTACTGCTTCTATGACTGATTGTTACTATGTAATAACATAGTATTGTAGTATTTATTAAAAAAAAAAAAACACCACCTGCCAAATTAATTTTAAACTATGCACATCAAAGATACCGGTTGTTTCATTTGATCTTGGAAAGCGTCAGAGATAGGACGGACTATAGTATAAAATGTACATAAATCGAATCGTTCGTTTGAATACTATGACACGTCTCCTTTTCCGTTCAATTATAGATACAAGTTTCATAGAAAATCAAAAGTATTAAGACAGAAGAGGGTAGCTTAAAACGAAACATGTGGTATGTAAGTTAATATTGTAATAATGGTCCAGCCGGTACAATAACAATAATAAGAAAGCTGTGTAACTTTTTTTTTTGATGCCTTAAATTATGAGTTTTAGGAAGTACGTACAAGTACATGTAATAGTGTAATTTTGTGGTAGTAACAACTTCTTCAAAATGAACTTTCTCAAATTAGTGATTTAATTTGCGAAAGTAAAACACGTTATTTTCACTCGGTGACGTTTACTACTACCGCGGTATGTTATATACTTAGATGCGCTAATAACCTTTTGCGTAAGCACTTAATTGGTTGAATGTATTTCTCGATTTTGCAATATTTTTTTTTAAGCAATCGAAACGAACAATTACATGTGGGTACATCCCGGTATTTTGTTGTATAGGTTTTATTATTAAGATAAGTATTTGATTAGTATATTCTGTTTCAAACTTTCACCTAACACAAAAACTTATAATAAATAATAATGCTATTTGAGGTATTTCATCTGCCGGCAATTATATTTAATTATACTTTTATTACCATATAATTTTACAGCGAACACTATTTCCTAAGACTAATTTAATCACGACAGAAATTAAAATTAAACGGCTACAATATTGCGTTAAAATACAAGACTATACTACTAAGTATATGACTAAACAAGACGAACCAACATTAACTTACAAAACTATTAATTTAAAATTAATTCGGTTAATGTACGAGGGGAATTTTTTATGTTATGAAAACAACATGCTATCGGGACAATTTTCTTATGTCATGTTTCTGTGACATTTTATAATGTCATCTTGAAGTTCGGTTCCAATCGTTTACCAATTGCTATTTATATATCAATTTAAAGAAGTGAACATGAGTGATTTGAAACTTGAACACAGAAGCGTCATAAAATTTCTATCGAAAGAAGGCAGTGGCCCGAAGAATATTCATGAGAGAATGGTGGCTGTGTATGGAGAATACAGCCCGTCCTATTTCCAAGTCAAATATTGGTGCAAGCAGTTCAAATGGGGCAAGGAATCCATTCATGATGAGTGACCCAAAGTGTGGAAGACCTTTGGAAGCACCAACTGAAGAAATCATCAACAAAGTTGAAGATTTGGTGTTGACTGACCGCCGAGTAAAACTTTCAGTTATTGCTAGAGAAATAGGAATATCAGAAACGACTGTTTTTAAAATTCTACACGAAGATTTGGGAATGAGCAAAGTGTCCGCACGATGGATTCCCAAGCTGCTCAGTCCTGAACAAAAACTTTGCAGACGACAAATTCGCGAGGAGAATTTGACTGATTTATCCCAAGATGAAGACTTCTTCTATAGAATTGTAACTGGAGATGAGACACCACTGGGACCCTCCCACGAAACAAGAAGGGCTCTCCTCCACCCACGCAATTTTCTGCGGGAGAAATGATGGCCACAGATTTCTGGGACGCGAAGGGGATTCTCTTAATTGAGTATATACAATAACGGGGAAAATCTACAAAGACTCATAGAATATGCGATACTTATTTTAAACTCAGCTGTCAAGTCATACACGAGTTCGGCACATTCAGTAACAAATATTTTATTATAATTTAAATGTCATTGAATTTGATTTACATACCTCTTGGGCTCTTGGTAATTACTCGAGTTAATTAATTTATGTGCAATTTTATTTTAATTCCTGTTTCGCAGTTTTAAATTTTTAATTTTAATTATAATATGGTAACTTAATCAATTAGATAAATAAGTAGGTACTATAAACAAATTGTAATTTTCGTCATGGTCACTAAAAAGAAAAAAGCATTGAACTAGATGTAAAAACTAAAAAGCCACAATCTTTATTGTGCTCGGTTATTCCTGTTAAGAAATGTAAGAATTAAACGAAAACGTTTATTGACTTAATTAGGTTAACTGGACGGTGTAATTCACAGAGAGTTTGAAACGGTTAAAGTTTTGGTTCATTTCGGAAGTCGGCAAGGCAGTGGTCTGTCTGTAAACGCGCCGTCTTTGCTGTTACACCAATTAATACATGGCATACGGGTCAATTAAATTATAACTTATAAAAGCTGGTACAGTCTACAAGTGATATGAACTGTTTTAAATACACAATTCTAGTTTCTAAATACAGCGTGTCGCTAAATTCTGTGGACATGGCTCGATATAACATGATTTAACTCAACTTATCTACATCCAAAAGGGCTTCGTTAAGTTCTCCTTTATGAAAGAGAGGAAATGAAAAGTGTTGAGATCGAAAGAGTAGAAGAGTTCAAGTAGCTACTTGGGCGCTTTGTTTCATGAGAGGGGCGGAAATGATGCAAAAATAAGAGAGAGGATAAAAAGAGGATCGACATGCGCAGCGACATTGATGAATATCCTAAGATCAAAGGTGGTATCGAGGAAATTACAGTTAAGAATATATTTAAACGGTAATTAGGCCAACAGTAACTACGGCATGTGAAACATGGCACTAAGTCAAGCATCAGCAAGCAGTCTGGAAATTTGGGAGAGGAAGATGTTGAGATGAATACCAGTGGGGAAGAAAGTACATGGAATGTGGTATAGAAGAAGTAAAAAGGAACTGTATGAAGAGTATAATGAGCCTACGATAATGGGAATAATTAAAGCACAAAGGATAAGATGCATGGGACATATTTGGAGAAAGAACGAGGAAGCGATAGTTTGTAAGGCAATAAATGGTGGAACGGTCTGCAATAGAGGAAAAGGGAGAAGGGGGGGGGGGCAAGGATAGGATGGAGGCAGCAAGTAGAGAGTGATCTGAGGACTATGCGAATCAGGAACTGGATGGAAACAGCTAGAAATATGACAAAATGGAAGACAGTGGTTAAAGAAGCCCTGGACAACTACGCCTGTTGTGCTACATATGTATATATCCACATAAAGGCATTTGTTCCTCGTGTATGAGTTACTTTTTCAATAAGAGGCGCTGCAGTCATTTAGATTTTTCTATTTTGTGACAAACTGCAAAAAGTATCAAAAATCAAAAAGACACGAAAAAGTTTCCTAATGAATTGCGAAATCTATGTTATAGTAACCCTGTTTTTCACACTAGCTGTCTACTCCAAATTACTAAAACCATCTGAAAATGTGAGCACCCATACCAAATATCATACTAATTGAATAACAAAGAATAATCAACTTTTTGTCAACAACTTTGAAGCAGAATACCGACTTAGTGAGACAATTTTGGATGTAGATAAGTTGGGTTAAATCATTTTATTTTGAGCCCAGGAGTCTGTGGCAAAGCGATGTTCACGGAATTTAGCGACACACTGTATAAGATACACTATTGTCCTAAAATTTTCATAATAAAAAGTCAGATCAATGAAAAATAGAAATTTACTTCGTGGATAAGAAATTTAAACCGACAACATGAAACGACGTCTGAAATAACGTTTATTGTAAGGTGTCTTGCAGCTGTATTCGAGGAGAATCTGGTGCAAAATTTTAGAATTTTTTCACAACTTCAACACACTTCCTATGACGCAACGTCTTAAAATAGTGGATAAAGAGTGACAGCATATCGAATCCCGATGCAACAACATTTAACTGGCTGACGATATTAGCAATGTTTGCATCGTAACGACGCCGACATACAGAATTTATTATTCAAGGCGACGAACGATAACCAATTCCATTTAGGACAAATGTTAATACGACCAAGGATTTAGAAAAAAAAATTTGGAGGAATTTAACCTTCGATCGGGGATTTCGGTTCCACGGTTCACGCTTGCAATTTTAATTTCACGCGTCCTTTTTGTTGTAAAGTGATTTACCATGCATGTATAAATTTAAAAAAAAAGTATTCCAAATACATAATTGGCTGCAACATTTTGAAACGTTTTTGTTTGCCCAGGCTCTTTAAACTAATGATTATAACATAAACTGTTCGTACAGTATGTTAAAAGCTGACAAATCCGATTAATTAATTCATAAAAATACTTGCAAGTGTAAACACTCGCATGTTATACAGTTAATTAAACTGTAATTAACAAGTGACCTTTGATACAGCTGCGAACGTCAATTAGCACTCGGTTTTGGTGCGTTTAAAAAGTGGTACTTTTTCATGAGTTTCGTTATTCATCCGTTCGACTAAGTATTTAAATCAATGTACACAATTGATGTATTAAGGCAGCAGTAGTGGCAGCAGCAGCAGCAGCATCACACATGTTCGTTTAATAGAGAAGATGCACGTGTCTCGTAAAAGTTCAGTGGTTTCATAGAGAGACTGTTAATACTATGCAATAAATGTTTTCAACATCCTGTTTCTAAAGAACTCTGGACAACTTTAATTCGTTACGGCATGCTACAGTCATGACTAAAAGTTTAAGAATTCCTTGATGTACAATTACATTTTCAATATACATACATACATGGTATTTATATACAACATGTTTCTTGTTCTTCAAAAGATACAAAACATTTTCTAGATAATTATTGACTGAATTAAATTTGAAATTAGTTCAAGTTTAGAGAAAGAACATGGTCATTTCGTATAAAGTTGAAAACGTACATATCACGATAAGGTTCAGTTTCGAACAGTCTTATTGTAAATCGAACAAATACAATCAGACAATAGTGCACAAGGTTTTGTCGATGCATTTATCTTACCTATAATTAAAGGATACGAAATTTTGAAATGTGCCAGTTACGAATATCTACGAGTAGTGTATAATTACGTTTGGTAATATCGTTGGTTACAGTATAATGTTGCGCAAAAACTGGTACGGTTAATTTTATAACGGTACTGAATTATTTCTTTTGTCTTCGAACTAATGAACCGAACTTTACATAATGAATTAAATACAGGAGAGAATTATCAAATATACAGGGTTACAATTAATTAAAGGTTCAGCATGGGGGATCTCATGAACTATAAAGAGATACAAGGACGGTTAAACTACAAAAAAGTAGCGCTCTTTTGGGGTCTATAAAAATGTGAAACATGGCAAACTACAAAAAAGTAGCGCTCTTTTGGGGTCTATAAAAATGTGCAAGTAAATCTCTTCTATCGTCATTCATTTTTGAAATGTTTTCAAAAAACTGAAAAATCTCAATTTCAAAAATCTTGGATATTTCGTTTATTTATATAGAGTCACAAAACTCGGCAGTTTTATATTGAATTCGATGAACAATCTAATACATTCAGAAAAAAAAAATAATTCACTCCATTGAGTGGTTCGTTATGATAATACGTAACGACTTACTAAATAGAAAACTTATTTGGTCGCACGGTATTATTATTCGAAAAGATACAGAATCTATAATTTATTGTTTGCTATATTTCTTGGATACATATAATTTATCATAAATATGTAGTGAGCGAATATAAGTTTAGTATCAAACAAGTTTCGACGTTTTATCAATAATGAAAATGCGACGGGATTACCATGACAGCAACAAGTTGGGCGGGGATTTATTATTAGTTTTCCTGGTAAAAAGTTAATAATATAATATCTGACTTATCGAAACAATTTTTTCCAATATAAAATGCGCTACCCACATACATAAACGTCATTCTTTTATTATATGCCGATCGTATCAATCTGACACAATGAGTTAAGAATATAACGCGATCTCCGACTTTCTATAAGGAAAATACACAAAGTCTATGCCACAGGATAAGAATCTACTCGATTATAACTGTCACATTTGCCATTTTGTTTGTTACCTACCGATTTGCAAATTAAAGTACCTACCTACATTCACTTTTGTAATGAGTAACTAAAGTTACACGATTTAGGCCCAGTTTTACAATCGTGGAATAAGAACGGCCAAATATCCTTTAATTTTTCTCCATATCTACGTCACATCTACGTCACGTTATACCAATAATAATGCTTATCCGACGATTGTAAAATCGGGCCTTAGTAACTTTTACCGTTGAAACCCGACTTCTTTTAATTCCTGTATCTAGTAAACGGGACTTTTATTTTTAGGTTATGTTGGTTTCAAGTTTGTCCCGTTATTTTGGATCTCTGGCTACCTTCTCCATGATTCTCCAACATTTCATTGAATGCATTAAATGGTTAAATGCGGTTCTTTGTTTGTTTCGTAATGGATTTCCGGGTCACTTTTGAAATCTGCATTTTGCAATTGCCAACTAAATTGTTGCAAATGATAATTTGATTAACGAAACCTTTAATGCAATACCAATTGCTTTTGTACAACAACGTGAATTACAAAAAGTGAACGGAGTTTACATTACATTTGCACGTAGGTATCAAACAGTATGGCGGTCTAATTTGATACTGATGTTTAAGCGTCGCTACTTGGTAATTACTGTGGTGCGTGCTGTCAATATTTTACGAAACACCTTACATGTGTCGAAATAGTTTTAGTTTTGTGATACTCAATAACTCAATAGGCGCAGAAACAACTCTTTGTAAAAGAAAAATTCTATCTCGTTCTATAAATGAGCTATAGAAGAAGGCGAGCTTGGTGGACTCACCCTGTATACCTTAAATCTCGTTTAAGTAATCATATTTTAAATAAAACCGGTAGTAAATAGTTTTTATGTCGAGTGATTTTACTAAACCACACTTAATGTCGACAAAACATCAACTTTTCGTTTTAGCTTTTATGTCTTTAACCTGCAGTGTGCAGTACTTTATTCTAGCGGAAGAAAAAGGTGAAAGAAAAAATGCTACTTACATACACCCTTTATAACACCTTACTTTCGTAATTATTCGTAGGCTGTCCACAACAGGAAGAAAATTAATCCAGAAACGTGCAACACGTGTAGAGCACAACCGGGTAATCGTCGCTTGACAGTTAGCGCATGCGCAATTAGTACCGCTCCTAAACACCTGAGCATTGTTGCCATTTGTCTCAAGAATTCAAAGAATTTAGAGGCAGGTTACCAGCCTGCTGGTACATCTAATTGTAAAATGTAACTTAAAAAGAAAATGCTAAATAACTGTGAGGTCACTTGTTTTAATTGGCATTAAAATTTGTAGAATTTAGAAGCACACTGTGCAATAGTTTGTTTTTAAACTTGGAGGAGCAATTTGAATTTCGCCCGGCAAAAAGTCGCAAAGTTATTGGCTGTTTGACAGTCGGTTTTACACAGGCCTTCAATTTAAACCTAAAAATTGAACATCTTTCGTGATTCATGTGACTATTCAATTTCAGTCAGTTTTAAATTTGTAAGCAAATCGTTGCTAATTGCTAAAAGTGGTAAATTTGGGCAAGCCAAATTAATTTCTGGTTTAGTATTACAGTGTCAGTCTATCTATAACAGGCCAACAACTGTTACTCCTCCTCGTTTAAAAACAAACTACAGTCATTTTAGTTTTTACATTGGCCAACCTGATTCATCATTAGCGTATGATTGTAACATTTACAAGGAGCGTTCAGAATTTTTCGGTTCGCGTATGTGCAGACGATTTCAAAAAATCGAATGCAGTTAATTTTCTCTGGTTTAATTCGTTTGTGTTAGTATCACCTTTGCTGTCAAAGTGACAGACAAAATGCCACGGTTAACTGAAAGAGACAAATCTTTCTGAATTACTTAAAAGAGGAAGATAAGCCAATAAGGACTGTAGCCAAACATTACATAATTTAGCTAGAACCAAATGTTTGGAGAAAACAGAATTTCGATTTTTTTAAATGCTACGAAGGAGGCAGATTTACTCGATTCTTTGCAATTAACTGTAAGTCTGTACGTCCTTCAGAGCAAAAAAATGGTCGTCAATGTCATTGAAAATTTTGATGGAATCGCCACAAATTAAAAATATTTTCTCATCTTTAACAAATACTAGAACACACATGACATGTCGCTGAACAAAGATCATGACCTGTGAAATATGGCAATCACGACCATTTCATTGTTTCAAGAAATGCTAAAATTGCTGGTCCATTGATTTTGAATTATAGCAAAAAAAAATTAGATTTAATTTAAACCACACTTAAAATACAGTATAAGCAGCATGGAAACTGTTTGTCGGCACCTTTGATCTAGCAGGGCAAGATTTTTTGACCTTGGCGCCATTTTGCGGATGGATCCACCAGTGCCGCAATAAAAATATTTTTGATAATCGAATTATTTAAGTTATTTTGATAATCGGATGACAGATTATTTTTAATTTTAATTATCCGATCACTACTTGAAAGTCTAGAGTTTAAGTTTACCCCAGCATGCATAATCGAAAGCATCTATTATGCTGCTAATTACACGAGACACCACTGATCGTATTCGTGCAATTTAAGGACGCATTCAACGTAATATTCGATGCACGCAATGAGCAGAAGTGTAAGGGAGAGCGACTGCGTTTCAGTGCATGTAAAAGTGAGAAAAAGAAACACTCTGTGCGTCCAGTCGAATACAGATTCTCCATCCGGAATATGGCGGTTCAGTTTGCGTGGGAAATTTTCCCGCCAAGGAGAGTGAACCTGCTGTATATATTTATGCTGTGCTTAAACTAAGGCTGCGGTGTATAAAAGGTTCAAGCCAGGATTAAATTAGATTGTGACACTCGTTATGACGTACATTCTAACTTTAATCCTGGCTTAAACCTAAGATACAGTTACCTAAGAACTGAAGACTTTATGGACCCGCACATTAATATCTTATTTTTTTTGTAAATTACTAAATTTGGAAAAATTATATACAGGGTGATTCAAAATTGTCTCCCGATATTTTCAGGGTGACTAGAACATCAAAAAATAATGTTTCTTTGGCAATATCTTCTGGATCCTTTAAGTTATCAAACTGGGCATTTACAACGAATTTGTCAGATCATTCCTCCTTTTTTAAGAAAATGAACACTGAAAATAACAGGAGACAATTTTCAATCACCTCGTATAATTACCTATTTATTAAGCAGAGAGCGGATGGCCTTAGGTTTTACGTTACGCGCAACAAATTAATTCGGATTATATTAATTTTGAAATGACAGTAGCAAAGTTAAAAAAAAATCAAGACGGTTGTGCCATTATTATTATTTTTCATTATTGCCAAGTAGGCAAGACCGCGCATATTAGCGATTACGGTTTCATTCCAATGTTGCCAATTCTATCTTTTCTTTAGCGATCTTGTAGGAAGGAAACGAAGAGGAGTGTGAAAGTAATTTTAGCAAATTTTTATAATACAAAGTCAAAGTCCCACCACCGATTAAGTAGGGATAGAGAACGTTAATAGAAGCACAAATATATTTTTAGAATATTTTTAGGGCGCTTGGTAATTTTCAATCACCACTTAGTGCTATTTAATTTCTTCGTGTCAGATTAATTAAACTAATTAATATAGGGTTAATTAACCCTATTCAGAATTCATTTTGGATAGATTCAAGAATAATTCCGCGGACTACTTCACAATTAATTCCGAAACGACCTGTATAGTCTGTAGATTCTCCAGAATCCTCACAGTGTGTTCACACTTTCCGAAGCGTCCTGTATAGTCTACAGACTCTTGGGTAAATTTAAAGCACTCCAGGTTTCCAGAGTCCTCAAGAAATACGAATGCGACATCTCTCACTGTTAGGTGTGTGGCCTACCTATCAGGATATTAACGGTATTTATTTTTGACACTTCACCTCAAAACCAATAAAAATTATTTCCATCCTAATTGACTCCTTAGTGCTCCATGTTAATTCGATTCAAATTTATTTATCATTCATTCAGTTAAAAGGTTATTGATCAAGTCATCAAAGCTCGTTATCTGAAGGCGTTAAGAGAAGTAATTTTGAATTGTTACACATTAAACTGTTACCATCGAAAGTCTTCTTTCTTCTTTTTTATCTTACATTCACATAATTAACGTTTGCAATGGGTTTATTCCTGTAATAATTTTCATTGAAAGTGATGTTTTTTAGTTGCAAGCAATAACAGGTGATCAATATCTTTTCTAATCAAGTGACCCATGGAAATAAAATCATGTGTCTTTAATTAGTTTATTATTTCAAATGCCACTTGTATTACATATGTATATTGTATTCCTATAGAAAACGATAGGAATGCAATAAAAATAATTCAAATGGCATTTGAAATAATGAACCAAACAAAGATATAATTTTTTTCCATGGGTCACACGATTAGAAAAGATATTGATCACGTGTTATAAATGTATCAACAGTTCTTAAAACTTGATACATTTTTCTATTACAACTTTCAACTCATTATAATACATACATATATTTTTTAAACATGTTAATTTTGAAGAGAAGTATACGTCAATTTAAAAAAAAACTCTCATTTTTATGTTTGTAGAAATACTTGAACACATGGGGTGGTGAATTCCAGACGCATCGCACCTAAAAACACATGTGGCATCCGAGGGGCCTGTTTTAACCTGAAAAAGCCAATTTTACAGAAGCTGAGGAAACACACTAGGCTATTACGATATCATAGCTTGTATAATCTGATCAGTGAATAATTTTTCAAGCACATTGTGACACACCAGGGGGATACTACAATTTATTTCAACGGACCTTTTGGTCGAGTTAAGAAATTAGATTTTGCTAGACAGCTTTATTGAAGGAAATAACAAGAAATTAAAATTATTTGTGAAATGAACATTATTTGAATTATTATCATTATTCTGAATGTTTTGAGAAATCAAATTTAATTAAATATACACGTGCTAAATTTTAATTTTGAATATAAATTTTAAATCAATCGAGATAGAGAATTCAAATGGGAAAGCTGTAAAAGGGCCTGAAGTACTATCAACTGAAACTCACTCTAAGCAACAATCCGATGTACAATATTATTTTTCAAATGTTATTCGCGCAATGTTACAATTATTTTGATGTAAAAGTAAAATGAAGTCACGTCATATATTATTCTTGCTCTCACACAGTGCCAGTTTTTTATTTGAAATAATATTCTAGAATGTCTACCCGAACGTGTTACCATTAGATCCTATAAGCCATTTGCAAAAAAAAATATAAATTGCATAAAATTGTTCTACCCAATTTATATTCATACAAGAGAATGAAATGAATATTTATTTAGTTGAATTGCAATTAGAAAATTAAAAAAAAAGCAATTTTAGATGATTGTTACGATGAAAATATGCCACAATTTTACCAGTGGTTATTTCCGGATAATATTAAATGTTTTAACAAGTCTGGAAAGTCATACAGTATAAAACAAAATGTGAAAGGAATCCGTTGAAATATGTTAACGTTCTTCATAAAACGCCACGCCAAGGGGGTAGGTGAGATATTAAAAGCGATAGAAGCTTCCGGTTCCACCGGAAACCGTTACGCGAGCCAATAAACGGACGGATGAACGAAACTATTCCCCGTGAACTTGGATGGATATTAAATATTTCCTTTTGCTGGAAGAAAAATTCCACGAAAAACAAATATTTTCTCATGAGTAGAAAGAAAAAAAAAATAGTGAAGAATTCCAAAACAAGTACCTCCGATTACCACAAGTGACTCACACCGGTATATTGAAAAGAAAAACGTTTAACATCTTCTACGCACGTACACAATCACATTATTGTGTTGTGCGTTACGAGAAAAATCTATTTATATACATTTGCCGTTAATAATAAAAAGAGATAAATTAATATGTACATATATAATCTAAAAGTTAACACAAAAAATAATAAACAACCTCCTCAAAGTTTATTACTCTTGCGTATAACTAAATGCAGCTGATAAAATAAACATACTATTACCAAGACGGAAAACGGGCGATGCACATGTAGTTTGAAACTTATTCTAAACACAACCGAACATAGAGGGTTTTACGTTCCGATAAACAACAAAACAACGATTTGTTACAAGTGCTACCTAAATTTTTGTAGAATGGAACCAAAATTTGAAAAAACAAACTGTTTTGTTTCCTGTTCAGTACTAATCTTTAAATGTTTTAAATAATGTACAGCTTTTTTCACTTACACTCCTTTATCTATTTTTAAAGATAACACTTTACAAATTATTATAGTTGTAATTATCTAACATCTAACGCCTGCTCTATCACGTAATGCTTCATGCGGTTCGGGTTCAATGACACGCGCTTTTAATTCACATCAAAATTCTCGGCCATGTATCATTTTGAGGTAAAGGATTTTTAAGTCCACCTGGATGTGGATTCAGGTCTTTAAAAATAATATAACATGAACGTCTTTAAATTGAAGTAGAGTTACTACAATTAAAATACACACACACACACAGGGTAAGGATATCATTTCTAATTATAATTATAAGTTTGACTTCCCTGTTTTTAAAGCAGTCAAACGAAATTGGTTGTAATCAACTTTAACGTCATTGTGCGTCCATTAAAAACAGCAAACCGTTGGAGAAGACGTTAAAAACGGTAGCACTCAAATGGAAAGTGCGGTTCGCCCTTTGCAAGCTGAAAATTTATATCCGTGCTCCTGCTCACTCTATAAAGGCAACAAAACTTGCGTAACAGAAGGAGGCATAACAATAACACCTGTTCTGCTAACCGACGACAGAAGGTACAGTGCAAAATTTCAGGTGTACTTTTCTTTATGGAAACAAAAAAAGATTGATTACTCCAGCAGTTATTAATGTGAAATGCACATCCAGAGACTGTATGAATTACATGGTACTATGTAACTACCGATTGTTTCCGAAAATTTTGTAAAAAGGTATTATTATTATGAAATTAAAGACTGGTTGGGTAAACGTAGTATGGATAGTACGTTTTACTTTGCGGGGAAGTTAAGTACGTGCGAAAACAGCCCATACATTTCCCAATCAAGTTGAAACAAGCTGTAGAAATAACAAATTTCTACATAAAAATCTGGTCAAGTAAGCTGTGATTTGTCGCTTCTAAGTTCAACTGTCAAGCTGTCAAATCTAACGTCAAAATTAAAACTGGAATGAAATCATGTTATTATCAAGAAGATGGTGGGCATATTTGGCATATTTCTAATAAACGTTTTTAAATGAGAACATACTAATCTTTGAAAACGTAAGTTTTGTAAGTTACACGATTTAGTAACTTTTACCTTTGAAACCTGACTTCTTTTAATTCCCCTCTCTTTTAAATGGGACTTTTATTGTTAGGTTACGTTGGTTTCAATTTTGAGTTGTTGAAAATTGCATTTTTCAATTGTGACAAACGATAATTTGATTGACAAAATTTTAAATGCAAACCCGACCGTTTTTGTAAGACAACAAAAAAATCACAATCAGTTACTCATTATCATTACAATTAGCGTGGCACCAACGAGTTAAAACTATCAGGAGAGAGTCGTACTAACATTAGTTTCCCGTCCAATCTGGTCACTAAATATGGCGGCGGGAAGTCATAGGCGCACACAAACGTTTTACCAAATTCTAAAACGGCCGCAAACCAACTTACTTAGTGATGTAAAAGTACGGTATTTTAAAATATTTTGTACAGCCCTACGTGTGCTATACCGTATTATCATAAAATACAATTAAGGTTGTACTAAACATTTTAAAATACCGTATTTTCACAA
Source organism: Dorcus parallelipipedus (assembly GCA_958336345.1). NCBI lineage: Eukaryota > Metazoa > Arthropoda > Insecta > Coleoptera > Lucanidae > Dorcus > Dorcus parallelipipedus. The sequence continues at coordinate 17,629,881 of OY284481.1, forward strand.
CACCACACTTACTACATTAACTTTAACTAAATAATATTCGAGAACTTGTAATCAACAACGGAATACGGCGGATTTCAAATTAGAAAACGGAAAAAAATTAGAAAGTCGGACTTGGTAGAGATGGGCACGAATGTTAAAAAGAACGACTGTTAATGAGGTTACCGAATAAAGAGTAAGAATAGTTTGTTTATAAACTGTCAATTGTATTCTATACACTAGTGTTCTATGACTAAAAGTACAGTGTGATCAATAAAAAAAAAACTTTCCAAGAAGGATCATATCAAAATTTATGTCCGATTTACGTTAACTGTATAACCTGAAGTTAGAACATTGGGAATTCTGGGGAGATCTATGGAATTGTGTTTGCCTCAATCCATTTGTTCTTCGTTGACGTTCGTGGGCGATTTATTTGCATTTGTTTATTTTCGTCATTGTAATACAAAGTTATTCTGATCACATCAGCCTTTTTGAAAGCTACACTCATCAAAATGGTCTAGGGGACAAACGTAAGAAGTATGCTTGCGTACATTAATCAAAATTTTGCGCGAATATAGCTAACAGAGCTCTAATGTGGCAACCTTAGGATCAAGTTGGCGATGTTTAGCTTTGTCTCCGTAATCAAATGAGAGTTAGCTAATGACATTTGTGTCGAAGTGTTGTTTGTGCTCTGAATACGTTTTACATTAATTTACTTGATGTTTGTCTGAGAGGATTAGAAGTTGAGATTTATAGTGCTTTTGGAATTAATAAAGATGGAGAGACGGCATCTTAGTCGTGAAATTCAGTTAAGAGCTGTAGGCATGATACAGGGTGGTATGACTATTCGAAATGTGGCGGAGGCTGTAAATTCTACAAAAAGTACCATCGGTCGTTTGTGGCAGCGTTATGGAGAAAGTGGTGATGTAAAAGAAAGTCATCTTGGCCCCACCAGAAAAACAAATGCTGTACAGTATAGATTTCTTCGCATACAAGTACTTCGTAATCGAAATCTTACGGCCAACCAACTAAAAATGGAGCTCCAAAATGTCCATCACATAGGTGTCAGTGATCAAATTGTAAGAAACAGGTTACATGAGAATGGACTCCATGCTGGACGTCCGATTAGGGTTCCTGTGCTATCGCGTGGCAATCGCGCACGAAGATTAGAATGGGCTGAAGAACACGTCAATTGGCAAGAACAAGATTGGGATCATGTGCTCTTTACTGATGAATCCAGGTTCGGTTTGAGGCCAGATTCTAGACGGCTGAAGGTGTGGAGAAGACCTGGAAACGAAAACCGTTTGGCAACTGTTCAGGAAGTGGGGCGGTACCAAGGGGGAACTGTGATGGTTTGGGCTGGAGTTGGAATTGACCGTAGAACAGACCTCGTTTTTGTGGAAGGATCTTTAACAGCTAACGCGTATCGGGACACAATTCTACAACCTGTTATCCTTCCACAGGCAGAACAAGTCGGGGGACAGTTTTTACTTATGCACGACAATGCTCGACCACACGTTGCGAGAACAGTTAGAAATTTTTTGGATGAGCAAAATATTGCAGTATTACCGTGGCCTGCGCAATCCCCCGACTTAAATCCAATAGAGCACGTGTGGGATGTGCTACAAAGACGTATCCAGAATCATGGCATGGTGTTTCAAACAAAGCAGGAGCTGTCAAACTGTTTACGAGACCAGTGGCAACAAATTGATCAAAATGATATAAACAATTTAATTAGAAGTATGCCCAATAGGTGCCGTGCTGTGATTAACGCCAGAGGTGGCCATACACTGTATTAAATGTGAAATCTTTCATTTTCGTTCCGATTTCGTTATAATTTTTAAATTATAAATTTGCTTTATGTTTGTTGAACACCCTATATAACAAAACTATGGGAACTTCGTTGTGGTTTATGCTAAAAATAAAAGTTTCTTGTTCAACTTTACAATTTATTTCAAGATTTTGTCATAGTACTTCCACTATTTGCAACAGCGTTTATTTTTAGACGTGTCCCCTAGACCATTTTGATGAGTGTACATTACATTAAAAAATTGTTGTTTAGGTAAGAAAAAACATATTTAGTAGGTAGTTTGATATAAATTGTAATGATATTCTAATTTCTAGGTTAAGCGTATTGCAATGTCTTATTCTCTGGAACAAAAATAGTTTATTTTGGAATTATATTTCCGAAACGGTCACCGTAACGAAAACGGTATGTGGAATTATCCAATACATACAACTCTGTCTGGAAGAATTTCGAGACAAATTTCCAGACGATATATTTGAGTATAATGCAAAATGGTAACTTCCCTCAAATGTAAATTGAATTCTCCCATGCCGTATCTTTTCCCCACTCCCCTTGCTTGGTACTGAAATAACCATGTTTAACAGATTACTTTATGGCGGTTTGTTGCCTTGCTAAAAGTACAAAATTATCCAAGACATACAGACCTCGTTCGGAAATTTCTCCACGGTCTACTTGACCAGTTTCTTATTTAAACACTCGTTACAACGAGTTCAACAAAGACTATCTGAAAAAACTACTTTCCAAGAAGGATTATATCAATATTTAGGCACAGTATAAGAATCACACAGTAGCCGTCACTGGAGTATAACTGTCACATTAGCTCTTTGTCTTAGCTCTTTTGGTTGATACCTACCCAGCTGCAAATTACATTGCATTTCCATAAGGGTATCAAATAGAAGGTCGTTTTTTTTTGACACTGACGTTTAGGTGACGCTACTGGGTAATTACTTATACTGTGATTTAAGGCCAGTATACAATGGATTTGCATAAAACATAAGACATAAGCCGTAACAGTAATTCGACCTACGTAAAGAAGTGCGCTGTAACACCATAGCTCCGCAACGAGAACAAAGCAAATGTGTTTCTTACGGCTTATGTTTTATGTCTTATGTTTTATGCAAATCCATTATATTCTAGGCTTTAGGTCCGAGTTACGTCAACAGTTAGAACTTGGGGAATTCTGGGTAAATTTAGTTAATTTTGCTTGCCTTCTTTCGCTTTGTGTTTGTGTTCATTGGTATTCGTTAGCTATATTTGCTTATTTACTTCGTTGCCTTACACAGTTATTTTAAACCAATTAGTTGCTTTAAAGACATTAAAAACATATTTCGTAATTTAAAATAAATCTGATCTGATCAACGAGTTAAGAATATCAGGAGAGAGTCATTAGTTTCTCGACCAATCTGGTTACTGAATATGGGACGACTACAAAAACATAGTTCACCATTGTTACACATAAATTTAACAAAATAAGATCCCACAAATGTCAACCGTATCCTAGACATTGGAATTATTTTTTTAACTGAAGTCTGTAATTACCTATCAATGTATCGTTCGTTTATACTCCTAATTACAGTTGCTCAATAAACACCTAAGCTCGTTCTACACAAAATTAATAATAATAGTAATATTTTTTTACAGGAAGTGGTGTTCAAATGGATTTCCTTTCACTTCTGAAATCTAAGCAACTTATTATGAATAACAATGGCCCGTATTCTCATCTTATGATTCGAGTTTTAACTAAAATCGTGATTAAAATAAGCAAGAAACGATATAGTTTTATGTCAATTTACACAAAATCCGGCAATATTTTTGATTTACTGATGTCAACAAACCACCATATTGGAGAAACTGACCTGCTACAAAGTGGTAACTTCCGTCAAACGTATCTGCATTCTCCCCCTAGGATCTGATGCAGTCCTCCATTACTAGGAGGTGGCATATTGGTACCTGTATATAAATTGAAGTAGCCGCACAGACGTTCATTTTATTGATCGCACTGGATTAACCATGGAAAAACTTGCAATTCTAATTTGCGCCTGCTCTTGTCGTCATTTATGACGGAGTGATAAAATAATAAAAATAAATAAAACAATGCATACAGAGTTCACATATCCATAGACGTGAAAAATATTTTAGAAGTCATTGAAATAAACAAATAATTAAATGTCACATGTCAAGAAATAGAAACGTAGCATGGAAACGCTATGAAAATTCAGGCTTGAATTTCAAGGACATGGCAGTAAAACCTTTTATGCCGGAAGCAAAAAAAAGATGGCTTAAGAAACGTAACGTTCGAACAGGATGGCGCCACTGCGCGTACGGTACTTCCAGAGGTCTTTTTCTAGAAGAACTATAAGGCATTCAGTATCCTTCAAAATCACCGATTTTAATAGCGTTTTCGATTCAACACTAAGTGTTCGTGACTGTACAAGTATTTTCAGTCAATTCAATTTAAATTTTATATATAAAAGAATCAGCTTCACATCAATTGTAAACTTTCAACCAATCATAGCTTTTCCAAAACTAAGTTCTTAACGTGAATTAAGTATAGGAGCAAAAGCCCTTATCATCACAACTATGTTTTACAAATCTTTCCTAATTATAAGTAATTCTAATTACCTAGTAACTAAGTGATTTTAAACGTTGCTATAAAAGAAGTTTCGTTAGAACAATTTAAAAAAAAATACATAGTTTATTTTTTTATGTTTGTTTTGTATATCATATAAATACACAAGCATAAATTTTTTAAGACGTGTTTATTGTTTCTTTTTTCATTATTTATTAAACCACTGTGTGTTGCTGTGTATGTGTGTATGTTGACACACAACAGAAGCGAAATTAAATTCTGAAATAATATTTTATATTAAACAGCAATTTTTTTCTAAATAACTTATGTTTTTATACAATCATATAATTTTATTAGACTCGCATTTATTACGCATGTACATAATATATGTATATGTATACAGTTAATCTATTTCAAAATTAACATCAGGGAAACTAACGCGTGATCAACATCTTTTCTAATCAAGTGACCTATGGAAAAAAATTATGTCTTTATTTGGTTCATTATTTCAAATGCCATTTGAATTGTTTCTATTGCATTCCTATCGTTTTGTATAGGATTGCAATTTAAATATGTAATTCAAGTGACATTTGAAATAATAAACGAATTAAAGACACATAACTTTATTTCCATAGGTCTCTTGATAAGAAAAGATATTGATCACCTGCTACTATTCTAAATGTCTGCTGAAATCTCATTAATTATGTATTTAAATTAAGCGTATTAGTAAACAATACGTGTTTCTAAACAAGTTGCTAAAAGTTTCATAGGTCAAAGGGTGAGGAAACAAATGTATAAAAACTTATTTGAATGTACTAAGTTCCTGAATAATGTTGCCTTAAAATAACTGCCCAATTTGTTTTCGAACTATATAACTTTAAATCGCTTTCGATTAATTTTAACGTTATCTAATATAGCTCAAGTCTATTACAAGTATAGAACACTTCATAATGTTTGAAACTCATAAAATACCATGGAGGTAAGAAAAGAATATCTGGAGAAAGTCATACTAACATTAGTTTCTCGTCTAATCTGGTCACTAAATATGGCCGCGGTAAGTCATAGGCGCTTTACAAAATTCTGGAACGTCTGGAGTTCTATGACTGAAAGTACTCGATTACATTATGCTTGCTGCGCCACTGAACCTCGGAAAATTCCGAAACTAACCTAAAAATCATTCACTTTTTAACTAAAGTCTATAATGACGTAAGAATGTATCGTTCGCATCTATTACTAATCACAGTTGTAGATTCGTACTACATTCAGATACAAACACGAAATTCTGCAATTACTTTGTCACTACGGATGTCAATAAACCGCCATATTGCAGAGACTGACCTACCGCAAAGTGGTAACTTCCGTCGAATGTAATTGCATTCGCCCATGTCGTACCTTCCCCCCTACCCCTTGAAAATACTTAACGTACTGCGATGGTCATAAAACAGATGGCGTTTCGTGACGCTTACTAATCATAATAACTTTACAACGGTTCGATGAGTTTCGAATATTCTGAAACGCTCCATACATAACAAATTTGGTTTCCAAGGTCAAAAATACCTATGACCTACACCCCGAAGAAACTTAATATCGTTTTGCTTAGCCTAATTAGATTCTGCTAAAAAAAGAATTTACTTTTTGTACTTGGCTAATTATTTCATGAAATTCTGTGCGTTTAAAAAAATGTAATAATTATTCCTCTGAACAGGTTAAAGATTCGTTAACTAAGTACATGAAGTCATACGTTATGTCATTGTACTCTCGTGCAGTTCTTTGTTCTGAAAAATACATATAGAAGCGCGGGAACATTGTGTTCTTCGTTCCAGTTGGCCGAGTATAGGAGAGGTCTGCGTGAGTGCAAGGTTGCCGGTTGGCTGTTGCTGCTGCTCTTAACTGCCATTATCGATAATTCTGTACTATTCCTGCTGAAAGCATAAAGCCCAATGTATCGCGAACATTAACCTGTGCTATTACAGAGTTGAAGGTGACGAGCTATTACTTTATTTTATTTGCAAACGGATGGCCTTCAAACTAGAGTACGTTATTCACATATCCAACACGTCCGACGACAAAGGATTCGAGAGGACGTACACGTCGAAAGGTTTTTGGCCGTGATGCGATGATGATGACTTTGTTTAATAAAGTGACGACCGCCGGCGAGATTATAATTATTTGGGAAACTATCTAAATGCGCAAAATCTAAAATTAAAAATAAGCGCACGCGTATGACGGCAGCATGTACCAGAAATCTCCCGAAACACGTTCTTCGCTTTCAAATAATATGGCAAAAACACAAACAATCTCCCACGAATTTACTGAGTATATTTACCAACAAACAAACAAAAAACACAGTTAATTTTGAATTACCATGAGGCAAAAATCAAAATTTTAAAAATACTATTGCACTTCATCTTGTAAAATCCAAATACGCATCGATTTTTAATCAAAATAGTTTAGGTTTCTTTGTCTGAGTTTCACCTTGACATAAGTACGTGGGTATACTTTTTTTAAGGGAAGATTCAAGTTTGGTTTTACCCAAAACTATTTACTAAGTACATTTAGCAGAGTCTAGACCTAAAAGGCAGCCTAACACCACAATACGTCATACCTCCCGTTAACTAAAACTGCGTCTTAATATTTTTTACTTTGTTCATTTTAAGATGCAGTGGATAGTTATTTGTTTCGGATATCCGGATCCGTAAATCTAGACCCGATAGCCGGATATCTGGCCAAATTTATTCAACTTTCAGACACAGTTAAACGTTCTGAAAAAATGTTTTACATTTATTCATTCAAATATTGATACCTAGTTAAATAAAAGTCGGTACGACTTATTTGCTGTGCACGTTAAAATGCCATCATGAATAAGAGCAGAATCATTCATTATCTCTCAAAGTTATGTTTCTATTTTTAAACAGAGTAAGCGATCATCAAAGAAATTGCTCCTTTATGTTTATCTTTAAATACAATTTGGTGCATGAAACAATTCTGAGTAGTGCTGCTTGGCTGCATGTATTATTTTGATTTTGCTGATCACTGATCACAACAGAGAACCTCGCGTAATTTAACGATTGGCTTTTTCCCGCAGCGCTTGATTAATAAAAACGACACGTTAATTAATTATTCGGCACTTGTCAAAACATGGTACAGTAATCCAAACATGCTCTCATTCAAACCCACGCTACTTCGAATTAATGAATGTAACTACTAACCAGAAGCTTCCAACAAGAATGCACTAACAATCATCTTTCTTTTTATGTACCGGATGTCATTGAAATATGCAGCAGAAAATGAAAATCCGAGCAATGGTTTTTGTTTAATGGTGCACGTAGGGGAGACGGGGGGGATAAGAGCCACTTAAGGAAAAATCTATGAAGTGTATTCTCTCAACAATTTTTTGCAATTTCGTATAATGAAAAACCATTAAAATGACGTAACTATATCATTCCTGTCATTAACAGACCTTTAGACCTTCGCAAATTTCCGTAATTTATATACAGTACAATTTATATACGGATCTCGTGGCCGAGGTGGTTTGTTCATTTTTGACAACCGTAAGGTCACGAGTTCAAATCGGAATGAGGACACTTTTTTTTTCTTTTTTTCTAAATATTTTTCAGATTTGAAATCACTTAAACTCTTAAACCAGTTTATTATTTTAGGTATAAGTTTCATTTTAATATTAATTATGTTCCATTTATGTTTATTTTTTCGTTTGCAAAATTTTATTATGTTACATAATTAATTTTAAAATGAAACATAAATAAAATAATAAACTTACTTTAAGAGTTTAGGTAAGTGATTTCAAATCTGAAAAAATATTAAAAAAAAAGAAAAAAGTGTCCTCATTCGGATTTGAACTCGTGACCTTACGGTTGTGAAAAATGAACAAACCACCTCAGCCACGAAACCCTTTTAAAAACTCGTTAAATACCTACCTACTAATCTTGTACGGAAAAAAATAATAACTTCTTTTCTTAATTTCTAAATAATTAACAACTAAAATTGCATAAATTTAGTATCAAAACACTTTGAATGCAGTAATCTTTCCGATTATAACCCAGAATTTCATATATATGTACCCAGGTAGATAATATAAAGCAATTTCTGTTTAATTCCTATGTCTCATTGTCAGATGGACAAATGGTATAAATAAAAAAAATCATTCGAAGGGGTACGAACTTTACTACTCGTATATGGGCTCGTATATGAAGCATTTTTCATGTTCACCAAAATAACTACATATACTAACAACCCCACGAAGTTCTTTGTTAGAAGAAAACGGCAACCTCGTAGATTTTTTGTTTCGAATAAACGCTGGGGTCACATCGGGGGTTCCTTGAAAAAGAGCTCCGGTAGTGTGTAACACCTTCTGATGGTGCTGGTATCTTGAGTCGGATTTACCTAATACCAACCAAGTCGGAACTTTTGCAAATCCCGTTTTGCAAAATGGCAGAAGAATTGCAAAACATTTGGTACAGATATCCTCAACGCAACGTCGGTCTCTTTGTTTTCGAAGTCGATTTCCAATTCCAGCAAGTATTATTTATTTCTTCACGTGGTCCTGGAGGATTTTGTTAGTGTGGCAGGTTGCTCAACTCTCGTACATTCTCCACTTCCGAATGCTAATAATTATAATTAAAGCTGGTTCTTGTCCGATGAAAATTGTATCACAAACTCTTTTAAACGGACACTAAATGGCGCATAAACACTTAACGTTTCGCAGTCGTTCGTTCATTCGCTTCGTCAGAAGCAGTCGAACGACTGCGAAACGTTAAGTGTTTATGCGCCATTTAGTGTCCGTTTAAAAGAGTTTGTGATGCTAATAATTATGTTGATTAGAAATGCAGCGGATAGTGATTTGGCCGGATAACCGGCGTATATTTAGGATATCCGGCCAAGTTTATTCAACTTATACATATAAAGAGAACAAGTTAGAAACAGTAACACTACGGTCACACTATTTCTGATTTTTACTTTGGCATTTTATATAATCTTCTTTTATCACATGTAACTACTGTGGTAGAATCCTTATCCTTATAATGTTGTTGTATTAAATTTTTAAAGTTTTTCTTGATATGAAATGATGTTTTTTTTTTTCTAAAATGCCAATTTCATAGTTCGTGATATTCATTTCAAAACTAAGTGTTCTATTCCCCAACCTTCTGCTAAAATTAAAAATTTCATTTCTGATTCTTTGATTTATTCTTATCATACTTACGTTGCCAGTTTTCTGTCACGCATAATTTTTAGTCCATGGCTTTCAAAGTTAAGAATTTTCAAAGCTTCGATGCTCTAACTAAATTAAACTCATTTTCAATGACTTAGGTAGCAACGATGGAATATTGCACAATAAATACTCATTACGGTACAATGTTTGCTTTAATATTATTTTTTTTTATAAGTAGGTAAATAATTAAACCAATTTTCCTCGTGCTTCTTGACTTTAGGGTTGACGCTACTGCGGGTTATTCTGCAGTGCTGCAAAATCAACGACAGCCCCTTTGTGTCCCTTTGTTTCTTCGAAGGAAAATTCAGTTCCAAAGTGCAACAAGCACCTAATTGGACAACCGTCGCGTAAGCCTTCGGGGGAAAGTTACCCTTGGTTTTCATTTTGGAAATTTACAATTGCTCAGGTCATTTCATTTTCAGGTCAGGTAAACAAAGGATAATATGATTCATAATATAGGTACTTATCCAGCGTTCCACTGGACTAGGTTTATTATTATTGCAGCTCTTCGAGTACGCTTATGGTAGTGCTACCCATAAAACAGTAGCATAGAAATTCGAATAAATTTCCAAACCGTTAAAGTAACTTTCCAATAATTTTTGTTAAAGTGCGAAACCTCATCCTGTTGACAAATGGAATTTTCTATTCCGAACTGCAACCTTGCAATCTGCAGGAGATTTCTTTCTAAAATATCTTAATATTTTCCCACGCTTACGATACCATCATTAAACTCCAGTTTGCCTAAATCTTTGCTGGGCATGCATCCCCAAATCATAACTCCATATGGGATTTTATGGTTCGTCAAAACAGGTGTTAAATTTAAACGAGTCTTGTGCATTTATTTTATATGAGTATTTACTTATTCACACTCATTCCAACATCTTGTAAATGATTTACTCAAGGCAAACTGCCCCCTTCTGATATCAAAAACCTAAAACTCTGTTTATATCTAAGCAGGACTTGTCTTACCAACGATTCTAAGATGTAGTAAAATATTGTTGCCGTTTACAAAAAATGTTTATTGTCTTTTTTTATAATAATAATTTTTGGCTTCCGAATTGGAATACAACAAATGTGTCAATAATTTAACAACAAATTAGGGGCGAACATAAAACAACACGGTAATTTGGACAATCTTACACTAACTCATATAATTTTTGTAACTGTTATTATGTGGAGCAAAAATTGCTATGTCATCGTTACAAAAGCAAATGTATGTGTGAATTATGATTGTAATGACCGACATAATTATTGCAATAAAAAGAGTTACTTATGCAAAATACATATGAATGTTTTAGCACCTGTTAAACATTTATGTATTTGCATCGTCAAACTGTCTTGAAATCTTTTACGAAACAATTAGTTTCATAATATTTACTAGTAAGTGTAAGGTACATATACTTATTAAAATACAAACAGTAGTATAAGAAAAAGTTTCTCTAAATTTATTAGATGTACAGTATGTTCCAGATAACTTTTCCGCTTATTATAAGAGATGCGAATTCGAATTCTTATAATAAGCGAGGCCCCCATGCTGGAAAAGTTATCTGGGATACGCTTAAATATGGGAATATTCTTCAACTCAAATAAAGCAAAATCGTGGTATTTTATTTTTCTCCGTGTAAGGCCGGTTCCGCACGCAACAAACGCGATCCTATAGGAAACACGTATGGCTTAAGGATTACTGGCGACAGTTTATCATAGAACCATAAAACTTGATTGGTCTTTATTCAAGTTTTCAGGCAGACGTTTTATTCTCGCCTAGAATGAATGAAAGGCGTACAATTTTTGGTTCTTACGGTATCACGACGAGCACATCTTAGCGTCTGGTGTTGACTTAAAAGAGCCCCCCCGATGAGGAAATATATTAAGTTTATAAATTTGTAAATAATGGCGGCGCGTAAACGTTTATTATATACCAGTTTTTGTAATGGCATTTTAATATACGGCTACACAAATATTGAAACTTCTCTAACATTCTAAATTTACTCGCTCTATTAATATTTTCTAGGGATTTTGAGTAAAACGCGAGGCTTTAAAAAAAATTAAAAAGTAGGGAGGGGGCCTCTCGAAAAGTGCTTTTAATTTTACCGGCATTTGCGCTATTATTTCTGCGAGTAGTCAGAAAGATTATTAACTATAATGTTTCTTTTTTTAATTGTAACGTGTGTCCAACAATTATCGTAGTCCTGGGTGGCTGTAGAGTCAAACATTTTTTACTAATTATTGTTTCAAATGGCATTAAAACATTAAATACGTAAAGAATCATGTATTTGTTGTCTAGCAGTCAATATTTGAGACTTCAATTCAACGATACGAAGTAAAAATCGGCATTTATGTGTGATACCACAGTCACCCAGAATTACAATAATTGTTGGACGCATGATATATGGAACGTGTAGCTAGAGTAGAATGATTTTTTGCACATTCCCAAAGCTCTTGCGATTAAGTTCTCCTTCCATGTTGTTTTGAAAGTCGGACAGACCGAAGTAGTTCAATACTTTTGTAGTAAGTCCGCGATTTGATCCTTTCCCAGTACTATTTTGAATAGTGAATGTATTTGCCTTAAACTTCATAATTGAGTAATGTTTTTTTTTTTTTTAAGATTGATACATACAGCATGTCGCTAAATTCCGTGGACATGGCTTAACCATAAATTCCTAGGCTTAATAAGATGATTTAACCCAACTTATCTATATGCAAAATTGCTTCGTTAAGTCGGTATTATTAATCTTCCAGTGCAGTTTCAGACGGTGGATTTTAGAGAGACAATGATACCAGCTGATAGTATGTCTGTCCTATTTAGGTATCTTATATTCGAGGGTACGGCTTATCAAAAAAGAAAGAAAAAAAGTCGGGGACATCCGGTATGTTATTATAATTCATGCTACTTGTGTTGGTTTATTCAATTTAATATCTTAACTCGTATGAATTAGAATAATTAAAAAATCTAAAAATAAAACTTCAAAAGTACATGAACAACATGTAATTTATTTCGATTGTTGTAAAAGTCGTCCCGAGGATATTTATTACAAATTCCTTTGATGAATACACAACGCACAAGAAACTACTTCAAATCACAAATTTTCGGAAATTACATTTCAACGAACAAGCAATTACGTTACCTAATTAATTTTAACATCAGTTATCGCAGCTACAGAAGTGGTTATGAGGATGAGGTTCGTTATCTTAGTTAGACGGAAGTAGGTACAATAAATTCCCAGAATTTTAAAATTAAATCTGTCGTAGGAATTTTATTCATTTATACAATTATTCTTCTGTTTGTTTCATGAATGATGTACAATTTACAAATCGAAGGCCTATATTGACTACATGCGACGATTTGTTTTCATTTGCAATAATTTAGAACTACGTACAATACAAAGTTTTCAATATTCATGTTACTGTGTATATTTTGGAGCATCTACATACATATTCAGATATGACTTTGACCCTAATCAATTGTTTGTATTAGTAATAATTTATGTTTTGCATAGAAAAATATCATGCATTGAACAAGAATAACGACCCTCGCAAATTTTGGTCAACCGCTATAGGATTTGAACTATTGCAAAAAAAAAAGTCCCTGGCATTTAAATGAACTGAGTCACCTTCAGCGATGCGTCACTGAAAGGTCGCACTCAATAAAAGAAATTAATTTGCCGGGTCCGTCCTTTTTTAAAAAAAAAAAGCTAATAACAACAATAACGAACGTTTTATGTCCGAGCGTTTAAAAATAATTCGGACTTATTTGCATGTGTGATTTCAAGGACTCCTAACCGTTTTTGGAAAGTACGATAACTTACGAGAAGGGTAACAAGTTGCAATAACATGTGATCGTAAAATCTCTTCGTTGTTTCTGGCAGGCCTTGGGTCTAATCGCCCATAATTTTTTTTCAAGCACACTACTCAAAAATAGCATAATATGTACACCTCCTGTTAAAAAACTGAATTTTCCTTCGAAGAAATAAGTATGATAAGAAAAATTTGCGAAGGTCTATAGCAAAGATCATAACCAAAAGACGACCGCAAGATAGCTCAATGAGACTTGCCAGAAGCAGATTATACTTGGTCAGGCTTAGATTGAAGCAGTGTTTGTCAAAGCTGTGAAAAATGTTATTGTAATTTTCCCTACAAGCAAGGGATTTGCCAGAAATATGCAAGACTGAATGGTAGCTTGTACCATTGGCTCAGGCAGTCTTGCATATATAGGCTGTTCTTTAAGTTCGTGCAAAAAAATTAATAGCGTATTTAGTAACATATATCCTCACGAATGCACCAAAATTAAAACGAAAAAAAAAATTCATATCGACATCCGGCAATTCCTTGTGAAATGTTTAGAACCGCTAGTCGCAACGGATGGTGACCTTCACCCACAATAAATGTTGGAAGTCCTCCCTGCGCAAGACGTAAACATACCGATTAAAGTGTCGTTTAACATACCTGCCCACACATGTATGTTGTGAAAATTAAACATACCATCCCTTGTAAACGTTGATTCGTCGGTGAAGAGAATGTTATTAACAAAGTTCGTATTGTCGGTCTGTTCCCGGAGTAACCACCGACAAAATCGCAAGGGTTGGAGCTTGCACTCTTTGAAAATGGGACGGGTAATTGTTCCTCACGAATAATTTGCCAAAAACCAAACTGACACAGAGCATCTGCTATTTGGCAAAGGGCGATCTGGGTAACGCTGTGCATACAAATGTCTTGCAGCCAACGCATTTTGACCACATTCACCGTAAATTAAAATCATGTCCACAATAATGCTATTGGAAAATTCGGCCATACTTTCAACGCTGTTATCTGCGACGAAGTGCGGTTGAGAACTGAGTTACTAACCCGATGCTGACACACCAGCATACTTCTCCAATTACGTAATTACGTAATAAAAATAAACCAGGGACTATCAAACTGTTTCATCGTTCGCCGAAAACATTTGTCATCTCTAATATTTATTAATCAATTGTTATACAAAAGCTGCTTCATTCTATTACTTTTAATGTCAACTTTCACTGGTTTCATTTTTTGCATGAAGTTAAAAAACAGCCTGTATCTGGAAAACCGCTTGCTTTTAGGAAAAACTACAATATAACATTCACCAATGTTTAGACAAACTCTCCTTCAACCTGAACCTGACTAAAGCCTCTTTAAGCTACCTTGCGATTGTCTGTTGAATAGGATCTTTTGGCAAATTTGCCTAATCATTTTATACACAAATTAAAAATTCATTCGAAGGCGGTACGAACTTCACCGTCGATGGGCTCGTGTAAGGAAATAGGTAAAACTGGAAGAGTTAAAAAAAAACTATATCGAGTCACAAGGAGACTATATTAAAAAAAATAAAAATAATTAGTATCGACGGCTTGAGGTTGTGCATTCTTTCAATTCTTAATTATTCTTTACACGTGTTAATCCTTGCTTGAGATGCACATCGCATTTGTTTTCGATTTATTACATTTTCATTATTTATTTCTCGTCTCCGGTAAATAACAACAGCACACGCTAATCATACAAAGAGGTGTCCAACCCAAAAGTACCAACTCAACAACAACGAATGCTCTTGATCATGCCGTCGAGACGTCCGCCCCCCTTAGATTGATATTAAAACGGTTGTTAATTAAATTAGTTAGTTTTATTTTGGAACCATAATCTTGTTCGTTGGCACCCTATTTATTGGTGGCATAATTTGGCCTTTATTGCTCGAGGGCTTTAAATTAAACAGACAATTTACATAATAATTATTTTATGGAAGCGACGTGCACATCACTCGCATACGATATAAAAATATTGAATCCATAAATGTTTGCCAAAATAAAATAAAACGTTGTATGTGCCACGTGCATAATTGTAGATAATAGCCCTTGAGCATTTAAAAGTTTTAAACATACTCTCGGGCTATAATCTCCTAATTATGCCCTTGATACATAAATAACTATTAACGCCGACAATGCGTGCGTAATGTGGGAAACACCTAGCAACACAAGGAGACATTTACTTACAATCAAATGGAATTACGAAGGCTCAGTTTTGGCAGTGATTTTAACGTCTGGGTAGAATTTTTTCAGTAGAAAGTAGGTACATAATGAATTGTTGGTCGCCATATAAACTCTGTATCCCTGAGTACCTGGTAACCACCGTGGAACCGGTTCTTATTTTTTGTTACGATAGACACTCGATAAATTCTTGGCTTTCATAATCACATTTTTCGTTAAACAAATTTAATAAATCGCTCTGGCTTATTTATTGGGGTAATTCACGTTGACGTGGAAAATTCGACCTCGGTTATCGATTACAAGTAACCGGGGCTTTCGTTAACACCGACGGATCAGTTTGGACATAAACTAGAACATCTCGGGTCTTCAAGAAGACAAGAATCAAAAATTGCTTAAATTGCAATTAAACTGAAGTATAAGTCTATAAGTATGTATGTGAGCACTTTGAACTATTCAGGTCCTTAAAAAGAGCTTACGCCGTCTGTAGTCTTAGGCGAATAAGAAATTTTGTTTCATAAAGTCATTATTATTCGTACAAACAAATTATATTATACACTTTACTTTCTTCGATTTCGATTTCATCCTTATTATTAACAACAACCGCATAATAACTGAAACTATAATTGTACGGTATAAAAACTCGGTTAAGTCACATATTACACAAATTTACAACAATTAACGTGACTACGAAAGCGTACCTGTACTTGTTAGAAGAAAACACAAGACGACTCGGCGTGCATCAATAAGTTCGCCGAATTAGAAAAAACTCGCACGTTTCGTAGGGGGAATATGAAGTACCCAGGAGCAATAAACCGAAGAATTTGTCTAAGTATACGACGCAGAGAAACTTGACTTACATTATGTCTGGTTAACGTGACGATCTCTGTTCTTCCAACGCATTTCAGACAGAGAGAACCCGGTAAGTTTCCATTACATACCTGTACCGAACCAACCGCCGTTCACACTCGGAATCGTGCTTATGTAAATGTAGATTTCAGTTACTAATTAAATAAATATTGAAATCGGGACATATTCGTGTAAAGAGTAAGCGAAAAGATTAGGTATTAGGTGGGTACACCTTTATCGTCGCGAAAATAAATTTCTTTGCACGAAAAATATTTCATTTACGCGATTTCTTGACTGTTCGTTGAAAGTTGTTTGTATGTAACAGGGTATCCCAAGAGGAATCTGTCAAACTTGAGAGATGTGTTCCTTAAGTATACTTAAAGTTGTGTCAGTTTAAATTCGTTTCGGAAAATGTAACGTAATGAACAAAAATTCTCAGCTCTCAATGACGAAGCTATCAAACGATAATGAAACGTTGATTTAATGAAGGTGTAAACAGTCGTTCTATGATGCGGCACTTCCCTGCTTGGTTTGCTTTAAAAAGTACACCCCTGTAATGCAAACCACTCAAACACGTAGTCCAATAAGCTAATATTTTTTAATGATGTCACACAGCTTTCTGCAGAATGTGTTTTTCAAATAATGCATGAGGGTTCTTAAGAACCATAATTATTCCCAGTATTATTAATAATGTCGCGTGTAAAAGTTGATTCATCAGCAAATGAAATGGTTCTGGGAATTTCACGGTTTGCAGCAACAATTCGTAGACAAGAATTGAATCGCTGACCACAATCCCCTGGTTTAATACGAGGGTGGAGTGAATAGTTCCTCGGCCTGACCAAGAAAACAGTTTTCTTTCCAAAATGAAGTAAATATTTACTTTTCAATATAGTCCCCTGCCAACTCCACACGCCTGGTCCAGCGGTGCTCAACCTTTCTTATACCCTCCGCATATTATCCCTCAAAATAGGCATCAGTTTCAAACATCAGCTAACCATACATGAGCATTCATTCCCGCCGGAACGTGCAATCGTGAAGGAAAGAACGTGTGTTAGTGAAGTACGAGATGACTAGCCAACATTCTTGCTTCCTTCGGGAATCATGTTAGGGATGTTCCTGATCGACACGATAAATACTTAGTTTCGTGTAGACTTGTTTATACCTCCACTATTTCCGAAATTCAGTTTGTGTTAGTGGGTTAGAACAGGATTTGTTTCGTTTCAATTTCTTGAAGGGAAAGATTGTCGAAGGAAAGAATGACATGAATGAATGCTGGTGTATGGCTAGCTATTACCTCCTCGTTTGGGCCAAGTCTCTTTCCAGCCAGCCAAATTAGGGAACAAGAAGAAGTCACCAGGGGCGACTCCTTACTCCCCCTTGTGGATGCGTGT
Organism: Dorcus parallelipipedus; assembly: GCA_958336345.1. NCBI lineage: Eukaryota > Metazoa > Arthropoda > Insecta > Coleoptera > Lucanidae > Dorcus > Dorcus parallelipipedus. The sequence continues at coordinate 17,647,693 of OY284481.1, forward strand.
GCTTGTGCAACTAATGACGAATGAGCTGAATAAGCTCTTTTTTCTCTGCCAAATATGGTTGTTGGCTTCTCGTTTCAGTGCCCAACTTGTCCACTGTCCAGTAATAAATCATACTGTTCTCCTGTGAGAGTTCTCCTTTTCTCAAGATAGTCTACTCAAGTACTATATCATGTGCATCCCAGAAAACAGTTGTCATTACCTTCCCAGCCGATGGAACCGTTTTTGCCTTCTTCGGAGCACTTGAACCAGCTTCTACCCATCGTCTAGACGGTTGTCTTGTCTTGGGTGCTCAGTAATGGATTCAGATCTCATCAATAATTGTGTATCGGCGCGAAAATTTCCTTGAAAAAGCTCCAAACACCGCTTTGAAATAGAAACCGTCACAAGCATGAACTCATCAAAGTTTTACATTCGACAAAGTTGTCAAAATCGATCATTATTTCGGTGGGCAACTGATTATGACGGTTTCGAAACCGTCACAAAGCGTGGTTGGAACAGAGCTCTCCAGTCTTTGACGTTTTTGGTCGATTCGCAGCACCCATCTGGCCAAGAGCTTTTTCATAATATGTATTAAATATATCTTACCCGCTCATCTGAGGTCTTCAGATCGTTCAGTACTGCACTTTGAAATTTTTCAATGATATCATCGGTTGTGGCCGATATTGGGCTTCCAGGGATGCTCATCATCTTCAATCGATCTACGCCCACGTTTAAATTCTGCTGCCCACTTTTTTATTGTTGCGAATAAAGGAATATCATTGCCAAGAGTTGATTCCTTCTCAGTTTCCATTTCAATTGCTGTTAAACCTTTCAAAACCGCCCGATACTCCATTTTTCCCCATTTTAACAAATGTTCAAAAGTTGTTTACTTCAAACTCGGAAAAAAACTTGTTGAATGGCCATGAATTAGAGAGAAGGACGTAGCAGTCATGTCTGATATTAGTTTCACATGATTGGGTGGTTGGGTTGACACTTGACTTAAGTGAACTGTCAGTTACTGTCACTGTGATTCTTTATTTTTGCATATTTATAATGTAAATAATGTGAGAAATGCGTACAAGAAATATCCGCATGACGCTGCGCTCCATACGACCGTTTCAGCAGCTATCTATTCAACGTTTTGTTGCCGCTATTCAGGAAAACAAGAACGTAGACGTATCCTAAAAATGATTTAAACTTCCATCCTTACCGTTTACAAGTGAGCCATGAACTACTCCCTCCTATAGATAGACCTCGAAGATCAGCGATTCATTGAACATTTCAATAATAACGATGAGGCATTGGCAAAAGTTATGTTCACTGACGAATCTTGGCTCCATCTATTCGATTAATGCACTGTGATACCGCCAGGAAATTTGAAAACCATTATTTGTGAATATGTTGCACGATGATGAAATTCAGGAAGGTCATTTTCAGCGAGACGAGGCCCAATGAAAACATTGCTTTTTAAGGTTTTTTTTTTGAGATTACATCATTACACAGAAAACATATGGCCACCACGTTCCTGCGACATGACACCCTGTGACTTCTTTCTTCGGCCATACTTAAACCACTCTATTTTTGAAACCCCCGTCGTTGATTTTGATGATCTGCAACGAAGTATTACAATAAGATCAAAGAGATTCTTAAATTCAACTGGGATTCTCCAAAATGTTGTAGATTCTCTTAAAAGAACAGTTACTCTCTGCCTAGCGGAAGGTGGTGGGCATCTTATTTATCTTGTTTCCTTTTTAACAACTTCCTTTGATCTATACAAATTATCTGACATTAGAAGAAAATAGTTCGAATGACCGTCTGTAGGTCAATTTTTAATATGACTACGACATTTAACTTGAAAGCTTCCGCGGCCGTCGTCCATGTTTGAATTGGCTTCCGGTTGGAACCGCGTCACGTTGATTTTTTCTGCTGCCGACGTTTCGTTCTCCATTGCCTGAGGAAGTTCTTCTGCAATGGAGAACGAAACGTTGGCAGTAGAAGAAGTCAACGTGAAGCGGTTCCAACCGGAAGCCAATTCAAGCATAACTACGACGTACGTGATTTTTCTCACAACAAACTCTGAAAAAAAAATTCTGTGGCTCACATTATATTCATGGAGGGCAGTTAACAGATCATATGTTAACAGATTATAGCTTCAGAAAATAAACTCTATTTGATTCCCTGACCGCCATCTTTAGTCAGGCCCTGAGCTATTGACTCCACCCTGGTTCATTGATTTTTGGATATGGATATAAACCGTCATTGTGTGTATAATGTTTTCCAAACAATAGTACGAGGTATTACATGATTTTGTGAATGTTGCATTGTATCATTTGAAGAATATCTTGTAGGCGTTTTGGTTCTTGTATGGGCTGATTTTATTTCAAAAGTTCCAGTTTCTCGAAATCTTCGATTCGTTTGGGTAACGCAAAGGGGTAATGTCAACGATATTAGCAGTATACAAAAGCGATGAAAGACACGTACGAAAGAAAGAAAATCAAGAATTTCAGCAGATTTAGACGGTATACTTTAAACGGACGCCTTTTTACTGGATTTAATTAAAAATATGGTTTACCTCTAAACTCTGCTTCAATATGTTTGTCACTTATCAGAAACAATAGTGAACGTTTGGTATGAAATTTCAAATTGGTGAACACAAATCTGAGGGGAAAAAATCGTGCTAAACTCACACAATAAATAAAATAGTAAAAGATAAAATTCAAACAGAGAAAACTGCAATACAGGTCTTGAGACTTGGAACACCGACTTTCATTATTCTATTTATGACGTAATACTGTAGTTACATTGCCTACATACCCAGTATTTATAATTATTCAACAAAAAAGTTGCATATATACATATACATATTTGTAATATGAAACAAAAATTAGATTTTAATTGGTTGGGTCGGTTGTCAGTCGGAACACCGACTTTCATTATTCTATTTATGACGTAATACTGTAGTTACATTGCCTACATACCCAGTATTTATAATTATTCAACAAAAAAGTTGCATATATACATATACATATTTGTAATATGAAACAAAAATTAGATTTTAATTGGTTGGGTCGGTTGTCAGTTACAGTACCCCGACGATCTCCTACAAGTTCTCTTGAAGGTACTTACCAATGAAAACAAAAGGTTTTTTCTATAAGCTATAATAATAAGCAAAATAAAGGAAAGAAAAACCAAAAATCTGAGAAGACTGCACTCCTTCTTTCCTTATTACATGTATCCTTCCTACCACATGTTTCGAAAATATCAAAGTGGTATAACTTAAGAATGTCATTAGGCATTATTAATGTAACCATTAAACAAGTGAGAAAATCAGTTACTGCTTATCAGAGAGAATAAATTACCCCAGAAGGATTTACAAAACACAACCCCCCTAGTAATTAGTATGCACTCTACACTGGATTGTATTTAACTTTACCGTTAACCCGAATTCTATGATGCACTTTCTTTTTTAATTTTCAGTTAAGTCAGTTCTTTTTTTATATTTAATTAGGTGAACATGTAATTACGTATTTCTATTAGGTATTTCTATTCCTATAGCTTCTACGCGGTACAAGATATCGAAATGCGATCGGTCTTCACCATTAATTTTGTTTTAAAAATCGAGTTCCGAGGTCAGTTTTCGTCTAACTCTTCTAAAAACAGGTGTTAGCTATTAATAGTGTCAAATTTGGCCCACCCTGTACATGTACAGAAAAAACAATTTGACCATACCACGAATTCAAAAATCAGAAATCAAACTAAGTAGTAATTTAATTTCCGTCATCTTGTTAGATTGTTCACTCCTCCACAGTATTTTGTTTACGTTTTTTTTTTAATACATTAATATAATGCTACGGTAACTGTGGTAATAATTACTGATGTAATTAAACCGCCTTTCTTAACTACCACAACCTTTCCCTCGGATTCAAAATAAGGCCAAGGTTGGACGCCAAGAAATTGGTTGAAATGCTTCAGTTACTACCCGCAAGGACTCGGCTTTTTAAAGCAAAGAAATTTACATTTCACGCCAGCACCTCCTCCCCGTCCACATTCATTATGAAAATACATGATATTCCTCGTTGGAAATCTATGTACTTCTTATCTGCCTTCTACTAAATAGGAAATGGCTTTGAAGTGTCACAACTTAAATATTTCTGATAAGAATTTTTTACATGCTCGTTTTTAACAACAGTGTCCCATTATTTTGACATAGCGGGAGTGTGCAAATTGAATTCGATGTAAACAAGCAACTTCGAGCACGTTTCGTATTTAAAAAAAAAAATGCGCAGTCTCACAGATGACGCCAAATGAACCCACCCAACGGAACACACGAAAATATTTCTTTTATACATGACCCGCTTAATGCAATGATATTTATTTATACCCCGGCGTAAACTTGGCCCGAAAATAGAACTTTTTGCGTGTGAACGAACGTTTTTAAAAGTGTAGGCCCATTAACAAAAAGGACAAATAAAAAGATGATGTTCTTGTTGTATACATATTTAAATGTATTCCACGAGTTAAGTTTATCCGTTCGTGTTCGCGTTCGTTCAAAAAACTTATCACCGTGTGACGACAGATCAACGTGCCGAAGCAGGGTAAACGTACTCGCAATTATTGTTCACTCGCGGATCAAGGTCGGCCTTGTAAAAAACCTGCTTTGCTTGCAACTGTCGTGTGGAGAAAAATACGAATCGTTTCATTTTGAATGGAATGGGTCCGCCGTTTTCATTTTCACGGCAATTAATAAATAATTCATTTACGCGTTGATGTGTCGATACGATACAATTTTTACACAAATTTTCCGCATGTTTTTATCTTATCTCAGTTTACTATACAAACAAATATTTACAGCTTACAACGTAGTTTCCTTTAATATCATGCGGTCATGCGGATTTCCTGCAGATTATTATTGTACCTACGTGTACATGTGCAGAATAGAAGAAAGTTTTATGAAGTTTCAATTGTGTTATCAAATCAATATAAAGTGTATTCTCTCAAAAATATTATGATATTTCGTATATTCCATGCTGTCTGTAAATACCTGACTAAAGTAAGCTGTGATTTTTTTTATAAAGTTAGTGACACGCAAGCACAATGTAAGAACGAGAGGACACTTGCCAATAACTACTGACAGTGTCATGTTGTGGTCATGTTATTTGATCATGACATCACATAAAAAATGTATAAGTAAACGCAAAATTCAGAGAAACAATTAATTCATTTCAAAACAAAGCTAAAGCTTAAAGCAGATGCTGAAAAAAATGCTGTCCTTTAGCTTGAATGTACAAACGTACCCTGCGTTTCATGTTCTCAAACGCGTTTGCCAAGTGTTGGGGTTTGGTTGGGGGGTTACGTTAGCACAAACAAATAATTGGACAGCTGTCAGTGCTGCAAACTTTTAGCAGAAAAATATTGAATTCGTTACTTACTTTAATTAGGAATTTAATTGAATGCACAGTACAGTAGCGGACAATAAAATCCGGGCACACCATTCGTACAATGTAAATCTCGCTCTAATATTTTTAACGTTTAATACGTATTATACAAAATGTCACTAGTAATTCTGACGTTTAATCTAAGTTTGGACAGAAATATAACCTCAATAAAAACCTGATTTACCAAATTTGTCTAAATACGAACGACTTGTCAAATTCTTGCCCGGATTTCATTGTCCGCTACTGTACAATGCTTTAAAATGATTGAAGAATACTAAATGTTTATTACGTTTTATGTAATTATTTAATTAAGTAAATAACAAGACATTCAAAAAACCGTCATCAAATGAGAACGTCATGAATGAGAAAGACAGACATAGAAGTCACGTCGAAGCTAAACCACAGTATAAGTAATTATCCAGTAGCGTCACTTAAACGTCAATGTAAAAAAAAACGCCATTCTGTTTGATACCTTTATGCAAGCAGTAGGTGTAAAAAAAATGGTAAATGTGACGGCCATATTCGGAGTGACGCTATTGTGTAGATTCTTATACTGCAGCTAAACTGACTGACAGACGTCAAAATTCGTGATAACGCTTTTCGCAAATATGGAATTTACGTTTCCTGAAGAAAAAAAGACATCTTTCAATAGAAATTTATTTTAAAAATTAGTAGTCAATTGAAATTGGGTATAAATATGTATGTATGTATTTAATGAGGGAAGGATATGAGGATATTATTGAAGTTTAGAGTACAAACATTTTAGTTGCTTTGTAACGAGTGTTTTGTTTTTAGTTTGGTGTCGAAGTTGGCCGTGACAAGGTGCTTATTGTGAACGCACCACTATTTTGATTATTTGTTGTGAATGTGACTCTTATTTCTTTTTGTTGTCTGTTTTCATTCTCACTGTCACTGTCACGTATATTACAATTCGTGTGTTGTCCTATTGTAGTGTTGAGTTCGAAACCGCGAAAGCAAGGTTAGGAATTGCAAGTTCAAACGTCAAATTAACAAATTTTCATAGCCAGATTTTAAAAAACGCTCTTTACAATTATTATTAAGAAAAGATATGTCGTCAAATGTATCAAAAGTTTTGATATATTAGTTGTATCAATTAAGCTAAGACTCTGATTTGATTTTTCATGGCTTCTCTTATCTAAATAATTTTGGATCGCATAGCATAAATTTGTACCTGTTCAATTATAATAAAGTGTTAATGTTCAATTATAATAAAGTTCTATGCCCCCAGAGCGTCTTGTGATTTAATAAACGTACGTTCCTGTCAGTACTGTCACGATGGCATTATCTGAGAAAATAAGTAAATTTAAATTCGTTTCGTAATTATTGCAATTATGTGCATTTCAAAATTATGCGGAATCAGCACCCATTGAAGTTTAGTAGAACAAAGCCGCGTTACACATACTCGCATTTCACTACGCATAAGTGCAAGCTATGCTGAATGTAGGTGTGTTGTTTACATGTGCCAATTAAGATCGAGGCAATTAGAACGATTTAAGAAAACAAATTTGGCAAGGGTCAATTGATGCTGACACCTTTTAGAACTTTGTACTTTGGACCGAATCCCCAGCCACCAGAGCGAAGGAACCAATTGTGACATAGATGTCAAAGATAGACATTAGGAAATGTATAAAAGATCGACCCACAGGTAACAGGAGTAGTAACAGTAGAATTAGGATTATTAATTAGTCGAAGAGTAGTCATGTAGGTAAATGGTGAGGTATTAGAGATTATTATAGTTAATTATTATTAGTCAGTGTTGTGAAACAAGGTGCGCGAAGCCGAGCGAGTGGACTCTACGAACGCAGCGCTGGCCGCCGGACCAGGCCCTTCCCCCTAACGTAAAAGTAAAGTAAAGCTAAGATTAAGGTTAGATTAAATATTAAAGTTTAAAGATAGGTGGTTAACGTTAAAATTAAAACATGATTTAAAAGGACGCAGGATTAATGGTTCCGGTACTGGGAATCGAACCCGAGCCCGCTGGGTGAGAGCCAGGTATCCTAGCCACTAGACCATACCGTAACCATTAAGCCTACGTCCTTTTAAATAATATTTTAATTTTAACGTTAACCACTTAACTTGAAACTTTAATATTTAATCTAACCTTAATCTTAGCTTTACTTTACTTTACGTTAGGGGGAAGGGCCTGGTCCGGTGGCCAGCTCTGCGTTCGTAGAGTCCACTCGCTCGGCTTCGCGCACTTTGTTTCACAACACTGACTAATAATAATTAACTATAATAACAATAATAATCTCTAATACCTCACTATCTACCTACATGACTACTCTTCGACTAATTAATAATCCTAATTCTACTGTTACTACTCCTGCCTACCTGCGAGTCGATCTTTTATACATTTCCTAAATCTACGTCACAATTGGTTCCTTCGCTCTGGTGGCTGGGGGTTCGGTCCAAAGTTCTAAAAGGTGTCAGCATCAATTGACCCTTGTCAAATTTGTTTTCTTAATTGCCTCGACCTTAATTGGCACATGTAAACAACACACCTAGATTCCGCATAGCTTGCATTTATGCATAGTAAAATGCGAGTATGTGCAACGCGGCTTTGTTCTACCAAACTTCAATGGGTGCTGATTTCGCATAATTTTGAAATGCACGTAATTGCAATAATTACGAAATGAATTTAAATTTACTTATTTTCTCAGATAATGACATCGTAAGAGTACTACCAACCAACCTAAAAAAAATATATCAACTCGATTGACAAGATACATCGCGCGCAATTCAAAAATTCAGAAACAGAACCTGAATATTGTGGTAATAACTAGATTTCAAAAAAGCATGGGGCAGGTTTTATAATAAAAACTGTTCGCGCCATATATCTCCATCTCGTTTCAACGACATCTACAACCAAAAATGATCACCATTTGTTGCCGGTTATTTTTTAATGTTACCTGTGTTGCCAAGATAAATTATGGAAAAAGCTATAACTTTCCGTAATTTACATATTCTTCCAAACGATTGATTCAGTTCTGAACTTATAATCAGATAACGGACGGAAAGATGGAATTCTCATGAGCGTCACGCCCTGCACGGCAATAGAATTGTAGCTGATCGTTTTAATATCCCGAGCGTAAAATTTGGTGTTCGCATCGCTACAGTTTAAATTCTAAATAAATATAGTAATCCTTTCAAAATAAGAAATTATAATTTACGGATTATAACTTTATGTTTATTATAGCATATTAATCACTTTTTTGAAAGTAATATATTAATATATTGACCCGGCTCCTGCCCGGCGCTCATGGACTTGCTACTTTACGTGCGCGCTGAGTCCTCGAGGCGAAGTGACCGTGAACAGCCATACAAATGTCCGTTCTTTGCTTATAATACATATACAAGTATAGGATGTCGCGATCTAAGCTATTGGTTAATAATTTTATAATCAAACAAAAAAAAAAAAGTCGATTAGCGAGTCGAGTGAAAATTGAACAAAAAGAGGAAATTTATGATAAAGAAAGCAAAAACGACTATACTCTGTTTTTTAATTCGGAGGAGTACTTTGAAATTTTGGCGCTAAAAACGAGCTTTGTCATTGGTAGTTACCGGCCAACTACCAATGACAATACTCGTTTATAGCGCCAAAATTTCAAATTTTCAAGTTTCCATTTCTTTTATTGTTTCTTTATTCTTTCTTTTCAATTTTACATTTGTTTTATCTTTTTTCAGAAATTTAGTTAATAATTTTTCAAATTCTTCATTCACCTTATCGATCTTCTTTTGTTAGCTTACTTAAGTCGATCAAAATTTGGCAACGTTCCGTTTTGTTTGAGATTTTTGTGCCTCCGTACAGCATTTCATTAACCAGTAAAGGGCCCGGGACGTAAAAATAAATCGCCGGTTATTACTACGATGCCCCGACGTTGCGAGTGTTGAATTGACATTTGGCAGAAATTCAAATGTTTGTTTACAAGGACTACCAACTACAGTCGAACCTCCATAACTCGAATCTCAAGGGACCGGAAAATTACTTCGAGTTATAGGAATTTCGAGTTAAAGAAGGAGATTTCAGTTAATCACAATGTGCAGGGACATCAGTAAACTTAGACTTACAGAGGGTTTCGAGTTATAGAGGTGCGACTGTACGTTAGTAGTAACTTATCCGACAGTGAGGCCCAAGGTCAAGATTTGGACGCAAACAAGGTCCAGTTTCATAAAACGTAGTTAACCCCTCGATCAAGTTAATCGCGTGATTAAGCAATGGGTAGGTATCATTGGAGGAAAGATTAGATTTCCACCAATGATATTGCTTAATCACACAACTAACTTGATCGAGTAGTTAACTGCGTTTTATGAAACTGGGCCTAAGCGAATTATTTTAAAATTTGGTGGCAATTTCAAGTATGGCAAAAATCCTTTCGAGACTTTTACAAAAAAATCTTCCCTAAACTTTTAAGTGCATGTAAAAATCTAAGGAATAAATCCTTAACTTGGCAACACTGCAACAGAGGGCGCTCCTCAAGCTTAACGGAAGTCGTTTCAAAGTAACACAAAGACAAAGTTTAAAATGATTCCAAGATTTACTCATTGCTTGGGACTCCATGGTTTATACTGGGTGATACACTATCTCCGAGCGTGTTGTACCTATATACGTTTATTTAGGTAATAAAATTAAAAGACTTCGTCTCCGGAGTAGATTGATTTAGGTAAAATAAATCAAGGATCGAAAACGAAAACATGTATTACAAATGTGCATCTAATCTAAATTTCTGCAGTGTAGATAATGAATGCACAGTAGAGAAAGTGAATTTGATTCTTAAACGAGAATAACACATTGATGCGAATGAACGAACCCGCCGATCGACGTGTGCTTTATGCAGAGAGATATTAGAAAGGTAGGCACGATTATACAAGATATATATATTCTTTGGCCAACATGTTACATGACGCATTAAACAACTGCAAAAACCACTTTCACTTTTATTTAAACGAAAGATTTGATGACATCACCGAATAAATCGCGAATTACGTGCGGCGTAACCGTTTTGCGAACGCCTCCGATTAATTCTAGCGGTTTAATCGAGACGAAAATCAATCGATGAAAGCCGGCTGTTGCTCGTTTATGTATCGCACGCCGTTTCTCATTGTCGTTTATCGTCGTCGTTACACCGGCGACATTACGTGCCTTATAAATCGCCGTTGCCTTTTTTGCAATCGCAAGTAAAAGTAGTAGGTGTGCCATACGAGGCCAATAGAAGCAAATAACGCCGGAGGCCATATTGTATCTGTGGATACGGAAAAGCTTTTCACGCACACACTTTCAAACAGGAAGCCTCACCAATGTTATCTGGACAAATGAAAATCGCAACCTCCGGAAACTTACTTGATTACCGAAGGTTGTTGTTACATTGTGATTTACGCGAGTTTCGTTCGTCGGAAAAGGGAAAGGACGGCGTCGCGTTGGCGTCGCAAGGACCGACCGGACAGTGTTTGTAAACGCATTAACATGAACGTGAACGAGCACGCTTTTTCTTTCTTTTTTTTTTAGTTTCAATGATGGACGACGTCAACACAAAGGAAACGGCGACGACGTTAAAGCACGGTTACCATTGATGATGAGTAATAAATTTTTCACCATGCACTGCACCTACTAATCACTGAAGCATGTTTGACGTGAACCCATACTACCCAACAAACCAAACAACACAAAGGACTGGTGTTGGTGTTACAACAGAAGTTGCTTACCTTTGAGTCGCCATGCGATCCTAAAGGTAACAAGTGTCAAGAGAAGCTGCGGACGAAGGCCTCGTCGCACTAACTAATAACAATGCACAATTACAATAACAATAAAGCAGACGACGCTCCTGGGAGTGGTACGAACAACGCGTCCAACTCGAAGATACGCGGCACAATAAAACCGAGTGCCACGGAACCAGTGTTGACCGGGAACCGGGAGGGGAGGAGAAGGCCACGTGGGGCAACCGGCTGCGCGACGAGGGGAGCCCGCCTTGTATTGACGCAGCCACCCTAGACTACACCCCACCTCGTGTTTATGATCGCATGGATAATTATACCTGGTCAATGACGGCCGCCGCGACGCCAAACAGCCAAGCCCTTTGGACAGGCTCTTGACCCGACATACGCGTCGTACGTTCTTCTATTTCCTTCAAAAAAAAACAAATTTTAATCGGAAATTGATTGTCTAGCCGCACCGCGCCGCGCAAGCACGGCGGTGTAATAAAATAATCCCTACTCTACTACCTACTACACCCCACATGTTTAAATTGCTAAATTTTCTTTTGCTTTTAAGTCCTAGCTTGAGACAAACAAGAAAAAATTAAACTAAATAAATACGATCGATTCTGAAGGTACAGTACAGTCCCGGATTATGCAGAAGCTCCCGATTATCCGAAACTTATTTCATCGTTTTCTCCGAAATGCTTGAAGCTCTCTGTTTGATACCGTTTATTTTGTAACTACACTCGCGGATTTAGTTTCTTATTTTTAATCGTTGGTCTCCCTGGGGGAACTTGCGAAATATTAGGTTGGTACACCTGACAATTGAACTTGCGCGAAAGATTGTATTGTGCGTGTCAAGATGGAACGCGCATGTGGCACAAGCACAATAAAAGATTCTCAAGTGATTGAAGCGTTTTTTATTCAATCAGCGAAGTAATACGTGCCCAACGCCTGATAACAAGTAAAAGTAAGTAAAAAACACTCCCGATTATCCGTGACGTCTATGTCGTCTCGGTTCATGAGAAAGCGGCTCGGAATTTGTGCCGAGTACTCGGCTCGTAGGCTTACCATACGTCCCGTTTTAACCGGGATTGTCCCGGTTTCAGGCATTGGTCCCGGCCGGTTTGGTATTTTGTCCCGGATAACGGGAAACACATTGGATGACCGAGGCCGCATGGTGGAGTCTACTGTACGAGCGTTACTGTACTGTAAATTAAACTTTTGCGTTGCGGAGAACAACAGAATGTAGGTGGCGCTCAAAATTGCCGTCGTATATGAGATAACCATAATAAATCTTCCGTTTTTGATCAGATTATGCTTAGAAAATGAACGGAACCATACATTTTCGGTATAATAACAATAATAACTATGACACTGAGGCACACATAAGTAAATATTTGATTGTTCCACTGACAGTTTATCTCATATGCGAAAGTTCACGTATAAACACCAGGGCGGCGACTCTTTCGTTTGTTCTTCCCAATTACATGCAACGACTTTTATGAAGAAATTTAAAAAAATGATAAAGTGTTGAAAAAAGTTCACAAGAAGTATGAATGGTACAAAAATAATTAAAATAATTACATTTTCTGCTTCAGCGGACTTTCGGTGCTTTGGGTACCTTATCTATCTGCTTTTTTTTTAAATAATAAAACATTTTTTGGTAGTAGCCTAGTGTGTTTCTCTTCGTCCTATCCCGTTTCCCACTCCTGTCCCGGTTTAGAGCTTCATGATTATGGTAAGCCAAAGCCGTCTCTATCTCAAGCCGTGCACTTGTAAATTTGGCAACAGAGCAAGTAGTCCGATCACGAGTTTCACCAGTTTGACGTAAGATGTACGAGATAATGCTTTAATGCAATTCTGTACTTATCAATCACATTTTATTGTTTATTATTGTTTATTATAGTATTGGTGACTAAAATAACGTTTTAAATGTTATATTAACAATCAAGGTAAGTCCACAAAGTCTAATTCTGCTAGATAACCAAAGTTTTTCGCTTTCCTTTATTTGCTTTTATTTCATACCAATGTGACATTTTTCGGATTTTCAATGGTACAAAAAGTGGAACTTTAAAGTCCTAGTACTTAATTTTAAACTCGTTAAACGTCTAGTTTGAAAGAAAATTTCATATTTACCTCGAACAAAAATTGACTTTAAATATATATACTTGGAAGAAATTACAGCCTCGGCTAAACAATTTGCTCCTAATTACCTTAAAACTTGACTTTTCGTTGTAGATAAATAAATAACTATTCTTTCTGAATTATTAATTAGGTTTATGTTGTAGATGCCAAGTTCGATTAGGACTACTTTCGGGTATCAATGCGACGTTGCCAAGCGTAACAGCATGGCTTGTAAGATATAGACGGCTTTGGGTAAGCCTATCGGCTCGTGACACCATAACTCAATCGTAGTATTTTCGAAATAACTATTAACACTAGATTCGTTTGTCGATTCTAGCTCTTAAATAGAACCTGTATTGGATACAAATTCTATCCCTTTGTCTACTGATTGTAGTTATTGTACTTGAAAGTACCAGGGTTTAAAAACCTCTTAAATACCAAACATTTACGAGAGGAAGATGTACATATACATAAATCATATGCCACTCTTATTAAAATTATTAAAATTAAATTATTAAAACAGAATTTTTAGTATTCAGTGTTGCCAATATAGAAAAATTCGTAGGCAAAATAGTACTGTAAGAGATCGTTAGCATAAAAGGAGGATTTAAAGCTTGAAATGTAAGATATCTACAAGATATCTAGTGACTTATCAGCATTGGTAGACAAAGGGTTGCTAGAATCGAGTAGAATGTATAAAATATATGTAAGTGTACAGCTGCGGAATCAAAAAGCGGGACAGTATAATGTCGTTAGTTTAATTGTTACTTCTTAATTCTGGTACCTACATATATAGTAACTTAGCAAATTTCGTAGTTCATAATATACAATCATTCTGTTTGTAATTAAAATTCATATCGTATAAATTAAAAAAAAAATTAAACATTGAAACAATATTAGTTCAATGCCATAAGACTTGTCTGTCCAGCTTTATGAATACGTAGCTATACAATTATACTAATAAAAAATTGTGACACTTTCACAGTATATGTAATTACCCAGAAGCGTCAGTGTCAAAAAAGTCGCCATACTGTTTGATACCCTTATGGAAATGTAATTTTAAATTGCAAGTAGGTAAATATCAAACAAAATGCCAAATGTGACAGTTATACTCGAATGACGCTACTGTGTAGATTCTTATACTGTGACACTTTCATCAGTTTATGCAACCTCCGGTTTAACCGAAATTTCGATTATGCGAAATAGGTCCGGTACCCCATACTTCGGCTAATCGGCAGTCCACTGTATGTATGTACAATCTCAACTAAAATTAAGAGTAGATAACATAATACAAAAGGGGACACTTAAACAAGGAAGTGCAAATTGGAAAAGAGAAAACATTTACGCCAATTTAAATGTCCTTTCGTATGCTATTGACAGACAACTGGTTCGAGATCATTGAAACTACTCAGTAAAAATCAAACGTGTCGACACGTGGAGTGTCTTCTCTTCTCACTCATTGTTATAGGTACGGTTGGGAGGGGCAGGAATGGAAACAATGTAATTAATAGAATACTCAGTCAACTCTTGTTTAATTTCGCTTACGGCATCATTATAGTACTCCTGATGGTCAGTATAGATATTTTTAATCGTCAGCGATGTGCGAGTAAGTCAAAAAATCATTTAAACCTAAATTCAAGCGTTTCTGAATTTCAAATTAACATCTACCTGTCAATTTTAGTGTGAGTTGAGTGTGACTGATGTTTCAGAATTCAGTCGTGTTTAGAATGTGACATTCTTGCATGGTCTGTATAGAGTCAATCACATTCTGCCCGACACTTAGGCCCGAATTCAGAAACATCAAATCTCGTCTCAAATTAAACTAGATTTAAAAAAAGCCAGTCTGCCTCAATACTTTGGTATTCATAAGTAAATTGAGGTGAGCGACTAAAATGAGAAACGATTGAGATCAGTCTTCGAGTATTTCTTGAATACGAATTGAAAAAATGAGTATATCACTGAGATGTCAATGTTAAATGTCAATTAGAATGTGAGTGATATTTTATTGAATCTACATAAAACGTCATAATCTATACACGACTTGAATTGAAGGTCTACTTAAAATGTTGGTACTGACATGTCGCCAAATCAGACCAGAAAATAATACTGTCCTTATAATGACAAGACCGGAATCAGTTTGACAGCTGTCAAACGATAGCGAAACGTTAAGTGGTAGCGCGCATTTTCAGTGTCCGGTTAAAGAATTTGTGATACAATGTTAATAACAGAAGTTTCTAACATTTTTGGCCCAGCCTATACACCGAAACAATAACAAAAACATGTTAATTGCAAAAATGCTAATAAAAAATATGTGAATGATATTCATTTGATTGGCACTGGAAACGTAGATAACAATTTGGTATTGACATTGTTACTAACATTGTTGCTAACAAAAAGCTGTAATGAATTTTAAGGATGTGTAACAATTTTATTAACATTGTTGATAACAATGTTATTGATACTGTTATCAACAATAATTCTGATATTACTATCAACAATGTTACTGAAAGTTATGAACATGTTGGTAAATTTGTCTGCCCTTGTAAATTGAAACCTGATGGTTACATAAAGATTCTATAATTTAATACTTTTTTCCTTAGACGGTTCCATCTCATCTCAGAATAACAAGACTAACAAATTAGGGAGATACGTTCAAAACTATAAATTACAATAAAATCGACAGTGCATTTGGTCTCTCGAAAAGTAACGAAATGTTATCCACATGTTACTAACATCTTGTTGACAAACATGTCAATAACATTTTGATAGCAACACTCATTGATCTAGACTACTTCCAGACCGATCGCAAAATATTTACTATTATTAAAGTTATGAGGAATCTTATTGACAAGTTAATGAAAAAAAATAATAATAAATCCTAACAGCAAATGTTAAACATAAATTATTTTTAACGTGTCACTAACATTTCTTCGGTACTTCTTCACATGTTAATCGCAAATCTTGTCAACAATGTTGATAACCATGTTAGTAACAGATGTTTCTAACATTTTTACCCAGTTTTTGAGTTTTGTTAAAAACATTGCTATTAACACTGTTGTTAACAATGTTACCTCTGGTGTAAAGCCAGCTTAAGATTTGTTAACACTGTTCAATAACAGTGGAGGTAACATTATTACCTCCAGTGTAAAGTCAGCTTAACATGCGTATGGTACAGCCTCAATCAAAAGTAATGAAACGTTCGAAACCGAAACGCTCTAGTCAGAGTGCAACGGTGCCGAGTCAGAGAGAGCGCGACGTGTTGTGGGTGGATCTTCGGACTTCGGAAGCATCCGTTCGCCATAAGGCTTCATCTCACTCGGTATCTGACTACAGCGTTTCGGTTTTGAACGTTTCATTAGTTTTAATTGAAGCTGTACATACAACCCACGACACATGGGACCCTTGCTCTATATCCTAACAGAACAGCGCACTTAAGAAAGGAAACTGAATAATAAATTTAAAAACATTATTTTTATAATATTACTATTGAGACTGAAATGGATAGAAAGGGCCAAGGAACTATCATTTTTGCAATGAATTTTATCTATGTTCGACAACTAATAATTACGAGTACTTATTTGAAAATCGGGACATAAAAGAACGGTCCCGAAACTACATTTCGGGGATACCGGAACATTTAACCAAAAATAGGGACAAATCCCGAAAAAACGGGACGTCCAGTCATCCTATTATAATATGTATTTAATAATAAATGGAATTAATCTCGTATTTAACATTAATTATGTTAAAAGATTCAAATTTAAAATGAAATTTAACGTTTAATTGCAAAATAAGTATAATTATACCAAGAGCAGATATACAAGATTTCGTTCCTATGTAGGTACAACCTACCTATTAGAAAAAATTTTCGAAGGTACCATGTCTGCTAGACTTCACCAACACAATCTATGAAATTTTTATATAAAATGACAAGAAAAAAATTAAATCGACATATCCAAGGATATTTCTAAAACGCACTTCTCTAAATTTATTTCAGATTCTTTAGCGTACCTACTGTATGTTGGAGTAAATTTAAAAAATATTTAAAGAAATTGTGCAATTTAGAAATAAAATTATTCTCACAAATAGACTTTATAACCCTTCAATGACATTTCAAATCCTTACTGTGAGTACATTGAATACGCAATCTAATTCTTGCAATCGTATATTGTTAAGAAAAATTGTAAAGTAGGACTGATGTATATGCAAATCGCCGGTAAATGAATTTAATAAATGATGCGAGGCGGAATTTCATTCAAGGCTTCGTTTAAGTAAACACGTAAAAGTAGATTTATTAGAAGGCAATTTGTCAAAGTTGAACCACTTTTGTTTATTTGAAGAGACATTTTTTTACTTTTGTTTTTTTTTAAATTTCGTAAATTTTCTTTTAATTGTCGATCGTCTTTTGTTTTATTTTACGTCATAAACTGCACGATTGCCAAATGTCAAAGTTGAAACAGTTTTGTTTATCTGAAGAGAATTCCTTTTCAAATTCTATAAATTTTCTTTATTTATTTGCCGATCATATTTTGTTTTATTCTACGTCAAAACTGCACAATTGTCAATGTTGAACCAGTTTTGTTTATCTGCTGAGAATTTTTATAATTTTTTAAAATTTTTTTATAAATTTCGTTTATTTATTTGTCGATCGTCTGTTTTATTTTACGTTAAAAATTGCACAATTGTCAAATGTTTTAAAATATAACTTAATTTTAGAAAATCGAATGGTTTTAATGAGATTTTTAAATTTTTGTTACTTTTTTTAAAATTTTGTAAATTTTCTTTATTTATATGTCGATCGTCTTTTGTTCTACTTTACACAAAAGATTGCACGATTGTTAAATGTCTCAAAAAATAAAGAATCACTGATTTAAATTTAAAAAAATCAAGATTTTTTTGGATATTTTTTAATAAAAACAAAATTTTGTATGTTATTAATGTTTCTGAAGAAATTTCTAAAAAAAAACATGATTTTTGAAATAATATAAAAATCGCATGATTTAAATCAATGATTTTAAATATGAGTTTAATCAAATTGTTTAAATCAGATCAACCCTGCTTAAAATATACCTACATATCTAATTTTATTTATTTAAGAATTTTTTAATTTTTTGTTATTTTTAAAAATTTTATAAACTAAGAAAGGAAGTGGCACATATACATACTTGACAGCAAACTATAAAGGGTTAATCAATGCGTTTTTATTTTTGTTATTTCTTTAAAACTTTATAAATTTTTTAAATTTATTTGTCCATCGTCTTTTGTTTTATTTTACGTCATAAACTGCACATTTATCAAATGTCAAAGTTAAACCAGTTTTGTTTATCTGAAGAGAATCTTTTTTTGTTTTTATTCTTGTTTTTTTTTAATACTATAAATTTTCTTTATTTGCCGATCGCCTTCGCTTTATTTTATAAAGTGCAAAAACTGCACAATTGTCAAATATCAACTTGTCAAAGTTGAACGAGTTTTGTTTATCTGAAGGGAATTCTTTTATTCTTTAAATTCTTTAAATTTCGTAAATTTTCTTTATTTACACATTTGTCGATCGTCTTTTGTTTTATTTTATGTCAAAAATTGCACGATTGCCAAATGTTTTAAAATCAGTGCTGATCACGATTTAAATAAATAAAGAAATAAATAATGTGAATACTTAACTACTCGCTATCGTTTTGATAGCTTTATTAAGCTATTACAAAGAAGTAGAATTAAAAAAAGAAAAAAACAAAATTAAATACTGGCGCCATCTATTATTATCCATTGATATTCATAAATAATATGCAAACCATGTAATTAATTGTTCGCTATCGTTTGACAGCTTTAACGATACTGTCACACGATAGCAGTTAAAAATTACTTTTAAGTTATAGTAATCTGTCAAACGATGCGAAATATTCAATTTTTAAGATATCCGGTAGGAAATTATTATACAAATTTTCACCAAATTGATGATTAAAAAAAATTAAATACCAGCGCAATCTATGCATAATTATCCATTGATATTATAATAAGAAAATCATATAATTCCCGACTTTTGGTTAATGTTTGACAGCTTTGACAAAACTGTCACACGATAGCCGATGAAAATGATGTGATTTTAAACTTGAACGAATCTGTCAAATGAAAGCAAAACATTCAAAGTTCTAAGGAAATTGTTATGCAAATTGTCATCAAAGAAGAAGAATTTAAAAAAACAAAATTGAATACTAGCGCCCGCCAACTGTTACTATCGGTTGATATTAATAAATAATGTGAAAATCTTAAACCTAATTCTCGACTTTTCGCTATCGTTTGACAGTTTTGACGAAGTGGTCACTCGCATGATAGCCACTGAAATATGCGATTTTAAGCTTTGACGAATCTCTCAAACGATAGCGAAGTATTCACTATTCAGAGTTATACAATTTTTAAGTTATAACAAAATTGTTATTCAAGTTTTCATCAAAGAAGAAAACAGAGTTCACAGAAGTTCTTTATACAGTGAAATATACAGAGTGGTTTACGGAAACCGTTAACTAAAAATATGAATAGTGTCAATAAAACTTTACGTTAAAAATTTATTAATGGTTTTTCCTTATACGAAACAGTATAATTTTTCAAAACATATTGATTGGCTCTCATTCCCCCGTCTCTCCTATTTTAAAACAAACAGTAATGTAATATTTCAAGTAGTTTATTGTTAAGAATTAGTGTCTTTTAGGAATTTTTATGATTTCTACTTGATTTATTTTGTTCAATCAATAACTTTTGATCAATCCTTATCACACCCCCGAATCAAACGAAAAACAACGGCAAAAACCAATTACCCACATAATGTATGTGCGTACGCGCGGAGTTAAAAGAATAAACCATACAGGCAACCGTTGCCTGCTTAAACAAAAGAATTTTCAGTTAAATTCTACCCCCAGGCAGCTTGCACACCATTATGAACACACCCTTCTGGCATGACCACCTATTACGCGCGCACAACTTTCATTTATAATACAGTTGCAGACGTTCAGTTTAATGTTGTAAGGGTAAATTCGGTGGGGTGCGCTGCGAGAGCAAACAAAAAAAAAAAAGGAGGAAAATGAGCTAACGCGATCGGGACGGAACGCGCCGAATAAAGTAATTACTTTGAATTTTTTCTTTATGTGAAACCGAGTGTTTTCGCCGCCGTTGCCGGTGTGATTCCGACAGGAACTTGCCTGCCATGCCGGTTTCTGCATTGCCGCCGCTTCTCTGGGAACGGGAATTGAGGCGACGTTGCCAGTTTCATTGAATCACGAACCAGCTCCGAACAAAAGAGAGCTCTCGGCGCTAGTTTCCTCTCATCTTTCATTGAACTTTTAGATTTATTATTGTCATTTACTTAGCTGTTTCCTTTATTTAAAAAAAAATACTAATGTTATATAGGAATTTGTTTCGTAATTCAATTATACCTTGAGCAAAACTTTCAAGTTTAATTAAAGCTAAAAGGGTAAAATAATTTCTGTATTTTTAATATCAAAGGTAAAAGAAATGGCTTTGAAATGAAGTTTGTATAAGTATTCGACATTTTAGCGCAAAAGAAATTTTATTACATAATAAAATGACTAAAATTGGATTTGTTTATTACAAGCTCACGTTTGCTCATATTTTTGGGAAACCCAACAAAATCAAGCATGAAAGTGTGGGATAAATAATTAGAAAGCTATTTTTTGTATCAGATATGGTTTCGCGTTTTCACAAAAAATTGTTGTCTTCATTGTATGACGCGTTTCAGTTTTTTTTTTAACACAGCTTATAAATATGAGCAACGTTAAATTGGGGTGGAGCCTAATAAAGTGCGCGAGATTGAATGTGTCGGAGTCAAGCAAAATACGCGAGTTTGAACATTTCAAAATTAATGCAGTCAATTTAAGTTACGTAAGGTGAAGTGAGAATAAACACTAGTTAATGTATAAAACCGTAAGGAACTGAACAAATTTTTATTTTATTGTAAATGACAACTTAAATAAATTTTCTCAAACATGCGGAAATGCAACAAATTTGGAATGTCATATTAACAGCAAACATCGTAATGTATTAAAACTGACTGAATCGGAGCAGCTAACCAAGAAAAAAACCGTTATGTCATCCAGTCCTTACTCACAACTCGAAATTAGTGGTCCAAGCACTTCACAATACCAACGAAATGCTAGTATTATTAGTAACTTGAATATATCTGATTTTGATGATGAAAAAGAGGACAATTTGTCTTCTTCTTCTTCACATGTTCGACCTAAAAGTTTGTCTAAATCAAAATCGAATCTCCGACAACAAACAATTGTAAAAACTTTTTCTGATTTAACATCATGGGCAGAAGGTGGAATGAAAAATATAAAAATGACTAATGCTATACTATTTATGATTTGTAATGACTACCAACCTTTTTCGATAGTAAAAAACGAAGGTTTCCAAAATCTTTTAAGAATAGCAGCCCCCTAGTATAAAATACCATCGCGAAAACAATAAATAGTTTGATAGAAAATAAATATAACGCTATAATGAACAGATACTTTGCAAACACGAAATTTTCTGGGTATCGCTATACACTTTGGTGAGGACGTACATATCCCTGGCTGTATATGAATTAGCTGAAAGGCATACGGCCGCCTATATTGCAGAAATACGAGGAAATATGTGCAAAGAATGGAACATTTTGAATGACCATGTCACAGCAGTAGTTAGTGATGGGGTTGCTAATATTACCAAAGCAATAGATGTAGTTTTTGGTAGCAAGCGCCATATACATTGCTTTGCTCACCAATTTAATCGCTGAAAGGTCTGTAAAATCTGTTGAAGATCTATGAATTATTATCACTAAAATTAAAGACATTGTATCATGGTTTAAACATAGTGTTGTGGCTAGTGATGAATTGAGGAGAGCCCAAAAAGGTGAGGGTATAATTGGAATTGGAATTCCACATATGAAATGATTGAGAGGTTTTTAGAATTGAGTAAATATATAAAATGCTATTATCAACAGACATGCAAAAGCACCTATTATGATAAGTGCGAAAGAAATTAAAGCGATAGGTACTTGAGGCGCAACCATTAGAAGCAGCAACTAAAGAAATTTGCGCTGAAAAATACACAACGTCCAGTCTAATTATACCTACAGTACACAACTTACAAGAAGCTGTTAATAAAGTAGTTGCAAATATCGACAACCAAGGTTTAAATATTGCTGCCTCTTTAAAAGTAGCTTCATTAAAAGAATTGACCAAAAAAGATAGGAGATATTGAACAGACGGAAATATTGGCGATAGCTAATTTGTTGGACCCGCGTTTTAAAAAAAAAAGTCTTTTAAGAATGCCGTAAACTGTGCTAAATCCGAAAAGCTGATAAATGATCTAATGGAGACTTCATATATTCAAAAAATTCAAGCAGTTAACCAAGTTGAACTTGGGCCTTTTGCAGGTAAATTTGTATATCCTTATGTTATATTATTCTGAAAATAATTATCTCAATATTTTTGTAGAAGAGACCTTGAATTTGTGGGCAGATCACCAACGACTGAAACAGCCTGTAATTCCACTCATGGAGAATCTTTTGGAATTTTGGAAAACAAATACAAAAAATTATCCTGTTATCGAAAATTGCCACTAAATTTTTAACAGATGTAGGAACATCAGTGTCCGCCAAACGTTTATTTTCAAAAGCGGGACAAACCCTAACACAACAAAGAAACCGACTTAAGGGAAAACTGTTATCAAAAATATTATTCTTACAGTATAAGTTAAAGTTGGTCGGGTTAAGGACGAGAAAAAAAAAAACTAATTCATTCAGCTGACGTTTCGGCTATATTTTG
Source organism: Dorcus parallelipipedus (assembly GCA_958336345.1). Lineage (NCBI taxonomy): Eukaryota > Metazoa > Arthropoda > Insecta > Coleoptera > Lucanidae > Dorcus > Dorcus parallelipipedus. The sequence goes on from OY284481.1 coordinate 17,670,761, forward strand.
TAGCCTTCTTCGGAGCCTCTGAATGTGACAAAACTTATACTTCACTTCATCAGGACGCTTAAACACTTTTCTAATCAAAAAGTTCAAAAATTATTCTTACAGTCAGTTAATAAAACAGTTTGGGATATCTAGCTTAATACTTTTTTAATTACTTTTAATTTTAATATGACAACACTTAATATCTGTTTATTTTTTATTATGTCTTAAAATTTAAAAAATAAAAACACTTGTTGAAACCTTTAAGCTGAAATGTAGTTGTCAATATTCAATTTGATAATAAGTAGGTAACATTTTTGTTTCTCTTTAAATTAATAAAATATTGTTGATTGTTGATTCTTCATACATTTATTTCTAATTTCAACATCGATGTTAGCAAACGTCGACGTGAACTTTTGATGTTAACATCGATATTGATCGATCGATGTCCCATCCCTTTAGTATAGTACATACATACTTGGAAACGTGAAAGATAAGATGATCCAAAAACAAAAGAAAATCGACGATTCTCTGACAAAGTTCATGAAAATTAAAATAAAAAATCGACAGAAATCAGAAGAGGAAACTGCTCGATACGCCTAACTTACTACAAAAAATCATTCCAGAAGTAAAAGCAAAAGCAATAAAAAACGAAAGTCAAAAATGGCTTTCTAGCTTTTGAAAGCTTTTGAAAATGAACAAGAAAATTTGAAGAAGTTCGAATAATAATAAAAAGGACCAAATAGAACGAGACAGAATAGCAAAAGACAGTTTTTCGTTCTTTCTATTCTTGGTATTTCGAGTTTTTAATGTCAACTTTCAAAATAACACCCTAGAGAAAAATGAAAAATGATCTATTGAATGATTAAGAACTTTTAATTTAAAAATGACAACAGTTGAAGCTTCGAGAATCGCACAATTGACTTCAAGTTGCATTGATAACGTTCTTTGTGATGTACCCAAGAATCTCTACGAAGTAGAAACTTATCCGATCACTTAGCACAGATCCTCTATTTATATTAAAATTTGCCCAAAGAAACCTGAAAAGCAAACAGTAACAATTAGAATTAGAAATGAAAAAAACATTTACCAATTTAAAACACCTTGCAAGAAACAAACTGGGAGCAATATTTAATATCCACAAACGTCGATTATAATTTTACTGCTTTTATAAATCACTTCAAATTTATACACGACAGAAGCTTTCCTAAAAAAGATATAATAATTAATGATAATAAAAGTACACTAATGACTTAAAAGAGATGAAAAATATTCTTGACGCTCTGAACACAAGGATGGTGAAACGAGACAGAGAATCAGAAGTCGTTTACAAAAATTTTCAAAAGACATATGGATAGACAAATCAACAGCTACCGCATAAAAAAATCAAATAACAAACAAAAGGCAATGTGGAGTATAATTAATAAAGAAATAGGTAAAACGGTGGTAAAGAACGACATTAAAAATTCGGAACTCTTTCCCAGAAACTCTCTTTAAAATGTGGAGTACTACAAGGATCAATCCTTGGTCCTTTACTTTTTATAATATATATTAACGACCTTCCTAACAATACTCCTGGGGGCGAAACTTACCCACTCTATGCTGATGATACATCCTTCTTAACAACGGGTACAGATAGAAATTAACTTCACCAACAAATTAATGCGTCATAACAACAACAGAAAAATGGTTTGGTGCCAATAAACTCGAACAAAAGTAATCTACTCACATTCTCTACAAAGATGTCAGGACAACAAAAAAAGCCTTACATTCTTGGGAGTATAATTTTAAAATAATTTCACGTAGAACACCCACGTAGATCATCTCAGCTGTAAATTATCAACCACTGTCTCAGAAAACTCAATAACGAATAATGTGGCATTATTTATTTGTATTTCAATAAACATTCGCACAGAAATGAAAGTAAATAGTTAACAATATGTAATTGTGTGATAAATTTTAGCTAGGAAAATCAAATAATCCTTTTAAGGAAAGTTAAAAAGCGATTTGCACAAAAAATCAAAAAATATCCTCAAGACATTTAGAAGTAAGAATAATTGAATTAGGTCAGATATTTTCTCTTCTAAAAAAGTTTCGTATACTTTACGTCATTGTTTATTTACTTTTCATGCGATTCCGTCGAAACGAAAAAGAGAGAAAAAAGAGGAAAAGAAATCACATTTTATTTTCACACACACACTCATCGGGAGTCATTCTATGTTGTATGTACGAGTCGGCCAGATGTTATATCCGACTGATTAACACCCCCCCGGGATAATTTAGAATTTTTTGAACAATCGACGATCGATAAAGCGGACGTTTATATACGTAGGACGACGAACTATGTCCTACCCCAAACTCCCGGGCCAAACAAACCCTCGACCGCCCATTACTAGAAGACGGCGTTGCTATGGGGGAACTTTATAGCAACCGCCGTTCATTCTATCTTCTGCAATATCAATTCGAATGCGTTTTATCAATTTCGTACGTATGTACGAAATATATTCCTTTCTTACATCACGATCTTCTAAATACATATTTATTAGTTTTGAAACACGAAATATTAAACAAGTTTTTGTTTATGAAATTTACTTTGAAATTTATTTTCGTTTTATAATATTGAAGTTCGGACTTCCCTTATTTATAATTAAACTTTATTTACCTATTATTACTCCTTTATTTAAAACTTCGTTTAATTTTTTTCGTCGAACATTTCGATTCTAAACCGAAATAATAATTTTTTTTGTACAGAATTCCGGTTTCTTACAATTGAAAGTTTCATAGTTTCATAATGAAATCAAAGTTTTTTTAGGTATTTCGATTTGACGAATTTAAAAAGAGAATTGAATTTGCTTCCGAAAGATAAGGTGTATTGGTATAACGAATATACGAATGTGTTAAAACTTTCCGGGGGACAGGTAGATTTCGAAAATTCCATTCCGTTTCGTGCGTTCAATTCGAACTGTGGAGATGACTTTGTACAATTCGAGAAGCGGCGGGCAACAGAGAGAACAATGGAAGAGATGATGTAAAGTAAGTGGATATGGTGCACAGAACTTCTCTCGGCAGGTAAAATCCTGGCCTTGGATTTATCCCCTCACTGCACAACCGCATGCCTTCACGGCCACTGACATCTACTGCCCTTGTCTGCAGCCCCGACTTTGAACCCCGTCTTCTCTTCGAGACGTCGAGAACCTGTATGCCTTTTCTTCGCTTTATATAATCTTTTAAACTCGCCTTATAAATAAATCTCTATCGAGTCTGGAACCTGCGTTCATTTGACGGCCTTTAGAAATTTATTCTTTTAATGTACGTACGTATACGTACAACATACATAACTTCATGGATCAAAATATAATCTCACAAGTATACAACCAAATAATTTTACCTTTGTCGAAAATAAAATATGCAAGCCGAATTTAAAAATAAAATGTCTGTTTTTTATGAGTTAGTGCAAAACAAACAGGTTTGAGATAGTTAATTAGACGATACAGGCTGTTTCAGTGAAGGTACAAGGAATTTGATGCTAACTTTAATTTTTAACAGTTTATTAGTGTATGTAAGTGTGTTTGCGTATGTGTTGTCATACGTGTTTGCGATGGCCGGTTTTACATTTCAAGAATACGCAGATGTGCATATTTTTTACGAAGAATGTCGAGGAAAGGTGCGATTAGCAGCACGTCTCTATGCGGAAAGGTTTCCTGATCATCAACGAAATCCGCATTATCGAACGTTTAATTTGTCAAATAGCACACATTTTAAAGCTATGCACAATTTGACTTAAGTATGACAATTAGTTTTTTACTTTTTGAAGTGTTCCGACGAGCACGTGAGTCCACTGAAGGCGATCCCAAATGTGGAAGACCAAAAATGGGAATAAATCAAGAAATGACTGCCAGAGTCGAAGCCATGGTCTTCGAAAAAGTCTTCAAAATGAAATTAGGAATATCAGAAGCAAGTCTAATTACCATATTAGTTAGTGGATTTCACAAACGTTACTTAAACTTAATCATGCGTTAAAAATAAACGTTACTATGGTTACATGTGCTGAAGGTATAGGAAAGATTATTCTTAATCTATGATTAAAATATAAATGAAACCCAGCATAGATGATAGGCTGTCATCGAGTTAGGTGGCATGCCTGAACAAAACTTGCAAACTTCGGAAAGCCATTTGGAAGCATTGAAGAAGGATTTCTAACACCAACAGGCATGGCATTCCTGCCTGCATCAGTAAATGACCCGAAAGACTGGGGAAGTACGGCATATTTCCCCAGTCTTTCGATTACAGAAGATGGGTTACTTCCAATACATTGGAACGAGATATGGTAACAACGCTAGGCGGTTACTGAAACAATGGGCAACAAACAACACCAAATTAGCAACTTACAATAATAGACGTAATTTCCTCACCAGCTGCAAGAATCAAGGAGTCATACCGAATCACATTCCACAAGCCATGAATAATATTCACAACTTATTGGATCAAGACGGAACCACCTTAGGACCACGGATCAAAATTTTCCAAGACAGGTTGAAATACAAAATTTTATGTTTCGAAATTAAAACTACTCACAAAATCATAACTAATCTAGAAAATTCAATTACGATCTGTGAAAGAGGTGCCAGGGACATTCTACCCAACCATGTAATTACCGAATTCAAACAAACTATGTATCTTTCGTATGACAGACAATTCAAGAAATGTCAGAAAACAACTAAAGAGAAACTTAAAAAACTACTTTCTTAAAAAAGAAGTCATATTCAAATACAAGACAATTGGTTCAAGAATGTATGTGGCAGCCCCATTCCAGACAATATATGTAACTTATTAGCTTTAGGCCCCAAGTTCAGTCTTAAACCCAATATTTCTGATCTTAAAATAGAAAACATATTGGCTGATTTTGAATTCATATTATCAGACTGTGAGAATAGTAACAAAAATGTTCTTCGGGCTCAATTCACTAACATAATTACTAATCTCAGAAACCAAAAAGATAACAGAGCTGACCCTTTCAATTCTGATTTGCAACAATGTAAAAAATTTCTTAAAAAGAATCCTAACTTACTTATTCTTCGTGCTGACAAAGGTAACACAAGAGTTGCCATGTCGAGGGATGATTACATAACAAAAATTAACGACCAACTTGAAGATAAAAAATATTACAAACAACTCAATAAAGACCCCACAGGATCCATACAAAAACGAAATAATGATTTAGTCAAAGCTCTTAAAAATAAAGAACACATCGATAAGGCCACTGCCAAAAAGCTGAGCAATTACAGTGGGAACGCTCGTAGGCTCTATGGCCTACCCAAAATACACAAAGAAAATATACCTTTACGACCAATTGTGGCTTCCAACAACGCCCCCACGGAACAACTAGCCAAATTTGTGGCTGACATCTTGAGCAGAGCACAACAAGACAACCATTATTTTATAAAAGATTCATTTCATTTTGCTGATTTTATCAATAATTTTCAATTACCTCAAGGTTATGTAATCATCAGCCTTGATGTGGTATCTCTTTTTACCAACATACCACACATACTTATCATTGAAAGCATCACTGACAACTTTGAACACATAAAGAAATTCACTAATATAACTTTATCTGAACTAATTGAAATTGTCAACTTTTTATTAAACTCAAGTTATTTCACATTTGATAAAAAATATTTTCTACAAGTCTTTGGTTGCCCAATGGGCTCATGCCTCAGTCCTATTCTTGCTGAATATGTCATGAACAAACTCTTAGATCATTGTATACCCAAATTGGAATTCAGATTACCGTTTATTGAAAAATATGTTGATGACATCATCACACCAGTACCGGCCAATGTCTTAGAGAAAACTCTTCAAATTTTTAACAACTACAATGATAGCATACAATTCACCATTGAAACAGAAAAGGACAACTCTGTTCCCTTTTTAGACAACTTATTAAAAAGAAATAATTCCAACATCATTGAACTTGATTGGTATCAAAAACCCACTAATTCAAACAGATACATCAATTATCAGTCACATCACAATTACAAAACCAAAATCAATTTCGTGTTAGGCATGAAAAATAGAATACTAAAAATCTCACACAACAAATTTAGGGAAAAAAATCTGAATAAATTATCCAATATTCTACAACAAAACAGTTATCCCAAAACTCTTGTCAACAAACTCATTCATAGTCATGACTCCAACTTAGCGAAAAAAACAAAAAACTACAATCTGACTCCTTATGAACTCAACACCATAAAATGTTTTAAATCTTTTCCTTTTATAGACGAAATTCAAACGAAGATCAACAAATTGTTTTCCCAGGAAAATATCACGTTAGCTTTTAAAAATGTCAAAATCGTTAATAATCTTTTTTCTAATGTAAAGCAACCTATCTCTAACGAATTAAAAAGAAATGTGATTTATCGTGTGGGTTGTTGTCAATGTGACCACGTCTACATTGGACAGACATCTCAACACTTAAAACAACGTGTAATGAAACATAAAAGTGACATCAAACATAACAATAATGCCAATTCTCTAGTTATCCACATTAATGAATTTAATCATAACATTAAACTGGACAATGTGGAGGTACAATGAATGCACAATCCGACATACAAAATTTAAGTAATATTTATTGTAATTTAATGGAAAAGGAAAAAAAACAAAAATAGAACTTTTTGTAAACTTTTTAATTTTCAAAATTGCCGCCAAGTTTGTGAACGTGGTTTGCTCTTTGATCCATGTGGTTCCCGCGCGTGGTGTCAGCCATTGATGATTAACCTACAAATTTTGTGTTTGTTCTTCACTTAATTTTAACGTGTTTTATAATGTTTTAACTGTTTGAAAATTGTAATTACTGTAATGTTCTACTTTACTTGGAACCCTCAAGCTGTTGTAAGTCATTTTAGTGTTTTAAAAAAACTTTTTTACTAACTGCATATCTTGTACAATCGCAAAGCCTCTGATGATGGAACAAATCTTGTTTCGAAATATAAGGCATACAACAAAAGAGTGTCTTTAAAAATTCAGCCCAACCTTGCCGAATAACCCTAGAAAAAAATTTTTCAATATTTCTACTAAGGGAAGTAATTGACTTAATAGCTGAACCACTAACAAATATCATAAACACTTCCTTCTCCGAAGGGGTGTTTTCGTCATATTTAAAGATCTCTCGAATCTGTCCCGTACATAAAAGAAAGGATGTTAGGTCACCTGAAAATTACAGTTCTATAGCATTATCCATTATGTCCAAGGTTTTTGAGTATGTGACGACTTTTTAAAGTAAAAACAATATTCTAGTAGAAAGCCAACACGGAACACGGTTTCCGTCCTAAAAGGTCAACTCTTACTGCAATCACTATCTTTTACAATAAAATCATCGACTGCTTAGATAGGGGTGAATGTCCAATCGGGGTGTTCTGCGACCTTAGTCGAGCCTTTGATTGAGTAAATCACAATGTGCTCATCGATAAGTTAAATAACGTCGGAATAAGAGGTGTAGTTGCCGATTGGTTCCATTTCTACTTGTCTGATCGGAAACAGTTTCTAGAAATTATAAATACATTCTGAGACTGGTGAAGTAAAAAACAGGTAATCTAATCGGTGACCCGATGTCCCTCAGGGCTCAATTCTTGGCCCAATTCTTTTTCTGCTATTCGTTTACGATCTTCCAAACTATCTTTCCGAGGATATATGCTGATGATACTTCCGTTCTTATTTCAGAAAAACCTCTTGTAAATACAGTTAAAAGGGATCTATGTGCCTTGCTGCACACATTAGAAAATGTTCCAATACGAGGGGTGTTTTTTAAATTCGCGGAATGGGATATAAAGAGAAGCATATTTCTTAATTTTAATTTTTCATTTTTCAATGTAATCTCCTCTAACAGTGATACATTTATTACATCTCTGCATTCGTTTTTGTAAACTATCAAACAAATAATTTTCTGATTTGCTCTCAAAATGTCCATTTACGGCAGCTTCTAGTGACATTTCGTACTCAAAAGTCTTCCATGAAGGTCCTTTTTCAGGTTGAGAAACAAAAAATAGTCAATAGGAGCCAGGTGGCGGATAGTTGTGGTGGATGGTTAATTTCTTCAAAGCCGCTTCATCCCCAGTCACAATTCTGCCGATAACATCTGCCTGATTGTCCCCACAGAGCTCTAAAAATTGCTTGCAACGATCAACGCGGTATTGTTTTTGATGAGGCGTAAGATTTCGGGGGACCCATCGCGCACTGACCTTTAACATTCCAAAGTGTTCATGAAGAATTTTGAAGGCAGTTGTTTCGGAAATGTTGAACATTTTTGCGATCTCCTTCAGTATTAGTCGACCATTTTCCACAATGGCAAGTTCAACTTTCATGATCATTCCGTGTGTCGTCACGTCACTTGGTCTTCCAGGGCATTCATCTTCCTCTAAGGATTCTCCGTCTTGTTTAAATAAGCGTGACCACTTATCTTATCTCTCATTTCGTTTAAAGTGATATCTACACTTTTGTCCTGCTTTGTGTGGCATTTAATAACCGCGCGAAACTCCATATTCGACATTTTTCTAAGAATTTGATATATTTACTTAATCTTTTAACTACAGCGAAATCACTATTATAAATATCGATATGAAATTTGACGTTTCTATCCAGAAATGATCTACAATTAATAGTAAATGCTTGTTTTTCCATCGCCAACTTTAGACATTCCGCGAATTTAAAAAACTGCCCTCATATCTAACTGATGTGGAAATGTTTTATATAATTATACATAGATGACTCTCCTTCGCGCGCGCCTTCGACAACAAGGATCGTTTTCCTTAATTTTCTAGGAATTACGTTTTTGGCACTTAGACCCTTTGGGAATACCATGATTCAATTGTCAGTAGTACATATATTGTGTCCAGTTTTACTGTAGAATATCTTATGGGATTATTCTCTGGGGTGCTTCCCCAGCTGCATATCGTATATTCAAAGAGGATAGTAAGGCTAATTGCCGGTGTCTCGTTCTTGGAATCCTGTCGCAACTTATTTAAAGAACTGAACATTTTAACGCTTATTTGTGTTTATATTTATAAAAAAAAATAATTCTATACACGACGATAACACCAGACATAGTCAAAATTTTCACTTACCTTTACCACGTACAGTTGCAGACAGAAAATGTCGGATGTCATTCCACTGACGTAAAAGTTCAAAAATTCCTTTATACATATACAGCGTGATTCATAATAGGTGTCCGACGCGTTAGGAGTGTATTTACTACGGCTACACAAGTACGAAATTACAAGAAATAAATTTATCAGAAGCATTTCAAAAATTTAACGCTTTTGAATCCCAAATTGAAACCGTTAGAGTATCACTGACAACTATTTTTAGAATGTGATAGGTACGATGTTTATAAATACCAATATGAATAGCTCGTTGCCGCGGCCACACTTTTTTATAACGACAATAAATTTCATTCTCTTTGTTTGCATTCCCAAACACGTGTCTGCAATAATTGAATTGCCCGTCATAAATCTCTCGGAAAAGTTGTAAACATAGGCGTTTTAGAATTTTATTCAAGGGTAAATGATTTTGTGAGTTATTCCAGTGCCAACGAACCTATTTACATGTCCATCTTCAATTAATTTTATCTTAAAAAAGACCCCCCATTCATATAAACTTTTTGCTTTGTTTGTTCATGTACTACCTGGGGTTAACGGGTCTGACACTTATGAATCACGCTGTATATGTCAGATGAATGACAGTGACATCCGAAATTTTCTGTCCGCAACTGTAGGGACACCTCTAAGAGTTCTGTGACCTTCATTGGCTTAAAAAAAATTCAATAAACTGCCTCAGAATATCAAAAGTTTTCCTTTTCGTAAAAATAAGTCGTCTCTCAAACTTTTTCTAATCCGTTTTATAACTTGCACGAATTTTTTGAATTTTAATCTATTGATTGTCTCCTTTGTTTTAGCTTGTAGATCCTGTATGCAACCAGACGCGGACAATTTTTGTTATTTCTAGTACATATTAATCTTATATCTTATGTTTTTAATGTTTATATTTGTACCTGTCGATGATGTACACGTATTTTATGTACTTGACTTGATGATCCTATACATGTATTATGTCTCTTGAAGGAGGAAATAAACTAAACTACATATTAAGTTACACCCTGTATTTTCAAAGTGGATGCAATGTTTGAATACCTACCGTAATTAATACAAGCTGGAAGTACCCTCGTCGTTACATTTAATATTAGTTTAAATTGAAAAGTCACCCGAGGATTAACAAGCAAAATTTACTTTTCATAGAATCGACTGTATCTCGGAAACGGTCGATTCTCAGACCTATGTTTATTAAGACGTTTGTGTTTGTGTTAATGAGATCTATAACTGGATAATATCCGAACATATTTTTTTGAACACCCTGTATATATTTAGATGTGTTTTTATGGAATGTATAATTTGAATTTTGATAAATTTGTATGTATAGCATTTTTGAGAAGAAGAAAGGGCGTTAGATTTTAGAATTTTAGAGTTTTACCACAAGCGCTAGGTTGTCTAGTTACGGACCTGAGGGGGGCCCCTTTGTAGCCCGGGGTCCGGATGTTTTGCGCCCGCTACACCCCTGCTATAAACATTAATAACACTGGTTAACAAAATTTAAGCTTCGTCGTACCACACAAACTTTTTTTTGGGTTTTTTATTAATATAGGTTGTTGTCACTTGTCAATGAGAATAAGCAATTTTAAAATTTTGATCACCCATGAATTTTGTTTGTTAAAGAAATATGATCTGAATATTTTTAAAAAATCATGGAAACTTATGAATGATCTATGATTTTCTGGAATATTTAGCTACCAGTTGGTCCCTCTTGATAGTCCAGCAGTAATCGGCCAACATCCTTGGATTCCACCTACCCTGATAACATTTTTCCATATTTGAAATATCCCTTCGTGCTCATCGCTTACAGCCCCCAAAATTTTCAGGAAAAAGGTCCAGATGTGTGTCCAAAAAATGAATCTTAAGCGACATATTGCAACCCAAAGCTTTACATGCCAATAAAAGCTCGTTAACCAACTCACTCTTATGATTACCCAAAAAATTTGCAACCACGTTCTTAAAGCATTTCCATGCTGATTTTTCCAAAACGTTAAATTTTTCTTGAAATATCGGATGTTCCCTCATTTGAGTCTCGTACAAAAATTCCCTCTTCAATTTTAGCATCACTTCCTTTACCTTATCACAAGAAAAGTGAGGGTAATTGAAAAAAATAAATAAATGCAATCTCATACTGAGGGTAGGTAGTCAAAACACGATCACCTACCAGAGTTCGTGTGGCTAGATTACATAGTGTTGACCAGTGTAATTAATTAATTAATTAAAAGCGAGCATTATTTTATTATTAATAAAATAAACGATATTTGAAATTGTTTTCTATATTAACCTAAATTCTGCCATCACGAAAAATATGCTTTTGAATGACATACTCTTCAATACTTTGGAAAATCGCAAATATATTGTTTTATATTTGTTATTTTGTTTGTTGTATATTTTGTTTGCTCATTGTCTCTCTCTCTCTGCGTAGGTCTTAAAATACCTTTCACTTGCTATTTTTATATTTCTACTGTATGAATAAAACACACGTAACGTATCAATTTCTCTTCATTGTTGCACATAATGTTCAGCAACAAATACTCACTTAGGCTTTGGAAGACAATTGCAAGACCATTTTCCTTTTCTCATTTAACTATTTTTTTTTAAATTTGTGATTTAATGATTCAATTTGTTGAATGTTTGAAAAAATAAATGAATGTTATTGTTACACGGTTAGTTTGCATTAACTAACTACATAGTCAGAAAACGAATTAAATACAATCAACGCATGTGTTTATTTCTTTCAATGAATACGTGTTAATCTGCGCCATCTTTCGGAATTTTGTTTACGTAGTCTGAACGTAATAAAGTAATAAAATAATAATAAATAATACTTTTAGAATGTGACCTCCATTGAATACCTAATTTTTCACTTTTTATCAGTATTAGGTGTGATCATAGACTATAAAGTAAAACAAGACATCTAAAGGATGCAAGAAATTTGGAATCGTTTTTCAGCGCTACTGTAGCAGCTGGAAAACGCGCGGGAAAACTAGCATTTTGAAAAAAATGGTTGATGGTATTTTAGCGAATCTTCACTTGAAATCTTTTAAGTTTGCATGTACGTTATTAATTTAATCACAAGCATCTCCGATGCACGTTATACGCTACTGTATTGTTGATGTAATGAAAATAAAACCATTATTTATGTAAATTATGTGTATTTTACAATAGGAAAGAAACATTGTGTAAGAGTTAAATTTAAGATTAATATTTCAAAAGTACAGTGCATATCATATAAAATAACAGAGAAAATATTACAACTAAAAACAAGCATAAAAATATTGTAATGCAAATGCATTATTATATTGACCTTAATATTACAAAGTATTCAGATATAAAATAATATAATTAACTTAAATTAACACTTGTAATAAACTTAATTATAAAATACATACAGAATATTCTATGAATATTACTGCATATCTACTTTAACAATGAAAATAATCAAAACAATTATTAGCAATTTTTAAGAATTTTAGATTTTCGATTAAAATTCTTTTGTTTATTTTCTATTTCAAAGCCTCTCTGAATGTCTTGGAGCCTTTTATAAATTATTAAATTTACAGCCAAGTTCAAAATTTGTGTTTTGATATCAGATAAATGGGCATCACATTTGAACCAACTGATGTTAATTTTTTGTGTTAAAACTAATTTTAATTTTTCGCTTATGCGAGACACCTCTGCACATTTATCCAAATAAAATAGAACTAAATCATAAATTTTTGCAATACAGATTGAAAACTCTTTCGTGGCATACTTCAACCGTAATTTTTTATTATCACATTCTTTGTATAAAGTAAAAATATGATGCTGTTCTTGCCTTTGAGTAATTAAACTATTTTCACAATTTGTACAGTAATTATTTTTCAATTTCTTAAATAAAAAGCCTGTTACATGTGTTACTGCTTGCATATCATACACATCTGTATGGAAAATTAATAATAAAATAATACTAAATAATAATAAAAATGGAAACTGTGACATACCTGTGCAGCCTTGAATGTTCTGTGCTAGTGAAACAACCATCACTGAAATGATCTTCACAAACATATGCCTTTTTACCTACAGAAATTTCTTGCAAAGTAATATTATTGATAGCATCAATCCACCTTTTTCTGTCAATTTCTGCTTTGGGAAACCTGAAAAAATGTTTATTTTTTGAATTGCCAGTAACATATTTCGAGTTGCAAGCAGGCACTTTACACTTATACTTTAAAATTCCCATTGTTAATATTTTTCTAATAATGCCCTTTTGCTCAATGTCACAATTTCTTACAGCTAAAACTACTTACTCAATATATATATACAGAGTGGAAAGTTTAACTGGAATAAATTCTGTAACTTAGGAAATTACCATTTGTAGCAAAATTCTTGGAACAGGTCAATTTTTAATTTTAATGGCGCATATTACAAAGGGACTTCTTTAACTTTTCAATTATTTGGAGGGGTGAAACAACCCCTAACTTTTTTTTTTAATGGAAGGGTATGTTGAGTAATTTTTTTTCTTAAAGCTTGTTCAATTGGGAGTATAGCTACGTTTTTATTTTTTTATTTTTCTTTAACAGTAAAAGGGGAAAAAATTTTTAAATTTTTTTTTGACTAGAACGATTTTAATGTATCAGATGTTCAAACTGCTCGCCACCTCTCACTTGGCAATATCCTAATCGATTATAAATTCCATCCCTAACATTTTGTAACATTTCAGGCGTTACTCTCCTAATTTCATGCCGAATTCTTTCCTGAAGTTCTGCTATGTCGTTTGGTTTAGTCACATAAACTTTACTTTTTAAATACCCCCCATAAAAAGTCTAAAGGGTTGAGATCTGGAGATCTTTCTGACCACTCAATCGGTCCTCTTCTTCCTATCCATCTACTGGGAAAAACGGTTTTAGTAAAAAAAAAAAATCTTTTTTTTCCTTTTACTGTTAAAGAAAAATTAAAAAATAAAAACGTAGCTGTATTACCAATTGAACAAGCTTTAAGAAAAAAAATTACTCAACATACCCTTCCATTAAAAAAAAAAAAAGTTAGGGGTTGTTATGCGCCATTAAAATTAAAAATTGACCTGTTCCAAGAATTTTGCTACAAATGGTAATTTTCTAAGTTACAGAATTTATTCCAGTTAAACTTTCCACTCTGTATATACACACATATAATTAAATCATCTCTGATCAATCAGATTTTGTTGACTCAATTAACATTAGTAAACCGAACATCATACCTATACTGCTCTACTTCATATTATTTGACTTTCACAGTAAGTTAAGTTATAAATACCTGGAAAAAAGTTTCTTTTAATAAACAAATTTAAGATGTCATTTATGTTCTTACTCTTGCATATGTAAATAACTGCCACACAGTTCTTGTAAATAACTAACCCTAGATTAATTTTTCTTCCTTTAACCGATGTTGATGCAATTCTGCCTAATTCCTTACTCTTACTTACAAATAAACGAATATGTATTTGGCTGATCATATTTCTTTGACTTGATGAATATTAACAGGCAGAATACCTGTATTATTAATTATTATAAAAAATAATTATTATTTGATCTTCTTATAATTGATTAACTGAGAAAGATTTCTAACTTCTTTATTTTGTTTTTGAGCACGTGTTTGTTATATTGGTTATGATAAGAAACACACACAATTTGCGACGAATGTAGCCGATCTGGTACGATCAAAATACGAACAGGAGTATTTGTCCAGCTGTCACCGCAGCGCTGTTATCGTCCTTATTCCACTTTTTTAAATGCGTTTAAAACGTCTTATTCATTTAATAGTCTATGGGTGTGATTCATGCTTAATGTTCTAATTTAATTCCTTAGGTCAACTAATTAAGCAAATAAATTAATATTATTATTAAATATTAATTCATCATTCTGTTTTTATTGCTTACGTATCACTAACTGCTAATCTCCGTAGTCTTTCGTACGAAAAGCATGAAGGACCTGCCTCAACGTTTGTTGTATTACATCTGCGGATTTATTGCTCATTTCATAATAGTTCAGCTGGGGCATTTACATCGCATCCAGTGATTCTCAAACTTTTTTGTAAAAAGTAAACGTACCTATATTTTTCCGGAGTTATCATTGACCTTTGCTCCACAGGCATGTAATAACTTCGCTCCTTTTCTCGTGTATTAACAGTGGTTGTGATAAGTGTAACTTATTCGATTACACGCTGTATACGTAATTTACGATTATCGTTTTGTCGTACTTACTTATTGATTTTACGTAATGAAATAAATTATAACGAAAATGTACTAGGTCACATAATTAAATGTATGCACTCGTAATTAAAGAACTCATCAAATTTATTTTGGTGTCTAATCTAAACTGTATTAGTCATGCAATAAATCGGTGGTGGTGGTGGTGTTGTTGAGCAAGGGGTTATCCCCGAGAATACTGAATGCTATGAGCGAGTACTTTTTCAGTGACTAACCAGCCTACAATATTGATTATCAGGCAGACAGGCACAAAGCAGAAAGGAAAATATGAATAATTTGTCTGCAAACTAAATTATTTAATTGTTCCTTTATTTTATTTTAAATATTTATTCTTTTCTCTTCTCTATCACTTATTTAAGCTCTTCTGTTGTCTGTTACAATCAAAAAATGTTGTTTTATATGATTTTTGATGATAAGATGTAGCTTTTCGGTATATCTACAGTACGATTCAAAAAGGTCGCACCACCGATTATAGGAAGTGATAGAGAACGTTAATAGAAGCACAAATATACTGTTAGAACATGTTTACGTTGCGTGGTTTTGTAGATACATATAAATGTTTAAAGATATCACAAATAGGCAACGCTGCACCTTGTAGATGCACTTACTAATTTGAAACCGTAGATCATGGTTACCCCCAGTTTTGTCGATAACTGACTTTGCACTGAATTGGATATCAATGAATTGTTTGGATATCAAATTTGACCCGATAATAATTGTCACTTCTTAATACCTTATTTTATTTAGCTATTCTTAAGTTTCTTAAGTAAAAATTTGACTATGAATAAAAAATGAACTGTACATGAAAGAGAAAAACGCGTCTACAGCTCGAATCGTTCCAAATGAGAAATTTTGGAAAGAAAATCGCGTAGCATACGCGCAAATGGGGAGTGCTATCGTTTATCAGGGGCAGGTGTTCAGTAGCACGACTGTACATGCATACGTCACATCATTACGCTTCAAATGTAGCAGGTGGGCCGTATTGTATATAGTACATGCATGTGTACATACATCCAAATCCGCCGCTTTATACAACATCTATAAACGCGAAGCAACGATTTTATTATTTTACGTAATTTCTGAAAGTGAACGTATCGTGCTGAAAGAAAGTATATTCCCACAAGGCAACGGATACTCCCCTGTCTATATTCTACCTGACGACTTATTATCTTATTAAGGAAAGATTCATACATCACATTCACCTGAGGAAAGAATACAAAGTTTTCTTTTAATATATTTTACACTTGCCTATTTGAAAGTTCCATCGAGAGTTAAAATGAAATAAAGTGACATTTATTTAATTCAATACATCCTTTCTTAATGATGGCAATTATAAAAACTGACAAGCTCTGAGCTTGGGGTAAAAGTTGGTGAAAGAAAGAAAAAAATTATTGGAAAGATGGAACACAAATCTTTTTTAATCACACAGCCTCCACTTCGCACAGTACAATCTCAGAAAGAAAAAAAACTCGATTAGATTACATGTTTGCATATTTACATCATCTGATAAGCAAAATCAATTTACATCGTTTCAAGGTTTCTTTTCTATACCTATAATATGTAGATACCTTTAAATTTATCTTATACTTATATAAAAGTTGCTATGAATTCAATAATAAAATCATTTTTGTATTACGAAATATCTGTTTAAATCTTTAAATAAGTGTTAAGTTAAGGAAACGTGAGTTGCTTCATTAAAATCCAGCGATTCAAGTAAAAGTGGGTAACGTGTGTGTTTCGTAATATCAAGCAGAAGAAGAATTTTGCTTCGCTTGGTTTACCACAGAATTTTTATTTCTTTTACTACTGATTGAAGCTACAACACATGAGATTATTCGATACCTAATTAAATGTCTATGTCGATAAACCGCCGGCTTACAATTAAATAGAGTCAAGGATGTTGGCAATTAACTTGACAGCCATTCGAAAGACGTAATGAAACATGATTTTTTAACGCTAATTTTGTACATCTTTACCACTTTGTAAAAATGTCTAAACATTACTCGCGCGATTCTCAAATGGACAGGCACCTTTACAAGTTGAATGTGTCCAACAGTTTAACGTAAAATGTTAAAACTAATGCACCTTACTAAGTACCTGAATTCAGTCAATAATTCATTACTGTCAAAGAAGTTGTCTACCTACCTTCAGGTAACTTGGAAACTTCTTACTCTCTGTGTCCTCACTTACTATTGAAATCTTTTTAATGTTTGCCAGTAAGTTTATTATTTTTCATAAATTCTGCTCAATAATATAAGATTGTAAGTGTAACCACACCTTAAGAGAATATACTGTGGTGTAACGAAGTAACATCTAAATTGATTCGTTAATAAAATAATAAAAGAATCGGAAACTGTTTTAGTTAAATTTCGGAAAACAATAAAGGAGATTTATTATTATTATTATTAATCACGCATATAAGTATATATTTTACTGGCAGGCTGTAGCAAAAGAATCAACTAAAAAAAAATCATTATTCCTAGTACAATGTAACAACAAATTAATAAGAGTATCGGTTAAATATTAAAATTTTATTTTAATAAATTAAAATAATTATACAGTGAGGATATATTATTCATTCACGTTCTTTTTGTTGGTACCTCTAAGTGAATATGTTCCATTTTAATTTGATGGTTATATTTTTGAAAACTCACGCCAAAAAACATGGACGATTTTGAACATTTTGACTTAGTATTAAAAAGTCACAAGTAATTATTAGTTTTAATGTTATTATTTTACTTTCTTCATGTCATCGTAGAGTATAAAAAGCAATGTAGTCGATGGGATTGCCGTTAAAGTGTCAGAATTTTACTTTTTTCTTATTTTTTTCCATATGCCTCACAGAAGAAATACGCATCGTTGGGCCACCCTCTATATAAGTGGCGGCTCGTAGACAGTGTTGTAACATAGATTCATATACAGATACTTACCCTAATTTGTAACTCGATACAGTTACATATACTTCTTTTTTAAAAGTAACTAGATCCAGATACAGATATAGTATAAATGTATCTAGATACCTTTTAGATACTTTTAGATACATACATAAATGTATTACATAGTAATAAAAATAATAATGTTCTTTATTTCAATTAAAAAAAAACTGACAAAGTTTGAAATTGAAAAATATAAACAGAAAGAACAATTATCGTTTTGTGACATTAATAAAATTACACTGAAAAGTAGTACAAAACAAATGAACAAATTCACAAGTTCAAAATAGATTACATTGCATACAGGGTGAATGACAATTGTACCGACAAAAAAACGCATAAGGTAATCGATGTTACAGATTACGGGAAGAATTTTCGAAAAATTTTTGTAAACATTTTATAATTAATTAGAAAATTGCGTACGAAATACGACGGCCACGTACTATAAATGCGGCTGTATAATAGGACTATAATTTTTTTTACTGACTCTCGCTTGCACACAATGCGACCTTGACAAACATTTCAATTTATTTTATTACTCGTTTAACAGCTGGGGAAGGCAAGTTTCTTTTACGCGACGTAATTATTAGTAAGTTCTAAAATTGCGTACGAAATACGAATAATAAATTCGCAAATAATTGTTTGTTAATTCGTGCGGATTATTTACTAGAGCGAAATGTACCAGCCGTTTCGTCCACAAAAGATCGCAAGGATTTAAATCTGGTGATCACAGGGGTCTTATGACCGGCCCGACAGGAATCTGATACTAAATAAATAGTAATACAACACAAGCGAATGATTACTTGATTATAGTTGCAAAGCATTGCTTAAACGAATCAGTTTTCTCCGAAAATGTGAAAAGATTTATTAGACCTGAAGTTATCGCCGATTATAAAAACTTTATGAATGTAATAGATTACGGGATCACGTTTAAAAAATTCTAAGGAATAGTAAAAAATTAATTAAGAATTTGTTAAAGTTTTAATAGATTTAATAATTTTAATAATAACTAATTTGCCGCATGCATTATTTGCCAAGTAAATATTTTCGAGTTTGCGTTCATGTCGGGCTTTGATCTAAAAACGGAATTGTGAAATTCCACTTAAAAGTCAATTTCACTGCAGTATCATAAAACTATAAAAAAAACTTTTATGACGGCATTTATTTCATTCATCTGCTCCTCGAATTTTTAATCAGTAACGAAAGTAGAAAGAATTTTTTAAACATTTTTCCCATACTCTCGGACATCGCTTCCTGTCGTGGTTTCATTCTATCGGTATAATTAACAGTCACCCTGTATATTCCTCTAATAAATATGGCTCCAAAGTTAATAGTAGTCGATATATGTATTTCCGTACGAAAACTTCTATTGTTGGTTGAGCTACGTACTCAGTTAAGCATATAGCGTTTTGCGGCTTTCGTGCAGCATTTGTGATTGGCTCATTCAAAATCATTCAAAATTATAGCCTATCACAAATGCTGCACGAGAACCATAAAACGCTATCCGCTTAGCTGAGTAGATACTGATTTATTCGTTGTGGAAGTTTATTATAAATAGGCATTGCACAATATAAAAGAGATCCTTCCATTAACGTTTAGCCTGTGTATTGGAAACTGTACTTTAATTTCTTGTAACATAGGTTTAGATAGCAAAAAATAATTTTTTAATAATAATTTTTGAATAATAATTTGTTACATTTTGGCTTCTTTCAAAATACATGCACGTAACCTAACGAAAAGAAAACATGGCCTACTAGAATGCAAAAAGAACGTGAATGGATAATACATAGTTGAACGAAATTATCAGTTCTTAAATTTAGATTTAAATTTGTACATTTACCAGACTTTTACGTTCACCTTTCTTAAAAAAAGAATGTGTTACAGACGACTCATTCAAGTAAAGGATGTTTTTTTTTAACCTGGCGTGGAAATTGGCCTGAAAATTCATTGTGAACCATCATCGTCATGATAGTTGTTAATTTGACGTTTGAACTTGCAATTTCTAACCTAACTTTCGAGGTTTCGAACTCAACAGTACGATAGGACCAACACAAGAATGTAATCTACTGTAATAAACGAAAAACGACAACAAGATCTATTGTAACAATAATGAAAACACACAATAAGAAAATATGAATTACAATAAATAATCAAAATTGTGGTGCGTTCACAATAAACATCTTATCACGGCCAACTTCGACGCTAAATTTAAAAAAAAAAAAAACTCTTGTTATCCACGGTTAATTGAATACCTATTAACGGTGGCAGCATTCAAGTGAGATAGCGAACCGTTACGACATCGCATACCCGCTTCTCCCTCTAACACATTAACTGTCAATCAATCATAACCTGCCTCGGTTGACGGTTAATATTGTGTAAAAGGGGAAGCGGGTATGCGGTGACGTAATGGTTCGCTATCTCACTTGCGGGAATGCTGTCACCGTTAGTATTCAATTCACCGTGCTCGTTATTAACATATTACTATATTCCGTTTTTTTTTTTTTCTATAATACCTGTCAAATGTTTGGTACTAATTACCTCAATGTTAGGAAATTTCAAAAACTTCTATTCTATGTACATTCAGGTATAAAAGCATGGTTCCAACAGAATTCAGGATTTTGTTGAAAATGGCTTGCAATGCCCTACAAGATAGAAAACTTAAAAGTAACCCCTAAACAGCAACCCCTCAACCTCACTTTCTCAAATAGCACCCCTATAATTTTTTTTATTCCTTAATAAAATATTTTAGATTCTGTTTACAACAATTTAAGTAATAACAATGTTGTCTATTAAATTTTAATTGAAAAAAAAGACAATGGGTCGTATTTTTACCTAATGTAATAACCAGACTGCGGAAGTTTAGGCATTTGCCTTTGTTAGACACTACTTTGATAGGATATAAATATGTTTCACGTAGTTACTGTTCAAATAGTAAAGTTTTATAATGCCTATTTTTGCCTATTCATGCATAAAAGCCTTTTTCAGATAAAAATGCCTATAATGTGCCTTTTTTACTAAAAATTCTCAGGATCAATTTTGAAATTGCAGAAAATTAGAATAAAAATCATTAACGGCTGAATCTAACCGTAATTGGAGTATAAAAATATTATGACTGCGACAATTTTTTAAAACCTTGTACATACATACCCACCTGAAGAGAATTGCGGCTTTTTTTGTTGAAACAACTAGCGGACATTGGTACATTTCTTTCTATAAATATTTTCTTTAATGTAAGCCGAACTGCATGGGGGCGTCGCCGTCGCCTCGGTTATTTGTTTTTAATATTTTTATTTAATCAGTCGGCTTTAATAAAAAAAAAAATAAGCCGAATGCCTCTTCTTTCACCCCTGAATTGTACATTTTTTCCCACGCATGAAATTCATGCGTCATACTTATTATTTAATTCTCTAAACGATTCTAATTCCGCGGCCAGATATGCATTTAATGTAACGCCTACCGAGATTTTTAACTTCTAATTTCACATAAATCTGCGGTTGCACTTAAGTTTAATGTCAAATTACTCGTTATAAATTTGTTTTCTTTTCCATATTATCACATCACAAGTAAAAACTACACCAAACTAGTCAAATTAGACTTTGAAAATCACGTTAAACGTAAATGTGGTCGCACCATAACCAGATAACTTTTCTGGTTACAAGCTAGTATTAAGTGATAAAAGGATGAATTTAGAAATAAGAATTTAGAAATGATTTTAGTTATTTATTGTGAATCAAATTACCAATAAATAAGAAAATTAAATTTAACGTTCTACTAGTATTATACGTATGTACGCATATTAAAAATTCAAATTAATAGAATATGTTTATAATTTACTTGATTTTTTTATTGTAATCAATTCTATTGTATAAATATTTTGGAGACTATTTATACTTTATTTGTGCCTATTTTGTATATATATGAGCCTTTTTAGGCGCCTAAAATTGAATATTTTAGTGCCTAAACTTCCGCAGTCCTAGTAATAACGTATTTATTTCCGATGACAACGCCTTCCATTACTTTCTTACACCTTACACTGACATAAAGCTATATCGTTTCTTGCTTATTTTGATCACGACTTTAGTTAAACACGACTTTAATCGTTTAATTTTCTGCTCTGTTCTGTTTAACTTCTAGATGTCTACAGTTGCTTTAAGTATCTGCCTTGTATAATATTAGCTGTAACATTAAATGTGGAACACGGGCATAATTTTTTTTTTTCAGTTAAAATTTAATAGAAAATTACGCTATTGTTTATACTGAGAAAATGGGGTTGGGGGTAGTTTCTGAAGGATCGTTGATTAGAAGTACTCTATCCATACAGATTTTGATCGTCCTTCTCGTCAGTGATATAAAAAATATTAACTTACACAACTTTTTCAAAAAAAAATAGACATGATCTAGACCATTGTCTGGATTTTTTTTTAAATTATGTTAAACGTATAAGTACATTTTACTCTGCAACAGTACTATTAAAGAACGTACCGTATGATTTTTAAAATTTTAGGTCAAGGGAGGCCGTGAAAGCAAAACGTATGGCGTAAATTAGCAAATACAACAGTTTATTCAAAATGATTTTTACAAAACTTCAAAATGAACGTTATTTTCCCAGTGGTGTTAACCAGAACGTGCGTATGAGTTAATTTAAGCTGTATGTTTTCCCCTTCGCGGCCTCCCTTGATTTAAAATTTTAAAAATCATACGGTATCATGCTTGATGTGATAAAGATAATTTTAAATTTATATTTGATTCAAACATCTATAATGATGGGTAATTAAAACTTTCTTATTGCGTAAGGTGAAACGGAAACGGGAAAGTAAGAGCACGTGTTTTGTAACATTTTATAATCTCTATAATAAGAATCACTTCAATCGCCTGTTTGACCTTTGGGCACGTATTGCAGAATAACTTATATACTCTTGCCACTTTGTCTTTATTATTTTTGATATATCTTGATATAGTATTGTTAGTCTTGAACGCTACTTGAATGTTTTGTCTCTTTAGAAATTTGTTAATTTTAAGTGTAGGCTGTCCTATGTGATAGTTTTAAATTTATTAGAAATGTTGCATTTTATAATTGGGTAGACATTCGAAATAGCTCTCTGGAATAACTTTTTGGATAAAATATTATGGATAATTAATGGGTTGTAGTTATTGTTGTATGCTATTTGTTTTATCACATTTAGTTCTATCTCAAAATTTTCTTTTGTCATTGGAATGCTAATTAATCTATGGATCATACTATTATATGCTGCTACTTTACGTTGGTACGGATGTGTAGAACTGTTGTGTATCGTAATATCTGTGTATGTTTCTTTGCGATAAATTGAAAAGTCAAATATATTATTGATTCTCTCTAATTTGTTGCTAAATATTTGTCAATTCTCAAACAATTTTAGGTCAAAAATCTAACGATATCTTCGAGGATGTCGCAACTCAAGCAATGCTCAAGCTTTAACAATTTAGTGATTGTCATTAGTTTTGGTGACTTTCAGCTGAAATTTCAGGCAACTTCCAACGTGTCAGAAATGTAATTTCAAGATCACATTAGTGACGAATGTAGTGATTTCATATGAAAATTATTTCAATCCAACCACTCAAGGTATAATAAATACCTAGTTCTTATACTGCTGAAAAATCTGTGTTAAAATTAACACGAACGTCGTGTTTCACACCGACTTTTGTGTGAAAATTAACACAGACTTTAGTGCAAACGTACTGTGTGAAAAATTAAAACAATTGGCAGTGATATTTTACATATACGTGTGTATATTTTGACACTGGAGTGCGTTCGAGAATAACACTTTCCTGTAACTCTTACAGAAATAGTCGTTCGAGATTATTGTTTGGCGCTCTAGCAGTAGAGCAGCAAAGCGTTCGAAAACTTTAAAAGTGTCGCTTCAAAAGTGACAAAAATCGCCGCACTCCAGACTGCGGTGAAAATTACTTGACATGCGTACTTGCGCACCTGTCGTGCTTGTTATTATTCGTTTCGAATATTTTGTTGCTGGTATGGAGATTGAAGGCAAGTTTATTGGTCTGGAAAATTACATATTGATTCGGGAAGAGAATGGAGAAGCTATTAGAGATGATTCCGGAAATTTATTAATTATGAACAAACTAGGTAAGTGCTGGGTATGTACTCTCATTTAAAAACAAACATTTCTTAATAAGGAAAAAAATAATTCATTTAATGCAGCTACACTAACCAAAGCAATATTTTTTTCCATTGTTATTTCTGAAAATAATATCTATGCATTTTTCATTAGTGATATTAAATGATGAGGATGACAATTAGTATACGTACCTACACTTACTTACAACATAAAAGCACAATATCATAAAAATACAAAACGTTATCTATAGCCGCTTACAATACTTACAACTTGTTTGTTATCTTAAGTTACGACCGTTGAACTAAAACTACGAAAACTACTGAGCTACTGACATTTGACATATGACATCTGTAAACAATAAACCAGGCAACACACGTTCGAAAAGTAACAGTAACTTTGCCTTACTTTATTACCCCCACTACCATCTGTAAAATTTACTCTAAAGTAAAGTTCTCGAACGCACTCCAGATTAAGTGTGAATTTTGACACAGATTATATGTGAATTTTGACATACATTAACCCATTTACGGCCACTGATGCGTTAATGCAACGCCATTTTCCAATTTTTTTTTTAAATTTTAACATTAAATTTTTTCACAGTTTCAGGGTTGCTAACAGTTATTTAGATATCATTTTACAAAAAAAAAAAAATTAAATTATCAATTTAATTTAGTAAAAGGTCTAAGAAAACATAATTCAAATTCATAGATTTTCTCTATATCTGAGCATGCATAACAATTTTTTGTTTTCATTTATGTTTTTATTAGAATTTTAGTTAAACCTTTGCATAGTACTCTTTAAAAATAACAACTTTATCTACCATCCGCTTCAGATTTTTTTTTAGGTCTCCTTTTTTTTGTAGTGATGACAAAAACAACAGCGTTGCGTTATCGCAACATCGGCCGAATCTGTCAAGTCGAAATCAAATTCCTGTCAGAACTTGCATGATTCATTTCTTGCATTTTTTCTGTCGCCACTTGCATTTTTTATTATAACATTGTTGTGTATGTATCGAAAAGTTGCTGTTCAAAAAAATTTACAAAAATGCCGAAGTATCTCATTCAAACGGAAATGGAACTAATTTTAGATGGTATTCAGTTAAAAATTTGATAATAGAGTATTCGAAAAAGTATACTAATGATAATAACAGACACGATTTTTTTTTAGAAACGCAGAGTTTTTAGATTTCATTGGTGTTCTTATTTTATCTAGATATCATAAGCTTCCTCAAGCTGACTTGTATTGATCGGTGGAAGAAGATATTTTTTAAAAATTAAAAATTGAGACCATTTTTATTAACAAATGAAATTTAGAAGCTCTGATTTTGTAAATGAAAAATGGTGTCGGTTATTATCATTAACATTTGCAAGCAAATTGTTTTAAAAAATATCACAAACAAAACTGATTGGATCTGGCCAATGTTGCGTTAACGCAACATCATTTTTTCTCAAACTATGAATAAAAATAAATAAATTGTTAATATTTTTGCATAATTTATTTGCTAATAACACCTTTTTTCTAAAGAGAAATTGTAACTGCTCTGTATTTCTTGACTTGGCCGTAAATGGGTTAATTGTTAATTTTGACATACATTAACTGTGGGAAAAATTAACACAATTGGCAGTGAAATTTTATACCACGTGTCCACCGAGTGTGGTTTTTTTTGTGGCGTTTAAACCATTTAACATAGAAAAAAATTTCAAACGCTATCATCCTCTAATAAAAAAACTCTATACGTTAAATTTATTTGCAATTACACAGGGTGTTCATTTTACAAGTGTCGGCAAGCATCTTTAATATTTCAAATGGAATGCCCTATATATTGTTACGTTTCTTGATAGATCTATCAATTTGGAAAATATTTTATTAACATATTTCTATACCTAAACCTAGTATTTACCGAGATAAATGCCATCAACGAAGAAACATTTTAAATGCAGGCCATTATTAAATTGCTTCTAACTTACTTAATTGAAGAGCCTTCATTATCAGTTATTAACGTGTAATTACACATGCCTTAAGCTAAGTAACACTATATTAAACAAACCTGAAATCTACGCAGTTTGTTGGTGGCTAGCAGTTCTTTCTGCTGAATTTAGAAGTGAAATATTTCAAGTTTTTCTTATGGAAGTAAGTAAGTAAAATCATCAACCGATGTAGAATTAAATTTGCTATCTTTTTCCCAAACAAAGTCCTATACCTAAAACCTACGGTTTGTGAGATAATTCTGATTTTCCTTTTGCTTCATGATTTATGTTATTTTTAGGGTGCTATGAATGTCAATAAAATTGCCTTTTAGCTTTTAAAATTTATTTTCAACGATTTTCTGATAGAAAACAGCCAAATGCAAAGACTTTTCGTAAATTAAAGGAAAGATTTGAAAGAACAGGCAGTGTTGCAAATGTTATTTCTAATAATATTAACTTAAGTACATGGCACCCTAAAAATGACAAAAATTATGAAGCAAAATGAAAACCAGAATTATCTTACAAACCGTAGGTATATGTATTCCATTTGAAATATTAAATGTACTTGCTAACACTTGTAAAATGAACACCCTGTGTAATTGTAAATAAATTTAACGTATAGAGTTTTTTTATTAGAGGATGACAGCGTTTGAAATTTTTTTCTGTATTAAATGGTTTAGACACCAGAAAAGAAAACCACACTCGGTGGACACGTGGTATATACGTGTGTATATTTTGACACAGATTAAGTGTGACTTAGTGTGAATTTTAACACATATTGAGTGTAATTTTTGACACAGTTTAAGTATGAATTTTAACACAGATTATAGTGAATTTTGATATACATTAAGTGTTAATTTTTACATACATTAACTGTGGGAAAAATTAACACAATTGGCAATGAAATTTTACATATACGTGTGTACATTTTGATACAGATTACAATCAGAATCCATTTTATTCTTTGTTGTATTGAATGAAAATGTTATTCGGTGCTTAAAACTCAACAACGCTATTTGGAAATTCTGTACTACGTATTCTTCAAATTTTCAATGGACAAGAGACTAGTTTGTTTTCCTATTGTTCATTAGAATTCTATGTATGTATCTCAGAATTAATTAATGATAAAAATTGATCGTCGATTTCTTCAGTTTTACAAGCATTCCCGTTATCATTGCCTGGATTGTATGTATGTATGACATTACGTGTGTACACAGCTCAGATATCTATTTGCATTGCGCGTTTGTTTGAATCCCGAATTAATGTGCGAAAGGATAAGGGAAGTAATTCTCCCGATACGCGCATTGAATATTTTAATAATTACACGGCGAAAGCAACAATGGGCACGTGTGATAGACTCGTTCTCGCACATCTGTTCGGGCAGCTGCGAAGCCACCCTCCCCGATAATCCTCCCGATCGCAGCCCTTGCTCCGATGTGGTCCCTTTATTGCTATCAAGTGTCGGCATAATGTAATTTGAAGTTACTCGCACATTTGATCAAGTGGGAAGACTACAAACACCAATTCGAATGCGCGACGTTGCAATATCATCTGTGCAAATTCATAAATATAATTAAACTTTGTTTTGTATATACATATCTGTTTTATCTCACGCTGTATTAAAACATAATTAAAGGGATAGTATATTATATTAATTGTATAAGACACCGACTACAACTTTTAGGCCCGATTTTACAATCGTCGGATAAGCACTATTATTGGTATAACCTGTGGTATAACGTGACGTAGGTGTGAGCTAGGGTTGGCAAAAAATATAAATATATCGATATAATAATCATATGATATATCGAAAGCTTTATATCGATACAAGCGATATATCGAAATAAATATATCGATAAGTGAAAAAATATCGATATATTTAATAATCGAATATATGAGAATAAAGAGGCAAGTCCTAATGACCGAAACTGAAGAAGAAAGGTTTTTAAAAGTTGGTATTTATTTAATGTACAAAAACATAAATACGAAAACTTACAAGTGTAATTTGAATAATTAGTCACTTTAATTAACAATAAACAAAGACTAGTTTGTTGTAACCACAACTTCACTAAACGTTTAAACTTCTTATTATTTAATGCTAATCACACCATTCACACTTTTTCGTTCACAAACTGAACATCATTTTATAACTGCGAAGACTGTTGCTAAACGTATCCGTAATCTGTCGTTATAAAGTTTGAAAGGTAATTCCCCGAGAAAAAATTTTCTTTCAAGTAATTTAAGGGAATTCCGAAAATCTGCATTATCGATAACTAAGCTACGTCAGCTCCTCAACGCTAGATGTCACTAAGCACCTAACATTAGCCAGAATATTGGCTAAACTCTAGGACTTTAGGACTGTGTTTAGGACAGATTAATCGTGCTGAAGGGATGAGTTGTGGTTGGCCTTTGTTTAGTTTTTCGATATACTTCCTGAAATATCGATATATTTTGCAATATATCGAAATAAATATATCGATATTTTTATATCGATATATTTAATAAAATATCGATATATTAAATCTATCGATATATCGTTGCCAACCCTAGGTGTGACGTAGATATGGAGGAACATTAAAGGATATTTGGCGCACAGTTATTCCGTTCTTATTCTACGATTGTAAAATTGGGCCTTAGTCGAACTAAGAATTTTTGCGACCGAAGCTTTAGCTGCTGACGTCGCAAAAATTGAAAACACAAAACTTTTAATAGGTTACTCAACTTGGGATACCTGTATGTATAGTACATACACACACAAGTCTTGACCGATTACGCTTTTATTTAATCTGTTATTCATAAATACCTCTTAAACTATCTCAAATAGATCAACTTGTGTAAAATTTTCGTAATGGAAAAGAAAGTAGGTACAAGAATTATAGGGTATTTCATTCAAGGAAAAAACTTTTTTGTGTTTAAAATGTGTACAATTTATTAGTGAGTATTAGACAAGCTGAACATTATAGAGTTTCTTGTTTTATAAAACAAAGTTAGCAACGATTTTAAATGGTTTTCAAAATTCGTCCTGGTGTATGTAGGACTCCCCATTGATTTATTTTACGCAAGTACCTGTGACTCCAAAAGCACTGTAGTATGAAAGGACATCTACCCGTCAGGGGTTAAACGATTCTGTCTTCTGAAATTATTTAAAATAGCCGTAAAGCAGAACACTTGAAAGCATAATTATTTATTAGATTTGTAAATCTCATAAATATAGTAAAATAGTAGCAAAATATTTTTTTTTACTTTAATCAACATTCATCGCTTGTTGCAACAATTTCCATGAAATTTTTAGTGAAGTGGACAGCTTTGGAAAGAAAATAGAATTATGAAAGTAAATCATTAGATCATAATAAAAATACAGAGAAAATAAGAGAAGTTGCTGAGATAGAGAAAGTTAAGGGGAACCAGGTGAAGGCCTAAACGATGATAACGAACAAGTAAGGAAAATGGATAGTGTGAATATAAATGGCAAGGAAATGTGTGTTATTAAGAAAAAAAAAGTATTTACGACTTAAATATTTATGTACGTAAATTAAATAGTCAATTATTCTTAGTGGAAATCTAGCTTATCATTAAATCTTGAAGAGCTCGTTATCCTACAGAGAAACGTCGATTAAAGAGCAGGAATAATTTAACAAATTTGCCGCATAAAACATGTGTATTGAAACAACAATTTTTTAAATATATTTATGTAATTAACGTTAATCTAAACGTGTAAATTGCAGTATAAATGTTTATAATAATGAAGTGTAAATTACAAGCGCAAGGTGCGCGTTTAGCAATTCCAGAATGTTAGGAAAATCTAAATTTAAAAAAAATTAAGTTTACTAAATATTTTTTTTTGTATTTCATAAACAAATTTAGTAAATTAATGTTGATGTGGGACGGTAAACATAATTCGTACGTTTTTTGCTACGTTTTCCTAGATATTTGTGAAACCAATTTGCTTCTTTAATTATCGATCATTATATACGCTGCAAAAAATGGACGACACATATTTTCCATAGTAAAAACCTGTGAATTGATTAAGTATATAATGAGCGCTATATTTTAAACAAAAAAAAGAATTAACTAAGTAGTTTCTGTTTTGTAGTAAATATGCCTAGTTTGTAGTATACGATATTTGGCAATCAGATCACATTTTTAGTTACAAATATTCAATGTTTATGTAACAGTAAAAATGTACAAGTAAACTAAGATACAATAAATAATTTATTAACTATAAAAATGTTTCTTTAGTCATTACTTTGCAAAAAGTATTCTACTTTCAATTTCCGTATTTCTTTTGCATTTTGCATGACCTAATTAATAACAAATTGTAAGAAGAAATTTACCTCAGCTTTTATTACAACGCATAAATACTTAATTGCGACATCTATAACAACAGAAAACTTCTTCAAATCTAAAGCCATTTTCTTCAACAATTCTACGGATTTCAACTGCCATCTACTTCATGAACAAACAAGTTTAGTTGCTTATATACCCGCGAAAATTGTGGTTTATAATCACTTCAAAAACACAAGAAATTGCAACAAATGGGTACATGAATTGGCAGCAATTAAAAAAGTAAAACGTAATTGGATGGTTAATAAAAAATTTACATTTGGTTTCCAAGTTCATTTTCTCTTGACTCTCTAACATTGCTCTAACCGCATGACTAAAAATAGCCATTCAAAATGTTCACACTTTTAAATACCCCTCCATTTATACTTTTAAATGATAAATAATAACCAATCCATCTGTTGCAACAGTAATACTTTTTTCGGCACATCTCAATCGCGCCTACTAATTTTCGTTGGATCTTTAAATATACTCGTACATACAGGGTGAATGACAATTGCATAAGAGAATCTAAGCCACAGATGACGGGAAAAATGTTTAAAAAATTATTTTGAACAATTAATTTAAAAATTTACCCCTAAATCAAGTTGCGGCTCTGCATACGAAATACGACGCCACGTTTTATAAACGCAGCAGTATAAGAGGACCATACATTTTATGATTATTATTTTCTCGACTACTCGCTTGCACACAGTGCGACCTTGACACATAATAACTTTATTTGCATTATTGGATAGTTTTCTTACATTTGTAATAAGAGCAATACTTTTTTTTTAACTTTGTACAATATTGTTATTGCAAATTATTACTAGTAGTTGAATACTGATTAATTATACAGATTAATTGTTAATTAAGGTTCTTCACCAGTATATGTATGTAATTGTGTATTTTGAGAAATTGGTAGTATATTAAGTTAGACTGTAAGAAACGGAAGATGACATGTTATTAAAGGTAAATATTATTGTTACGCAAGTACTTTTTAATGATTGAGTTCCATTATTCTTATGAAGTCAGAGATATTCTCTTATTATTAAAAATGAATTCTTCACTTTGATTTGTGAGCTGTTTGAATTTTTTTATCTATCTTCTTTTTAAGGGAAGCAGGTTATAGCATTTTGGTGCAAGATATATAAAAGATTGAAAAGTTTTTTGAATAACATTCCTATTGCTTTTCGGAATATATATTTTTGGTTCACGGTAGAGTTCTGCTAAATTATTTTCAGACTGAACTTGGTCATATGAGGTAGAAACAAATTCAGAAGCGGGCAAATTACGAAACCGCAGTTACCTTACAACATGTGTTCCTTATTAGTATATTTTTACTTAGAAACTCTCTTTGAAGATAAAATTTATGAATCAAATATCTGATTTTGTTTGCTAAATAAGTGACTTGTTTGGTCCATTTTAAATGTTTGTCTACACACTGGGTGTTATTGAAAGTTGTACAGATATTTTAACTGACGATAGTACTCTTTAAATAGTACAAACCCCGAGTTCTGGCCGGACCGTTATCTATAGAAAACGGCCGCTGAGTTGACTATAAATGAGCACAACTTTTTATTGGAACGTTGCACACCAGAATATCTTGCAGAATATGAAAGATCAAACGGATCAAACCAATCACAAAATCCTCTAATACATTAATTGAGACTGAATAAATTGTCGATTTATCCATGGATATTTATAAGTCTATGTTTAATCTATCTGCAACTTATCTACTGCTTTACATAGTTACATATTTATTCATTCAGTCTTTCTTGTTATTTTATGCAACCATTGTCGCTAATTCCAGTACCTACTTACGTCTGCGATGTTTACCTTATGTTTAACACGTTTATGATGTTTATGTTGCTTCTCGTAAATCTGATTGTGTCGGTACCATCTACCTACACACATTCATTGTAGATTGTAGCACACTATCGCGGTTATTGGTTTTGTATTACTTTGTTGCAGCTTCTTCATTTATAAATAAATAAATATGGGTCCGTGGTAAACTGAAAAAATTCTTTTCATATTTGCAGTTTCCCAGTTAATTAGGCATATAACGCCCCCAGAAAAAAATGTTTTAGAGTTTTAATAAGAATGAAAAACTTCTTTCTCTATACATATTTTGAAATCAAAATAAATTTACTGTTGTATATTCTACAACGTTAAACAATGGTACTGTTGTATATTCATTGATTTCTTGTAAGAGGAGATTTCAGCATCAAACAACAAATCTAGGACTCCAATTACATCAGGCAATATGGGCAAAAGCCATGGGCGATTGTCTTCAGAAGGACCTTCATACTGGCCCACAGATTCGTCTAGGATGTTCGCTTTTTATTCGTACTTTCAACTCTCATCTGACACTGACCACTGACCTCACAAGTCATCACTAAAACCAGACCACCAACGATAAGGCCTAGCGATTTTTAATTTAGAGTTTTTAATTCCTTGAATTTTTTTATCGTTCTTTGAACATCCTTTTCAACTGCTTTCCAGCTTCGACTTCGAGCGATTTCACTCTTCTCCAGGGGCCCGAGAGAGTGAGTTGCCTGAATCTTCTTCTTTCTTCTTCGATTTTATTCTTGATGTATGCATGTATGTATCTATGAGAACTGTTTTGTAATTTGCTATATTCCAACAAGCCTGTTGCAGTGACACACTTAAATAGTCAACACTTTCCATGACATCTTCTTCTAATTTATATGCGCGAAGAATATGCCGAGAAGTTTCCCAACTGGCAGGTACAAAACCGACTACTCACTTTGGAAGGTTGACCCATACCAAATATATGTTACAATCAAGCACTTCAGAATGATCGAAATAAGAACGCCAATAGCAAATAATCTAAAATACGGCAGGAAAGGTGCTGGACCTTCGACAGGATATTAAGAAAGTTGTCCTTGGAAGGGATAAGGGTAGTCACTTGATCACTTTCGTATTTAACGCCCCATCCAGACATTAAGCTAGTTCCCAACACGTGGGAATTGTTCTCATTTAGAAGCCAAGGAGTCCTTCCTTCCAATTAACTTATTAGTGGTCTGGGGACGAGATTAAAACAGTTCTTTTTATTTTTCACTAACCAATGAGATCACATTGCGCCCGAAGTTTGACACGCGTCAAGAGCAGCGACCAATAAGAGCACAGTACCTACGCCCAATGTTTATAGCTCCGTGTGAATCCACCTTTAGAATTTTCAGCAGATTTTCGCTGCTACTGCATAAAATACTCCTAATACATTTTCGCTCTATTAAACATAAGTCAATATTTTATTTCATTCTTTGTTTAAGTTGCAGTTTCTTGCTGATTGTTATTCTTCCCCAAAAACCAGAGCTTTCAGCACTCATCTGTTAGTTTCCTATAGTTTTTGATACCTATATGTAATGTACCTAGTTGTTTATTCGATTTTTACGTAGAAGTTCAAGACTGGACAATAAATGATAAATTAAACTACCTTTAAAGCATTTACCATCATTACCAGTATTGAAATTTCTAAAAATAGTAAAATTTGCGCAGCTAGGATTATTATTGATACTGCATGATGTAATCAAAATCAACAATGGATGTTTGCTCTGGTAATAATGAACTTTTCTCAAACACATTCCACCAAATCGTCATCCTCTTTGCTTTCCATACGCGGAGGAGCAAATACAACCTGTTAATTAACCGACGTAATTCAATAAATAATGCATGACTTAACTGTATATTTTAATAGCCGGAACGTTATTTTTGGTTAACGCCAATTCACACGTGAGACATCCTTACGCTTATTGGAAGGACGTGTCCGAATTTTTCCCGCCTCAAACCAAACGGGGATAAAATAAAACGCAATCGTAAATCGTTTAAATTTTTTAATAAAGTTTAAGATTCATTAAATTAAAATCGAATAACTTACAACCTAACACCTAATGTTTGCACCACAGAAATAATTAATTAATATTTGGTAAAAAAAAATTTTTACTTCTTCTTTCCTATGCTGGCCGCGTACACTGAGGACCCAATGAACTTCCTTCTGCCATAAAAGTCTGATCTCCTCGCCTCACGCTTGGTTCGCGTTTTGGCGGTCTCCTCCACTTCGGGGTCAAGTTTCAAAGGGAAGTTGAAGATGTTCGTGTCTTCACGTTTGTTGATGACCGCCGTTTTTTCGTCGGAGTAATATGGTTCGAAGAGGTCAACATCTTTGTTCAAGCTGCTCTGCACCGGTTGCCCCAGAACTTGCACCAGCAACAGAAGAATCGACCCAACTATTAGCTGAAACATGCGAATTAATACGTACACACCAAATTAGACTCACTAGTACTCACTATTTTTTTATCCATTCCAATAATACGACAAATCTCTCTTGCGCTCGATGAACCACGTATGACCACGATATACTAAGTATGACCACGCATGGCGATGAGGATGCCTTTTATATGCAGGCCAAGTTTGCGTCAGTGCAGAGTGTTAATTTAATTAGAAGACAACATAAAATTTCAAAATGAAAGTACCTAGTTTATAAAGCACACAGAGTTTTAAAATATTTCCTTGAAATATGTTTATAAATAAGACTATACGAATTGACACCTAATCATCAATGTCAATAAAAGCGTACATACATTAGTACGCTATTAATTTAAATAAAAAAGTAAACAGGTACAGCTCGCGCACGTAATTCATAAGTTTCATCAAATTGAAATATTTTATCCGAATCAAATAAAATTCAACTTTTTGCGTACGTGTTAAACCGCTTGTTATACGTTTTTACGGTGCAAAGCGCTTTCGTCCTGTCGGTTTGTCACCGAAGGATTTTAAATAAAGGAAATCTACGGTGTTATTGCATATGATATCAATATGCTTTTTTAATTCACAGTTTGGTAATTAGTGCTGAATTTATTCTCTTCATGTATTTATATATGTAAATAACTGTCTCGTAATTTTCCGTTTATAATGTGAAATTACAGATCACTAACATACTTAAGGCATCTAAAATGTGTGACTGCACGATTTTGTATACCATACGTTTCATTTTATGTCGAAAACATACTCGCATATTTTGCACGCTTTTATCTTTCGTCTCAAGATAATCCTGATGCATTAGTTTACATTTTTTGTTATTGTAATTTGGTGCGAGGAACAACGTCATTTATTATATTATTATTATACAATAAATTCATTTTTTTCCCTGCATTTCTGCTTTAAACTCGCATGTTCTTTCACCTAAAATGAGTCGTTCAAAGGAGGCAAACTTTTTAACCCAAAATCCTTCAACTCAGGGACCTCTAATACAGTCGAGAGTTTATAATTTCTATTAATCACTCTTCGATCTAAAATTCTTTCATCCTCCTTTTTACAGATGTTATAAAAATAATCACCGTCTCCATGAACGTTTATACTAAAAAGCGAATTCAAAACTTAATTTTGTCTCTACAACCAGTTTTCTCTAAGTATCTTTCCAGGAAGGAAGGAAGTCCTTCCTCTTTGGGACTCCTTTGATGCTTTACAAATTCAAGCAGATTTAATTCAAGAATTCGAAAATTTCTGGAACTGCAGTTTTCCCTTCGTTTTTTTTTTGCAATTAAAATGCTTGATGAGATCAAATTCAAAATTAAGACCACCTAAAAGCTTGACTTCTTGCAAAATTGAAATTTAGAATCCAATTGAAAAGATCTTCAAAGATATTGGATTGTTTCTGCCACTCTTCAAAGCTGTGACTACTTAGTTCCTTGTTGAAGAGTTTCTCGAAATTACTGAACCTTCAATAAATCCCCTTTTTTGGTTGCCCCTTTTCGAAGAAATTTCGAAATAAATCCAAATTTCAATCAAATTGCAAAGTTATTTCAAATCCTCATCCACCGCCTCTGCCTCGGAAACTACTTAGAACTTTGTTTATTCTTTTCTCAAATTAAGATTAAAACTAACCCAACCCAACACCCTGAGCTCTTACTCTCTTCATTATCTTAGTTCCTCCTATCGTATAATTCCTTATTATTCTTTTTTGGTTTCCTTCTGGAAGACGTTTTTCTCAACATTACGAGCCCTTAGACTTTCTCTTCGGCTCTTTTATGAGCACGAAGTTTTATTGCTGAACCTAATCGTTTCTCTGCATTCTACTGATATACACTTATTTATGAAATTATATACAATTATGTTTGGAATAAATAAAATGCACTTTGCTATTTGTTTTTTATCTTCTTCTATTCCATAAATAGGTTTCAAGTTTGACTTTTACTATCTTAGACTAATCTTTTTTTATTCGATTGCATTGTATGTATACAAAATCTTTTTTAATATTCTCACGCATCTTGGCCCTTTTCTTTACTTTATTTCTTCGAAGTTTTTCTTCTTTCTTAACGTACAGATCCAAATGACTGCCTCAGTTTCCGATCGTCTTCCAATATGACCTTGTTCGTTCTTCCTCTATTTTCTAATGCTTCTATTTATTTCATTTTTTATCAGTAATTAATAAGTTCTAGAAATGCCTAATTTTCTGCATTGCCTCCTTCTTCTGTGCCAATATCACGACATCGAAAATTTGCAAAACAATGACTTTGTTTTTCTTTTTTAAATAAATTTGAAACACTTTGGTTATTGGAGGATCCCCTCTCCCCTTTCAATCCTTAAAATATTCATATGTATGCACTTGTTCGATTATTTCTTGCTTTTTGTAACTTCAATGTCAAAAAGGTGTTGATTCCATAAATTATTTCTGGGGTTAACATATTCACTTAAATAAATCAAAAAACAAAATCGAATTTATGTAATGTATCTAGTACAAGTATTCTTTTAATTTCATAACATTTTTCTATTGTCTAGTTCCCCTAACTCGTGCTGAATAAACACTTTAATAATCGAATTCGTCAAACCGAATTTTTTGTTGATCTTCCGAGTTATAAACTGCAGTCAATAAGAGAACAATGGTCGTGTTAACACACTGACGCACTTGAACGCCTCATATTAATGCCCGATAATTATATTTTGGAAATTTAAATTAAACGAGGTGCGAAAATTTACGTTCAAGCTTCTAAGAACCAAACAAAGGAATTTTCTTTAATTACCGCAGTATTTACTTCTCGATTATTCTTGCTCTTGAAACTGGAACTAACCCCTTTATTTTGTAACTCATACCGACATCGTTATATAACGACAATCGTTAAGTGACATATTTTTACCAATCAATACCGAGTACTGATTTGTAAAAAATATTTCACTTAACGATTGTCGATTGAGTTTTAAACGTACGTTAGATTTAAATATAAAGTTGGTTCTTGTCCGATGAAAATTCTGACGAAGCTGTCAAACGACGGCGAAACGTTAAGTGTTTGTGCGCTATTTAGGCCCGATTTTACAATCGTCGGATAAGCATTATTATTGGTATAACGCTGGTATAACATGACGTAGGTATGGAGGAACATTAAAGGATACTTGGCGAACAGTTATTCCGTCCTTAATCCACGATTGTAAAACTGGGCCTTAAAGTTTCATCTCTTACCTCTCTAAGTGCTTAGGGCTACCAAGGGCCCAAGGGTAGCGTGTTCCAAAAATAAAACGGCAAGCAATTGAAAGTAGAAATAGAGTTTATTAATAACAAAGTAAAAAACAATGTCGGTAAATTTATCAAATAATTTAAATATTGAAGCAAACTTAACAGAGAACATTAAACAAAAATAAACTACAAAACAAATATAAATAAAATACATTCTTAGTTTAACATTAGGAAAACTTAACAGAAAACACGCAAATTTGAAGTACCTATACATACATTTAAGTAATACCTAATTTTCATAAAATTGGCTGATTACGTCCTTTGGAAGAACTGATTTATGAAGAGGCGGTGGCCACCAAAAAATATACGCATCATCTCAGACGGCCTTAATCCCTTTCTATTTCGTATATCCATTCGTGCACCGTGCTGTTTCAGTATGTCAATTACTTCTTTATTATCTTCAAAGAAAGCCACATGCATTGGAGTATGACCGGATATATCTTGTGAGTTAATGTCTGCACCATTTTCTATCAAGAACCGGACCGTTTGACCAGAATGTGGTGACGTCGCTGCAAGATGTAGTGCGGTATGGTTAAGGTTATCAGTACAGTTTACGTTAACACCATTACGAAGCAATAATTTCATAATATTGCATTTATTAAGAAGCGCAGCCACAAGAAATGGTTTTAATCCATTGTTATCGCCGATGTGTACATCAGCACCGTTTTCAATTAGAGTTTGCACAGACTCTACATGACCCAGACCTGCAGCAATGTACAACGCAGATACTTTCCCATCATGAACCTTATTAATATTCCAACCTTTACTAATTAAATGTGCAATAATTCCTTTGTGTCCCTTCGATGCAGCTACGTAAAAGATAATCGGAATGTCACTTGAATCTCTTGCGTATCCGTTTGACTCAAGTTCTTTCACGCATTCCAGACAATTATTTTCACATGCAAGACGCATGGCGGTTTCGAACTTTTCATTTGTAACATTCATCGATGCATTATTCTTTATAAGCAGCTTCAGAACATCGCAGCGATCGTACTTAGCAGCTAGAATTAAAGGTGTATTCGAGTGTTCATCACGTGAGTTCACGTTCACTCGCCTCTTTAACAATCCTTCGACCCAAGCCGCATTACCTTGTTCAGAAGCACGATGCAACGCAGTCCGTTTTCTTAGGTTTTCAACATCGACGTCTGCTCCTTTCTCGCACAGCAAATCTAAGACTTTTCCATCACCGGTTTTAGCAGCGAGATGCAAAGGGTAATTGCCCCATCTATCCTGCGAATTCACATACGCCCCATTTTCAAGGAGGGTTGCTACGCAGTCGAAATTCGAGTAACGACAGGCCAGGTGCAAAGCTGATTGATCGTTAATGTCGGTGCAATCAATCTTAGCTCCTTTAGTTAATAATAATTTTAGGATTGAATGATATCCGCATCGAGCTGCCAAATGTAAAGGTTTGTTGCACATTTTGTCCTCGCACCCGACGTTGGCCCCCTTGTTAATCAGAATTTCAGCGCATTTCACGTGGCCTCCTCCTAAAGCTAAATGCAGAGCTGTTAGTCCGGTGTCATCGCGAGCGTTTAGATCCGCAACTTTGTCAGCAAATAGCTCGATCAATTCATCGTTGCCAAGCTCCGCCGCTATATGTAGCACGTTTTCATTTTTATCACCGTCGATTAAATTTCTAATATACTCAACATTGCCAGAGTGTACAGCCAAATACAGTTGATTACTTGATGAAGCCGTCAGTAAATCCAAAATATCAGCGTGATGCCTTCCCAAGTACAAAGGAGTACGTCCTTCCTTGTCCTTGGCAAGCACGTCGCTTCCGTGTCTTAACAATACTTCAATGCATTTGATTGCTCGGACTTCTGAGGCCACGTGCAAGGGCGTCTTTTCTATAACATTCGTCGCATCAACCCGCAGGCCACAGCGTAACAGTAACTCCAGGACGGTAAACTGCTGCCTTGCGCAAGCCTTATGAAGCAGAGTATTTTCATACTCGTCCACTTGATTCAAACGATCAATGACATCAAAATTTTCAATCATATAATTCAATACCTTAGCGCTGCCCTTTTCACACACTTCCAAAATGAATTCGCCTGCATTTTTGTTGATGGTATCAGCACTGCAGCACTTTAATATGTTCACATAATCACCAGCTAATGATGCAGGTACGAGCCCTTCAAAATCAACTTTTATATTGCTTCGGTCCTCCCCAACCTTGGAAAGAAGCAAATTCAAAGCTGGATAAGCTTTAATCCTAGCGGCGTACTCGAAACTGTTCAACCCCATCGTTTCGTCCTTCTCCCATGGGTCGAGTCCACTGTTTAATAACAGATTCAATATGCTCATGGCGATATTGGTTTCCTCGTGTGTTATGGTGCAGGAAATTGCACCGTGCAGAGCTGACCTGCCTAAGAAATCTCGCTGCACAATTTCTTCTTTGATCTTGCAAAGGCGTTCTACTTTGTCGTAAGTGCCACAAAGAACAGCTGCGTGAAGGCTGGATGGTTTCAAAAGTGACTTCTCAATTTCCAGAAGTGCTAATGGCTGATAAGTTTCCCAAGACTTTTCTAATGTCCCCCTAAGTTTCACAGTGAGCTCGGACGCTTGAACATCCTTCACAGAAATGGGAATCTAACACAAGCATAACCAATTAATCGAGTGAAATACGTTTATTCATATAAAGTTTAATGTTGCAAAACAAGTAAATTTAATAATAAATTATACATATACATATTTACTAATGGTCAGTTTATAAGACAGTTTGCAATTCAAGAGCAATACATACCTGATCTTCTCCACTACATGACTCAGACTTATCGCCTTCAAGTTTCCTAAAAATAAATATAATACAATGCAGATATTGAACTTCATTGTTACACAAACCTGGAGCAATGTTTTTTTTCCAAGAAACTCATGATGGAAACTTCCAACTGTTGCATTTGCTCTTCACAGGCATGCTCCAGGTTGTTTAAATCGCTCCGCTTCGAATCTATGTATTCTTGAACATTCGCTGACTCGGGGTGTCCTTTTTTAACAATCTCGCTGCCTTCATCGACTGTTGAATTAACAAAGAATTAAAAGCGATGTCATCATCGATTGGCCCTGGCACTCACCAATCTCAGCGAGGAGCTTCCTCTTTTGTGATATTTCCTTATTGATTTCCACATGTTCTTGCCACAGCAAGAGAGAGTGCTTCAAATCGGTGCTGTTTAGGGGAACGTTGAAATACTGGGATGTGCTTTTTATGTAATCATCAAGTCCTTTTATGCCACGAAGGATATGCACAAACAATTCTTCAAGGGCTAGTCTTTCTTCAACAGAATCCTAATGTGATACTGTTTTTAATAGTTTACTAATTTGAGTGGCACACCTACCCTATTTATTAAAATGATTTTATTTTGGTTGATTCGCTTTTTTGTCAAAGTTAAATGAAATCTATTTGGAATGTACTGTGTTGAACATGAGTCTGAAAGCCAGCAGAGGACGTTAGGATTAAAAGGCCTTTCCTTTCTGTGATAACAATTTTTAATAAAAATGTAGTAAGATGTTCATAACGTTCAACTTCCTCTGCTTATTTTTGTTGTAAATTTACAGTAAGTATTAGGTATTACACAATTTAATTTTATCACAAATCCGTTTAAACGAATTTGTGATACAATTTTCATCGGACAAGAACCAGCTTTAATTTAATTTTAATTTAAAATCAAGGCAAGGTATTTAAGTTTCAACATCAAAGTCAAGGAAAAGAATGGAGAATTAAATTAAATGTAAGCTCGGATAAGAATGGACAATTAAATTAAGCTGAGCTAAATAATTTTCGTGAAAACGACTCTGCTTGTTTTATAATGGACGCGTTTAATTTTGGCTGAAGGAAAAAAAACGTCGCAATTATCCATTATTTAACAATGATAATTGCCATAAATTCGATGGAAATAAATTTAAAAAAAAAGAAATGTTTATACAAACCATCCTGATAACACGAAGAAATAATAACAAGTGCTTTAGAAGTAGTTTCCTTTTTTGTGACAAAGGATTTGTAAATATTTCAGTGCCTGTACCTGTACTCCCCCAATGTCACTGGGAATTCAGGTTTGCCAATTCTCTTTCAAAACTCTGATCATTTTCGTAATAGTTACTTTAGGTCTGTTCCATTCGTCAGGATTTCGAGTTCTGAACTGTTCAAAATCTGACCATGAACAGTGCACAAAATTGGATATAAATTTCATACTGCGCATGATTTGAACGGTATAGAACTTGAAATTCCATCAAATGGAACAGACCTTTTATAAAACCGATAGATGTTAAAAATTAAAATATAACTTAAAACAAATAGTCATCCAATAATCATCCGTTTAGCTTCCGTTAAGGCTTCATTTAATTTATTAACAAATCAGATCTAAACCACACTAAACTAACCGGACCGTTTATAAATCATTAACAAATACTAAACGGAGCATTTAAAGTAAATGATGCTTTGTGAATACGATGAAATGATCAAAAACCTGTTTGTATTGTCAGAAGGAAAAACATTTTGAAAATGTTTGACGCATGACGCCTGATTTAAAAAACTTGAGTAAATCAACG
The DNA here is from genome assembly GCA_958336345.1 of Dorcus parallelipipedus. Lineage (NCBI taxonomy): Eukaryota > Metazoa > Arthropoda > Insecta > Coleoptera > Lucanidae > Dorcus > Dorcus parallelipipedus. The sequence goes on from OY284481.1 coordinate 17,713,521, forward strand.
AGTTAAGAAAAACAGGAGGGAGTCATACTAACAGTAGATTCTTGTTCAAACTGGTCACCAAATATGGCCGCTATATGTCATAGGCGCACACAAGCGTGCGAGAATTAGAATAACCCCGAGCGACTCGCGTGGGGGCGTGGCCAAATAAAATAACGCGCGCTGTTTTCAAAACCTAAAAGTGGTTTGTTTAGGACTATTTGATACAAGTTTCAGTACATTTATATATTTATATTTCGATTTCATCGATTAGTCAATGAACTACCGAAGCCTTTCAAAATTCAGCAATTTTGATTTTACATTTAAATGTTTTTAACGCAGAGTTTTGTTAAATCATCTATTCGACTATCGCGATCTGTGTCGCGATTAGGACTTTTTAGTTTTGAATGTTTGTTGCCGCGTTTGTTGCTAACTTCAGTCTTTACAAAACTATTAGGTTGTTCAGAAAAAAATTCGTTTTCTTTTTAATGTTTATATACATAAGTATATAAATTTTCTTTATACTATATAATCACCATTTGCATCAGTGACCTTTTGCCATCTTTCTACTAGCAATTGTATTCCACTATGATATCACCCAATTATTCTGGAATCAAAAAATTCTAGACATAATACGACATTACGTATTAAACATAACGTATTAAATTGCGAAAACTCTCTACTGTCAGTTCGATTAGTTCTTGTTAGTCAGCACAACGGTACCACCACAGGGTACCACACAATTGTATGCCATTTTAAGTTTACCCTACTTAAAAAATTTGATTGTTGTTTTAAACAACGGAATTTTGCATGGCAATATTTAAATTTCCCGCGTCAGTACAATTTGGTGCGAAATCAGTACAATTCTCACTCCGATTTCAGTAGAAAACAAAAATCCTCAGGAACAACCCTGTGAATATCCTTTAACCTTCCTCTATATCTACGTCACGTTATTCTAGTACTCAGTTTATACGGCGATTGTAAAATCGGGCCTTATCTCCGACGACTAATCTAGGTAGACTGGGCAAGCGAGCTTTAAAATGTAGCTAACAAGTTCACAGGGGTGAAAGGGGATGTGTTTACTAAGACTAACTTAGTGATTGGTTACTTTCAAATTGCAGTCGATCATTTTCGGCGGTTGTCGTGAAACGCAACAGAACCAATAGGCGTACATACTAGTTTTATTGCCTGTATTTGTATTTAATGAATTAATTCAATATAATTAACTAATTAATTAAACTAGTAATTCTATTTCGTAATGAATAATCTATTATTATTTCAATTAACAGATATATTTTTTGTAATATTCGATTTTTACCTCCACTTAATGAACGCCGCCTATGTGCATTAGGGATGAGTAAACAGTACCCCACCTTTCCTTCCCGCCGCAAGATCTGTTGATGTTGCTTTCAAACAAATCGCCCTAGTTTGCAGTGGCATTACCAGTCTATCTTGATTAGCCGTCGACGGGCCTTATTCATCCGCTTTAAGCTAAGTTCACATGCATTGCGGATACGCAAAATTTTTATTGCGGATCGTTTCTAATTGGTTCATTTTGAATTTTGGACCAATTAGAAAGGATCCGCAATACAATTTTTGCGTATCCGCAATGCATGTGAACTTAGCTTTTTACCCGTTGAAATACTGAAAATTTGGTTAGGTTGTTTCAGATAGAAAACTAGGAGTATTTATTGTTAAATATTTTTAATATCCATCTTCTTCCGCTAAAATCCATCAATTTCTTCCTCCATATCCATATTTCTTTTAAAACTCTTCTGGCAACACTGGCTTCAGAGCTCGGAGTGTATCTCTATCTTCTGTTCTTACATAAAGTTAAAGCAAAATGAAAATACCCACAGAGGAGAGCGCTCTAGAGCTATAATTTTTTTCAATAAACGTACACTTGATGTATTTTGATTTTAGATGCACCTTACATAACCTTTACATAACCTATTCCGTCTTAAACACAAAACTTTAATATAATAGTCTTTAATCCATGCTTTTATGTTTTGAAAATAGCGCGCCTTGTATTATTTGACCACGCCAACAAGCGCGTCGCTCGGGGTTATTCTAATATTAAAGGTCTGTTTGCTTGTATTGCTCGGAGTTGTCACGTGCAGTTTTCAGTCAAATTCGTTTATCTCGTGTTGACAAACTTCGAATTTGACTGAAAACTACACGTGATTGCTTTTAGAGTAACTCCGAGCAATACAAACAAACAGACCTTTAAGAGTGCCTTTAATAAGAGTGAAGACATGCGCCATTTTTGTGCTAAATGGGAAGGGATAGGAGAGAAGTTCAAAATTAGGTGGTGGTGGTTCAAATTAGCCAACCGGTTTATCGTTACTATTTTCTTTCTGTAACTACAAAGCCGTATTGAAATAAAAAGCAGACGGATTGTATATACATACAAACTGAATAATTAATAGTGTTTTCGATTGACTGCACTAGTGCGCACTCAGAATGGCTGTTTTCTTTTCATGAGCATCAAGCCCTTCGGGCTCGAAACGCGGTGCAGCTCCGAGCTGTTCCGAAAAGAACACACCAAGAACAGTAAATAGAAGTTTAGGTCTGTTCGTTTGTACTGCTCGGAGATACTCTAAAGCCGCGTTCACAGCACTTCGTAGTGTCGCAAGCGACAATACTCCCATAAAATAAATTTTATCCTGAAAATCTGTCGCTGGGTCGCCGCGGCAGTATTCTTGATATGCGCGGCAGTATTTTTTAAAAACATAATATGATGAAGGTGCGAGCGTATTAACATTTATTGTCTTGTATTTTTAAAATTATTGTATTGAAACGAAAGTGGTGGAGATTATTTTATATTTAGCATCATATTGGTGGTGGAGAAAGAAACAGATCGCAAGTAAATCACGGAAAAGAAGTTTGCTTAATTTTTTTAAATAAATAATACTTCGTTCTATAAAAATATTTTCATTAATATAACACTTTAGCCCACAAAAATAATATGTATACATAACCTCACTTAATTCACGCGACACCACGCTGTAGTTGGAAAAATCCAACTTCACGGCGACAGTAAACAAGACACGAGGCGACAGAGGGGAATACAATGACGTACATTTACGCAGGCACGCGATTGGTCGAAACCGTGTCGCTCGCGACACTACGAAGCGCTGTGAACGCGGCTTAAAAGTTGTAAAATGTAGTTTTCAGTCCAATTCGTTTCTCTCGCGTTGAAAAAACTTCGAATTAGACTGAACACTACATTTGACAACTTTTAGAGTAACTCTGAGCAATACAAACGAACAGACCTCTTGACTACCAAATGGCGGCGTTCATGGCCGACACTACTCTATTTTACATGTTCTTTGACTTTCAGGATCGGTTAAATTTGTGTAGAAATCAAACTTACAAACAACGTAAACAATCTTTGAAATGTCACATAACCTCAAACAATATTTTAAAGCTTCGTGCATCTACCATTTAGCAGGTGCATGAGGGGTGCGGGAACTATCCGCTATTGGCGCTCCAGTGTTCGAAGCCCAAATGAAAAGAAAGTAACGCGTTGATGCACCGAGTAGTTCGGAGTAGCTTCGCCTTGTGAAAAGAAAACGCTCAATATCTTCATAACGTGTTATTACATGAGATTAAAAGAAAATGCAAATACACTGAGTGCGACCGGTACAAGTAAATCGAAAACGCTGTAAGTTTAACTAATTTAATGAACCTTCCTCAAAACAAAGAACAATTACTAACCTCAAAATATCCGTATGTGGTGCACATACACGTAGGCCATTTCACAATTCACCGAATGTAATCGGTATATTAAACCGGGGCCCCTACCAAAGCATCATTAAATATACAACCGTCGACATTTCACCACTACACGTAGTCCATTTCACAATTCTCCGAATGTAATCAGCATATTAAACCTGAGCTCCTAGCAACGCATCATTAAATATACAACCAGTGAAGTCTGGAATGCTCCGGTGGTTGAGAAACTAAACCGGTAGACCAAATTCTGAAACATGCCCATTTCTAGCACAAAAATGGCTACCGACCTTGGCAAATAAGGTTGAAAATCGCTGGCGACCAGAGTTGGAAAAACTACGTGTAAAAAATATTTTCTACATTACATTACGTCTAAACGTAATTTTTATGTAGTTAAATGTAATTTTTACACGACGTAATTTATGTGAAATGTCACATTTCTGACCTCAAAATTGAATGTTCATTTGACGTATTTCGTTTGACGTTTTTTAACACTTGTATACAATAACCTTATCCATTTTACATAAAAATAAATATTATATTGTGTATAAATAATTAATTATAACCTGAAAATGAAGAAATAGAAAACAACGTAGTTTTTACATTGTTTACGACGTAGATAATTACAAAATCTACGCGTAATTAATGGGTATTTATACGTCTCATTATCTACGTCCCAACTCTGCTTGCGACCAATAGAAATTGACTTCACGTATGTCTTTACTCTTATTTTCTTAATTCTCGCCACAAGCGTTTTACCAGTACTGCCAACTACAGGTATTTTTCCCTTTCGGCAAGTATTTTTTTAATTGCCGCATTCAGCAGACCCAGAAGTTGAGATCGGAACATGTTACGATGAGCGATTATTAACGTTTATGTTAGCAACACTACTTTACACGCACGTGAAAAAATGGAAAATATTGTAAAATATGAAGCCAATAGGTGCTTTCTTTTTGCCAACTTATGTGAGCTGAGCGAAGCTGAAGTGCGCAAACAAACTCACTGTCGTAATGGAACGCTCTAGAAAAGTTCGTTACGTATAATCACTGCATTTCGTGTAATTGTGTCGATATAAACGACATTTTAAAAATTATATGGGTAAATGATTTCCAAAATTGTCAGTTAAATACGCGTTTGCAAATTTTTATGCAATCCCATGTATCAAAATTACCCCTTCGTAAGTGAGCGCCAAATCTCAATACTGAGTTGACTTCAAACGTAGTGCTTGAGCGGCAAGGGGGGAGATCGAAATCTCAGTTCAAACTCACTTGTTCGTGCTAAAAAGAACGACATTTATATGATCTGAGATGAGCATAGGTATCTGAGATTTGTGGCAAAAGGAATGCAGCTAATTATATCCACAATAATTATTAAGGTCTTAGTATATACTGTGAATGTAATTGGCTTCATATTTTGGCAATATTTTCCATTCTTTGACGCGCTTGAAAAATAGTGTTGCCAATATAAACATCATTAATCACTCATCGTTACATATTCCGATCTCAACTTGTGGGTCTGTTGAATGCGGCCAATTAAAATGGAAAAAAGTAATTTTGTTCAAAAAAAAGGTATTTTTCAATAATTTTGGGTGATTTTTCATTCAAGAGTTTGCGCCTTGCGCTCTAGAAATCTCGCAACACTGCCAAAGGATAGCACTGGATAGCGTGTTCCAAAAATAACAGGAGCAATTGAAAATAAAATAGAAATAGAGTTTATTAATAACAAAGTAAAAAATAAATGTCAGTAAATTTATGAAATAGTTTAAACATTTAAGCAAAGGACACAGTATAAGAATCACACAGTAGCGTCACTTGAGTATAACTGTCACATTTGCTCTTTTGTTTGACGCTACTGGGTAATTACTTACACTATGCAAAGGAAGCAAACTTAACAGAAAATACTAAACAAAAATAAACTACAAAAACTGCCAAACTGTTTAAATAATTTTAGAAAATATTTAAATGATAAAATACATTCTTAGTTTAACATCAAGAAAACTTAACAGAAAACACAAATTTGAAGTAACTACATACATTTAAGTAATACCTAATTTTAATAAAATTGGCTGATTACATCCCTTGGAAGAACGGCTCTCATTAAGTTATTTACGAAGAAGCGGTGCATGATATGGCCTTCAAAGAACATATTATGCATCTCAGACGGCCTTAATCCCTTTCTATTTCGTATATCCATTCGTGCACCGTGCTGTTTTAGAATGTCAATTACTTCTTTATTATTTGTAAAGAAAGCCACATGCATTGGAGTTTGACCCATTATATCCTGTGAGTTAATGTTTGCACCATTTTCTATCAAGAAGCGGACTGTTTGACCAGAGTGGTATCATCGCTGCAAGATGAAGTGCAGTACGGTTAAGCTTATCAGTACAGTTTACATTAACACCATTACGAAGTAATAATTTCATATTACTGCATTTATTAGTAAGCACAGCCACAAGAAATGGCTTTAATCCATCATTATCCTCAGTATGTACATCAGCACCATTTTCAATTAGAGTTTGCACAGACCGTACATGACCCATACCTGCAGCAAGGTACAATGCAGATAATTTTTCATCATCGACTTTGTTAATATTCCAACCTTTACTAACTAAGTATGCAATAACTTCTTTGTGTCCCTTCAATGCAGCTGTGTAAAAGATAATTGGCAGGTAAATAGAATCCTTTGCGGATCCGTTTGACTCAAGTTCTTTTACGCATTCCAGACAATTATTTTCACATGCAAGATGCATGGCGGTTTCGAACTTTTCATTCGCAACATTCACCGATGTGTTCTTCTTTATAAGCAGTCTCAGCACATCACAGCGATTATACATAGCAGCCAGAATTAATGGTGTATTCGAGTGTTCATCACGTGAGTTCACGTTTACTCGCCTCTTTAACAATCCGTCGACCCAAGCCCAATTACCTTGTTCAGAAGCATAATGCAACGCAGTCCGTTTTCTTAGGTTTTCAGCATCGACATCTGCTCCTTTCTCACACAGCAAATCTAAGACTTTTCCATCACCGGTTTTAGCAGCGAGATGCAAAGGGTAATTACCCCATTTATCCTGCGAATTCACATATGCCCCATTTTCAAGGAGGGTTGCTACGCAGTCGAAATTCGAGTAACGACAGGCCAGGTGCAAAGCTGATTGATCGTTAATGTCGGTGCAATCAATCTTAGCTCCTTTAGTTAATAATAATTTTAGGATTGAATGATATCCGCATCGAGCTGCCAAATGTAAAGGTTTGTTGCACATTTTACCCTCGCACTGGACGTCGGCCCCCTTGTTAATCAGAATTTCAGCGCATTTCACATGGCCTCCCCCTAAAGCTAAATGCAGAGCTGTTAGTCCAGTGTCGTCGCGAGCGTTTAGATCCGCAACTTTGTCAGCAAATAGCTCGATCAATTCATCATTGCCAAGCTCCGCCGCTATATGTAGCACGTTTTCATTTTTATCACCGTCGATTAAATTTCTAATATACTCAACATTTCCAGAGTGTACAGCCAAATACAGTTGATTACTTGATGAAGCCGTCAGTAAATCCAAAATATCAGCGTGATGCCTTCCCAAGTACAAAGGAGTACGTCCTTCGTTGTCCTTGGCAAGCACGTCGCTTCCGTGTCTTAACAATACTTCAATGCATTTGATTGCTCCGACTTCTGAGGCCACGTGCAAGGGCGTCTTTCTTATAATATTCGTCGCATCAACCCGCAGGCCACAGCGTAACAGTAACTCCAGGACGGTAATCTGCTGCCTTGCGCAAGCCTTATGAAGCAGAGTATTTTCGTATTCGTCCACTTGATTCAAGTGATCGATGACGTGAAAATTTTCAATCATATAATTCAATACCTTAACGCTGCCCTTTTCACACACTTCCAAAATGAATTCGCCTGCATTTTTGTTGATGGTATCAGCTCTGCAGCACTTTAATATGTTCACATAATCACCAGCTAATGATGCAGATACTAGCCCTTCAAAATCAACTTTTATATTGCTTCGGTTCTCCCCAACCTTGGAAAGAAGCAAATTCAAAGCTGGATAAGCTTTAATCCTAGCGGCATACTCGAAACTGTTCAACCCCATCGTGTCGTCCTTCTCCCATGGGTCGAGTCCACTGTTTAATAACAGATTCAATATGCTCATGGCGATATTGGTTTCCTCGTGTGTTATGGTGCAGGAAATTGCACCGTGAAGAGCCGACCTGCCTAAGAAATCTCGCTGCACAATTTCTTCTTTGATCTTGCAAAGGCGTTCTACTTCGTCGTAAGCGCCACAAAGAACAGCTGCGTGAAGGCTTGATGGTTTCAAAAGTGACTTCTCAATTTCCAGAAGTGCTAATGGCTGATAAGTGTCCCAAGACTTTTCTAATGTCCCCCCAAGTTTAGCGGTGAGCTCGGACGCTTGAACATCCTTCACAGAAATGGGAATCTAACACAAGCATAACCGATTAATCAAGTGAAATATGTTTATTCATATAAAGTTTAATGTTGCAAAGCGAGTAAATTTTATAATAAATTATACATATACATATTTACTAATGGTCGGTTTATAAGATAGTTTGCAATTCAAGAGCAATACGCACCTGATCTTCTCCACTACATGACTCAGACTTATCCCCTTCAAGTTTCCTAAAAATAAATATACTACAATGCAGATATTGAACTTCATTGTTACACAAACCTGGAGCAATGTTTCTTTTCCAAGAAACTCATGATGGAAACTTCCAACTGCTGCATTTGCTCTTCACAGGCATGCTCCAGGTTGTTTAAATCGCTCCGCTTCGAATCTATGTATTCTTGAACATTCGCTGACTCGGGGTGTCCTTTTTTAATTATCTCGTTGCCTTCATCGACTGTTGAATAAATAAAAGAATGAAAAGCGATGTCATCATCGATTGGCCCTGGCACTCACCAATCTCAGCGAGGAGCTTCCTCTTTTGTGATATTTCCTTATTGATTTCCACATGTTCTTGCCACAGCAAGAGAGAGTGCTTCAAATTGGTGCTGTTTAGGGGAACGTTGAAATACTGGGATGTGCTTTTTATGTAATCATCGAGTCCTTTTATGCCACGAAGGAAATGCGCGAACGATTCTTCAAGGGCTAGTCTTTCCTCAACGGAATCCTAAAGTGATATTGTTTTTAATAGTTTATTAATTTGAGTGGCGCCCCTACTTCATTTACTAAAATGATTTTAGTTTGGTTGCTCTCGAAACGTGTGGCTGCACAGTGATTAGCTTTTTTGTTGCAGTTAAAGAAATTAAGATGAATACAAATTTAAAAAAGAAGTATTTGGAGGTGTTTGTGTTTATACATACCATACTGATAACGCGAAAAAATAATAATTGATAAGTGCTTTAGGCATAGTCTGTGGGCGTAGTAACCTATTTTACGACAAAGGAATATTACAACTCCCGTACTCCCCCCAATTTCACTGGGAATTCAGACTTGCCAACTCTCTTTCAAGACTGATTTTCGCAACTACATAATTATAAAAGTGATAAATGTTATTAAATGAAAATATAAGGCGTCTTTTTGTGACACATTGGTTTGAAACGTTTCAAACCAATACATTTTATAGCGTTTTCGATTCACGTGCACCGGTTGCACTGAATGTATTTGCATCTTCTCTTAACCTCATGTAATAACACGAGATGAAGATACTCTGAGTGCGCACTAAAGCGATCAATCGAAAACGCTATTAGTATTACAACGGTAACGTCACAGACGCAACTGGTTCAAAATAATTGATGCTGGTTTGAACCACTCTCGGAACTCGGTTTGAAACGAGTTCCTAAATTTGTGGAGGGGTAAACGACTAAACAGACGAATTATTTGTAGGTTACGTGACAGACAACAGACTATTGCATGTGCTATTACAAATCTATTAATAAGTAAATAAATTCACATTATTTACACGAATGAATTATTCAAAAATATGTATCTCTGAAATAAGATACAAAGGGTGAACGTAACCAAATTTCTTTCTTATCATCGGAGTGGAAATATTAAAAAAGTGGCTTTCTTTACTTATAACCACCCTTATAACTGACACGTATAATAATAATTACACTTTTGTTTTATATGATAGAAATCTAACGTTTACAGTCAGTAAATGACATCTGGCAACGTCTCTACTAAACTAAAGTCTAATAGTAGGCGTTTTCCCGTTAGCTCTGAATTTTGCGCACTAAACACAGTTGAGTTTTGAACGCATGAGTTTCGAGTACAAACTTACGGGAACGTATTTATAGAAGCGTGACATACAAAATTGAAAATGAATTTAAAAAATGTTTAAGTGTTTTGTTAAAATATTTGACAGTAATTATTTTTCAATAACACGTATTTGTTTTGAAGTCATCGTGTAGACACCGTATCAGGGCAGAATCAAGGTGGGGGAACATGTGCTTCGAGCACAAAAATAATAGGTGGTGCTTGAGGGGGCAGAGGAAGGACATATTGAGCGTAAAGCTGGATTTACATGGAGCGTTGAACGCATCAAAACGCCGGGCCTAATGTACTCTCATTGGCTACTGCTCTTTACGTAACGAGCACAATGGGAGTAGAGTACGTCCGGCGTTTTCACGCGTTCAACGCTCCTTACAGCTTTAAACGCGAACATTGAAACGTCAATCGGAAAGTGCGCTTCGCGAATTTTTGGCTTTTGAGCTAGTTTGCGTGCACAAAGTGGGTAACGGGAAAGCAGCTTTCGTTTTCGATTCACTTGCACTGGTTGCACTCAGTGTAATTGCATCTTCTTTTAACCACATGTAATAACACGAGATGAATATATTTTGAGTGCGCACTAGTGCGGTCAATCGAAAACGCTATAAGTGTCAGAATAAAATTTTGATATTTGTCAAAATAAATTCCTCTTATAGCAACTTTTGCTTAAGACTGCATCAAAGTGGATAAGGAGCATTTGGCGAACTAATGTTTTTAATATGTCAAAATTATTAGCAGTAACAATTTCAATATGTCAACATTGACTGCCAACATAGAGATAATGGATGGCAAATAACTCAGTAATTTAGTTAACTAATGCATGCAGGATTAAAATTAAAAGCTTTAATAAATATATTTCATTAAATAATTAAAACATAAGCATTTATTTATTTTGTTGTGCCAACTCTATGGTTTGAAATTATCTGCTGGTAGAGTAATACTCTTGTATTCATGGATGTCTAGAGGTGGAATTTTGTTGAATGCTGTGAAGGTAGTAACAAGAGCAAGTTAAATTAGGCGCCAACCGCCAAATAAGATTTTTAAGCGCCAATTGTGTATAAAATGGTGGAATTTTGCCCAATTTAAAAATTTATCCGAGAACTGAAACTTCGCAATGTATTTCCTTTTTCTTACACAAATTGAAACTTTAACATTTGCCGCCTGCACTTAATTACTTTTAAATAACATTTCTGAAGTTTCGAGGAATAATAAAAGCAGCATGAAAATTTAAGAGTTTATTACGTGGAAAAATATTTTTATACAATAATTAATGTAATGTAAAAATGTACAATAAATAATATACAACTTTGGCACAGTTTATAAAATTGTACATCATATATACAAATATAATAATATAGGTTGATCACTTAAATCTGGAAAATTAATTATAGATAGAAATTTGTACTCTGAAGCAAAATCATAAATTTTTATAAAACATGAGGCTTACAATCTCAGGTTTTCGAATAATGACTGAATTTGCACTCGGGATCTTTACACACTCCGAAAAGTTCATACGGACAGAAAGTTGCGAGTGGATCTTTCACAGCATCGTCTCTACAAAAGTATATCTTTTACATCTCTTAATGTGGAAGTACAGACGTATACTAACCTATTTTTTATATCTAATGGTGATACATATTTTTTAACAGGTAAATCAGTATCTACATTATTTTCAGCAGCTTTTGGGCATACTTCCAAATTATCGTCTACATTTGAACCAATGGAACTTAAATCTTTAATATAAATATTGTCACTAACAACGACTTGCTTTACTGGTGTCGACGTGTCTTTAGCATTAAATAAAATCGGTTGCGCTTCGTTGTTGATCTTTTTGATGGGACTGAAATTGTACAAAATTTGCAACTAAAAACATTACGCTCAAATTCAATGTCTAACCGTCGATCTATAGCTTCTTTTTCGTTCATTAAACGTTTTACTAAGTTCGTAAATTGTTGGTTTACGCCGGTCAATTTATTTCTCGTTTTTTTTAGGTCCTCCAGTAGCTTCTTGATTTCCAATTCGCATTTTTTTCGTTCCGCAGTGGTTTCGTTCACGTTACGGAGAAGGGGCATCAGTTCCTTGTACTTACCTTTCATCTGTAACCTGTTACCAACTCAAGAAGTTATTCGACTTTAAATAAAGTTACATAAATTTAGTTGTGTACAAACGTGCACTTAAATTAAAAGAGAGAGGAAAAAACCTTTCAGTAATGTTGGCATGCACTTGAAGTGATGAGTTATTTCTTTAAATTGGTAATAATGGTAATTATGTTTATATTCGCATAACTACAAAGAAAATAATTCATAAATGTCATTAGTTGATTGACGAGATAAGATTACTGTGGTATTTGATAAATGATACAAATGTGAGATTAAGGCCCAGTTTACTCACTTTCAATTAACCTTCGGTTTGTTCCCGTAGTAACAATTATTCGTATAATTGTTACTACTGTTGTTAAACTGGGCCTTAATCTAATATGTAATCGTTGTTTGCTTTCAAGAAAAAAAAATTGCTCATCAGCCAACTTGTCCATGCCTGCTTAACACTTCAGAATTACAAATGGAATAAAATTTTAATTCTATTAAATTAAAAATTTAGACTTAAAATACCTTCCGTTTTTCTGCATCTGCATATCGTCCAATGTCTTGTGCAATCCGTGAAGATTCACTTCCTGCTGAGATCGATTTATGTGAGAATTGGCTCCAGCGTCTTGCAATTTAACTTTCACTAGTTTCTTGGCAGTGACATTTTTCACATTTGTCTTATTTATTACTTTCCTTAAATGCTTTTTCTTCTCCGCCAGTAACTTTTGCTTCAGAAGCTGATACTCTCGCTGTTGCGACTTCGGAAGTAATTTAACCACAGACTTATCCAAAAGTAATTCTTTATTTAAGTGATTTTGAATCATGGACTTTGCTTCAACTGCGGCGCGCTGTTGCTTTAAAAACTGTGTCACACTGTCCGTCCAGTTTTTGTCTTTGTTCGAATTATCATTCGGATTTTTATTTTTCTTCTCTAAGGTGTCAGTGTCTGAATCTGAATCGTTCAAATTTATTATCAACGGTTTTACGTTCGGCAAGTTTGAATTTTTAAAGACGTTCTGTTGCTTTATCATAACATTTTTCCTCGATGAAAACTTTTCTTTGGTTTCCACATTTTTTTTGACAGGTATGACCATGTGTTGTGCTGAGCTCGATGTTATCCTTTTAGACATAGATGCCAGCAGCATAGCTCTCATTATATCGACGTCTTCCTCCATTGAAACATTGTTCGTTTCATTACTCGATTTTAAAATATTATTTTCCAGAAGTTCCGTATGAGTATTAACATCATCATTTTCTGCAGCCGGAGTAACATTTTTCGTCTCTTTAATGTCAGCACCTGTTTCACTAATAGCATCGTGATTATTTTGTATCGTGTATGCCTCATTGTTTTCTTTGTTGACGTCACATTTTTTATTCATTTCACTTGCATTAAGTTTATGCTGTTCTTTACGTTTCTTTCTTTCCGTTGCTTTCTTCATGACCGCCGACTTTAAAGCAGCCAGTCTGAGCTCAATTAATTCTTCATCGTCTAGAATTTCATTCTCTGCATTAATTTCATTCACATTATTCTTATTTACTTCTATAATTTCTACAACATCTTCTTTAGAATTTGACTTCAAATTATTTGCTTCTTGATCAATTTTAGTGTTAGAAAGCAAAGCTAGCATGCGTAACGTTTCTTCTTCATCTTGTTCGGCTTGCGCATGAACAGGATTAAGCTGTGACATCGCCTGCAGTCTCATACGTAACGATTTTCGCTCCGCCTCACGGGGGGTATTTATCCTTATGGAGTTCTTTAATAGCTTCAGCGTGTGATAATCTAGTTTATCACCGTTGCTTTCTGAGCTTGATTCCCTACGTCGGTGGTGCACCTTCTTGTGGTTCGTCTTGGCGTAATATTCTCCCGACTTCTTTCTTCGTTTCGATCTTCGCTCTTCCCCATACTTTCGCCTTCTCTTCCTTCTTATTCCTTTGCCGTCGGGGAAGGTATTATAGACGCAGATTTCGTCGTCGCCAGCGTTACTAATGCTACTCAAAGAAACATCTTGTAATAAGTCCTGAATTGATACAGACTTACCAGACAGCGGTGATTGTATGGAATAATCTGAAATTTCTTCAAAATCGTCCACTATTTCACCTTCCTCGCGTTCGTCAAAACTTTCGTGTTTCGCAAAGTCTGACATTTTTTTTTTTACTAAAGCTTCTCGAACATTAGTCACGTCACGGCATGAACTCATAACCAATTTCATGTGTGACGTAAATCCAGTGTTGCCAACTATGGAAAGCAGTCTCCCACCAATTAGTGATATAGGGTGCGTTTCGTTTGCACGCTCACACGCTTTAAGCGCTCACGCTTATAAGCGCTGTTTTCTGTTGTTTCCTTTGGCGTTTAGTCGCTTAAGCCGTTTTACGCAAAGGTGTTTCTTTTGAATTTTGTTCGCACAACGAATTCATAACCTTAAAAATATAATTTTAGTAGTGAAATTGATCCAATCATAGCTGATGCAGCTGTTTCTGAAGTGTAATGTTTGTTTATAATCTGACTATGATTAGCTGATCTTCTCATACGTTCCGTTAGGGACATAAGCGCTTACGCTTTTGCTGCCCTACCTCCATGGAATAAGCAATTGTGGGCGAAAACTATGACGTCATATGACGTTATCATTTCGTCAGCTGGCGCTTTATAAGCGTTTGCAAACCCAAACGGAATGGTTTAAGCAACGCTTATTAGCGCTCAAAGTATTTGAGCGCGCAAATGAAACGCACCCATAGAAACCACCAGATTTCCACTAAAATCTTCAAAATTACATTGTTTGGCAAATAATAACGATTTTTAATTCTTTTTCATCAGTTTAACAGTTATCCAGTTTTTCAAAGTAGAATCTTTCAACCATACTTAACGAAATTTCTGTGTATACTGTGGTCTTGGTCTTGACATTGTCGAATCTGCAGTGTGCAATATAAGGACAATTTTTAATCTACATCAAGTATGCTGCTTAGCTATTTAATTTACCAGAAAGATCAAATCCGCAATTAGCAAAAACCGATTAAGCGAGTATATTATGTGATACGGTCTGACTGTGACTGTTGTGAGTTGTAACTTGTGACCAAAAGTGACATGACATTTGTAAGTTTGTCATGTATCAGGACAAACAATTAATTAACGAAAATGCCTACACAAATACGTTTATAAAAATCACTGAAATACATACGAGAAGAAAAAGGTCTTTAGAAACTAAAAAAATGAGCTTTAATTTTTATAATGCGAAATACCTAGTTACATGAAGAGAACCACCAAAAATTCCACTAACCGCGACAGGAGAAAACCTGTCGCTAAACGAAGGTTCCGAACCATCAGATCTAGTGGAGAATCCACCACATTGGCAACACTACGTAAACACTGTCACAGTCACAGGGCCAAGTTCGCGTTTACGCTCGAAGACCGCTCTGATCGAGTGTGACGGAGAGCGACTGCGTTTCACTGCATGTAAGAGTGAGACAAAAAAACACTCCGATTGATCCGAGTGGAAACGCGAACTCACCCATGAAACAGGGAATAACGTTCCGACTAAAAAGAGCGCGCTCTGGGTAATATTCTTTCTCTCTCGTGTAAGTGATTTTGTGCATTTTGCTTTTCATCTTAAACGCTCGCGATACAGTTTCTGAAGGGGCTCAGTTGCACGGGTACGGGACTACGGCACAATGGGTAGGTATATTCGTTTTAGATGACTTGGACTGCCCCAAGTCACCTACGTCAACGAAATGTGCATTCGTTTTAGATTTTCGGCCTGCCGGATTTGACATTGACATATTCGTTTTAATTGCCACTACGGCAACCAGAGTTGGGAAAACTACATGTAAAAAATATTTTCTACATTACATTACGTCTGGACCGTCGACGGCTAATCAAGACTGGTAATGCCATTGCAAAATAGGACGGTTTGTTTGAAAGCAACATCAACAGATCTTGCGGCGGGAGGGAAAGGTGGGGTACTGTTTACTCGTTCTTAGTGCACATAGGCAGCGTTCATTAAATGGAGATAAAAATCGAATATTACAAAAAATATATTTGTTAATTGAAATAATAATAGATTATTCATTACGAAATAGAATTATTAATTTAATTAATCAGTTAATTATATTGAATTAATTCATTAAATACAAATACACGCAATAAAACTAGTATATACGCCTATGAGTTCTGTTGCGTTACACGACATCCGCCGAAAATTATCGACTGCAATTTGAAAGTAACCAATCACCAAATCACTAAGTTAAGGGATATTTTCGCGACGGATGAAAGACGGCATGTTTTAAACAACAACGTTTTCGTGAGTAACTATGACGTTATGGTTACAATTTTTGAACGCGGTTACTGTAACACATGGATGAACCTTTCGATCTGTGTACATTTTCTGCATCCATGGTTCCATTATTTTCGACTGGTAATCATTGTAATCCGGTTTACATGTTTTAAATGCACGCGTGTGCAGTAAATTTGTCATCTATTGACCTTTGAGTTTTCTCTTTTTCCAAGTACCATAGATATATTTTAACCAATACGCTTTCGCGACGCTGTAATCCATGACGTAATCTTTAAACCAGGCATTGAACCGTGTTACTCACGAAAATATACCTCTAGTCTTAGTAAATACCCCTGTGAACTTGTTATAGCGTTTTCGATTCACCTGCACCGGTTGCACTCAGTGTATTTGCATCTTCTTTTAACCTCATACAATAACATGAGATGAAGATACTCTGCGTGCGCACTAGTGCGATCAATCGAAAACGCCATTAGCTACATTTTAAAGCTCGCTTGCCCAGTCTACCTAGATTAGTCGTCGGAGGTCTGGACGTAGTTAAATGTAATTTTTACTCGACGTAGTTTATGTGACATGTCACATTTCTAACCTCAAAATGAACGTTCACTTGATATGTAAAATAAATAAATATTGCGTTTTCCATGTTTTTTAATTCTTGTATACAACAATTTTAGCCATTTGATATCAAAAAAGACATTAATTTGTGTATAAATAATTAAATATAACCTTAAAATGAAGAAGTAGAAAACAACGTAATTTTTAAAATAGTTAATTCATTTCTTACGACGTAGATAATTACAAAATCTACGCGTAATTAATAGGTATTTATACCTCTCATTTTCTACGTCCCAACCCTGACGGCAACGCTGGTGTTGACAGTTGACATAATGTCATAATGCGCACCTACTCGAGAGTAGGGTCTAGTTGCGTCAGCCGCAGGTTAACCTTAATTTTTAGTTTTATTTCAGTTGTTTGTTACTACCACGTTACTACGGATATCACACATAGTGCGATTTATGTACATGTTTACTGCCAAAACGTTCCCGCTGTATGTGTTCATAAGTAAATAGGAGTACAAAATTCTATGCCCGAATTCATAAAACTTTCTTGAGATTTCCTTAAATAAAACCGGCGTAGGCCGTTATGCTCATAAAAATAAATAATACAAAGTCGTAATGTAAAATTGAGTTTAATATGTTAAATTAGTGAGGTTACGTAGTTATTAATGTCAACTTGTCAACACAAAATCTATTCGTTTTAGATGAATTTCTGGTACAACCACAACTTGACCTATATATGCACTAATTACTTGACGATGACGTTATTGTGGCAAACCCAGGATTTCTAAAACGAATATACCTAATTATACGGTATAAACTGTGAACTACACCCACAGTATAGGTAATTACCGAGAAAAGGTATCAAACAAAAGAGCAAATGTGACAGTTATACTCGAGTGACGCTCTATGTGATTCTATCTATACTGTGCTAGTTGCTACACTCTTCAGTGTTGTCAACTGAAGGTGGTTTCGTTCATACCAATGATTACTAATCATTCATAAATACTGGATTCACTTCTTGCACATTTATTCGTAACTTTCTTCCGTTCATTTTATGAAATATGAGTTCCATTTCTTCGTTTTTTATAGAATCAATACATAAAAGTTGCGAATAAATGTGCACGAAGTGAATCCAGTATTAGTAATCATTAGTATGAACGAAAGCAGCTTGACTCTCAAGAAAAGAAACGAAACAGCAGATTTGCTTATAACGTTTTCATTTTAGTTGCACTGGGCAGTTGCACGAGAAAAGTTCGGGTCACACTGGTACGCTCCGTTCTACAGAATTTCAATTTTAATCAATGAAATAGTACAATTAGAAATGCCTTTAGGTGGCAATGTTTGGCTCCAACATAACCTCGGTGTTTGTTTACTGCGGATACAGTCTCTGATTGGTTCATTTCTATGTTGTACGTTGTGGAAGGAGTTGTAATTCTGATTGTAAACAAGTCATTAGTATCGCAGATTTATTTAAAGGTTTGTAAAAAAGTGTGGAATTTCTAAAAACTTTGCGATAAATGTGCAGTATATGATTCTCATTATGAAATTGAAAATTCGTATGTGAGTTTGGTCTTAAATCTAAATAATATCTTTATGTTTAAAGTTGGTTCTTGTCCGATGAAAATTGTATCACAAAATCTTTTAACCGGACACTAAATAGCGTACAACACTTAATGTTTCGCCGTCGTTCGACAGCTTCGTCAGAGCAATTTTGAGCCGATCAATAGCGTCAGCGCATTATTTTAGAGCAATGCTGGGCACGAGAGTCGTAGTGAGTCATCCCCTCCACAAGCAACAACCAGTGCTGCCAGACCTCCCGTTTAAACGGTCAACGGTTTTGGTCAACAAAATACCGCCCTACCGCCTTGATGCCATAATCTACCGTTTTTTTTGTCTTTTCTTGACTTATTATGTTTTTTGTTGTTATTATGATAATAGAACAGTGTACTGCCCACGGAATACCCAATTAATGCATTAAACAGAAAGATAGAATACTCTTCAATTATATTTCCCAAACACAGATGGCGTACCTTGGCCTAAATGACAACTAGATTTTAGTGCTTCCCGCGAAAATGTCACTTCCCCTACACCGGGCTGCCCCGCGGCCTAATGGGTTGTATGTTGTATGTTCTTTCTAGCAATTAGTATAATTTTTGTTGGTTATACCTTATTCGTACGTTCGCAAAGAAATTCATTGTCCTCATTATCTCTAAGTGGCTTAATACATGCCAAAAATTTAATCTGTAAAGAAGGGAATGTTTGTTATAATATAAACATAGATTCCTCTT
Source organism: Dorcus parallelipipedus (assembly GCA_958336345.1). Classification (NCBI taxonomy): domain Eukaryota; kingdom Metazoa; phylum Arthropoda; class Insecta; order Coleoptera; family Lucanidae; genus Dorcus; species Dorcus parallelipipedus. Next base: position 17,732,673 of record OY284481.1, read on the forward strand.
TATTCAAGCTACATAATAAAGATATGTATGATTCTAATTTCGATTAAACGTTTTTTAATACATATGTGTGTTGAAATTCTTTCCATATAATCACAGCTTTCGTTTTGATGACTTGAGTTTTCAATCTACCGTTTTTTTGTAGTGCCATCTATCGCTCACAAATTTAATCATCTGGCAGCACTGTCAACAACTGTAATCAGCGACAGTCGAAAATATTCGCCACTCGTCGAACGAAGCGCTACGTAGCTTTCCGCCAGTCTGGTCGCGTTCAGGCAGAAAGTTAGTTGCAGCATAGAGTAAAGTTGTAGCGCTTTAAATTACCCGAACTGGATTCAACTGTAGAGGTTATGAATACCCTACGCTATAATACTGCGCTGCAATTGTTGAATTCGGAAATTTACGCGGTGCAAGCTCCGAGTGAAAAGTAGAGTGAGAACGCAGCTGTTTTGATATACGTAAAAGTGAGATAAAAGTGCTCGAGGAGTGAATAGAGTGGAGGAATTACCGAACCCAGTAAATATCATATAAAGACCACGCTTGATAAATGGCGGCCGCTTGAAGAAAGCGCTTCAAGCAATGAGTCACATATACCTAGTTCAGGCACATTCATAGCGTTTTCGATTCACGTGCACCGGTTGCACTCAGTGTATTTGCATCTTCTTTTAACCTCATGTAATAACACGAGATGAAGATGCTCTGAGTGCGCACTAAAGCGGTCAATCGAAAACGCTATCAGGTCATTAAATTAAAGCGCTGCAGTTACCTGAACGCGGCCAATTTTTTAAAAAACAGTGCCCAATTTTTTTCTAGAATGTTAGCGAAACTGCTATGGAATACCTTATATGGCTCGGAAGTATAAATAATACTAAATTGATATATATAATTATAACATAAGGGCAATGAAAAAATGCGCAGAAGAACAGGTCCACCACCGCATACTGTAGAAGTAGAAGATCTTCGCGAAAAGTTGAACAGAAAGAGACAAGAGCGAAACGAACAAAATGCCGCGTGTGATACTACAGCTGATTCGAAAAGAAACGGCCGAAGACCTCCGGCGGACCCTCACTCGTTTCTGAGGGATCCGCTTAGAGGTGACGAAGTTACCAAAGATACGCAGGTACTTTACATGATTCATTTAATTTAATTAACTTAACTTTTATTTGATCAGGCAGATAATAATGGGCAGCGTTTAAGGGGACATCGTGGTCGTGGTAGCCGGGGACGTAAACCACCGGAACTGAAGACTAAGCCGCTTAACATTATAGTAGAATTCAGTAACCCGGGTGAGCGAACTTGTACAATCGATGAAAGTCCCGAGGTGCATGGCCCGATAAATTCAAGGCGAGGGAAAGGTCATTACGGAGGTCGTAGAAACTTCGGGGGTTCTCCGAGATACAGAGGTGGTTACACTGGCAGAAATAGAGAATATAAACATGATGTGAACGAAAATTTTAAATCGCAGGAGGTAAATAAACCATGGAATAAGTCAGAGAAATATAAAGTGGCTCCGTCAATAGAAACTGCAGAAGACTGGACCACAGACGACTCACAGGGGGCTGTGAATAATAATAAATCGAAAGATTGGATTACGTCGGTAAATACTGCGGAAGACTGGACTGCAGTTGAATGTCAGGGAGCTGTGAAAGATAAGTCAAAAGATGGGGCCTCGTCAATACAAACTACAGAAGACTGGACCGCAGATGTGGGAGCTGTGTGTGATAAATCAAAAGATGGAGTCCCATCAATACAAACTACAGAAGACTGGACTACAGATAAATTTCAGGAAGCTACGAGTGATACATCAAAAGATGAGATGACATCAGTAAAGACTGCAGAAGACCGGACTAAGGATGATGATGGTGTCGATGATAATTCGAAAGATTCAAATAATCAACGCGAACTGGCTCAAGTGCCCAGTGAAAACGCAGAAGTATTTAGTCCTAATCTTGAAGAAGATGGTAAAGAAGAAAAAGTAGCAAAGAAAAAAGAGGAAAAAGTAAAAGAAGTTGATTGTAAATCAAATTCTGTTACCGTGTAAACTTGATTAATGGTTGTTAAGGTAAGTCCAGGCCACGGTCCGTTAACTATAACGATTACCTCATGCCGGGAGTGTTGGACGAGGGGCGGGTGGAATGCGGGGTAGTGTTTGTGACGTCAGCCATAGACCAGTCAAGGCTTGCTTGTTGAAGTTAAATGCAGTTTTGATCAGTTGTCAAAATTTGGAAAGGAAAATGACACTAAAATAATACCGGTTGAAGTACTTGATATGCAGATTAATCGCTAGTTGCACCAAACTCTTAAGCTGAGCATAAATTTAAGCGGTGCTTACAATGTGATGTTTCAGATACTTAACATTATGTAAGTTATGCTTTGTTCCCACACAGTTCCTGACTACATAGTTCGAAACTGTCAAATATATTCGCCCGTCGAATTAATTATTGCTTTCAAGAGCTGCGTTAAATGTTAAACATTGATCGGCGCATGCTTTTGACAGTTTCGGACTAGTTAGATGCTGGCCTAGTATTGTGACGCTTAAAGTTAAATTGAGCTTAAATATTTATTATTAAATATCCATTATAATTTAAAAATCCAATTTAGGACGAATTTTCTGATAGTTAAACAAAATGTCCAAGTCACGTTTTACCGCACTCACTCTTATTGACCAGTAACTCACTGACTGGTAATTTACCAGTTACCAGGCAACCTACGAGTAAGGCCTAGCGATGACATTGTATGTAGCTATATGTTGGTTCGCTGATGAGGCAACCGTTATAATTTACGGACCGTGAGTCCAAGTTACTAACTGATCAAAAAGTTTTAATTCTTTAATAGCAGAAAACAAAGTATTGGTTTTCAACAAAATAAATTGTCCTTATACCTATATCTTGCTTGCAATATCATCAAGCTTTGAACGACACCCAAATGTTACTCAAAGAAATAACAAATTAATTACTTTTAGATTACAGAAGTTATTTTATTTGTTAATTTGAGACAAGTTTCTCAAGCAATAAATTTGTAGCCGCCTATTTAAAACCAACATTTTATTTATCAAATACTTTTTAATATGAATTTTAAAGGACACAATCAGTATAATATGTGATTAAGGCCCAGTTGTACAATTCCATCTTAACTTTAAGCCGAAGCTTAAACCCTTAACAACTGGCATTGTACAATTGGGTCTAAGAGGTAGATGTATTATTATGTGCTTTTTATTTTCTATTTTTTCTTTTACTTTCAAAAATGGAAGTGATAATACCTGTAGTTCTACTTGCACTATGTATTTGACTTGGGTTCATATCCCTCATTGTGTTGCTTGCAAAGTAGTTCAAATTTATCTATGACTTTTAGGCCCAGTTGTAGAATGCCAGCTTAAATTTAAACCCATGACAACGATTATGTCAACAATTGTTAAGGGTTTAAGCTTTGGCTTGAAGTTAAGCTGGAATTGTAGAACTGGGCCTTAATGATCAGAATTTTTTTAAGTAGATAAAAAAAGGCCTCTGATCGATTGAAAAAAGAGCTACTTTTTTTTACATAACAAGTTGCAATGAAGTTGTTAGTGCTTTGTTTGTTATTCACACTATTTATTTATTACGCGACTGATGCTGGATTTCACAAACGTCACTTAAATTTAATCATCGATTAAGAATAATCATTCCTATACCTTCAACACATGTAACCATAGCAACGTTTACTTTTAACGGATGATTAAATTTAAGTAACGTTTGTGAAATCCGCCATAACTGTGTTATTATATTATTATTATTATTAAAACACCCTTGCTTATTTAAACATTTTAAAAATTAGCACACAAATTGTATGACATTGTTATGGAAAATATTGAGATTTTCTAACATATATTTTTGCCGTTAAAATTGTTGTACGACTTGTAATTTTGTTACTTACATGTTAATAAATATATTACTATGTTTGTTTTTTTTCTTAATCTTTCAATTTTGTTACTCCACTTCAGTAAAAAGAAATGCAAATTCAATAATTTCCTTATTGTGTAATAGCGTTTTCGATTGGCTGCACTAGCGCGCACGTAGGGTATCTTAATCTCATGTTATTATGTGAGGTTAAAAGAAGATGCAAATACATAGAGTGCTACCGGTGCAGGGTGAATCGAAAACGCTGTAAGTGTAATAAAGAAAGCGGTGGCGCCATCTATGTCAAAGATCGACAATTTTCTTGAAGCGGCAAATTTAAAACGAGAAAACTCGTTATAAAAAAATTCAGAAAATGCAGACGCTTGGATACTTCCGAAGAAGGAGTTCGTAGACGGTCATACATGATTGTTTAAATGCTTGTTGATACTTGATTGGGAGCTCGGAGACCGTCAAACATATTGATGACGTTTTCTGCTAATGCAAGTGATGTAGGAACAGACAACAGACCTATGAATACGGACTTTGAATATAAAACTATCAGGAACGAGTCTTTACCGTAAATGCTAAATGGAAATGTGCGACGGAAGTAGACGTTTTGAACTTCCACGTATAATTCAATACTTATTGACGTTTTGGATGGAGGTTGTGTTTATAATTATTTAAACCGACTTGTGGTTCCTCCCTAACTATGAAGATTAAAGAATTGGGAATTACGTTTCATGGGTAAGTATTTTTATTCGTTTAATTTGTCTGAATGTTAGGGTACTTCAAAGTATTTGTAAACAAAGAATGAGGTTATGATTCAAGTTCAAATGACGATCATCATAGGCGTAACCTGAGGGTCGCTCGGACTGTAATGACGGTGTTGGAGTGGAGTTGGAGTAGAACTTGGTCATGTGACATGCAGAGCGTTTAGAGTAAAACAACACATCCGAACGATCTCGAACATTTAAAGCTTATAAACTTAACCTAAAAGTATTTAATATCTTCCTGTACTCCAAAATTTTAGTCAACGTTTATTCATTTCTTCGGAAATTCACTTTAATAAAATTAAATAATAAATTTCCATAAATTTATTCCATATTTCAAGAAATAAAAAACATTCTCTTTAATGACGACTCAGATCAAGAAGCTACAAGAATATATTACGTGAGAAAGTGAATAATTTTACTGAGTTTATTATTCTCAACATGATTAAAGAAAAAGTTTTATGTGTAATTTATATTTGAATAATAAAACTTTGGCGCACTTTTTAGAGCTCTTCTCGAGGTAGGGCATAGGGCGAATAGAGTCAACTCCATACGTTCAGGGTGAATAAGGTCGAACGATTCAAGAGTTGCTCTATTTACCCCAATTGTACAGGGCCGAACGGATACGGAGCATTTAGAGCATAAATACCTATTAATTAATCGTAGATTTTGTAATTATCTACGTCGTAAAAATAAAAAATGAATTAAGAACTGTAAAAACTACGTTGTTTTCTATTTCATTTTCAGGTTATAATTAATTATTTATACACAATATAATATCTATTTTGATGTAAAATGGATAAAATTGTTGTATACAAGCATTAAAAAGCTTCAAAAACTTGAAATACGTCAAATGAACATTCAATTTTGAGGTTAGAAATGTAACATTTCATATAAACTACGTCGTGTAAAAATTTACATTTAACTACATAAAAATTACGTTTAGACGTAATGTAATGTAGAAATTTTTTACACGTAGTTTTCCCAACTCTGGGCGTAACGTAGATCAATGCTGGGCAAAAGAGTCGTGGTCATAGGTCGTGGTCGTGGTGAGTCAATCCCCTCCATCAGCAACGACGCGACACCGAGCCGATTTCAATTTAAGGTCTCCCCACACCGACGCGAAACTTTCGCGACGGAAACATTTGAACATCTCATTAACATGGGATTTCCTATGTTGCGTTCAGCACCCGGTATAAGCAAACTTACCATTTTCTTTTAGCTCTAATCCTATCTGTTCCCAAACCTTGTCCTTTTTCCTTACATTTTTGTAGTCTTCATGACTTAAATGTAAATGATAGGATACAGCTTAACAATTTCGATTAATTTTTCTATTAACGCCATTTTTAAGATACGCGAAACTGTAGCGGCAGCGGAAAAAACCGTGCATGCAGCGTCAAACAATAACAACGCTGCACTGCCGCGACCGTTGCGGAATCCGCGCGTCCCGGTGTGAGCAGGTCCATATACCGCCGTGTCTATTGGTTCGCTGCGGTTTCGCAACAGTAGCGGCAGCGAAAGTTCCGCGTCGGTGTGGGGAGACCTTTAAACGGGAATAAGCAGGAATAAGCGCGAAACATTTCAGCGGAGAAGTATAAGTGGTGGTGGCATTCTTCCACTACCTTGCTCGGCCCTGACGTAGATAATTGCTGCTTTCCTTTTAACGATATCGATAGGAGCTGCACTGTGCAACTCTGATACGCACTATGTTGGTTTCCTTTTGACTGGAGCTTTTAACACCGGTGCTCTACGTTTACCTCTTCCTTCCCCTTCAAGTACCGACTTTTTGGCTGGTGCAATAAACCCTAATGTCAAATTTGCGAGGTAAAATTTAAAATTACGACTAGATGTCAATCAGCAGAAAATAAATTAAGATTCTAAGTACTTAAGACGTATTATAAGTTATGGCTAATGAACAAACTGAAAATCTTACCGTCCATTTAACTAAATTATATAGGATTTACAATCAAATGTACACATTTTAGGTTAGGTACTGTCCATCTCATTCTGTGCGCCCCTGTTTCCGTTCCTTTTACTTACCTGCGTGATTTGACTATGAACTGCTCCAAACTTAGAGCACCAGAACATCTCACTCTCAAAAGGAAAACAGCAAAATAGGTCTGTTCCTGTTCCTGCAACGTTCTAGTGGTTCTAGTTTGAAAGTGTCAAATATATTCGCCCATCGAATTAATCACCGCTTTCAAGAACTGCCTTAAATCGTTAAATGTGAAACTTTGATCGGCGCATGCTTCTGACGGTTTCAAACCAGGGGGGCGATTCTTGAAACCGTACGTTTCCGAACACATACGTTTAGAAATGTATGAACAAATGGTTCACACAACAAATGGTGTGCGTTAAGTGTATTCCTGAACTATAGAAACAAGCATTTGTTCTACTTTCGTACGGAACCAGTGTTGCCACAGCAATTCACTCGTTTATCGCCACATGTCAAAATGTCGCTATTTTATCGCTACTTTAAAATGACCTTTCTTGCTCGTCGAGAACGTGCAGGAGCAGTATAAAAAAATGCATGTAAATTGTGATATAGCGGTTTTTTTACAAGATCATAAAAATGGATCATAGAATAGAAACACCTCTTATCAACTCTTTTTACGGATTCTCGTGTCTACGTTGACTAATTTATACCCTCTCGGTCTCGCGTGTAACAGAAAAAGAAATTGAAACAAAAGTTCCGTTTATATTATTAGCCAATTACGTTGCAAAATCGAGAAATTATACCCAATAGTATTCGTCTTTGATCTATCTTTGTCTACCATATTTAAGTAATTCTACATATAAGTAAAGACAGTAAATGCACTGATATAATTTTTTTCAATGCTTTTAATTTCAATGAGAAATTATTTTCATTGGAGATTGATTATTACTGAATGTAAAAATATTGAAATGGTTGGGTGTTTTCACTTCATAGCCGTAAATTAATTTAATCTAAGTTGGATAGGATTAGGTGAAATATAGAAAACATATATAAAAATAACCTCCTTTTATTGTATTCTGTAACAAATTATATAAGTTTCAATAGATTATAAAATTAATAAAAAGTTTAAATAACAAACAAACTTTAACAAAAAATTATAGATTATTATAAAGTGAGTTGAAATATCAAAGAAAAATAAGAACAAGGTATTACAAGTATAAAAAAAATTTGTATAATTATGAAAAGTGAGTTAGAATAAAATTTAAAAATATAAAGTGAAAGTTAAAATAAATTCATTGAAAACAAGAACAAGGTATTACAAATATAAAAATTGATATAACTATGAAAAGCGAGTTGAAATATCAAAAAAAAAATAAGAACAAGGTATTACAAATATAAAAAAATTTGTATAATTATGGAAAGCGAGTTAGAATAAAATTTAAAAATATAAAGTGAAAGTTAAAATAAATTCATTAAAAACAAGAACAAGGTATTACAAATATAAAAATTGATATAACTATGAAAAGCGAGTTGAAATATCAAAAAAAAAAATAAGAACAAGGTATTACAAATATAAAAAAATTTGTATAATTATGGAAAGCGAGTTAGAATAAAATTTAAAAATATAAAGTGAAAGTTAAAATAAATTCATTGAAAACAAGAACAAGGTATTACAAATATAAAAATTGGTATAACTATGAAAAGCGAGTTGAAATATCAAAGAAAAATAAGAACAAGGTAGTACAAATATAAAAAATTTGTATAATTATGAAAAGCTAGTTCGAATAAAATTTAAAAATATAAAGTGAAAATTAAAATAAATTCATTGAAAACAAGAACAAGGTATTACAAAAATTTGATAAGCGAGTTGAAATAAAATTTAAAATTGTAAAAATTTGTATAATGAAAAATTAAAATTAAAAGAAACTTACGTTTACATTAGGTTTCATGAGGGGGGTGAATTGTCATCACCTCCTCTGATCCTGAAGTAGGAGAACTGTAAGAAAAATGTACATTAGTAAAATTTATCAGATATATAGTAATATTTATCAGATAGAATAAATTTCTAGAAAATAAAAAAAAAGATTAAAACTTACATAATCGCATATATTTGCCCTCCATCCTGTGGTTACTCTTAACGCTCCATGCTCAGCGACAACTGAAATAACTGATAAAATAACTGATTAAATGCATAATTCACAAATATATTATAAGAACCTCAAGCGGCGTTTCCAAAATTTAAAACGTAAAATTCTTGAATGAAAAGCATTCAACAATTCATTCATTAACTTGCGATAAAACATTCAGTCTGGCAACTTTTTCGACGTTGGCAAACCACTTCTTAAGAAGTTTATGCTCACCCTCAAGTTTACTAAGTTCAAGGTTATGTTTAAGCTCACCTTCAAGTTTACTAAGTTCAATAGTTATGCTTTTCTTGTTCAAGGTTATGCTTGTGCTTTTCTTGTTCAAGCTTACGCTCAAGTTCCAAGATCGCTCTCTCTTCGAGAGAGAGTTTTGACCATACTTGTTGATGTACTTCTTCAACCTGAAAATACATTATTTATTTGTAGTTATAATTCATAAACAATTAAAGAGCTTACCATTATTAATTACTCGAATTACACGTGTCTTTTTTTGTAATACGACCGCAAAGACCTAGACTGCCAGCTGAAATGATGTGGAACATGGGAGTGGGAGCAGTGTTGCCAGGTGTCTACTTTTTATACACATTATGGGTGCGTTTCATTTATGCGCTTACGTGCTTTGAGCGCTCATAAGCAGTGCTTAAACCGTTCCCTTTGGCTTTGCAAACGCTCACAAAGCTCCAGCTGACGAAATGGTAACGTCATTATGACGTCATTTTTTTCGCTCACAGGGTGCGTTTCGTTTGCGCGCTCACATGCTTTGAGCGCTCATAAGCAGTGCTTAAACCATTCCCTTTGGCTTTGCAAACGCTCACAAAGCACTAGATGACGAAGTAGCAACGTCATTGTGACGTCATAGTCTTCGCTCACGATCGCTTATTCCATCGAGGTAGGGCAGCAAAAGCGTAAGCGCTTAAGTTGCAAATGGAACGTATGAGGATATCAGTTGGTCATAGTCAGGTTATAAACACATGTTATAAACAAACGTTACACTTTGGAAACAGTTGCGGAAGCTGTGAATGGATTAATTTCACTACTGAAGTTATATTTTTAAGGTTATGAATTCGTTATGCAAACACTAGTCAAAAGAAACACCTTTGCTTAAAACAGCTTAAGCGACTGAATGCCAAATGAAACCACAGAAAATAGCGCTTGTAAGCATGAGCGATTAAAGCGTGTGAGCGCGCAAATGAAACGCACCCACAATCGCTTATTCCATCGAGGTAGGGCAGCAAAAGCGTAAGCGTTTATGTTCCAAACGAAATGTATGAGATGCGTACAAGGAGCTCAGCTGATCATAGTCAGGTTACAGGTTAAAGATTATACTTTAAAAATAGCTGCAGCAGCTTTGCTTGGATTAATTTCACTATTGAAGTTATAAGGTTATGAATTCGTTGTGCAAACAATAGTCAAAAGAAACACCTCTGCGTATAATGACTTGAGCGACTGAACGCCAAATGAAACAACAGAAAATAGCGCTTGTAAGCGTGAGTGCTTAAAGCGTGTGAGCGCGCAAACGAAACGCACCCTAAATCTTTTCATTGTGATAGGTGCTTAAAAATAGGCAAAATATAATCACTACTTTGCACGTTTCTTTTGTGTTATTGTTTACTTTTTATAACTTGTCACTTGTCAGTCTTAGCTTGTCACATGTTTTTCACTCAAAAACTATGCTCGCAAGGTCGCATGTTGCAGGGATATTGTCTAGGAAACGAGTAACCAATAGACCACAACGTCCGTAATCCATAACCAACCCAGAACGACGAATGAAACCGTGATTGGATTGGTTCATCTTCATATTCACGGCTGCAGCATTCTAACTGCAACTTTAAAATCTTTGCTATGACGTTTCGATTGAGTGAATGTCCCTCTTTTTTAAAGATGTTCCCTGCATCCATTTTTGTTCGATTTTTCCATGCAAAACGGGATTTTCCCTGCAACCTGGCAACACTGATGTGGGAGATGACAGATGACATGGAACAAATGATTTCGCGTTTAGAACACAGCCATCGACACGCGCTCATGGATGCGCATGCGCTTTGTATAGTTTGGCTACAACTATGCACGCTGTAAGTGTATGTATGTGATTTGAAGAAGAATTGTTTGTTTTTCGAATAACGAATACTATGTTTCATTTTTTCAAATTAATAAATTTAATTTTAATGTAGGTATAGTGCAATATAAATAATATAATCAACAGAAATATCTAATAGAAATAAAACTTTTTGATAGTACATAATTAATAATTCTTAAAAGTGTAATAAAATAATACAATTAATAAATAAAGTTTGTATTTTATTTATTTATTTTATTATTTATTTTATTTAGTTTAGACATGTGATTAATTTGCACTGTGAAATCAGGATCTTGTATTTACTTATTATTCTGTGATTTCACAAATAAAAATTTAAATTTATAATAAAGTTTTAAAAATATTTATAATGATAGATCACAAACAATGTATAACGAATTTTAATTTTTTTCACAAATGTTAGAAAATTATGTATATTGCAAATGTCTAATTTGCACGATTTCTTGTTTTTGTTACATAAGAAAATTTTACAAATAATAATTATAGGCGTTTGATTTGAAGATCGCAGCGCTACCGTGGATAAATCTGAACCTCTGTAAGCTACACGGAATTTTTGTAATGCACGTATTTAAGTGCGTACTAATACAAATACACAAGTTGTATGAATGTCACATATAACACAATTCTGATACATCATACACTCAGGATCGACGCCAAAACACGATTTGTTGTATAGCATACAAGGGTTTGTTTAATTGACACCAGGTGGCGAACGCTTAGCTGCAAACTCCAATATTAGATCTTTTCGGAAACTGGGTCGGAGCATAACCCGGGTAGAAATATGAGAAACAACGACTCTGTTTCCCGTGTATGTAAGAGTGAGAAAATAAATTAACTGGGGTAACCCGAGCGAGTTTCCGAAAAGGCCTATTATAATTTCTTGCTGAATTACGAACTAAATTACAACATAACCTGAAACTGATGCTACGAACGGCCGTTCAAAGAATACCAAATCTGTGATTGTGCATGTTTGGGACGTCCAGTTAGGGGCTGCTGCAGGAACAGACCTTTTAAGAATATCAAGTTAAATTCTCCTAGTTGTAACTAGTGGAGATTTTATCTAGTCGGTTGGCACGATTTTAAGGTCCGTTTGAGGAAAAAAATGTTTTACACCTGGCAAGTGGCAACGCTGACTGTCACTGTCAACTATCTGTCATGTATGTCAACTTTTTCGTGTTATGCGGTGTTGATGACCAACATTCTCCAATGTCAAGAGAAAAGCTAATTTTTCCCAGTACCAGTAGCGAAAAGAGAATCAGATTTACCCCTCACGCCAAGGTTCTATTTACCAACGACAGCAGAATAGAAGACCTATACATGAATGACAAACATGATACAAAAAGCGAGGAAATCGAATCGCCGAAAAGAGGTTACATTCCTGCTTTTATTGTTATTGAGCATACCTTAAGTTCTCTTTGATTTTTCAGCCTATCCTTCGTTACTTTCCTTTTTATATTTGGAGTTGACGCGAGGATACGTACTGGAAAACGATGAGGAGAGATATTCAGCAAGGCGCGAGAAAATGTACTCGTTTATGAAAATACCTCGTGAAATCGAGAAATTCATGAGCTACGGTTTCATGCAGTGCACCGATTCGTTTCTTTTCGTTTACACGTCCCTGCCTATACGGGTGATTTTAGCTTTAGTTGCTCTGATAACACGTCCAATCGCAATGTGTTTGGGGTATTTCATTCGGTCTACCTCGAGAAAATATGATTGATTATTATTGAGCTTTCAGGTTGGAAAAGACAAAATACAAGTCGATTTTATTACCAGCAGAAGTATGCGATTTGCTTAAGGCGATTATTTTAATAGTGTGTAGCACGTTCATGTTTCATATAGATACGAACATGCTGTATCACATGATTAAAAGTCAGTCGGTGATTAAGTTATACATTTTTTATAATATGTTGGAAGTCGGCGATCGTTTGTTTTCTACTTTCGGACAGGACACGATCGACGCCTTGTTTTGGACGGCCACCGAACCTAGAGATAAAAGACAGGGGCGTTTGGGCATCGTCTCTCATTTGATGTTTGCTATTGTATATGTTTGTATCCTTTCATTTTGTATGAATTCTTTAATACTTTTTGTGTAGTTTCTTCCTTAAGCGTACATAGTCCTGCACAGTTTTTTGGTGTTGTTACAAGCAACAACGTTAAATGTGGCCATCAATTCAAACAATAAAGCTTTATTGACCATCATGATGTCAAATAACGTAAGTATTATAGCTATCTATAAAAATTTCCAGTTCTGACTTTGTCAGTCTAAGTAATTATGCATTTCCTTTTCAGTTTGTAGAGTTAAAAGGGAGCGTTTTTAAAAAATTCGACAAAAATAATTTATTTCAAGTTTCATGCAGCGACGTTCGCGAGCGATTTCATTTAGTCATTCTCCTATTCATTGTGGTGCTTCAGACGATGAAAGAATATTCCTGGAAGTTCGACAGGTTTTGGATGCTCCTACCGGATTGTTTAATGGTGCTGCTCGCTGAAATCTTCGTCGATTGGGTAAAGCACGCCTGCATCACTCACTTTAACGAGCTGCAGGTGGACGTCTATCGAGATTACACGACGAGCTTAGCCTACGACGTGGCTCAGACCAGGCAGAAGCACGCGTTCACGGATCATTCGGATCTCGTGGCACGGCGAATGGGATTCATACCTTTGCCGTTGGGTGTCGTTATGATCCGAATTTTGGCTCTTGCAATATACATCGGTGATTTACCTTCGTTAATTATATCAGTAATCGCATATTTGGGTTTAGCATCATACAGATTGTTAAACAACATATTAATATTGGGTATAGCTTGTAGCTTGATCACTCTTCATAAACAAGAAAAAGCATCGGTTCATTCTCCTAGTAGGGCGGGGAGTCCGTTAACCATACCTGCCAGCAAATCGAATGTAGGGAAAGATTGCCTGAAAGATACGGCGACCAGCCCGTTGAAACCAGTACAAGAATTGCCCGTAACGTTTCCTGTGATTAACGTAAATGGCACGAGTATCTCTGAAACTTCCCCGAAATCAGCAAGTTGTGATTTGGCTGTAGATTGCAGAATTACAGATTTAGGATCCACTGCGATTTTCTCTAATAGTACTATAGATTTAAAGAATGTTAGTCTCAATGAAGAACTATTGAAAGCAGACGGTGAGGATAATAAATTGGAATCTGCGGCTGATGCGAATTGCACTAGAAGCGATCCGAATATAAAACGTGAGTATTCGGAAAGCTCAGGTGAAAACCTTATTAAAAAGAGAGCCGAATCAGAGCCGAATTTAGTGAATTGCAACGAAGAAGATGACTTAGTTCTATAAAAAGAAATAAACACTGCCAGAATTTCAATAACTTTTTATTTCATTTATTCATATGATTTTTTATTTTTAGATTCGTCGTACCTAATCTTTTAGTTCTTCCTCTTTTATTTAATTCTTTTTTGTCGCCGCCTTCTTGCTAGTCTTTTCATGTGTGATGTTACGATTTAAGGTGTCTATGTAATCACTATAAAAATTATTTTTTTACTGTAAAGTGTAAATAGCGATTGTTACATTTATAATGTGGTTATGAACGTGAAGTTGTAGTTTTAATTAAAACTGAAAAATAAAGCTAAATGAAACATCGTCGTTTTGGGGCTAATTTTTAATTAATTATTTCTCGAAAACTCATTCATTTTGTCGGACTAATTAACACTCACCCTGTATAATAAAAATATCACATTTCTTATTATTATTATCATTTATACATAAATAATCATAACATTAGACGACATTGTCAAAGTTGTGCATAAAAAACTCTACAGTGGAATAGAATGCGTGTCTAGTTAAGTAGCACTTGAGTTTTGCTTTAAAATGGCTTTAAAGTCCCATTGGTAAGTGATTGTAAAAGATGTTTGTGGGACTCGCAACTTTAAGTTTTTGTGTCCGCGGGTATTATGATCATGTTGGAGTTCATAGTGGTGCCCAAAATCATTATAATTGCCTTTAACGAAACACGCGCACTCCAAAATGTATAAACAGAGCACGGTAAGTATAGAGTTTCTCTTAAAAATATCTTGACACTCTTCTTTTTCGGTTGAAGATGCTTGTTATACTGGATTTCTGCAGCTTGAAGATTCAAATAGATTCAGAAGCGTTGCCCCCAGATGATCCCGTAAGTTATTCGCGTAGCATGGACTTAAAACTGCTTCCAAACTAACAGATTGAACTAGATTCCTTAACGCGTAGGTGAACTTGCTTATTTTTCCAGCAGTTGGAAAGGATATGGAAATTCCACTTCAGAGTTTGATCGATTTCAACTCCCAGTAATGACGTATGACTTACAGAGGTAAGTATTCTATTATTATATTTAAGATTGAAATCATGTTCTTCTTTAAGGGAAAACTTTACCATTTTAGTTTTATCAACATTAAGTTTCAAGTTATTGTGATTGAACCATTTTCCCGTAATAGTGAGATCTGCTGTAATTTTTTCTGTTAATAGAGTGTCATTGTTAGTGATGTATCATCTGCAAACATTACGATCAGATCATCCACGATATGAGGCAAGTCATTTATGTACATTAGGAACAACAAAACTGATCCTTGCGGTATACCTTGATTTTTTTTTTCTAACCTTGGATCTAATTTGGAGGCCATTTGTATTTGTAATTTGTACACACCGTTCTCTATTCATTAGATAAGATTTAATTATATTGTTTGCCACACCTCTGCATCCTAATTTGTCAAGTTTGTGTAATAATTTATTATATTTCACATAGTCGAAATAGACGTCTGTTAACATGTTCTATTACTCCATTTACATGAGGTTTGTCAAATCTATACAAGATCGTATTAATAATTGTGTTCACACCCTTTGTTTTTTCCATATTTCTGAAAGTGTCTACAACTTCTGTAATATTTGAGCTATCATAGCAATCATCGATATCGTTCATATTATTTTTGATATTGTGTTTATTTAAATTTCGAGTCGACTGATTTTTTATTTCAGTTTATCATTATCGTCTTTCATTTCTCACTATAACTATAGCCTTCACTGTAAAAATAGGTTACAGAAACATTAAGCGTAATTACTATTGAAACTTTATTCGAAGTAGTTACATCTTTACAAAGCCAGTAAGGATGGTCCCAAATGAGGCAACAGATTAAATACTACGTCTCAGGTTAATAATTTAGTTCAATAATTCATTTTCACACAAACAAACGCATTTCAATTAATTTTGTAGCTAGCACGCTGGCATCATTTCTCTAGTTTTAATTATTTTAAGTACCTGCCGTTTTCTTTCTTACCGATAATCAGTTTAGAAGAAGCGACTTGAATTATTTATTAAAACATAAGCTGAGCTCAGATTATAAGAATTTACTGTTCAAATACTCATATGTATTTACAATTAAGAGTGAGCACACTATGGAACGGTATAACCACTATTTCTAGTAAACTACTTTACTTAATTATGATCGTGCTCTTCAACTAAGCATACCTCTTCTACGATTACAATAGAGTAGAGTCGAATGTACTCGATATGAAGAATGTATCTGATGCCATCCTGTCTTTTTAATGACCATATTCATCAGTTGAGCTTAAAATTTGAAAATGAATTATTGAACGAGATCCACCAACGGGGACTTTGGTATACATAAGTACACATAGGAAAAAAACTAATAAGAATAGTAAGACTCAACAAATTTTTTAGAGAAAATTAAAATAATACTTTTCTTCAGTCGAACGCTTTTCTTAATATCTATCACAAGTCCGTCTCACCTTCATATACATCGATTTTTGTAAAAAATAACGTATGACTAGATTACGTAAAATCTTTGTAGATAAATTTTATAGAATTTCAAACATCAGTACCTATCGCGTTTGAATAAATTTGTGGAATTGCGCCACTACTCTCTTCAGTATTATGTTAAGTTTTACAATCGCCGCACATTTATATACAGAAGTTTATACACATCTTAAGAAGCGTTACGGTTTGTGCTTGCACAATGTCAGACTATTCTACAGTAATATTTCATACACTGTAAAATTAACATTTATAATCCATTTTATGTATATATGGAGATCTAGGAGTACTTAAGTAATCTAAGAATATTTGGCTTCAAGTTATATATCATAGTTATTTGAGTAGGAGTAGAGTTTAAAGCGTTGCTTGAGGTGTACCCCCATCGTTTGAGGAGTCGATTCCTGCTTGCCGTAGCCAATGCCGCAGATTTCTGGTTCTTTCCACTAGTGTTGTCGTGGCACCTTGAGTGGCATGCGTTACAACCGTACTCTGGGCGTTTGCGAGAGCGATGTGCTGCCTGTAGTTGTGAAGTCGATCAGCCAAAGTTGGAATCGAAGGGGGAGCCGGTGGTACTGACGCAGCCCCTGCCAAAACAGGCCATCCCAAATCTGGGTAGACTAAGGGTATTGATGACACTACTGTACGATAACAAAACAATTGTTTAAACTAGTTGAAATCAATAAGGGTTTAGAAGTGTTGAAGTATTAAATCAGTTAATAATGAAAATAAAAATTGAATGTAGTAAGTTAGTTGAATAATAAAGGAGCCAGAAAGTTTTCTTTGATTTATTAATACTGCAAGAATACTATCTACGATTGGACGAAGTTATTAAACAAGAAGGAGATTTGCATAAGTCATACCTGAGGTTATAGTACCTGCTTGCTGCTGTTTGTGAAGTACCTCCCATATCTCTCTAATTTCTGAATTTAAATTCTCTAAACTCTGTATGATTTCGGATGATTCTTGAAAGTGTTCCCCTCGAATAACGGTCTTGCCTGCGACCGTGTCAGCCATCGCAAATTCTGTCGAGCTTATTCCAGAGCTGGCGCTGTGTGAAGATAAATCACTGAGAGTTGCATCGTCCGCTTTACTCTGATCGTTTGTCACTGCGGCACGTTGTAATGATTGCTCTAAGTGTCGCAGGCGTATAACTTTTTCACCCAGCAAGCTTCTCGTGCGATGTAGAGAAACCTCCATGTCAGTTAACTCCTTTTCCTCCTACAAAAATCTTTAAGTTACAAATTTCTGAGTTCGAATTTGTGTAGGATGAACCTGGCAGAGTTGTTGCAAAGTGTGTCGTGCCATCGATCCGTGCTTCAATTTTAATTCCTTCTGCCTCTGCTGAAACAAACACTTCTGCGATTGCAGACTTTCTTTCGCCCTTTTAATCGAGTCTCGCTCTAAGTGAATGCGATGCCTAAAAAATTCTAATTCAGAACTACCTTCGAATTTTTGGTCGTCGCTGAATGGATATCTCAAATGATATGTGTCGCTGTGTGCGCTCTGTGGAAATTGGTCTTCCAAGTCCTCCAACTTCTGCAACTGCCTTCGTAAATTCTCCACCGGTGAGCAGGATCTTTGAGATTTCCTCGACTTGGTGCTGGTATTTATGCGCGAAGTTGATGAACTCTTCAGGCGTGAGAAGAGCTTCTTCCTACAACGCCCCGGATTTGTGTTACTTTCGGAAGAGTACACGTCTTCGTTTCGGTAACTGTGATCGCTTATAGAGGTATCCATGTCTTGAATGATTATTTGCCTAGTCATTTTGTGCTCGGGTTTCGGTCTGTGTGAATCGCTGTGATTTGTGCGCAAATGTTTCGGTGTAGGTGGTTTGTCCATGTTCCTGCGGTTCATAGACGGCGAATGTGTTGGAGATCTAAAATATGCTCGCTACATACGATACAATTAAAGGTTACACACATACAATTTCGAAATGGACAAATTTTACCCTATTTACAGTGGCTTCCTTATAGGACACGTTCTTTACCTACCTGAAACAATCTAGCATAGTTGTCAATAAAGGTATAATTTATCCACAATAAATTATAAATGATCCGATTGATAATTACCTTTCTTTGTTTATTGAGTTGCTTCTTTCGGTTTCTGAGCCGGTCGTCGTTAGACTCTGCTCTCGCTTTCTGTTGCGTTTCTCAATGGTAAGTTTAACGTCGGTCTTTAATCGCATGTATTTATCTTTCAAGCACCTGTACTTGTCTTCGAGCAATCGCTTCTCACACCTAATTTTCTCGTACATCCGTTCATCTCCACTATCCCTAGATTTATTCGACTCGGCTTCTACTTCTGCAGCGGTTTTCCGTTTGAGTTCGGCAAGCTGACTGTGATGCTCCTTTCTTATAATCAGCTCCTGCGAATTCATGAAAATTAAACGGCATCTACAAAACGACCGAATGTTACCTCGCTTTTAAAATCTTTTTTCAGTTCTTCCATTATCTTGTGGTGCTTCTGCTTCATTTGATCTAGAATAGCGTTGTGCGACACCAACAGTTCATCTCTGTGCTTATCCAAGTTTTCATTTAATTCTCTTTCTATTAACCGCAGTTTCTCTTCCTGCACCTTCTCCACGTTCTTCTTTTTTATCTCAAATTCTTCGTTAAACCTCTGTTGGAGTGTCTCCTCTTCTTTGTGAAACTTCTCCGTTAATTCTGCCTTTTTAATTTGTAGTTGCGCTTCTAATTTCGATTTTTCTTCGTTTAACGTTCCCTGCATGCGAGATTCCATTTCTTTCCTCAAATTTTCCAGCTTGCTCTTGATACTCTCCTCCTGCTTGGACTTTTCTGCAATCAAGATGCGTTCCAACTCCGACTTCTGCGAGTTTTGAATTTGCTGCGTGTACAATTGCAATTCCTTATTCTTCTCCTCCCAAATAGCTTTTTTTATGTCCTCCATTTCCTTCTCCGCTTTCTTTTCGATTTCCCTTTTAAGTTTGCTTCTGTTCTTCTTTATCGTGTCCAGACATACGTCGGGGGACACGATCAGAGACGTATCGCTTTCAAGAATGGAATTCCTCCTCTTCTCTTTATCCACACTTTTCAACATCGAATCATCGGAATCGGAGACGTTGTCCTGCGACTCTGACGACTTTAATTTCGGCTGTATGAAGTCCTTGGGGTAGGGTTTGATTAATTTCAAGTTGCTGGTTTTCTCTTCCTCTCGTTCCCCCTTTTTTTCCTCCTCGACCTCTTTCATAAATATATCTTTGACGGGCGAAACGATGAATCTCGACTTGGGTTTATCGGAAATGTTGACGTTGATGATCTCGTTCGCTTCGTTCTTGATGTCTTTCAGCTCCTCGTCGCTCAAACTTTTATCGGAAAAATCGAACGTTATATCTGGATTGTTGTCCAAGTTAAAACGCACGCTTTTCTTATCGTCGTCGTCATGATCGGACCTGTCGCTCTTTTGAAACTCCACACTTCTTAAATTTTCTGAAGAGTTGCGCTCTCGCAAAATTCCCCTGCGCTGGCTGTTCGTGTCGGGGGATAAGAAGTTATCCTTCGGCTGTGGAGACGCGAGCATTTCGGAAGAATTCTTCACGCTCGTCTTCAGAAACATGGATCCCCCACCGGTCAGCTTAAATTCGTTCTTATTTACGACATCTGCCTTATTATCGTCGAAACTATTAAATACGCGTTTGAGCTTGTGATTCGGGAACCGGTCTTCGGACTTCTGCTTTTGCAATACGGGATAAAAACCGTCGTCCTTTTTCAAATCTTTCGCGTTGCCTATCAGAGTGCCCAGTTTCGGTTTTGGCTTCAGAGGAGAAAGCTTCACTTCTTTTTTCCTTGCCCCCAGAGATAAAGGTTCAAGCGATTTCGGAACGACCGGAGATAAATGCGGCGGTTCTTCATAGCTTGGCAAGTCGTCTCTGGTGTACGTCGCATCCTCAGTCGGTTCCCCTTGGCTCATAGAATGACTCTCGGTCCTTTTCTTAATAACAATGTTTCTGTACACTTCGTCTAAAGGATGCTCCCATTGGGTTTTGCCCGTTAAATTATTATAATAATAGTAAGAATTTCTTTTTTCATCGAAACTAAAAGTAGGTGCGAATGAATGACATTTTTTGCACTGCTTAATAAATAATGGAAAATGACATAAATATACTGAGAATACATGTTATATACAAATTAATCACATATTTAATATTGGAATAATTGTACTAACCAAGGTTTCCATCCTGGTGGCAGAGCTTTCATTAGCCCTTCTGCAGCAAGTGGTAAAAATTGTGGCTCTGATTCCGGATCAATACCAATTTTTGTAGCATATTCAATAATTTCTTAAAAGAAAAAAAAAAAATCTCATGGGTCTAATCTATTAACGTACTTAAAAATAATCAATGAAACATCTTCAGAGATGCTCTGCAGTTTATTGTTAAGATGTGATTCAAAATACCTTCCACTGAAGGGTGGCTTTCTTCGTCGAACACTTCCTCGCACACGACAGTCTGATTCACGGACATTTTGGAATGAGTTTCACCAGTGACCGGATTATTTCACATCATTTGCACCTTGTCCCAATTAATGGCAACTGCCGTCATCATCTTTCCACTTCTTTGACAGGTAAGGGTTGAAAATAAACATACCCTCAGATAGTGGCGCCCTCTTTTATTGTTATATACACATGCGGACGCTCCGTAATGGAGAAGTTTACTATTTTTATTTTACTTTTTAAGAAAAGAACAAGTGGGAATATACGGCATGGGAGCATGAGAATGAGAATGCAAAATGCAATTGCATTTGACGGGAGTTACCACATTGCGGTGGGTCAATTTCTGCAATTCGAGAGTCGCCGCGCGGCGGAATTATGTGGAACCTGAAAGCTGGCGATGTGTGTTTGATCGTTTTTGGCGCGAGCTGGTAAAAAACGTAGTAAAACCAGTGAAAAAGTGTTGCATTTGCTATTATCGCTGCGTATAAAAGTAATAGAATGTGTTCCGTACCGCAGTGTAAAAATCGCAAAAACCACAACGTGTCCCTACGTGTGTTTTCGCCAAATAAAATACTTGAAAAGAAATGGCGGGTTATAGGGACCATGCACATTAAGGCACTCGATCTCTGTCTAGGGACACAGGTACTGCCATCATATGTTTTTGACAGTGACAGTGGCTATTTGACCTTGAAGACATTAGTTGTCAAAAATGACAAACTGGAATACTTTATGTAAATCAAGGCACAAAGTACTTTAAATTTCCATTTTATTGCTACAAAATGTAAGTTTACAATAAATCTAAGCGTTTATAGAAAAATATGACATAATAAGTAATAACCAAAAGAATATAAATACCTGAGATATTCCAAACTAAAAGTTAACTTATTAATGTGCTAGGCTTTCACTGATGTTTATTAGCTTTACTGGCGACAAATTAACTGGTCACGTACAAATTTTCTTGCATAAAGTTCTCATTTACAAAGAAAATTGCGTATAAATATCTAAAACATACTTTGGATCAAATTAAAAAACAATTTCTGATGTATTTTGACAAATTTAGTTAAAATATGCAACAAAATTTGTCTTAAGTCAAGAAATACATTAAATTGTGTGAAATGTACAAATGTATCTATTGCGGGCTTAGGATATTTTAAAAAGAAAAGTTAGATATATGCATCTCTAGCAATGTTAAACAGTTTAAATTTGTAGCATTTGATTTGTAATGGCCAACACAACATATTTCAGGCATTATCTATGCTGTTTTTAAATTTATTACGCCAAGAAGCGAAAATTGAACGGAACAACTGTCACAATGACAACCCATTCGTTCAAGGTCAAATAGCCACTGTCACTGTCAAAAACATGATGGCAGTACCTGTGTCCCTAGACAGAGATCGAGTGCCTTAATGCACATGCGAAGCCAGCGCCACCAATGAACATATTCTGCATTAGTGGTATGAAAATCATGGCCAGCTCCATTAACATTCACTGACTTGTATGTATTGCCGTTTCAATTCGACTTTTAAAAATTTTGACGGTACTCCTCTCAGCGCCTCTTGTGAGTTTTTAAGTAATTGCAGTTGCCATTACGTTACTATCAGTAGTTCTGTAGTATCTTTAATAGAGAGCGCTGAGGGGAGTACTCCACGGCATGCTTTCTCGGAACCTAATTTTAGGGTCAGTTAACTTGGCCCCCCCCAGTAACGTTTTTCAAAGTTTTCTTGCACCAAATGATTGCACCCTTAATGCACCCTTATGCACCACCAAAATAAATTTTTGCACCCCTCCAGGAGAGAAACTGCAGGCAAATTTCAATGGGAGGGGCCAAGTTAACCGCAGCCCCCCCCAGTGAAAATTTTCGAAGTTTCTTTAGTGCACCTTGTTGCACCCCTTATGCACCCTTATGCACCACCTTTCTTAACTTTTGCACCGCCCAAATAGCTGAGAAAAAAAATAAAATAGAAACTTAGCTAGCCCCCCCCAGTGAAAATTTTCGAAGTTTCTTTAGTGCACCTTGTTGCACCCCTTATGCACCCTTATGCACCACCTTTTTTAACTTTTGCACCGCTCAAATAGCTGAGAAAAAAATTAAAATAGAAACTTAGCTAGCCCCCCCCAGTGAAAATTTTCGAAGTTTCTTTGGTGCACCTTGTTGCACCCCTTATGCACCCTTATGCACCACCTTTTTTAACTTTTACACCGCTCAAATAGCTGAGAAAAAAAATAAAATAGAAAGTTATTCAGCAAATTGATGAAAAAGATCGCATTGCCGAACTCAGCTTAAGTGTGTTACGACGGATCTTCTTTAAGAAACATTCAAGCAAGTTTTGCTGCATTTTATCTACCGCCGCGCCGTAGAGATAATTCGAAGAATTACCTATTAAGTGTAGAAAACCTGAAGTGAATAGGAACAAAAATACGGAACATGCTCTTCGTTTTGTTAAGCGAAAACATATCTTTGCGACAAATCGGGCGAAATCTCAGAACGCATTTTACAACAGAGCCCAACATTCACAATATCATTCTTTCAAATATTCAAGACATCAAGAAGTTTTTGAAAAAGATGTTCCAGAATTTTATAAAACGCTTGTGTGCGCCTATGACATACAGTGGCCTTATTTAGTGACCACTTTGGATAAGAAACTACTGTTAGTGTGAGTCCCTCCTGTTTATTCTTAACTCGTTGGTGTTAGTTAGCGCTACAGTGATCTCTAGTTACCGTCTGGCAAACTTCATGTATTAGCGGGGTTTTTAAATTAGTATGTACTACTATTTTATACGTTCTTTTCTGGTATAATTATCTTGCGAAAAGATTTTTCTAACACTAATCAATTTACTAGGATCAATTAAAGCGAGAAACAACACAATCATATCTAGTTGATCTTTTAAAATTTGGCGAAAAACTCGAATCGAATTAAAATATTGCAATAGCTGGAAAAGTCTTAATCGTTTTCTTTCTTGTAGAACAGATGCAGTCGGACAATGTTGCAATAATGCAATCAATACGAGTGTCTGAAGACAATATTTTTTCCAAAAAAATATGACTGAAATAATGCCCTTTCTTTATAACTTTTTCCTTCTGTGGCTTCAAAATTCAGATACTTATTGTCGTAAATTCTTGAAAGACAAATATAGTTTCATTCTTTGATTTATATTTATTGAGAAAACCTTCAACATCAAAACACTGCCTTAAATACCGTAAATACCTCTTTACAGTAAATAGAAATTTTGCTTCAAGAAACGCATTGCGCGCTTTTAATAAATAAACTTAATTTGTTTTCGTTTCTTTTTTGTGCAGTACGAAAATAAAACCGTAAATATGCTTTTTTTATGCTGCAAAAATATCATTTACAACATATTGAATGTGAATCTTATTCTTTCCAGAAATCCGTATGTTACGAACCTTATGAGAGGCACTATATGTATATATGTATATATAGTAAGTAAAGTAATTGGCTGTATTTAAAATAGAAACCATATTTATTGTGAAATATTGAAACAATAACAAAAGTGAATGAGTTAATAACACTACATATTTATTTAAATGGAAGAAATGGAAAAGTAACATTAGTCATTAACAGGCTTACGATTTCGGCCCACTTCGAACATATTGGATAGAAAATTCCCCAGCTTCGCACAACACGGCAGGTAGTAAATATTGTCTATATACTTTTTTGATTTATGTTAAACTTTATTTAATTATTTACTGCGATCGCGTGGCCCATAGCAAATTTACAATAAGTATGTTCAAATGCGACTTGGGTCGAAATCGTAAGCCTGGTCATTAATATTCAGAAAGTATTCGATTTTAAGAGCATTTAACATACATATAAGCAGATGCATAATAGTAAGATATTCTTTTAGAATATAAAACTTATAAAACTTTTTAAATTAGCATACTCGAGTTTAAACTCTTGTTAAGCTATAGTTTAAAAATTCAATATGTTTTATGTCTCAGATTACACCTTCACATCGCTGCGGCACTTTTTATAATCGGCTGTATTTTTTGTAAATCTATACACACGAAAGACGGAGCGCGGATATTTTTAAAACAGCTACGGGCTTAGCGTTGAATAAACAGGGTAATGCACAATGGTGTGTATGCAAAGAGGATCTTAAAGTCCAATAATTCTTTACGATTACGATTCTTGGACGCCGTCACTTTCCTCGTCCAACGCTTAACATGGTGGGAGTCCCACTTGCGCCCATCTTTGGTCTAGTCGTTTAATTTAAGTAAACAATTTCTTTGCATGGATTGCAGGTAAAATGGAGCATTTTACATTTTTGGAAGAAACCGATAGTTTGAGCGATTCCTTGCGAATGTGATGGTCGCATCCTGTGGCGATTTCAAAAAATCTCCGGTAATTTAAAAACCATTGTTTGTTGCGGACCAAAGTTCCATTTGAAACTGTTTTAATTGATAAAAAAATAAGTAATTCTTTTGTAGTATTCAGTTAAGGGAAATAAATACATATGAAATTTCGTAAATGTTTACGTTAATTTTTTTTTTTTAATGTTGGATAATTACAGTAAATTTTATAATTTAAATCAGAGAAAAATGAAACAATGAATTGGGAATGTTTGTTTTCCTCGTCCAAATTCATTCCGTAAATGTTGGTAATCTGCGTATAACAGGAAAGAGTGCGGGTAGAGAGGAGAGTACAGCTGGAAGCTGTAAGGTCCTTATTGATCTCGAAGTGCTCCTCTCCTGCGAGGACTCCACACCCGTCGGTGTTCGGTTTGTATCCCGGTCATGGCTCAAACGGCGGTTTTCACACACCTAAATTGCAGTTCGTTCGTCACATAACAAAATGTAGTGAAAAAACCATGGCCACGTCGAGTGATGGTACCATCCCGTATTGTAAAATGGGACAGAAAAAACGATTAAAATGGTGGAAGTTCGACTGGAAATCAGTGCACACGGACTTTCCGTTCGTTTTCAGTACCTGAAAAAATTTAAGCGAAGCAAAACTAAATTATTTAAAAAAGCCCCACCCGCCAATTAAATTGTGTTAAAAACGTCGTTGATTTAAGTCGAAACATCAAGCATCTTAAAGTTATTACAAGTTCTAAAAATTGTTATCGCTACGCACAAGTCTAAACGTATCCGTAACGAATCCTTTTGTAATTTATTGTGATATGAGAGTTTGCTGCTGCGATTAAAATTCTCATTAATAGTACGTATTAATTGCATTTCTTCTTAAGTTTTGTGTAATCTTGATGTGTTTTATTCATCGACGTAATCTAGAACGAAGGAAAATTAATGTTGCTTGGGAAATCCTGGAAAATTTACTAATTACGCATCTAATTTGGGTTGATAATTGTATTGATCGATACCACTACTACAATTAATTCTACTTGCTATTGTTTATTATAGTTACAAACACGTGCATTCGTTTTTGTTTATTTATTTCGTTAGAATTATGTAAACGTACATGGATGTTATATTTTGCCTTACACAAAGTATATGTAGGTCACATATTGTATATACGAATGACCTATTTAGAGATTATAGATTTTAGGAGGTTTTAAGTAAAGTAATATTACGCATTTCTAAATCATGCTTTCTAATTTTGGATTAGTACGCACGGAGTTAGGTCAATTTAATTGAATTCTCTAATATCTAATTTTTTGTTTAAGTAATAATGTTCGTCATTAATAACGGTGTTTTAAAAAAGGTGTAATAGCTATCGCTGGGGGTCACAAATGTGAAAATTATAATTTTGTTAAGAGATGAGAAAAATTGTTTTATTATTATATCTACGGATTTAAAAATAAGTTTCATTAAAAAATCAATGAAATTATTTTCTACTGACGGCATATATATTGCACAAATATTGGAAAATATTTATATTTTGTATATATTTATGTTTTGTGATCATATACGATATTGGAGAAATGTTTCGTTTCTTTGTTTGTGTCATTGCAATGAAGTAACTACTTGTTTATTCTCAAAATCTAAATATCTCATTTTATTACTTCGTAGAAAAATGTTTTTGATAACCCTGTATAATAAATTCTTTTAAATTATTATATTCATTTAGTGTTAAGTTTCATCATTATAATAGATACATTAATTTTTCTTTCTTTCTATATTTCAGAGGACCTTACCAAATCATGGTTGATTTAGGAGGGTATGTGATAATTCTGGTTGAAACCAAAGATAAAAAAATTAAACTATATGGTAAGTGGTCTTGCTATTTTATTTATTCATATATATTATCGTTATTTTTAACTCTAATGCCTGGTTTATACAGTCACTAACAACTAACAATTGAACGTTAATAATTAACAACTAAGGAATTAACGGATAGTACTGACATGAAACGGTTTATACAACTTCACTAACAATTAAGAATTCGTTTATTTCAATTGGTTTATAGTTAATGGTTAATTCATAAATTTAGTTGTTAGTGACTGTATAAACCTGGTATAAGAAAAAGATTTTTGGTATAGATGAAGTAGATACATAAGCGTGTTATATGCCATTATTAAATGTATGTACTTTTATCGCTACAGGATGGTCATGGTAATAAAACAAAATATCAGAAATTTCAAAATGACGAAACTCAATTTTCTTAAATAGCATGTCCTATATTTTTTTATCCTAAATTCTTCGTACGGTGTCAATTTATAAATTCTGCTTCTCTTCTTAACTTCTTTCGAACATCTTTTGAGTTCTTCGGAAAACATTCCCGTTGTACTTCTTTATACCATACATTTTCTGCATTTGTAACTTCTTCTTCTCTTCTGTTAATTTTCTCATTCTTTCCCGTCGAAATTTATTCTCTCTCGTAGTTATCTTTTTACAAATGTTTTTCATTTTAGTTTTTCTTGTCTGGCTGGTCGATAACTTAACTGTTTTATTCAAATTTTATAAATCGAATAAATTCAATAAATCGAAATATCCAAGCAGTCGTCCGTACCAGTCTCAAATATTTGGAACTATTCAATTCATCTGTCATTTTTCAAATATTAACCAATAAAATAGCAGATATGTACTTTCGTAGCCTAGCAACAGCAAATTCCAACGAGTATTTCACTAATGAAAATATAACTGGGTATTCCACCAGTGAGTATTTTAAACTGCTTTCAGGAAAAAATTCAAATAACATACCTAAATTTATTTACCGGTTGCTATGAAAATGAAGTCATGTGTAACGCAGATTTTTCTTGATTTCTAATTCGGATGCTTTAAAAATTGGTTCGTTCTCTGTAAAATTACGAAGATTTGAATATTTCAAGAAGGATGGACCGCTCAGCCATCGTTCCATTGCAATTTGTCCATTTTTTGAGACTCTAGTAGCTTTTGTTCTTCTAGATTTTTTATTCGTTGCTTTCTCAAATTTTCAGGAATACTTTCTAGAACTTGAT
The DNA here is from genome assembly GCA_958336345.1 of Dorcus parallelipipedus. Classification (NCBI taxonomy): domain Eukaryota; kingdom Metazoa; phylum Arthropoda; class Insecta; order Coleoptera; family Lucanidae; genus Dorcus; species Dorcus parallelipipedus. The sequence goes on from OY284481.1 coordinate 17,761,083, forward strand.
TGGAGTTGGAAATGAAATTGCATAATTCAAATCCACATTTTTGTGCATCTTCCTTGATGTTGATGCGGTTGATGGCATTTTCTTCAGTGTTTTTGTTATCTAAATAGTCATCAACGTAATGTTTCTTTAAAAGTTTGGCACGCTTCTTCAGAATCAGCTCTATTTTCTATTGTATTTTTATTTTTAATCTATTGTGCCAAACACGTTGCTAAAAGTCATCGCTCTCATTTCGTACACGTACACATTTCTTCATTGTTCTTATTTGTAGATTATTTCATTTTTTATGAAATAAGTGTTTTATATTTCGTTGACTTTCTTGCGGGTTTCTTTTTCTTTCTTTCAGGCTTTGAGTTTCAAAATTTTTTCCGCCGGAGACTTTTCATTTATTTCTGGACTAGTGCATAGGCAGATTTTAGAGGGTCGGATGGTTAAATGCCAAAGGCGACGCAATCGGTCGCTCAAATGTATTTACTTTTACGTTCAGTCGTGTGTTAACACTTGTTCGTCGGGTCGCCGCAAAACAACCCTCACTACATCAGCTATCGTCTATTTCGCCTAAAATTCTCCTCACGTTTAGTGATTAATATAATATCTTTTAGCGTTTTTGACTAACTGCTCTAGGGCACTCTCAGAGTATCTCCACCTTGCTTTAATCGCATGTAATAACAGGAGTTGGAGATACTCTCAGAGTGTTCTGGAGCAGTCAGCGATTATTTATGCAATTGATTATTTATGCAATTGTATTTACATTAAGTCATTTCTATTTTAAGGTTCCCCAGCCGACAAAGACAATTTAGAAGTGGGCGATGAGATTTTGGAAGTTAACGGGAAAACTTTGGAAGACGCAACTCACACGGAAGTTATCAGCCACATTCATCAGGTATAATTCCAACTAAACGTTAACCGAATACCTTTTCATCAGTCAAATCTGTTACAGTGCATTAGATCCAGGACGATATGTCTGCGCGTAAAGCGACGAAGTGGTGCTCGGTTAGGTAAGTACATGCATACAGATTCGGTAAATGTTCAACTTGACATCCTGTTATAATGCGTGCGACAGGGAACGCACTAGAAAAATAAAGAGAGAAATGTGACTAATCACGCCCACTTGTTTTCGATGCCAATTACTTCTCCACGAACCGAATCGAAGCAAACTTGCTATGTCCAGTACCCAAATTTCCGATTCTGTATAAAGAGTATCGAAGAAAATTGTGGCCAAGTGTAATGGGAATGAACGAATGAGGGTCTTCTCGGTGCAATTATTATTATCTTTATTACCATACGATGGTGCTGTTCCAACAGCCATTAGCCTTATCACCGGCAACTTTGTTCATTTGATAAAATATACATTACGCTCATTACCTCATATACTTACAACACAAATTTTGGTCTTCATTTTGTAAACGTGCGCGGAAGAGGATGCAGTCTTTCATCATAATTAAAGCCGAGTAGCTGAATTTTTTTTTGTTTCCGTTTCATACTCGCAGTTCGCGCGGGGCTTTTTTTTAGTTCTTCCAAAAGAATTACGTAATGATGACAATAATTAAATCTCCTTCTCGTTGAAAATCGTGAATAATCGCGTTACGTCACACAGGTAGGTTACCTGTCGTGGTGGCGGTGATCGGAGACGCGAACGCAAAACAAGTTAGTGGCGGTCGCGAGTCGAAAATCCGAGTACGTGTGCAAACGTGTCGTTCCGTTTCGCCCCACAAAATAATGAAGCTATTGTGTTCTTGATTAATTTGGTTCAGTGTGCATTAATTTCCAGTTTACGGCCTAGGATATAATCCCCAATCCACCAGAACTAGGATATACTTTTACTCGCCGGATTTTTTTACAGGTGTTCATGGTATGTTGTGGTTTATTGCTATTGTTGACCGACGTTCTCTAGTCATAAGCGAACCGGAGAACAAGGCCTTTAAAAAAAACGCTATTTTGCTTATTACCTATTTTAGAATCTTCATTCGAATTCGCGCGAATTTTCAACTGGTTTTTAATTAATTCCTTTTGCCATTGCGTCGTATCTTTCCTCTAATACCTACGTGCTTTTACGACTTTGCTGAATTCCAGTTCTATTCAAACGTGCGAGTTTTGAAAAGCCATTGGCTGGTACGCTATCGTTTCTAATTGGATTGCATTTCTTATTAGTTTAAACCTGATGCTAATAGGATTCGAGACCTTCGGTTTTTACTCTTGTGTATCAAGGTGTTCGTGTTAATTATTTACTATTTGTTTTACCATTCATTTAATACACGTTTTTTTTTTCATATATACAGCCTGTTCAAACTTAAGTCGGCACTTCGTCGTTATAAAAGCTACAAATTCGGTTAAATTAGCAAACTAGTAGTACTTTTCACGCTGATTACATTGACGCAGTAAAAAAAAGCAATTGAACGTCGCATTTATGAGATAAAGTCAAAAAAACGTAATTCTTAAATCACAACGTCTGTAATTACAAGACTCCTAGACTGTGAGGCACTGAAAGCACGAGGAAGGTAATTGAAACGAGAGGCCCTCGCTATAGAAAGATCTGCAGAGTAATTTTAATTTTCCTTGTCTGTAAATTATTGTGGCATCACAACTTCTAGGCTATGAGACAAGGTTTCTGTATTGAAACCTTCGGCAAGAAAACTGAAACAAAAAATCGCCCTCGTTAGTTATCGATACAGAAAAAACTGCCAAGTAATTTTGTCTTAAATTACAACGTCTGTAATTAGTGTGACGTTATAATTTCTGGACTGTGAGACGTTGAAACCAACAGGGAGGAAATGAAAACGAAAAACAATCGTTAACTACTGATATACAAGAAACTACTCTTACATAACAAGGTCTATAATCACCGTGACGTCGTAAGTGTAGACTGTAATGCACTGAAACCGTGAGAAAAAAAACTAAAAATAAAAAACAATCCGTCGCCCTCGATAACTGCTGATATAGAACATTTTTTTCAGAAGTCTTAAATTATGACGTCTGTGACTTCTAGACTGTGAGGCACTGAAAGCATGAGGAAAGAAATTAAAACAAGAGACAATCGGTCGCCTTCGTTAATTGCAGATATAGACAAATCTGCAAAGTAATTCTAAAAATCTTGGCAGTCTGGAATTACAAGGTCTGTAATTACTGTGACGTCATAACTTCTAGTCAGGCACTGAAACCTTCAGAAAATAATCTGATGATGACTGCTGATATAGTTTTACAAAAAAACTGAATTTTTTTAGAAATCTTATGTAAATCACGTCTGTAATTACTGTGACTTCTAGACTGTGAGGCAGTGAAACCATTAGGAAGGAAATTGAAAAAAAAAACAATCAGGCGCCCTCGTTAATTAGATATAAAAATCTGCAAAGTAATTTAAATTATCTCGGAAGTCTCGAATTGCACTGTCTGTAAATTATTGTGACGTCACAACTTCTAGTCTGTGAGACAAGGTTTCTCCATTGAAACTAGAAACAAAAGGCAATCGGTCGTCCTCGGCAATCATCGATATAAAAAGAAACGCAAAATAATTTTATAATTTTCATAAAAGTGTTAGTTATTGTGAAGTCATAACTTCTAGAGTGTGAGGCACTGAAATCGTCAGAAACGAATAAAAAAGAATTGATCGCCTTGTTTATTCATGGAGTAATTTAAATTTTTTTAGAAATCTTGTATCACAACTACAGAAACCATCAGGAAGGAAATTCAAACAAAAAAAACGATCGGTCGCTGCTGATATGGAAAGTCTTAAATAAATCACGACGTCTGTAATTACTGTGATATCATATCTTCTAGGCTGTGAGGCACAGGAATAAAATTGAAACGAAAAACAATCGTCGCTCCCCTCGTTAAGTACTGATATAGAAAAAAAGAGGTAATTTTAATTTTCTTAGAAGCCCTAAATCACAAGGTCTGTAATTACTGTGACGTTATAATTCCTAGGCTGTAAGGCACTGAAATCATCAGAAAAACACTGAAACAAAAAAATAATCGGTCGTCTTTGTTATCTGCTGATTTAGAAAATACAAAAATTCTTTTAGAAGTCTTAAATAAATCACATCGTCTGTAATTACTGTGACTTCTAGACTGTGAGGCGCCGAAACGGTCGTCCTTGTTAATTACAGATATACTAGAAAAATCTGCAAAATAATTTTAATTTACTTGGAAGTCTCGAATTACAATGTCTGTAGATTATTGTGGCGTCACAAGTGACACACAGTGAAACCCTCGGGAAGGAAACGGAAACCCTCGTTAATCATCGATACTGAAAAAACTGTCAAGTAATTTTACAATTTCTTGAAGTCCTAAATCACAACGTCTGTGATTACTGTGACGTCATAACTGCTAGACTGTGAGGCACTGATTGAAACGAAAAACAATCGTTAACTACTGATATACAAAAAATGGAACTTTAATTTTCTTAGAAGTCTTAATTCACGAGGTCTGTAATCACCGTGACGTCATAACTGGTAGACTGTAATGTACTAAAACGTGAGAAAAGAAACTGAAGCGAGAAACAATATTTGTCGCCCTCGTTGACTGCTGAACTCTTTTTTTAGAAGTCTTAAATCACAACGTCTGTAATTATTGTGACTTTTACACTGAAAGCATGAGGTAGGAAACTGAAATGAGAAACAGTCGACTTTATCTTCGTGATGATTGCCTGTCCCTAACTGCAGTACTTTCTCCCTCGGAGTCAGATGATAGCCGATTTATTTTTGACATTCCACTATTTATCTATTCCTTTTGGAACAAGTAGTTCAAAAGTAAAAGAAATACGTAAGTCATCCAACACTTGAAAACCATCTCGTTCTCCACAACAACGCCCGGTTTTTCGATCACAGTTTATTCCTGTAGGAGCAACGGGAATAAACTGTAGATTAAAGTTAAACTGTGATCGAAAAACCGGGCCTAAGGGAGTCATTCTAATCGAAGCTGTAATTTACAACTCGGTATCTTCCGAGCATTATCGAGGCTGTACAACGTTGTATCCTGTTACTTCCGAACATTGCCGACATTGCAGCTTCTTACCAGTTGTTAAGGAACCGTTTAAGCTGGAATTGTACGTCTAGTTAAATCTGTTTCAAAATTACGTCAATATTCTATGAATTTGTTAGTCATGTGTTTTTCCTGCTTACGAACTACTCGTTCGTAATTACCAAAAAAGTACGACTGTGATCTATTTCCCGTTGACCACATAAATATCGCGTTATTTTTCGATTTATTTCCTTATCGTGTCTTGCTCGTCTCTACTTATCACTAATATAAAACATATTTGGGTCAGAATGGTTGGACTACTATCGAATTTTTGATGACCCCCTGTAACGTTCGCGGTTCTTCCACATAAAACGATTTACATATTGCTTGGAATAGCATTCATAGGACGATATCTCAACTAATTGAAAACATGTCCAACTGTGTCATAGAATGAAGAAGAGTTTGAGGTTCATGTACAAATTATAATACATAAAAGACATTAGTTTTTTTTTCTTCCTGAAATTTCGATCGTTTATTACTTGCATACATATACTTATTTAATTTTAATTCACAATTTATTCCATTAAGAATGTATTATCTATACTTTATTATTGTAAAAAAAAAATTTAGTGTTACCAAATGGTTTGTGATAAATAAATCATTAATGAGAAATGTTTTAAAAAAGTCAAATAATTCGCGTGAAAGGATACTACACCACATATTCACGATACTTTAGCAACAACAAAATAGTTTCACTCCTGGAATGCCAGAACTGGAATGTGTAATAAAGTTTCACATGTGTATGAATTTATGCTTTTTAATACAGGATGTTAATTAGTAGCTGTAATTAATTCACATTCATAGAGCATTTACAGTTATACAAGAATCACAAAGAAAAATTATTGTTTCACAGTCAGGCTTTTAAAACTTAAGTTCAAAGTAAATCCTTGTGATTATTGGAAAATTGTTTGATTTTTTTGTGTTTATGTTACGATTAACATTAATGAAAAAAGTATCGCAATTTTTTTTGACTTCAAGTAACCAATCCTTTAGAAATTATTAATAAATATTTTTAAAAAAATCATTTACATCTGCAAACTATTAGAAACCATGTTTTGTTTCGAGTTGGATTTTTACTTATTGTTTTGATTTTCTATTTAATTTTTATTCGATTTTTATATTTTAATTTCTTTCAACCTTAATTTTTGTAAATTAAATTGATTTGTTTAATTGGCAGTATTAGAGAATTAGAATATCTTATAAATCACGTGAATTATTTCGGCTTTATTGGGCCTCGTCAGAGATATGTACAAAAAATTACTTTTTGAAAGGATAATAATTAAATTATAAACTTACATATATGTATATATATATATGTACAAATTATAAACTTACATATATGTATATATATATATATGTAAGTTTATAATTTAATTATTATCCTTTCAAAAAGTAATTTTTTGTACATATCTCTGACGAGGCCCAATAAGGCCGAAATAATTCACGTGATTTATAAGATATTCTAATTCTCTAATACTGCCAATTAAACAAATCAATTTAATTTACAATTTTCATTTGGCAAGAACTACAGCTGTCCTTAATTTTTTGCTTCCAATTGGGTTGAGTTAAATTAAGATGAGTTGGGTTGGACTTAGCTCCAATTGAGTTTTTTTAGTTTTAACTGTTTTGATTTTTTAATTTTTTTTAGTTTTAAATTTTAAAATGCTATTTTTTTTAATTTATCTTTTATTTTTTTTAAATATTTTTGGATTTTAATTTTCCTGATTTGAGTTGAGTTGACCTTTCATCATGGACTTAATTTCAATTGAATTTCAACATTTCGTTTTAATTTTTATTCGGGTTTTAAATTTTTAATGTTTTAATTTTTTCAGCCTTAATTCTTTGCTTCTGTTGGCTGACTTGGGTTGGACTTAATTCCAGTTGAGTTTTGATTTTAGAGTTTCAATTGTTTTCATTTTTAATTATTTTCAATTTTAAATTATCAAATTAAAATTTCTTAAATTAAAATTTAATTTACTTTTTTGATTTTTTAGATTTTAATTTTTTTCTGATTTGATTGAGTTTTGATTTTGATTTTTTCGAGTTTTAATTTTTGTTTTTGAATGTTTAGGTTTTTTAGTTGTGAGTATTTGAGTTCTGAATTTGAACTTTTTAATTTCTTTAATTTTTTATTCGGGTTTTAAATTTTTAAAATTTTATTTTTTTTCAGCTTTAATTTTTTGCTTGTTGAGTTGAGTTTGATTGAGAAGAATTGGGTTGGATTTTCTTCAATTTTAAATTTTAAAATTTTAATTAGTTTAAATTTTATTTTATTTTTTAATTCTTTGGATTTTATTTTTTTGCTGATTTGATTTAATTTCAATTGAGTTCTGATTTTTTGGAGTTTTAATTTTTGTTTTTGAATGTTTAGGTTTTTCAGTTTTGAGTATTGTATGTATTTGAGTTCTAAATTTTAACTTTTTGTTTAATTTTCTTATTTAATTTATGTTCGAGTTTTAAATTTTTAAGATTTTAATTTTTTTCAGCCCTAATTTTGGGTTGAGTTAGATTGAGACGAGTTGCGTTGGATTTAATTCCAATTAAGTTTTGATTTTTTGAGTTTTGTTTTGATTTTAATTTTTTTCGTTTCAAATTTAAAATTTTTTTTAAGGTTATATTTTATTTTTTTGGAGTTTTTTGAATTTTAGTTTTTTCTTGTTTTTGCGATTTTAGTTGAGTGGGTTGACCTTTCATCGATTGAACTTAATTTCAATTGACTTTTGATTTTTTTGAGTTTTAACTTTTTTAATTGTTATTTCTGAGTTTTTAGGTTTTCTAGTTTTGAGTACATACTTCAATTTTGAATTCTAGCTTTTCAGTTTTAAATTTTAAAATTTTAATGTTTTAAATTTTTATCGTTATTTTTTCGAGTTCCAGGTTTCATTTTTAATTTAATTTTTAAGTTCTTGGTTGTTTTAATTTCGCCCATGAATTTTCTTATTTTAACTGGACCTCCCCCCAAAAACCAGAACAGAGAAAGACATCTTCAGAGAAAAGAATTCGAAAAAGCGCTTCCGCTGTGTGTATAACGACCGATAGCCGACGGGGAGGGGCTTATGGCGGCCAAAATGAGATTTTGAATTTCGATTGTTTTTTTGAATTTTGAATACAATTTTTTTAAAGTTTTTTTCAAGATTTTTCAACTCTAATTTTTTCCTTGAGTTATATTGAGTTATATTTTCCTTGGGTTATATTGAGTTTTGATTTTTTGGAGGTACAATTTTTTGTTTTGGAGTTTTTAGTTTTTGGAGTATTTGAGTTTTATATTGTTTGTTTAATTTTTTGAGTAGTAGATTTAATTTTTTTGAGTAGTAGTTTTAATTCTTGCTTCTGGTGGGTTGGGTCGGATTGAACTTAATTCCGATTGAGTTTTAACTGTTCTGATATTTAATTTTTTTAAATTAATTTTTCAGTTTTAAATTTTCAAAATTATTTTTTTTTGAGTTTTTTAAATACATAATTAAACTTTGTTGTAATTTTTCAGTTTTAAATTTTCAAATTTTTAAGTATAAGTTTAATTCTTTTGTGTTTTTAATTTTTATCGTTATTTTTTTTAATTTTGAGTTTCAATATTTTAGTTTTAATTTTTTGGGTTTTAGTTTCTTGCTCGCAGTGATTTGTTAGGTTGAACTCAGTAGAACTGGACTTTCTTGGATTGTACTTAATTCGAATTGAGTTTTTTTTTTAATTTCGAGGTTTCTCGAGTCTTCTCTAGTCTTTGAGATTTGAGCGTTATTTCTTTCTAGTTTTAATTTTTTCTGCATTTTATTATCTTTTGCTTCTTTTTTTTCCTTGATTGAATTTTTAAACTTCTAAGATACCTTCCTGGTAGTTTTCATTTCATCTTTGTAAATTTATTTGGAAAATGTGGAAGTGATTTTTTTTTATTATAAAAACATTTCTTCCATTTACTGACAGTTTAATTTCTTTTACATACATTAAATCAAATTTTTAAACATTAATTTCAGTTACATAATTTGATTTGATTTTATTTTCTAGGTTAGGATACACACACGCATATTTTGCACGCACTTAGAAATACTCGGATTGTATACGAGCCGTGTGTTTGTTTAGAATATACAGGGTATTGAAACATTGGCGGGCCTATACCATACCACTATTCGTACAAGTATAGTTCACTTTTCCGGATCTTTTACTTTTCAAATAATTTTGCCTTTCTTTTTGGTTTCTTGAAGACGTCACTTTCCAAGTCGTTACTTGGTCTTGACTTTAGAGAAATTCACTATAAATAAAAAGCAATAACCCGTTTAAATTTGGCTTGTCCACACTATTGCGTTTGAAAATCGAAGAACCGGTCGTGCATTTTTATTACGTACCTACAAGTAACAAATATGATTTATGTAAATAGCAAACGTCCTCTATCTCGATACTTGACTACAAAATAGCTTTGGCATTAGTCAACTACGTACGTTTTGTTTCAAGGCTAGAACCGTTCTGTTTAAATTTCTAATTAATTGCGTTCTTACAAAGGTACGTACTTTTGCCATTGTAATTAAATCGACTTCCTTTAAAACGAGTTTTATGGAACTGTTTACTTACTGCTGCTTGCTGCATGACCTTGTCATACATTAAAGTTATCTTGATCGACGCATTCGAGCTTATTCATCTAGGATTCTAGAATTTGATCTTGATAGGTGAAAGTTTATAAAACTGAAAAAAAAAAAAACAACACACGTTGTATACAAGTACTATACATATAATGTGCTCGTATTTGTGCTGTAAAGGAGCGTAGGATTTCTTTTCAAAATTACCTTCTTTAATAATTCACCATCCAAAAGGGGTCAAGTTACAAGGTTGATGTTTTTACCAAATAACTATCCACGTCTTAGGAGTCGTCCGAAATAAAAAAAAAAAACTTTGGTTTTTGGGAGAGTTGTCCAAAAAAGATAGGCTCTTGTCGGTAATTTTTTAAACTGGTGTGTCAAAGTAGTCTTTATTTTCTGCGATCGTTAAAAATGCCTAGAATTGCCAGAAGACAGCGTTTGCAGCAACAGTCCGAATTTGAAAGGGTGCGAATTGTCGGCATGCGCGAAGTGGGTTTCACGTTTCGTAAAATTGCGCGGAGCTTAAACCGAAGCCATTCTGCGGTGCTTTGAGTATGGGCATCGTGGTTTGAGGAAGGCCTCCAACACCACCGACCAGGAAGTGGGCGTCCCAAAAGAACTAATGAACGTGAAGATTGGCGTCTCCTTCAACTGGCTGTAAGAGATAAGTTTCGCCCTTCAGCTGCAATTGGAGTGGATTGGATAAGGGATCTAAGACAAAGGGTGTCTAGTCGAACCATTTACCGACGTATTGCATCGTTTGGGCTTCACTCCTATCGGCCGTATCGACGCCTTCCACTAACACAATTGCTTAAGGCAGCCAGACTTCAGTGGTGTCGAGAAAGGCAGCAGTTGGTCATTGAATGGGATCAAGTCATGTTCAGTGACGAATATCGATTTTGTCTGTGCCAAAATGACCGTCGAGTAATGGTTCCGTGGAGAGAGACGCAATGCCTTACGAGACCATGATGACCTAACACCAGGACTTATGGTAGGGGGAGTTCCATAGCCATCGAGTACAGATCCCCTTTGGTATTCTATTCATCGGAGGAAGATTAAATGCGCATCGATTTATCGACGAGATCTTAAGACCCGTTCTGTTACCTCTGATAAATTGTCACCAAATTTTAAATTTAATTTACTTGCCTCTTACTTACCACCGACAGATGACAAGCTTCTGCTGACGAAACGTATCAGCTGTTCCCCAGGCTAGCAACAGTGAAGAATGGGGCGGGTTAATCAAGTTGGTAAAATTATTAAAGGGCGCCAGAAGACAATTCTTCAGCTAAACGTGGTCGACCAGTCGACGTCTTCAATCGACCAAATCGGGCAGAAATAAATCAACAGCAAAACAGAGGCGAGACTTTACTCACTGGTGTGCGTGAACGCAGAAATTAAACTCGAAGTTAATGTTAACACAACTGAGGTTTTATTAAACAATTCAAAACAAACAACACTTTACACAATTCAAGTGGCTGCTTAATTTATACTAAAATTAACTATGGTACGCGCAGCGCATCTCGTAATTCGAAATTCTTCCTCGCGATTCGACTATTCGCGAGAAATGACTAAAATATAAACCGATCGTTCCGCAAAATTAAAGTTGAAATACCTAACCCTTTGACAGCGCATCGAGTCGTGCGTCAGGGTCAACGTTACCAACCGAAGCGCGATGGCCGGTGGGTAGTTACGAGGCCCTCTGTTGTCCGCGGGTAGCGTCGACAATCTGGATCAAACTGGATCAACTGGGATCGTCAAGATGTCTGGTCGGGTTTCCACGATCGGGTTACGGTACATTCACAGGGCAGGAGCGCCACCGAAGAACTAGGCCTAGAAGCCTGGACTAAAAGCCTGCCCCAGAAAACTACGCCCAAACAGAAAAGCCTGGGGTTAATAAATTCCCAGGTCTGGAATTGGAGTTAAAATTATCCCCAAATATATTCGATGGTGTCACGAAATCTTCCGGCACAGCCGCAAATGAGTTACTCCTCCCAAAGAGCAAGGACTCCGATAATTTTATTATGCACGTAAAACACGTCTGACTTGTAACACACTTCGAACAAGAAAGGACGACAACGAGGCGAAATTGTAGCTAGGATACGAAACCGAAGACAGTCACGTGGTGCGCCATCCACCAACAGACTTCGAAGAAGCAAAGAAGGGGTACAGGCTTGCCAACTATCGAAAGCGTGTCAGATATCGTCTAGATTCCGCGTTTTCTTTGGCGGGCGATTTGAAACGTAACAAAATGAACACGCTGTAGTAGTTTTCCAGCAAGATAACGCCCGACCTCATATCAAACAACTTTCTGTAACAAACAGAGGTAGAAGTTTTTCCTTGGCCAGCTCGTTCTCCGTATTTGAATCCCACAGAACATGTGTGGGATGTCATGGGTCAACGTTTAAGACGTATTCCTCAACCAGAAAACAGTTTGGAGGAGCTGCGTCGTCACCTACAGCAAGCTTGGGATGAGATACCTCAAGAAGACATCGATCATCTTATTCGGAGCTTGCCCCGGCGCGTCGTGTTAGGGAATGCATTGTTAACCATGACTCATTTTAAATTTTTCTCCTAATTTTCTTTATTTTTTTCCCAAAACGAAATCAATTACTTCTTTATCTAAGAGAAATAAACTGTGAAAATTTTATCCTTGTAACTTGACCCCTCTGGGTGGTGCATTTTTACTGGCACGTAGATTGTTTTGTTGTTGCCAGTGAAAAGTTAACTATATGTAATAGACCACTGAAACCCCGACGGTAATTTATAATCACGCGTTGTTTTGGTAAGTTGTTGAAAAATAATAATACATGAAAGGTGTTGAGGTATTGCAGAAAAAGTCCATAAAAAGACCTATAAATAAACGACTCGCTCTTCGCGATTCCAGAGCTGTTTCAATGGATTCTAATCCACAGACCATACAGATCAATTTTGAGTGTATGTTATTATTAAATACCTATTCATCTAGTCATTATATGTTTAACAGTGATCAGTGTGAAGATGTATTTCACGTTGGAAACGCCTAGGGCAGAGATATGTGGGAAACAATACACATGAAAAAATGTACTACTTTCCATTACATTCTCAAACAAATTGGTTAACTGCATCAAGATGTCTAGGTGAATAATTGTTCTTCAGACTTTTTGTTGCCATCGGGACAAATATTTTCGATTTCCTGTCTTGGCACATTGAATTACTGTTAAATTCAGTGTCGTTAAGAATTTAGGGAATGCCTCCAGTAAGAAGACGTTCACAATTCCATCAACTGATTAAATTTGAAAGGGGCAGAATAGTGGGCTTACGCGAGGCATGAACTCCCTTTAGGGAAGTTGCAATAAGGACTGATCGCAATATTGCCACGGTCATCAGATGCAATCGTACTTGGGTAGAGGGAGATCGTCGTAAGCGTCGCCATGGTACTTAAGCTCAGAGAAGGAGCGACAAGAACGAAGTCTTCGTCTGCTTTCTCTGAGGGACCGATTCTCTTCAACAACACGGTTTGCCGATGCCTGATATGATGTAGTGGGAAGGCCGATCTCTATGTCATCAGTATTTCGCAGACTTAGGGACTATGTGTTCGTATCGGCCTGGAACCATGAATAGGATTCAGTTATCGTTAGTGACGAGTCTCGGTTTGTTTTGGGAACTCAGGATAAACGACAACGGGTTAGAAGACGTCGAGGTGAACGACATAATTTACAACACGCTATAGAATGACGTCATGTAGCTCGCACCGTGGGGCTAATGATATCCTAGTATCAGTGCAGGAAGCAGGTTTCCTTTAGTAATTGTCCATGGTACTAGGACAATGGAACGCTACATTTGGGAAGTTCTCCCTTATGTTAGAGGCATATACGAAGTGCCTTTTTCCAGTAGGATAACGCTCGGCCTCATGTTGCTCATAGAACAATGGACATCCTGGAGCAATCAGGAAAAAGCAACCTTGCGTGGTCTCCAAGGAGACCTAATATTTTTCCCATTGAAGATGTATGGGATATGATGGGAAGAATAATTTACAATTTGTCTCGCCCTCCTCTAACTTTGGCAGCTTTGCGGCATGAGGTATAAGTGGCTTGTGATTCCTTGCCTTAAGAAGAATTGATCACTTAATTAGATTCATGTCTAGGCGAGTTCAAGAGTGCTTAAGACACTTTATTAATTTTTGTTTTAATTGTATCGTTTTGCAAATGTACTTTATGCAAGACAAACATATCCACCAAGTTTAGTTGCAATATTTCCATTCCTTCTAGGTGATATATTTTCTATGGAAAGCAGAAAGTGAAGACATCACTAGATAACAAAGTGTAGTTACAATAAAAAAATGAAACGTAAAGTTCTTTCTGCCATTCTAAATTTAAGCGAAGATCTTTTTTCTTATTCCAAATTTAATAATTTGTTGCAGCTAACGTCTTGTAGAAAGGAAGCTTGAAGCTTGAATTATATTATTTAGGGATTTCTGTAGATCTGTAACTAATAACTATACAAGATGGGAAGATTTTGATAATTTGATTTTACGATTAATTTTAAGCACCAAATATCGTAGCGTGGTGCGATTGCGCCATTTTCCCATCACCCTGTACAAAAAACAAAACTTATGGCGTTTATTTTTTACTTTTTCGAACGTTTGTTCGTAATCAGGTAGTATACTGCCTACCAGTGGTACATACCAGATATGGGTAGGTGCGGAGAATACGAGTTTAGTTACAAGTTCAACTTGCCATATGCTAAAATTCAGCTCTGGAAATAAAATTTCGACTTTTTATCTTTATCAGAATTCACGTTTTCGAAATTGAAATAATTTTAAGTGCTCGTAGAGGTGGTTTGGTTTCAGTTCTTTTAACGAAATGGTAGCTTTATAAAGACTTACAAGACTCTAACCGTGTTTAACGAGTAATTCAAATAAGCTTCCTTCCATTGGAGCAAGTAAGTACTTTTCCGAACGAAAAATCCAAATGTAATTTGATTTAAACAAGACCGTTTGCCAGAGCGACATATTTTTGATTGGTAAATTTATTTGTCATAAATTAGAGATATGGTATTGTGTTAGTCATTACATATCGTTTTGATTTCATATATGTACGTATGACGGAGAAATATAGGTTACATGGGTATATGTACACTGGTGTCGAAAAGTTTTAAGACGAAAAGCAGTAAATCTGTTGGAATTTGAGCCTTATTGAAACAGCCCGTCTGAATTTAGAACCTTCTGCATTTGAGCCTCCCCGTTTCTCTCTCTCTCTCGACGAGTGGTTGAGCAGGGTCATAAAATTCATTCACGAGAGCAGGTAATCTGCTAATTTCTGAACATTTATGTTGTCATGCAAATTCTATTCTATTTTATTTACTTCATGCGCATTAAAATTCATGCTAGATTAAAAGTAAAAATTAATATTTATTATTCAAAAAAATTCAATATTAACATGTTGGTAAACAATTTACTTATTGATTTTCATTGCTAATTTATATTACATAAATAATAAATCAAAAATAAATTCTTAATAATAAATGTTAAATGATTGACACTTGTTCTTGCACGGAAATAAAATAAGCATTAAGTACGGAAATTCCTGGTAATGGGAAACGCATAATTTATAATGTATTATGACAGTAAATATTAATAAAATTATACTTGAAACCGTAACCAATATTTTAAACGTTTCTATTTATTTAACTTGTCGCCGACCGTATCATAAAAACAGATAGCCGGCTAAATGTTGTTAAGGTTCATACTTGCAAAGCACGGATATTTGTAAGGCCAGGGGTGTTGCTTTTCGTCTTAAAACTTTTCGACATCAGTGTACATATAGTTATAGGTATACACATAATAAATTTTGAAAACGATGGAAGCAAGAGACAAATACTTCAAAATGCTTTTAAAATACATCGATAGAGAAAGTCTGAACGTGTTATCTCACAATTGCCTTTTAATTCACGTTCCCACTCTCACTCCCAATCGCTCATAACAATTCCTTGGTTTAATCTCGCGTTACCTACGTGTTCACGTAGCTTCCTTCGATTTAATAAAATTACCTTTATTAAGTCATTTACGTAAGAAGGTGGGGAAAGCTTTTGCAAATAACTCAATTGGCCGAAGCTATTAATTGAAATTAATTGAAAATTAAAAATCTGCTGGGTAAGAACTATGAACAGCGAGACCATGAGTCACGTTATTGTTCGAGACCGGAATGCCCACATGTTAAGTGGACGCGATTGTAATATAATAGATCGTGGGGGTATCATGTGTGCATTTATTTAAATAAATGTGTGGAAATCGTTTTGGTATTTTTGATGCTACGTGTCGTACTGGCGAATAATTCGAAAACTGTAAGCCATGTGAGCATATAAAGGAACT
Source organism: Dorcus parallelipipedus (assembly GCA_958336345.1). Classification (NCBI taxonomy): domain Eukaryota; kingdom Metazoa; phylum Arthropoda; class Insecta; order Coleoptera; family Lucanidae; genus Dorcus; species Dorcus parallelipipedus. The sequence continues at coordinate 17,777,010 of OY284481.1, forward strand.
AATAAATTATTTTGTACGCAAATGTTATCAAAATCAAATCTTGGATTTCTTTTTTTTAATAACAGTTTCGTTATGACTTGTCAGTGGGTAGCTTTGACAGTTTCTTCATCAGAAAATTTAAAATTTTGTGTTCTTTAGTCCATTTGTAACTCAAGAAAAACCAGAATAAATTGAAATCATTCCTAGATGAAAACAGCCAAAAATCGGAAGCTGTTCAATTTTATCTTCGTTCACAACCAAATCGATTTTAGTTCGGATCAAAACCAAATATTTTTTTATGTTAGATAAAAAATATTCAGGGTATAATTTAATGATTGTAAAAAAATTGATGGGGTGATTCCTGCGCTGATTCTAAATAAAAAAGATCCTATAAACAAGTGGCCTAAAATGCTTCGTTTCAGATGTACAATGCCATTCATAATATTAGTGACATATGGAAACATTTTTTATTATTGATTTTTGTGAAGAAATTTTATTAAGATCAGTTTGTATATCAGTCAAAACAAGAAAGCAACCCAACCACATCATCTAGTTGACAATTTAAAATTCGGCGGGAAGATTGAAATTCTCAAAAACGAAAAATTGCAACACGAAAAAGCTTCGATGTGGCACGTGAGTTCGCACTAGATGTTGATCGAATTAAATCAAAAAATACAGTGCTATACAGCTTGTTCCGTAAAAAAGCATTTCATTAATAAAAATTAAACTTTCGTTTATAACTTAGTTCGCAACCAGATGAATTTTATTTCAGGTCGTCCTTTTCAGCTTAGATAAAAACCAAATTAATGTCAGATCGGCTAGCTGAATAAAAAATAAGAAAAAGTACCGGTTTCTCTTTGCACGTGACAGACAAATAAAATAAAATAAGTTTTGAAACCAAAAATCGAAAGCGGTTCAGTTTTATCAAAGTTCACAATCAAATCAATTTTAGTTCGGATCAAAACCAAATCTATTTTAGTTCCGATTAAAACTAAATCCTTTTTTAGTTCAGATAAACGCCAAATTAATGACCGATCAGCTACCTGGATAAAAAATATGAAAAATACACGGTTTCTAATTTATTGCTCGTGACATACACAAAAAAAAACAAAGAGAAAGTCGTAAGAATCTTTTTATCATTTGATTCATTGTTAACTCGAGGAAAATCAGAGAAAAGTAAAAGGCGAGCCATTTTTTTTAAATTGAAAACGGTGAAGTTTTAAAGCAACTGAATGGGGGTTCAGTTTTATCTTAGTTCAGAACCAAATCAATTTTAGTTCAGATCAAAATCAAATCTATTTTAGTTCAGAACAAAACCAAATTTCTTTTAGTTCAGATAAAAGCCGAATTAACGACAGATCAGCTATCTAAATAAAAAATAAGGAAAGTAGTAAAGGTATTTTTATAGAACATGACATACATAAATAAAAAAAGACAGTTGTAAAAAATTCAAAGCCAAACCAAAAATCGGAAGCCGTTCAGTTCTATTTAAGTTCACATCCAAATCAATTTTAGTTCGGATCAAAACCAATTCTCTTTAGTTCGGATCAAAACCAAATTAATATCGTATCATTTGAAATAAGAAATTAACAAGAATTAACAAAATTTTGAACAGAGAATACCCCAAGTAAAAATAATAATAAACGAGAAACGTAAATAAACGAAAAAAAAACAGAGAAAAAGCGCACGCTTGTGTGCTTATTGAAACTTGTTGAAAAAATGTAATTTTTTAAAAATTTTAAATGATTACTACTTCAGCGGTTTATTTTTGCAATTAAAAATGTTAGATGATTTAAAATCATGATTTAAAAAATAAAAATCGATTTTAGTCAGCTCACCCCCTGCTCGTAGGTGCATAAAAGGAAAGCAGAATTAAGTGCTAACACATTAATCGAAGAATGCTCTATGTAGCAATAACATTGTTCGTGCAAAAGAAGTAATTTGATAAATAGGTTGCAGTTAATCACTGTATGTTTCAGGTTCCGACGTTGTTAATAGACGTACGTGTGTTGTTGTACACACATGAAACACAATATGCGAGGCGTTTCTTCGATAATAGAATTTATTGACTCGTTGCTGAAATAATTAATTTGAGATAGAGTTATGTCAATACAAAAAAAAACGCCCATTCCTTTTATATCAATTTACTTCAGTTTTAATAATTTGTACCTCTACGATACCGTTCATAAAGTTCGTAACGTATGAGAAAATGTTTTATTATTAAACGAAAACCAAAAGATACTTTTGATTTTTTAGAGATATTGTAAAGTTCCGTGTGTTACAGACATCGAATGACCCTGTATATTATTAACTGTCCTATATATTTGGCCTTAACTAAGTTTATTTTTGAGCACACTTCCACTTTAATAAAAACACTTAAGCAATACTCAGAATTACCTGTAATTTAGTTTTAATTTTATCGTAACGTCAGAACCATTAGTAAATAGGGTATTTAAAGTTGTCGAGGTTGCGTAACAAACAACTTTTTTTCCCCCTACTCTTTGCATAAAATAGGTGACACAAGAATTATGTAATAAGCGCCGGCCTTGATAAGTAAATAATAATAGGTGATTACCGGAGGATGGAATTTTTAGATTTTAGATAATCGAGTTCGATCAGTGGTGCGCAATTGTGTAAGCAATGATTCATTCTCGATCATGGTGATTTGCTAAAACATCCTTCCTCTAAATAACGATTTACCAGGGGACAGGTCAAGTTCAGACTGTTACATGGAAACACACATCATATTAGTTATCTCATCTCATGACGTAACGTACGCAGGAAACTAAAAGGGTAACTTTTGTTTCAAAACTCGGCAAGTTAAAATTAAATTAATTAACAAGCAGTCGTTAATTGCTAGCTGTAGTAATAGATTACGTTTTAAATTAAACTTAAATTCGCCAAAAGCTTCACATAACAGAAACCCAACATAACCCAACAAAATTTTCGACATTTTGGAATTACGTCAAAAAAGGTGTCTCCGTTTTGTTGGCCGTGACAGTATTAAATGTGTGAATAACAAAAAGACTTCACGTCACGTGTTACATAAAAATGTTTACACACTGTATATTCTTCAATGTTTTAAAGTAAGTTTTTAAAGTAGAATATGCAAGCTTAAATCGCCAAAAGCTTGATACAACAGAGACTTTGGTTGATAATAGAAAATATTGTTCTGAGAGTGGCATGAATACTGGGGTTTGTCTCGACACCTAGTTAACCTTGACTTGGAGTTCAGGCCAGGCTCAACCGTTTGCATATCTATGTGGCAGTAAATATGTAACGGCAATGGATTCTTCCTTTCCAAAATTAAAATTGACCCTTGAGGTACACCATGTTTAACCAAAAGTTGGCCTGATGTTTTTTTTATTATAGTATACAAATTGAGTTCTTTTATTCAAATAGGACCTAATTAATTCAATGCCCCCAGCACTGACATCAAATAGTAGTAGGTCATGTTCAGTGCAGTCAAAAGCTTTTCACAAATCACAAAATATGGATAAAAAATATTCTCCCTCTTCAAAAGCGTTTAATGTACAAGACGAAGTCAAGCAAGGCATTTTTGGTAGAGAGTTTCTTGCGAAAACCAAATCGTTGAGGACTAAATAAGCCTCGGATTTCAATAAAATCCAACAATTGTTCCTTTATAACTGTTTCTAATACTTTAGAAAATATTGGCAAGATCGATATGGGTCTGTAATTTTCCATTCGTGATATATGTATTGGCTTTCTTAAAAATTGAGATTACTTTAGCAAGTTTGAAAGTGTCAGGGAAAATTATTTGTCTTAAACTGCGCTATCTACCTGGGGGGTTATTCTCGAACTGGGGAGCAGCGATCGCTCCCGAAAATGACGTCAAAATGACGCATTTCTCGAAAAGTTTGTATAGGTTTATATGAGAGTCTACGTCATTTTGACGTCACTCCCCAAAACGAACCCTCTCCCTCGTTTCGAGAATTCAGGCCCTGAAAGGCAGCAAATTGTGCGAGTGACTTTGACGTTTCTCCAGCACCGCCGGCAAAGCTCTCGGAGAAGGGAGGTCTCCACGAAATTCCAAAAACAAAGGGCGGACAAGTTGAATAAAATAAAAGTCACCAGCTGAGCACACTTGTTTCTATTTAAAACGCTCAAAATATTGGTCAAGATAAGCAAAAGGTTAACTTACAAAAGTTTAGCACGACCCCAGACGAGCTCCAAAGATTCGAACACGAAAAGTAATTAAATAAAATTTGTTATCAGGCGAACAATCAGATTAGAATTTAACCGATAAACAGATCTGCTCCTCGTTCACACTACGCCTTAAAGTAAATCACGAAAAGCACTTAGCTATCAAGCAAATAAAATAAATAGCAACGTCAGATGGGTAAAACTACCACTGGAAGCTTAATAGAAGAAAGATGCGCGTTACGAAACAGCCAGCACGTCCACACGAAATGGCCGGTAGAACCTACCTGTTCTCTGTTCCAAAGACAGGCTTTCGAAAAGCTATTTAACGAGCTTGAAATTTACTCAGCGTACACTTGAACAAATCACGGAGTAAATTCCGTTTCCGACTTCCTTCACAGATTCACGTGAAAGGCAGCACAAAGATCGTAGTCACAAATAAAGAAATCTAGCGACAAAGTGTATACGACGCGCAAAGCTGCCCTCTTCCAACTATACGCTGAGACGGCGTCGTTACGGGATGAAATCATTTTTAGCCGGGCGACAGAGTGAAATAGAGAGATACTGCAGGACTAAATAACAGCGTAGGGTTTAGTGGCGTAATATTGAGAAATATGGAAAAGGTCACGTAGGCCAAGCCTGGCTGTTTTATTCCTACACAAATACAGGGCGATCGGCAAATATATGAATAACTTAAATGGATTTTTCAAACGTAACAAAACATTCATTTACCAGTTTCGTAAGGGGTAACGCAGTAATAAAGAAACATATTTTAAAAGTTCCCAAATCAGACCATAAGCATCTTTGAACTTACCGTTGTTGAGCGCTCTTATTGTATCCCTCATCTGAGCCACTGAAATTTCATTAACTGGAACACATCCCCAGTTGAGGAAATAACTGAAGTACAGACCGGAGACGTGACCGAACTTGTATCGATATTACTTATGCCATCCAATATATTTTGAACATTTTTTATAAAGCCGATAACATATCATCTACTGCAGTGTTTTTCATTGCATTGCTTCTTTTAGAATTTATTATTTTCCAGGAGAATATAGTATTAATATTTAATACAAAACTGTTATACGCACTCATTTTTTCTGTTTAATAAATGTTATATAGGGCCTATAGTTCAATAGGGCCCCCCTAGAGATATATAAAAGTATCATCTTTTATTATATATGGCAAAAGAAGAAAAATTAATTAAAGTAATAAAGCCAGAAAGTGAAACAAACATTGAGAGATGAGAAATGAAGAGGAAGAGGAAAGTTGCGGAGAGGAAAATGAAAAATGAAAAGAAGATGACGGAAAGAAGGATAGAGAAAGAATTCTGGATAATATGGGAAATGATGTAGAGTTGAAAAACAAAAGAAAAAACAAACTTACAGAAGTATAAGAGAAAAATAGAAGAAATATTCAAAAGAAAAGGGACAGCAAGGGAAACGGCAAAAGAAGAAGAAAAAGATAAAAGAGCGAAGAAATTAGAGCGTATTCAAGTTAAAGAAAGAAAATAAGCTAAGAAGAGAATCAAAATATGAAGAACAAAAAAGTAGAATAGAAAAATGAACAAAGAAAAAATAATAGGAAGAAGTGAGAGCCAAATTGGAAAGTGAATGACAAAGAAAACATCAAAAAAAAAAACGATAACACCAAAACAAACTAGAGTCTGGAGAAAGAGTATTAAAAGAGAGACTAGAAATTTGTAAAAAGGTAAAGAGCAATCAAAAATAAGGAAGGGAATGAAAGATTGACGAGAGCAAAAAAGGTACACAGAGAGAATGAACAGAATGTTTTATACATGTTCTCAACAGTATCAACAGTATCCTAACAGTTTTATTGTCTCCATGCCGTAAAGAGGCGAAAGATTTGGGGCCGTGCATTGACCCCTGTAATCACCAGATTTAAATCCTTTCTTTTTTTTGTAGACAAAGCAGCTAGTACATTCCGCTCTAGTAAATAATCCGCACGAATTAACAAACCATTATTTACACAATTAATTGCAAATTTTCACCCTTACTTCTTAGGCAATTCCAGTTATTTTAGAAATTACTAATAATTACGTCGCGCGAAAGGAACAACTCAGACTTCCGTTCACAGTCGTTAAACGTGCAATAAAACGAAATTGAGATGTGTCAAGGTTGCATTGTGTGCAGGCAAGTAATTAATAAAATATTAATTATAAAATTTATAGTCCTGTTATACTGCTGCGTTTATAAAACGTTTCTACACATGGTTTCATTTTGTCGAGTTAATTAACAGTCACCCTGTATTGTTGCAGTTGTTCAACTTTTATTTTGAGTATTTTAAAGTAAATTCGGTTTTCTTTCTTGGACTTCTAATCTCAGTTTCTGTTTGGTTTTCGTCGTTCATTGTTATTAACATAAAACTGTAGGTAGCTTTCACTTTTGCAGAAACTTGTAATCGTTGGTGGTAATTAAATGTTGCAATTATGCGGACGTGGGAACGGCGTTGAGTGTGTGATTAATAATTAAAATTCAAAATTACTATTGAGAAAGTTAATTTTTATAACTTATTATTAGGAAATGTACAGGATGATTTTAGAACGCTGCACATGGCTTAGGCTGCTTAAGTCTTAATCTGAGCGCAGATTGAATCTTAAGATGTTGTTTAAACGATTTAAACGTATCCAAGAGAACGTCGTTAAGTCAAAATTTCGTTTGAAAATTTTGGAATCAATGTTAGTGATTTTAATAATTTCATATTTCGTTTGTGGAATCTGGGTTTAATCATTTAGGGCCAGGTCTTCAAACATTTGAACCATGGTGCAGTTCTGAACTTGGTTCTAACCATAGCAACATTTGTTGATGATAGATGATAGAACCAAGTTCAGAGTTGAACGACGTTTGCGCAACCGGCCCTTACCGTCAAATTTATTTGGGTATAAGCTATAGATACGTTGAACCAATATATTTCTAGAGTATCTGCAGCTTCCGCCCTGGTACATACACACAAGCATAAAATCATCTCATGTATCTACGGCTTGCTGATACTACGTGCGGTAACCCGGTTAATGAGCAACGTAAAACCGGAGGGACTAGGCCCGGAGTTCGCTGACCGACCGGAGAAATAACTGTACCGGTCTAGCGCCCGAGTATGTGTTATTGTGAAACTAAATTCCTATAACATTATTACCCGGCGTGTGCTTAATTAATGGTACATTTCGCTTTTTACTCAGTCGACGTCAACCCAAACTAACTATGTACCTACGTTCAGAATATGTCCAGATACTCTCTAATTTATGGAATGATTTAAGTACATCCGCAGACGTTAAAATACTAACACAAGTAGATTAGATTTTTGTTTGTTTATTCTTTGTGAATTGATTCCTAGGAAAAAGTTTATAAGGCTTACTAGTAATAAAGCCAAAGACGAAATAATAACAGTAAGTTAATTTAATCACACGTTATTAAGCGTGTGGTAATTATAAATTTATTGTTAGTTCCTTTTTTGTTATAATTTTTGTGACGGAACATAGCATTTCCACAGTTATATGTCAAATGGAAGTCTCTTTAAAAAACAATCCGGTAGCGTAAACACGTAAACCTGGAAGTGGACTGCGACATAAATCAAAGAATGCAGTAATCTCCCAATTATTATCTTATGGAACTGCCAATTTATTCTAAAAAGAGACTTTCATCTAATTCCTTATAAGATTACCGCCGCGCACGAACTTACCATAAATTTCGAACTATAAGAGCTATTGAGTTACTGACTTTAAAATAATCTAAGGCAAAAGGAGGTAGTAGAATGTCGTAGCTAATTTCGTTTATCCTCTTTCCATCTTTAAGAATCTTTTCACCTATTAGATTCAGAAAATTACCTTTGCATTCGCAAATTTATCGACATACAGGGTGATTCTTGAATAGACCGAAATCACAGAACATGGAAAAACATTATGTAGTTACTTTAGTTTTCCACAAATAATTTAATGAAATTTTGTAGGAGGCACGGGGGAAATGAGAGCTTCAGTGCTGTAATAAATATTTTCCTAAAGGACTCAGTTGCTGAGAGTACCTCAAATAAGGTTATATCTATTTATTTAATTTTATTTAATTTGTCTAAACTTAGTCCTTTTAAATTATATTTAATCTATCCTGTATTACTTAACGTTAATCACTTGACTGTAAACTTTATACTTAATTGCCGAACTTAATTAATCTAACCTTAACTTTACTTAACTTTAAATATTCTAGGGGTGGATTTACAGAAATTAAATCAAATATTTAATTGCGAATTAAACTAATTATGATTAAGTTGCCATAAGAATTACATTCCGAAATGTCAAATTAACAATGTCATTAAAATTTGATCGCAATTAATGTTTCTGTAAACTGGGCCTTATGGCCATTTGCACCGCTTTTTTAAGCAGAGGTTAAATTTAAGTCGTGTTTAGAATGTGATATTAAACGTAGATCCAACATAATGTAAGGCGCATTTTAACTGACATTTAAATTGAAGTTTAAGCGTCAATTAGATGGTGATTGATATTATGCTATCATGTATTCACGATTGTTATATTCTAAACACGTCTTAATTTAATCTATGATTAGAAATGCGGTGCAATCAGGCATTAGTCTTTTTAACTTTAATTAATCTAAGTCCTTTTAAACTTTAAACTTAATTAATCTAACTTAGGGGAGGGTCTGGCCCGAGGGGTCAGCCCTGGCTCGTAGAGTCACTCGCTTGGCTTTTCCTCCGCACTTCTAATTTACTAGTCACTATCCGACACTTACTCACTCACTATTCGACAATTACTACTCTTACACTGCTACCTACATGACTGCTCCTAATTACTTGACTATCTGAATATATCTGCTCACTATCACTGCTTCTTCACTATTAGTGCTACATTTTTACTGCTTTACTAATTACCTGCTTCTTGACTATCTATCTATGCTACCTGCGGGTTGGTCTCTTATATTTTATACATTTCTAAATCTAAATCTACGTCATAATCGGTTCTTTTGCCCTGGTGGCTGGGATTCGGTCCAAGGTACAAAGTTCTCAAGGTGTCAGCATCAATTAACCCTTGCCAAATTTGTTTCTTACAAACGTTCTAATTTCCTCAATCTTAATTGGCACATGTAAACTTACACGCTTACATTTCGCAGAGCTTGCATAATGAAATGCAAGCATGTGTAACGCGGCTGTCCTACTAATTGTCAATGGATGCTGATCCTGCATAATTTTGAAATGCACACAATTGCAATAATTACGAAACGAATTTTAATTTACTTATTTTCCCAAATAATGACATCGTGACAATATGACACCTTTAAATCGGATATTGTGGTGCCTCAACACAGATTGAATAGATGTCATTATGCCAGTAATTATTATGCAGTCAAGTTTTTCAATAAACTACCACCTAATATAGGTATGTAAAAAATCATTGCCACAATTTAAATCTATCATCAAACAGTATTTGATAACGCATTCCTTTTATTCCTTCGAGGACTTTCTTCACCGTTCTTATGTCTTTTAAAATACCTACACGTATTGTCTATTATGTGATTGCACCTTCTTGTATAACTTACATTGTTTTTTATACCTATGTTTGCCCTATATGACGTGTGAAATACTTTTGTATTTATCACAAATAAATTATTACTATTATTATTATTTCTTATTTCAAATGATGCGATATTAATTTGGTTTTGATTCGAACTGAAATTGATTTGGTTGTGAACTTAAATAAAACTGAGCAGATTACGATTTTTGGTTTGGCTGTTTTCTTTTTAAATTTATTTATGTATGTCATGTTCTATAAAAATACTTTTACTATTTTTCTTATGTTTTATTTAGATAGCTGATCTGTCATTAATTCGGCTTTTATCTGAACTAAAAGAAATTTGGTTTTGATCTGAACTAAAATAGATTTGGTTTTGATCCGAACTAAAAATTGATTTGATTGTGAACTTAGATAAAACTGAACCGCTTTCGATTTTTGGTTTCAAAACTTTATTCGTTCACGTCTGTCACGTGCAAAAAGAAACCGGTACTTTTTCTTATTTTTTATTCAGATAGCTGATCTGACATTAATTTGGTTTTTATCTGAGCTGAAGGGGATGATTTGGTTTTGATCCGAACTAAAATTGATCTGATTGTGAACTAAGTTATAAACCAAAGTTTAATTTTCATTAATGAAATTCCCTTTTTTTTCGGAACACGCTTTATAGTCACTATATTTTTGAATTTAATTCGATCAACGTCTGGTGCGAACTCATGCACCACATCGAAGCTTTTTCGTGTTGCAATTTTTCGTTTTTGAGAATTTCAATCTTCCCGCCGAATTTTAAATTGTCAACTAGATGATGTGGTCGGGTTGCTCTCTTGTTTTGATTGACACACAAACTGATCTTAATAAAATTTCTTCACAAAAATCAACAATAAAAAATATTCCCATGTGTCACTAATATTATGAATGGCACTGTACATCGAAAACGAAGCATTTTAGGCCACTTGTTTATAGGAACTTTTTTATTTAGAATCGGCCGCTTCAATTTTTTTACAATCATTAAATTATACCCTGTATATTTTTTATCTGACACGAAAAGGTTTGGTTGTGATCCGAACTAAAATTGATTTAGTTGTGAACCGAGACTAAATTGAACAGCTTTCGATTTTTGGCCGTTTTCATCTAAAAATGGTTTCAATTTATTCTGGTTTTTCTTGAGTTACAAATGGACAAGAACGCAAAATTTTCTACTAGATCTGGTTGGGGGGTTGTTTTGATTAACGCACGAGTTTTTAAACTAAATTTGGATTCTATTAAAAATTACATTTTTGTTTTTTTATTATTTGCTTAAAAATATTATACGAAATGTCAAGAAATATGCAAAAAATCTTGATTTATTAAATTTAAATCAATGATTTTTTATTGTTTTAAAAATATCGTGATTTTTATCAACACTGGTTGCAACTCTTCGTACGTGTACGCAATATAATAAATATAAACAATAACTATGCTCGCATGTAAGTTCACTGTAACTCATAGTTTAAGCGCGTGAAGAATTTCCGACTTTCTATTTTCGTGACTAAACACTATGTTATTAACTTATTAGCAATGCAAAAGGAATTTAAATCTTTAATCAATTGTGTGTAATTCTAATAATTATAAAAGCGTAAAATTAAAAAACCACTTGCAGTCAATTTATTAATTATTATGTTCAGCAACACGGATCATTTTTTAAATGAACACTAAAAAATTGGTGAGATGTTTGTTTAAATAGACGCTAATTTAACCAACTTCGTATCTCTTAAGATCGCATGGTTAGGCTCGAAAAACGGACACCCTGTATGCCTATTTAAACATTTTTGTCAACTTTATAAATAAATACGTGTATCGTATAAACACATCTACAAATAAAGATGAAAGCAATAATATAATTAACCGAGATTTTTCAATTTCTTTTCCAATATGAAGAGATCACAAATCATTAATTGGTAGATTCATCGGTGTCAATGTTCCAGCCAATGTATTCAACCAGCCTCGGCAGTAATTAACGTTAAAATGCCACAAAAACGAAACATCTACCCAACCATAACGAAACAGACACAGGATAAGCATCGCCATCAAAGTGCTCTTCGCATTCAAATTCGTTAAATGCAATCAATAGTCCGCAAGTAGACCGTCCGCGGCATGCTGGTTGCATATCAAACAGGCGTTCCTCAAAGTAATTTATTACCCTTCAAGACCTCCTGCGGCAATTATATACTGAATTATGGGGGAGTATTAGCAATTTACACCAGGGGCTTTAGTACTTTATGCGTAATCAGAATTTAACAACAAATACAATATAATTAATGAAATTAATCTGCGTTATCAATATCATCCCGTGAAATGCCCCCACAGACGTGCCGTCATGCTTGCAGTGTTGCTTGAAGAATCATAAAATTGCCTGCCATCTTTAGATTTGGACTCTATTCATTTTTCGTAATAACTCTGCAACTGTGTAAATTAATTATATGTACAGTCTTTTCCAAATGAATTCGTCCAATTCGCAATAAAGTAGGGCATTGAAAAAAAACACTTGTTTTAATACATTTGGAAGGCAGTGTACATCCTTATACATAAAATTATGTGGAGAGGGTGTTTACATATACAGCGTTACTATTATTATAATGCATTGTGTACCTGGGCTATGAATTTGCAACAAAATTCATAAGTACTAAAGGGCTGCAATGAGTAATGTAATCTTGTTGTTTCAGCGGTGGACCTAGATTTGTGTTCAAGCAATGTACAAGATGCCTTTGTTATTGCGGTGGAACAACAGGCCAGGGAGCGCTTGGAGAGACTGTCGGCGCTCAAACGGGTCACCCCCGTCGACATGACAAAGCTTTCACAACAGGTATGATATTTACACTTTATTAAGACTATTTCATTGCTTTGTTTTCGTGCAAGACATGGCTCGCTTCTATCGAAAAAAAGGAACATGTTGCAAAATGTGTGAACTTTACCCAATCTTATAGTATAACTGTAAAATGTAATAGAAACAGTTCATTGAAGGTAAGATTGATTCCCTTCTGAGAATTTGAACTTGTGATTACGTGCACGTCTTCGGATTGGAGTTGACGAAAAGGCAAAAGTGATAATTCATTAAAATATGACCGGCGTGCCTGAATTCCTTTTCACTAATTCAAAGAAGCTGAGAAAGTTCGCTTTCATTCAGTACGATATCAATTATGCATGGCGCAGATGTATGGGAATTTGCTACTTGAATCAAGTTTCTTGTTTCACTCGTAACTTACCTCTTTCCTCTTAAATAGATCAAAATTTCTGCAAGTTTTGCACCGTGATCGTTTATTAAATAAAGTGTTATTGTATTTATTGGGAAAGTATTTTGATCACTTCAAATTCTTTCAAAAGCTCTTCACGTTATTTGATTTCAAGTGTCGTGATACAGTGAGAAAGAAGTTCATTCGAGTAAACGTATGGTGCGTATGTACAAGTGGAGTTTAAAAAAAATACGAATTTCTGAAGGCTGGTGGAAGGTAGAACGAGGAACAGTATATGTATGTATGTATGTGGCCCCTCATAGTCCAGGAAACGGATTCCTCAAAGAGAGATGAGATAGGTCAGGTTTCTATGTTTACATGCTTCATTTACGGCACTCAAGGGCAACTTTTGTGTGCCGGCGCCAGACCCCGAACTTTACACTTGACACATGAATTTTTAAGAAGTGGTTTCTTAGAAATGCCTCGAACATGGGAGGACGGATACGTCACTGCTCATTATAAAACATGACGGCACTCCACGCGATGGAACCTGTGATGGAAGAAAAACAAAGAAGGGCCTTTATGCGATAAAAAAAAGTTACTCAGGGCTCTGGGAATAGAAACAGAACGTTTTCATAACTTAAAATTGAAACGTGTAATGTTTAAAGTGGTTCTACTTGAAATTTATGGAAAAATATGTTAATATTCCAAATGAAATTAAAAATTAGGATGACTATAAATAGCTTATAAATTAATTAGCAATGCAAGGATTATGGACTTTCTCCGTCATGGTGAAACGGAATTCGGTCTGATCAGAAAAAGTTATTTTTTAATAAATTAACATCAAAGTGACCTCTTTCTTTTGGCTTCTAACTGTGGAGTATAAAATAAGCCGTTAGATAAACTACGTAGGTGACAAATAAATTTGAGGAAACTTGTTTAAAAAATGTTCTTAAATAATTCTTATTATTAACAATATAAAAAAAAATATGTATACATCTGTATTTAATTAGCTTGAAATCTCTACGTTTACTTCATTTTCTTGCAACACATTCTCATACGTCTGCATGATTTCTGCCAGTTTCCAGTTTAGAAAGCGAAAGCGTCTAAGTAAGCCGGTCGCAGCCGTACTGGCAATATTGGCTAACCAGCAAGCACGTCTCCTCGACAAGATTTTAAGCTATAGCCGTTAACAGGCCTTTTAGGCCCATAGCTTTGTAATTTGCCTCCAAACTTTTCTGTTTCTTGCTTTCTTCTTCCAACTGTTTATATGTTTCTCTTCTAAATCTGCCTGAGCTGCCTCCCTCCATCTTTTTCGCGGTCTTCCTCTCTTTTATTTTCCTTCTGATACTTTTGCCGTTCTATGATCCGCCATTCTTTCGAGATGCTTTTACTACCATATCTATTTTCGGCGCTTTGTATATATGATAAATCTCCTGGTTTCTTTTTCTTTCATATCCATATTCCGTTTTTTTCCCCTCCTACTACCCTTCTGATTATTTTTCTTTCCCACCTCATCAACATTTCTTGCGTCTTATTATTTCGGCATGTTCTCTTCTTTCCAAATCACCTTTACTAGCTCCCACATTTGTTTATTATAATTTCACCTCCATATTTTATATTGTCGCTACGATTCCGTTCTGAGCCGGACTCTTGTTTTTCAAATTTTTTAACATTTCATCAAATTCTTCTCTTGTTGGCTCAGTATTACCATTTTCATTTTCTTATAATTACTTGCACGTCGTCTTCGTCATTCCCTTCCTCTTCAGCCACATCTACATTAAGTATTTCGTAAAAATATTCTTCCCTTATTCTCTCTTCTTCTCCAGTTGTCTCACCTCTCTTATCTTTTTTATATACACCATGTGTTTATGTTTTTGTTTTCCTTTTTTCATTTCCCTATAAAAATTCCTTACTTCTTTCCTGTGGTAGAATCCTTCTACTTCTTTAACTTTGCGTTCGTTCATAGCTCTCTCTTTTTCGCCTGTTGATTCTTTTGACTTTTGCCCGCTGTTTGTTATCTTTATCTCTTTCTTGATTTGTTACCTCCGTTTCCTTTACATCCCACCAGTTCGGTCGGTTCAGCTGGATGTTGCTCTTAAACTTGCAATGAAACGAAATTGAGATTGTGTGGAAGCAAGAAGTCATACTATATTATTATAGTGCACGTTATACTGCTGCGTTTATGAAACGTGGCTTCATATTTCGTATGCATTGCCGTAGCTTGATTTTGGGGTATTAACTGTTGAGAAGAACACTTTTCGTGCAATCTGTGACATCGATTCTTTTACGCAATTCAACCTGTATAATGAGTAGTCTGTCTTTTCATGTTCATGTCGTTTCAGTTGAATCAACAAACGACGACAAACGAAGATTTGAACGGTTTCATCAACAACTCACCGATCTACGTTACTTCTTTGACTGCCACCGAAAATATAAACAACAACCCCACCGTAAACAAGTCGGGAAACGTCGTAGGGAGCACCACCGTCGTATCCGCCAAGGAAGTCGTCGCAACGCCGCCGACCGCCGCCGCCGCCGTCAAATTACTGCCCGCGAATCATATAAACGGACACGAACCTAGTAGTGATTTAATTTTAACGCAACAATTCGGAGACAGCGGTAAACACAGTGGTAGCAGGTTGCCGAACGATGTCCACATCTGCGCCACGACACCCACCGACCACCTGCAGAAAACCAAATCGGCGGATAACTCGACAGGTCAAGTGTTGGACGTGAGGAAGCTCGGTGATAGGAGGTCGTCTTCGCCTTTCCAGAATGGCAGAACTGAAATGCTTATAGGTGCTGATGACAATAAGCTGAAAACTACCGCCATCGTTGAGAGCAATAACAACAAATTAGGTCTAGATACTGAAACTACTCGGTAAGTGTTCGTAATCAAAACAAACTTATTTTCGAAAAGGCAACTTGCCAACAAAGTTTCATTAATGAGTTAAGTTAAGCAATACCTGAGTTGGGTTATTCACTCTTTACCTGTACGTCTTAATTATGGCCTACAACAAAAGCCCAAATTTTGTTGTTCAACAAGTACGGCATACTTCCCAAGTCTTTCGCCCCTTTAATTAAAACAGAAAAGACTGTTTCAAATGCTATCATCTATTGACTATCGTTACTACAAACATCCAAAATATGCTATAAAAAATTAACAATTTATATTTTTTCTCGTTGAAGACGTGAACTAAAAATTTAGTTTCTTTGATACACGTGTTTGTAATTTAGGCAATTAAAAACGAATTAATAAATTGCAGCCGAAAACGTGGTTTGTTAACTAGCGCTTAAAAATACATAATTTTAGGATGTAGGCAAATTAAAATTCCTAAATAAGTGGAAACGTGACTGCACAATCAACACAATGACCTCATTCACTTGGCCAAAATACTTCTCGGACTTTTCTGATTTCTCAGATTTCTGATCTCAGGTACGTGCAGGTAGAATGAATACAAAGAAAAATTCTTTGAAATTCTTTAGAGCCGAGTTCATCTCAGATTCCTTTTCCATTTCGAAATTATTAAATCCATTCCAAATAAATGGCTACAAAACCAGTACCAAAGTATATACATTTATTTTACTGATATGATTCGTGGAAGTACAGTGTTTTTTTTTTTAATAACCAATTGACTGCCAGGTAAGTCGTTATGTACATTAATGAATCTTCTTTCGACAATAAGAAACCGACAAAGATAAACGGTCCAGATGATTGCAGCCGCCACTAAATCGAAGCAGGTGCCAATATTCCCGATTAAATTGCACCTTATCGTTCGGCCAGGCATAAAATTATGTATAATCGCGAGGGGCTTCTGGTTTATAAATTTTCAATTGAGTAGTAAAATTCCACGAAATTTATTATGTATTTTCGTTTTTCTTTAAATGCTTCTGGGAAAATAGCCTCTATACGTATTCCATAGTTACAATTTTATTTAAATCATCAGAATTTGTAAAACTGAAAAAAAAAGGTGAGAAGTTAGCAATAAAATTCCAGCAATAAAGTTATAAAATTTCAAAACGCTGTCGCCGCTAAAATAACGATCAGAGATCAATAATATTTAATCCATTGCAAAGAGTATAATGTGTATGTTCTCATTGTACCAAGAAATTGAAAAAAATATTTGATATTAAGTAGAAATCACCATTTAAACCAGCATGAGTCCATTATCCATGTAAAACACTAAACAATTTGTTTTCAATGAAAATTTTCATGCAGTCATAAAGTAAACATCCAAATCTGTTCAATAATGCCTTTGGAAAGTTTTAGCCGGTCGATTTTAATTAACTACAAATTAATTAAAAGTACACTTTCACGGTCATATAACAATAGTCACTTTAGATGCTTATATCTCATTAACCAGCATCTGCATGAACATTTTCTTTACAGAATATGAAAGTTCACGTCGAAATCTTGCGTTTCAAGTGAAGCCGGTTGATTTGAAGTAACCAGAAATTAATTAAAAGTGACGTTCACAGCAATAAAACAATACAAACTTTAAATGTTCATATCTTATTAACCAGCATCTGCATAAACACTTTTTACAGAATATGAAAATGCACATTGTGCCTTCCAAAACGATGCATGTTTTCCAGAAAACCTGAGAAGATATGAGCCTTGAGAGATTGCATTGTTTTATGAAGCTTTTTTTTCGTCAGCTCCAGTCTGCAAATCGATACCGTTCACAATTATAGAGGCTTCCTAAACGCAACACTTCCGTATCATCTGTATTTCAAATCTTACAAAAAAATATAAAAAAAGTTGCCGTTATTCTTGTTGCAAAATTCCAAATACTCTTCGCCAGTACAAAATGAAAGAGACCTCGACGTGTACTTTCATATTGTGTAAAGAAAATTTTTATGCAGGTGCCGGTTAATGAGATATGAGCGTTTAAAGTTAGTACTGTTTTATTGCTGTGAACGCCACTTTTAATTAATTTCTAATCAACCGGCTAAAACTCGGAGTTCACTTGAAACGAAAGATCTCGACGTGTACATTGTGTGTAAAGAAAATGTTTATGCAAATGTTGGTTAATGAGATACAAGCGTCTAAAGTGACTATTGTTATATGACCGTGGAAGTGTACTTTTAATTAATTTGTAATTAATTAAAATCGACCGGCTAAAACTTTCCAAAGTAATTATTAAATAGATATGGACGTTTACTTTATGACTACGTGAAAATTTTCATTGAAAACCAATTTTTTAGTGTGTTACATGAGTAATGATTCATGCTGGTTTAATTAGTAGTTTTCAACTTAATGTCAAATACTTTTTCAATTTTTTGGTACAAGGGGAATGTACACATTATACTATTTGCAATTGATCGTTATTTTAGAGGCCATAGCGTTTTGAAATTTTATAACTTTATTGCTGGAATTATATTGCTAACTTCTCATCGGTGAAAGATAAAGATGTAGTTTTAAACTTAATAATAGTGACAATATGTAGTCTTAGTTTCCATTTACTCAGATTAGGCTAATCGTTTAATCACTAGCGGTAAAGCAAATTTTAATTTGAATTTTGTTTTTCTTTTACTTCCTACTACTTCACTCCTACTTTCTCTATTGCCAGTCTTCTTTTATCCACATTAAGGCCTAGTTTTACAATCGTAGAATAAGAACGGAAAAACTGTTCGCCGAAAATCCTTTAACGTTCCTCCATATCTACGTCACACCTACGTCCTACGTCACGTTATTCTAAGAATAATGCTTATCCGACGATTGTAAAATGGGGCCTAAGAGTGTGTTCGTATTCTACTCTCCTGGATACTTTTGGGTAATATTCCTTTTCTCTCATATAAATAATTTTGTATATTTCGGTTTTTATTTTATTCTTTACAAACCCAACCTTAATATCGCAGCAATCGTAATATTCCTTGATTTATGGTTGTTTTTCGATAGATTCCATTTCTGATTTTATGTCTGTTTTTTCCTTCTGAACAACTTCACTTCTAAGCTGTGGTTCCTTGTTTTCCAATCTCATCACTTGATCGATAATACCAAACAGTTGCTTCTTTGCTCTTCTTTGTTTATATATTTGACCATTTTTGTCGTCACTTCTTCATGTCCAAGTGCTTTCCCTACCTTCATCCTTTGCAATGCTTCTTCCAGCTCATTCATTGCTATTTCTTATATGTATTTGATTTTGGTTTTCTGTACCTACATGCACTGTGTCAGGGACTCGAGTGCAAGCTACAACAGAGTGGTAGCTTGGATCAAGACAGTTAATTGTTATTTATGTACCAAGGTGGCAAAGTGGCACTTTGTCGAACGCGTTTGTAAATTGCGACCCAAGGCGAAGCCGCGGCGAGCAAGCAAACGTGTTCGACAAAGACAAACTATAATAAGTTTTAAAAATCAGAAAATGTCACCAAGAGCACTACTACAGCAGATACGGGAAAAAATTTGCGATCTGGGCATCCAAATATATACATCTCATTATCAGTATCAAAAATCACCATACTACGAAGGGATTTCATATTATAATACAGGGTTGACTGACAATAATTGTTCCGACAATACGCAATTCAAATTCAATTAAATTTACAACAATAAAAATGGTTTCATGATTCTTATAGAATCTTGGAAATACCACGTGATCACAGTGATGACGACATAAACATCAGACTGACGTTACATACATGTGACATAACAAGAATTAGGTTATATTACGGTGTAACTTGACAGTCAATGTCAGCAACGGACAACAAGAATTAAGTTGTGTTATGGTACGACTCACGACAGTGAGTGACGAGTGGTGTGGTCACGATCCGTGATCTTGAGGTTTCAAACAATCGTTGTTAAGAAAATAATGTGTGTCCAACAATTATTGTAGTATTGTAGTCCTGGGTGGCTGTGGAATCAAAATAAACGTCGATTCTTACTCCGTATCGCTGAATTGACGTCGATTTTTTTGTCGGTACATTTGTCACTCACCCTGTACATTTTTTTTTACAAAATAGGCACCTCAATTGTCGTACATAATTTGAAACACATAAGTATACTTATTGCTTTCTATTATTTTATGATATAATATCAAACTATATTTCTGTGTATTATTGATTATTATTTAAGAAATATACAAAAAACACGTTCATGTTCTGCCTATGTTTATCAAGTTATTCAAAACTCACAATATACTATTTCATAATTGTAAAACAATAGAGTTGTATGTACTTACACATGCATACAAGCGGCCAGGTAATATTAGGTAAATAGTGACGTGTACGGACGTGTGTGTCGCATTTGAAATATTTCAAAAAAAAAATAATAATAATAGGCTTGTACTTTGTAGTCCTACTTGGACTATTCTTCTTATACACTAGTACGGGCCTGATTATTAGTTGTCGTCAGGTAGGAATGCCCTTGTTACTTCTCAGGTCCATCGGACGTAAGTTTCGAGCACGCATTTCGATTTACGTGGCGGTCACACCGGCGCGTTCCCCCTTCGCCGTCGAAACTTACTTCTTGTGTACCTGCTTACACCCACTTGTTGTTCACTCTTTGGAAATTCAACGATAGCCAGTTTCTTTTAGACGGTCATGCGTTCATGGCCAAAGTATGCAAGGAATACTTACTCACTCACACATATGCGCAAGGCGACGGGTTTTTTTCGTAATTTTTCGTGATTTCCCGCTGTATTTTTGATCGCACTTTACGCACCGGACTTGTGATAAAAAAGTATTTTGCGTGCGATGCCAGTGTTCGGTGTGAATTAATTCGATGCACGCCGAGTCATAAGTGGAAGTTTAATTGACTCAAGTTATTCTTGGAACAGATACGTTTCGAAATGCGGATTTTAAAACATTATTGGTAAGAAACGATTTTATTTCACCTCTAGCTCTAGAGTTCTCTCTTTCGAATTTTTCTTTTTAAAATCTAAACTACATTTTATTTTTCTATCTAAATGAAACGAGTACCATCGAATGAGTTAATTTCGAGAAAATTACTTTTTTTATCATTTTATGTAAATATGTAGATACAAAAAGTAAATATTTGAGTTAATTCTCATAATGATGTGTAAGGATTCTCTTAATACGAGGGGAAATTCAGAAATTATCTATCCGTGAAGAAGAAGAGAGGGGGGGAAATAATTTAAACACTTTTATTTTTCAATATATTCTTCATTTAAGTCCACGCATTTGTGCACTTTTTTCCAAGTTGTTCTAACCCCCTTGAAAAAAAAATCTTTTGGAAGCTCCTGCAAAAAATTGTCTTCAATTGTCTTGTCCACAAATTCTTTTTAAGTCGTCGAAATAGGTCGAAGGGTGCCAGCTCTGGACTACGTGGTGGATGATCCAATTCAATTAAGCCAATGGCGTCGATAAATTCCTTAACTTTTCTTGCTTTATTCATCTTGTATCGTGCAAGAGAAAGATTTCTTTACAGAGCTTATGGGATCGTTTTTGGTCAAGAGCCCTTTTTAAGTTTTGAATTGTAGTTCGGTAAGCTTCTGCATTAACTGCCGAGCCTTTTGGCATTTCTTCAATTAGAAGTACCTATATCCCAAAAAATTGAAGCCATCAATATTCCTGCAGAACTTTGTTCTTTCTGTATCTATTGAATAGATTCTTGTTTTGTCCCTCAGTCCCAAAACTGTGCCCAAGTGTCATTAGCAGTGAAAATAGGTTTGGATTCGCCTCTAAAAAGGCTAAATTTTGCGCTGAAATTTTCTTTCTTTTTGTTCTGGCGCCAACAGCCTAAAAACCCAGCCTGTAGACACCGTAGACACTTTGCTAAAAAGGCCTAAAAGCTGAAGGTTCAGTCCTTCATCACTTTTTTTTACCGTTTTTGTAATTCCAAGGGCCTTCCACCTCTTGGATCGTTCAGAATGGATTCTGTACCCCAACGAAATTACTTTGACCAAAATTTGCCTTGGAAATATGATGGATAATAACGGTTATACACTGTCGTCTTTCTCTCATGAATATTTTTAGGTATTTCCCCTTCTTTAGTGAAAAATTTTGTTACACTTCAATGTTCTAACTTTAAATCACTCATTTTCCACTTAACAACTCCTATTTTGTATCAATGTATGTATCAATTCATAACTGTTAAGAATCAAAAGCGTAGTTCTATTGTTTCATGGCTAGTAGATAATTATTGAATCTCCCCTGTAGATATATTTTTAGAAATATGATGGGTATCGAAATGTTCTGTATTCTGTATGTATTGTTATCAGCATACATGAATCGTAATTATCACAGATCCACAGAAGACGTGAATCAGTTTTGCAAAAAGCTCTGTATTTACCAGCTTCGTGCAATACATACAGTTAGATACCAAGAATTAGGAAATTTGTTCTGACAGAATTTTCTCTGTCTCTTTTCTTTCATTTGGTCTTTAGCTTTTATCGTAATTTAATTCTCTTCTAACATTTCTTTTGACTATGCCTACTTGTTGCGTTATGTTACTGTTCGTTTTTATGAAATGGTCAAATCAGTTTAATTAGTTTCCTTCGACGGGGTGTTTCACTTAAAGTATACCAAAAGGAAAGAAAATTATTGTAAGCTAAAAAGTTCATGTAAACATATAATGCTTTCCATAGGAAATGCATCAACTAGAAGGAATGAAAATATTTCAACGAAACTTGATGCATTTGTCTTGAAAAAAGTATTTATGTATGATTATGGTTTTTGTGATGAAAATACTAGAGAAATCTACCTTGAATGCCGACGACAATTTGGACATTTACTTTGACACTGTTTTTTCGTATTTATTATAATTTATTTATTTAGAAACTTGTAAAATTGTTGAACTTTCAAAAAATCTTTTTTATCGATGACGATAACGAATGGAACGTGTGTTTACATGAACTTTTTTGCCTAGAATAATTTTCTGTACGACCTCTTTCCGTTTGGCACACTTTAAGTGAAACACCCCGTGCATTGCTTTCTGAAAATTTCTGAATCGTTTAGTCTATGTATTTCCAAAACTTTTTCTATTTTCCGAAACATTTTCCCTTTACAATTTGTAACTTTTTATTGGCACTTAGGATCTGAATACATGAAATTCTTTTAGGTTCAGCGCGTAAACTTTTTCTTTTCTTTTAATTTAATCAAAATCTACGAACGTTTTTGGGTGCTTTGCACGTTCGTAGATAATTACTTACGTTTATAAATAAATCAAAATAAAGGCTGCTCAAATTAAAATTCATTATTAGGATTGTCTTTATTTGCAACAATAGTGACCGTTTGTTTGTTTAGTTGAATTTAATATAAATTAGGTACCTATAATGGCCATACGTTTAAATACGTAGATCACAAAACAGTTCTTAACAATTTCACATTAATATTTAGTGTCGCTTCCTACGTTCAAACCTTCAAACCCCTGTATTTTATTAAACTCCTCCCCAATTTAACGTCGCTCGTATTTATAAGCTGTGTTTAAAAAAAAAATGAAACGCGTCATACAATGATAAACATGGAAAAACATTTTTTTGTGAAAATGCGAATTTAAAATGTAACATAAAAAATAACTTTGTAATCCTTTGTGCCACACATTCGTGCTTGGTTTTAAATGAATCCCCGTGTCATACGTGTCATTAAATCGGCCAAATTGAACTTGCTCCCGGTTTAAGAAGCGCACAAAATGTGTGCGTACGTTTTCAACTGAAAATGAAACTTATGGTATGTGATTTATGCATTTCGAAATTTACGTAATGTTTTGGAGCCTGGCCAGGACTATTTTCACAAGACTGCGAAAAAATCGTCTTGCCAATCTCCGCCGGAGTGAAACGCAATATTTTGGTGGCCCTGTTCGAAGACGATACGTAAGTTCTCTATAACAATAGACGTATGTGCGTGGCCGAATTTCAAAATTTTCATTAATATACCCAGTTGACTTGTGTTTAAAAAAAATGAGGATAATGTCTACACATACATATAGAACCTATAGCAAGTCAAATAAAAGTAACTAAAGATTTCCAATATAAAAATTTATATGAAAAATAAAATTAGAAAATTCGTACGATCTCATGTTTAAGTTTAGGAAACTGCAATAATTGTTAAATTATCATGTGTTCATTTAATATTCCGGTGGCCTTAGCAATGGAAATATTTTGTTTTCTAAAGGCATGCCGTAGAATCATCAGGAAATTTTATTATTACACCGAAATTCTATTCTTAAATTTTAATGAATTATAAAGCAAAATAAAACACCAAAAAGAAAAGTAACTGTAAGTACCTCCGCAGCTTCACTTCATCAGGGAACACAATACCGTTAAGAAGATAACGACTTCATTAAACAAAATGTAATCCGAGATTCCTTTACTGTTATGTGTTAAAGCAACTCAAATGAATGCCAGCGACAATTTGAATATTTGGAATGCCAAGAGTTTTTTTTTTCAGAAATCACATTCAAAATGCGTTCTTTTTTTTTAAATGGTTAATGAATAAAAATACTTAGGTCTATTTGTATTCGGGATGGAAGGAAGTCGGCGTGACGGAAGAAGTTAAACGTCTCTTTCGAACCGTTGACCCCTAGTCACATCCAAGAATTTTACCTGTCAACCGTAGCCTCAGGTGTATACTTTCCTAGATTATTAAAATTCATCCTTTAATTTACCGCAGGTACATACATTTTCGAACAGTGATCTTGTTTGATAGGAGTATTTAATTTCTCAGGCTTAACTTGGTATAAACCATAAACGGTGGAAAAAGAGACCGTTTATACTTTAGCCATTATAACATGTTCGGTTTTAGTTTAGTTTCAAGTTCTACGAGGGATAATTAAAAATTTATAAACTACGTGCCAACAAAAATGCACCACAAGGTCGTTATTTTTACCAAATAACCATTCACATCTTAGGAGTCGATGATAAAGACGTGAGAATTAAAAAACGAGAAACTATTTTTTTTTTTCAAAGTGAAATCCGTTACTTCTTTATCTAACTTTATCTAACCTTGTAACTTGACCCCTTCTGAGTGGTGCATTTTTATTGGCACGTAGTTTATAAATGTTACGCATTAATAAACAAAAAAGTCGTTATCTAGGTGACAGTTTTATTTAACTTATTGTTAATCTTAATTTTCACTTTCTTTAGCTTTTATTATTTTAAGTGAAGACGTGAATGAACCGATCTTTTTATGACTAACACTCGATTTTATTGCCGTCTATAAAAATTAACAGTCTCGGAATTGGCGTCAGTTGTCAGGTAGAATCAGGCAAGAATATTGAACCTTTCGATTTTCTGAAGAGTTCTTCCTTTACTTATCGTGAATTCCTTCCTTGTGAATCTTGGAAGAGGTATTCGAATGAATACCAATGATGAATAAATAATACTTACTAAGAAACGGTGTAAAAGACTTAGAAAATGCACAAGGAAATTCGTAAATTAATTGAAAATTTCCACTTAATAGTTGCTATGTTAATAAATAAATTGCTTCGTGCAGGTGGACCTGCTTTAAAAATAAAATAACTTATTACAATGTAAATTTTTAATTCGATTGAAATTGTAATAGATTTTTAAAAAGCAATGTTAACATTTTTTTGTGTAAATACATTGTTGCAGCACTTTTCTTAAAACATGCCAGACCCCTTTGTTGTTTTGGTTGGTTTTCACTGACTGGACTAAAAATTACATGCACTATACAGGTACCTACATATAGTGTTCGATAAATAAAAACAAAAGTATTAAATTCTTATACGCCTAAAGCAAAACATTAATAAACATTAGTTACAGATCGAATTTTCAATTTTTTCAGGCCACGACGACGCTCTGGAAGCAGCATCGTCGTCCTGGATGGGGATCTGGACCCTGTGAAAAAACCGCCGGATGATTTAGATGATAACCTTGACTACAATATGGTTATGATGCTAGCGGGAGACAATGGGCCCCACAGGGAAATGGCCGTAGACGTGCCGGATACGTTCATAGCTAGAAATAAGACACCACCCAGGTATCCACCTCCAAAACCAATCTTACAGGTAATTTCCAATTTTCGATTGTTTAAATTTTTAAGTTGTCCAGTATAGGGCTCTCGCTTATTATTTAATGTCGCCAATTTTGGCTTCGTTAAAAATATCTCACCACTCACCAGATTTAATATAATCCTTACAGTTTCTGCACAACTGGGAAAAGACGCCAATCATACTTAATATTTTAAAATTTGTTCTCGAATTAAGATAAAAGAAGAAACATTTTACATTTCTCCGTCATAGCAATTGGTGTATTTAAACATCGTTGTAGCTAGCTAGGGACTTGCCATATTAAAATGAGTCAATGTCACCCAGTATCCTGTCCTTGCATAACTCAATATCGGACTTAATTTTTTTTCTGCATTAAGTAAATACCTACCACAAGGCAGCTACAAAGTTCAATTGAAAGTTTATTTTCTGGTTAGATTTTGATTTTTTTTTTCTTTCAGACTGGCATAAATGGCACCACCACGTCATCGGTTCCCCCAGTTACCTCCTCCAACTCAATTACAAAACCGGTCCCGCCGCCGAGAGATCACCTGAAAATAGAAAAGGACGGTCGATTAGTTAACAGGGCTCCCGCACCTCAGTTACCTGCTAGAATAACTAACAATAACAATAATATCACTACGACAACCCCCGCCACCACGACCACAGCTCCCTCCGTCGGTGAACCCACCAGAGAACAATTGGATAGCATCAGGAAATATCAGGTCAGTTTCAATGAACGTCGACTAGTCGACAGCTATTCAATCACGATGTACTGTGCTATTATTATTATTATCAAAGCCAGCATACAACAACATTACATCCATGACAAATACATAGGAACGTAAATTAGATCATGTGCATTTACTAAGTATTTTGGAAATTAATGTGACCAGGGGTTCGGTCATAATTTTCTCAGACGATCCGTAATTTTTATTTTTTGTTCCGCAAGTCATATCCCAAGTTGAGTGGCCTAGGGAATATACAGAAATCCTGAAAATTAGTACACAGCCCTAAGGGAAAGCGATCTCTCAGATTTTCACTTTTATATCACTTTCGGTTTTACCGGAAGTCGCCGTTAACATTCTTATTTTAAATGGAATACTCTACTTTTTATTGCAAATTCTGATTCTATACATTATTCTAAATAAAAAATGTTAAGGTTTCCCTATACCTAAATGGAACCGATCTTGAGATATCTTCAAATTTATTTTAAAAAATTGTTCCGGTATTTACGCCAATTTCAAATTTAAAGACTCAAGTGGCATGTCGTTTGAAAGTATAATGTTCGGGCCTTCAAATCATATCGTAATTATCCCTGAAAAATTCACAGGCTGGGTCACAATATGGTGTCGAAGCTCGTTATGTTTAACTGCCCAGAACTCAATTTTCGTAAATGGAAAATCCTGTATATTTTTACATCCTGAGATCAAATTCTACATCGATTGATATTAGAAACTCTTGCAGAACATTGCGAATAGTTTCGGGCTGTATAGCTCTAATAGTTATTGTAATTCGATTCGCTTTTCTTTGTACAACAAATCCCCAGAGGAAAAAATCTAACGGTGTCAGTTCGGGAGATCTGGCGGGCCATTCCACTGGACCTTGTCTTCCAATCCACCGATTGGGAAACACATTGTTTAAGTATTCTCGCACGGGTCTTGCATAATGTGGTGGTGCTCCATCCTGCTGATACCACAATGTATCGGTGGGATCATCTGGATTTGGAAAAATAGCAGCCAAAGCAGGAACTAATTCGGTTTCTAAAAATTCTAGATACAGCGGCCCTGCCAATATTTCATTAAAAAATATGGCCCTATAACCCTGTCAGCGACAATTCCCGCCCATACGTTTAGTTTCTGGGGATACAGTGTTTTATGTTCTTGGAGCCAGTGCGGATTATTTTGTGGCCAATACCTACAATTTTGTAACATTTCTGTCAAAGTTTCAGAAAATTCTATTCGTCATTCGGGTGCCACTTTTGTTTCTTCAGATATTTAACTATAGAACGTTGACAAACTTCGTGATCGGCAACAACAGCACGACTGGATTTATGTGGATTTTCTTGCAAATCGAATAACACATTTAGGCGGGTGTCTTCATCTATTACAGGACGCCCACTCCTAGGTAGATCTTTGACATGAACAAATTCCAGAAGTTTCTGCTGTACCTACTTTACTCACAGTCGATTGAGAAATAGGTGCTCTTTCCGGGTATTTTTTTGTTAAAAAGCTGACATACTTCCTCTTGCGTCCTTGTTTTATCGCCACATCCAAGCATTATCAAAATAAAATAAAACTAAAGACGAAAAAGAAAATTCAAAATATATACATAGGTCTGTTTCCTCTATTCGAGACTGTGTCATACTCCAACGGAATTTAGACAGGATCTATAACTGGTCTGTAAATAATAAGCTTTATTTTAATACAGCGTGATTCATAATAAGTGTCCGACCCGTTAACCCCACGTAGTACATGAACAAACAAAGCAAAAAGTTTATATGAATAGGGGGCCTTAGGTGCATAATTTAAGATAAAATTAATTGAAGATGCACATGTAAATAGGTTCGTTGGCACTGGAATAACTGACCTAACTCTCAAAATCATTTACCCTTGAATAAAATTCTAAAACGCTTGTGTTTACAACTTTTCCGAGAGATTTATGACGGGCAATTATTTCAGACACGTGTTTGGGAATGCAGACAAAGAGAATGAAATTTATTGTCGCTATAAAAATGTGTGACGGCGGCAACAAGCTATTCATATTGGTATTTATAAACATCGTACCTATCACATTCTAAAAATAGTTGTCAGTGATACTCTAACGGTTTCAATTTAGGATTCAAAAGCGTTAAATTTTGTAAATGCTTCTGATAAATTTATTTATTGTAATTTCGTACTTGCGTAACCGTAGTAAATGCACTTCTAACGGGTCGGACACCTATTATGAATCACGCTGTATAAAGAAATGTGTTCTAGTAACATTATACAAGAAAATTAGAGCTAATTCCTTAAAAGTACTGATGAAATTAAAGATTTAGGCATTACATTTGATTCTAAACTTACGTTTACCAAACACATCGAAAATGTATGTATGTACTTGTATAATACCTTTATAAGGTGTCATCTAGAACACGGTTCTATAATTTGGTCTCCATTTTATGCGATACATAGCAATGATATTGAAAAACTACAAAAGAAGTTTTTACGATTCTTGTATGTTAAAAAGCATGGGCCAGTTAAAACGTATGAAATACCTTGTTATAACCTTTTACTTGAAGAATTTTGTGTAGTAACTCTAGCGCACAGACGTCCAATTACTTTCTAACATGTTTGTATACAAACTTTTAAATAATTGTCTAGCAGTGAATCAAATTTGTTCCATAAAAATAGTATTAACGTATTCAAAAGCGTAAGGGTTATCCTATCGTACTGTTGAACTCGAAACTTCGTGAGCAAGGTTAGGGTATGGCAAGTTCAAATGTCAAATTAACATGATGATGATGGCTTCGGACATTTCGGAGCGTTGTTATGGCTACGGAACGAAGGGCCACTTTTCATTGGTCCCTGGATTGCGTAACCATGGTTCATAATTTAATGTTCAAGGACAACTTCGACGTCAGATTTAAAAAAAAACACGCTTTATAAAGAGAATTGATACAATTTTTTGGGCAAATTGATCGAATTTTTATGGAAATATTTCTAAACAATACTCTGCTTTAAATATGTAGTTTCGTTCGATTATAAAGTTTTCCTAATTTTCAAGTTTTTTTTATTTTAGTGGCGCCATCTATGAATTTTGTAACGAATTCCATCCTTAGAAGCGTCAAATTTGAACTACACGTCGCAAATACATACATAATAAAGTTTCCAAAAGAGGAAATTGCCTACTTTGGACATACGACTTCAAAACAATATTTTTTTAAAATAATTTTCCTTGTACGTAAAGCTTTCTTAATTTTTCAGCTTATTGTCACTTCATCGCTAACTAAAAAATATTTAGAGATTTTTTTAAAAAAATTTAGTGTCGCCATCTATGAATTTTCGAACGAAGTGCAACTTTATGAGTGTCAGATTTAAACTACACGTTGCAAATAATAAATTTTCTAAAAACAGGAAATTACTTTTGGACATACTACGCTAAACATAATATTTTTTTAAATAATTTCGTGCGTACGTAGTTTCCATAATTTTTCAGTTCTTTGTTACTTCGCCATTAACTAATAGCGTTTTCGATTAACTGCACTAGTGTGAACTCAGAGTATTTTCATCTCGTGTTATTACATGAGGTTAAAGTGAGATGCAAATACTCTAAGTGCAACCAGTGTAAGTGAATCGAAATCGCTATTAAAAACATTTAGAGAATCTTTTTCTTAAATGTTTAGTGGCGCCATCTATGAGTTCTCTAACGAACTGCATCTTTAAGGCCCGGTTTTTCATTATCAAGTTAAACTGTAACTTTCGGTTTATTTCCATAGCGACAATTGCATTCTTATGGGAGTAAACTGAAGGTTAAAGTTAACTTGCGATTGAAAAACCGGGCCTAAAGGCAACATATTTAAACTACACGTTGCAAATACATAATCAATTTTTTAAAAAGATGAATTTACTTTTGGACATACGACGCTAACTTGAAAATATTTAAAGATTAAAAAAAAAAAAAAAAATTAGCGGTACCATCTATGGCTATGAGCTTTCTAACGAAATGCATCTTTAGAAGCGTCAAATCTAAAGTAGACTAAGCTTTTGTTTTAATTTTACATCACTATCTCCAGTCGAAAGTTGTTGTTGTAAATGTAAACGAATTTCGTGAGCATGAAACTTTGCTTCTTTTTGAATACGTTGGACTGATGCGTACGAAATGTCAATTTCCTGAGAAAGCTTTCTAATGGAAATACATAATATTAGGTTCAAGACCAGGAGTCACCGTAGAAATACCGTGCTTTCAATTTTTTCCGAGTGCCACGTGTTCACCAAAATTAGGCAACCAAACTCACATTTGTGGTAATACTTAAAATATCGGGATATTAAAAAAAAAACTCACCAAAGCAGGCCGAGGAAAAATAGACGTATATCGAACTGTGTGTTCCTATAAAGTACTATAAGCAAGGAAGTAGAATGGGTTGCCTATTTTTAGTTTTGAAGGCGTCACGATTTAAACACGATTTAAAATTATTTTGAAAATAAGTTTTCCTTATTCCTTACTCAAGTTTCTTACTCAACGTTGACAATAGAGCAGTTTTGAAAGAATTATAACTTTCTAAATTCTTTGAAATTTCTTGCTAGGTACTTATTTTACTTTTAAAAACATCAAAATGATCGATTCTAAAATGTGTCTGTCGATCAAGTTATTGTTATCTGGGTCTCCGCAACTATGCAAAAATATAGCCGCTTTCGATTGTTTACATACTCTCCATATGTAAAAGCACACAAAGGAAAAAAAAATACTAGCGACGCAAGTACTCAGTGGTGCCGTGTTTGTTGTAAACGTCGACGTCGTAATTTCTACCTGTACGTGTAATTGGACAGGTGGGAGTCATGGTTTTTCACGGGAGAATCCGAAACGTAACGTATCGCTTTCTCTCTCGATCTTACGTACGCAATCCAATAATTTATTTAGCAACGAATCTCTGTCTCGTTCGGAACGTTATTGAATTTTTCTGCGCTCCACCAGCGCGATACTGTCAATTTGAATGTTTTTTGTGTTTATCTATGAGTAATATATGAACTACATAGTTGTGTTGCTAATGCACTACACGCATTTTTTTTTCCTGATAAAATTTGATAAACCCAGTGATTACCTTTTAGTGTGCGATGTGATGTGTTACTGTTTTGAACTATTTTTGTCGTAATTGCCGAAACGGTGATGCTGCCTTTTCCCAATGGTTAAAATGGTGTCGTCTTCGTGTCAAAACGGACAGAATAACAATAATTATTATTACGCGCAGGTAGAGTTGTTTTTCACCTTGCTTATTCAACGATTAAAAATTTTCAAGGCTTAACGCTGAATAACTTATGTCATCATACCTATAATTACTGGATGCGAACACATGAAATATTTACTTGCAACAAACAAATTAGGTATTCGAAACTACATAATTCTGTTCGGGGTATTAGGTACTATATTTATTATTTATTTATTTATGGTCACTAGATATTTTATTCAAGTGCGCATTATTATTATATGAGGCTAAAATATTTTTAGTAGGCGCACGAGACCGGATATCCTCTTGCGGAGCTGGAAACCCATCAGCATATTTAATACAAATTTGTTCAGGTGAATGTATCAGCAACTATGAGTTTAAATTTTTGAATTTAGAGAGTGATTGAGATGGGTGTTGATAAAAATCAAGATTTTTTAAAATTTTTACATAAAAAATCTCGTTCTAAATATTTTTGGAGTTTCGTATAATATTTTTAAGCAAATAATAAAGAAAACAAAAATGTAATTTGTAGTAGAATCCAAGTTTGGTTTAAAAACTCATGCGTTAATCAAAACAACCCCCCAATCAGATCTAGTAGAAAATCGAAAGCTGTTCAATTTTATGTTAGTTCACAACCAAATCGATTTTAGTTCGGATCATAACCAAATCTTTTCGTGTCTGATAAAAAAATATACAGGGTATAATTTAATGATTATAAAAAAAATTGCTGTGGTGATTCCTGCTCTGATTCTAGGTAAAAAAGTTCCTATAAACAAATGGCCTAAAATGCTTCGTTTTCGATGTACAGGGTGTCCCATTTTCGATGGTATTCCACAGGTATCTTCGTTAATAATGGAAATAGAAAGAAACTGAGCACGCAATATTGGGTCAACTTTTTATGCTAATTTGAATGGCCAACTTAAAAATTTGCTGTTCCTTGCCATTTTCGCGGTACAGTTGAAAAACGAAAAATTTATCAAATTTTCAAACGCATTTTTTTTTTATTTTTAAAGGTATCGAAAAATGACAAAGCCATTTTTTGTTCTACTTTTAACGTAGATCATGATTCTTTAATCAAATCGCATCAAAAGTTCATAATAACCGAGATATAACCACAACTAATGTTTCGAATACTATCGAAAATGGGACACCCTGTACAGTGCCATTCATAATATTAGTGACATATGGGAACTTTTTTTTATAATTCATTTTTGTGAAGAAATTTTACTAAGATCAGTTTGTATGTCAATCAAAACAAGAAAGCAACCCAACCGCATCATCTAGTTGACAATTTAAATTTCGGCGGGAAGATTGAAATTCTCAAAAACGAAAAATTGCAACACGAGAAAGCTTCGATGTGGCACGTTGAGTTCGCACTAGATGTTGATCGAATTAAATTCAAAGATACAGAGCTATAAATCGTGTTCCGTAAAAAAGTATGTATTTCATTAATAAAAATTAAAATTTCGTTTATAACTTAGTTACAACCAGATCAATTTTAGTTCGGAGCAAAACCAAATCGTCCTTTTCAGCTCAGATAAAAACCAAATTAATGTCAGATCAGCTATCTGAATAAAAAATAAGAAAAAGTACCGGTTTTTTTGCACGTGACAGACATAAATAAATCAAATCAAATAGGTTTTGAAACAAAAAATCGAAAGCGGTTCAGTTTTATCTAAGTTCACAGTCAAATCAATTTTAGTTCGGATCAAAACCAAATCTATTTTAGTTCAGATCAAAACCAAATCCTTTTTTTTAGTTCAGATGAACTTTATTGCTTGTGACTAGTGATGTAAAATGACGGTCGTTTAAAAACGTGACGTCATTTTGATCATTTAAGTATAAATGACGGTCATTTTCTAGTCCGTTTAATTCTAGACAGGCGCACTTTTTATGTAAACGTACGTAACAAAAACAGCTCAGACAAAACCAGTCATCCGCCTGCCGGTGAATGACTTAAACGCGCTAAGCGACCTGCACTATGTTTACGTTACTTGTTTCTGCTCCTCCTTTTCGTAGCCGTTCTTGAGTGGGTGTCTCGCTCATACTTATCTGACATGGGCGTTTCGAGTACTGCATCCTTGAGTAGGTGTCTCACTCATATTTATCTGACACGCGCGTTTCTTGTATTCCGTTCTCACTCATGCTTACCTGACACGGGCGTTTTGTGTACTCCGTCCTTGAGTGGGTATCTCACTCATATTTACCTGACACGGGCGTTTTGTGTAGCCAGTTCTTGAGTGGGTGTCTCACTCACTACCGTCCGATACATCCGATTCCTAGACCCTGTTGTCGTTACTCAAACCATCCGCGTCCGGAAGATAAACATTCAGTTACCGTTAGTAAAACTTAGTAGTTAGGAAAACTGTCCTGTTGCAAAGTGTTCGACGTGTTTATTTTCGCTGAACAGCTGCTCACGCCTGTTTGCACATGTCTGTGACGGTCATTTATTAAAACGACCAATCATTGTGACGTAACCGTCATTTCGATTATGACCACCGTCATGACCGGCGTCATTTGACGAAATTACATCACTACTTGTGACTTTCAAAAAAAAAAAAAAAACAGAAAAAATGGTAGTAATTCTTTGATTCTTTTTTAACTCGAGGAAGATCAGAGAAAAGTAAAAGGCGAGCCATTTTTTAGATGAAAACGGTAAAGTTTTAAAGCAGTTGATTGGGGTTCAGTTTTATCTTAGTTCAAAACCAAATCAATTTTAGTTCAGGTCAAAACCAAATTTCTTTTAGTTCAGATAAAAGCCGAATTAATGACAGATCAGATATCTAAATAAAAAATAAGAAAAGGAATAAAAGGTATTTTTATAGGACATGACATACATAAATAAAAAAACCGGAAGCAGTTCAGTTTTATTTAATCTTTCAGTGATAACGTTTCAATATAATAACATCAGTAATAACTTCGCACGAGAATCTTGTTTTTCGGTTCTTTTTTGAATCGCAAAAAAAGCACCGACCAAGAATGGAATTTCTTGCATCAGCCTTATCCGGAGGAGTACCTAAAATTTCCTAAATTCTCAGTCGCAGTAATCTAGGTATGTGCTGGTTTGAGGCTCTTGCTCTTGTCTTTCGTCTAACAAAGTCATAGGCAGTTTTTCCAAAAAGCGTTATTCTACTTCCTGCATTGTTTGCGTTATAAATAATAAACGCGTTAATTACTGCCACATTCAACACGCTGTAGAAGATGACCATAGTTTGTCTACCACATCTACGCCACTCTTCTTCTTTTTTGGTACATAAGACACTAGCGTACAGTGCTCTTGAAATGCAGGAGTTTTTTTTTTAGGGTTCGTACCATAGTTAGCTTATGGTCATGTAGCAATTTGTCCGCCAAATCCTTACCATGAACCAATTATCAATGGTCAAATTTCGTTTTGTACCCGAAATTGGTTCACAGAGACGTTGAACAATTGCTGAGCCCATTATTTCCAACCTGGCTGTTTGCCAACATATACCTCTGGCTTTGCAGTATAAAACAATTTTGCGTCTGGTGGTGTCAAAATTTTTATCCCATACTTATTGGGTTTGCTGGGTATATATTGACGAAAGCTACGGCGTCCCCTAAATGCTTCTAGTTTTTCGCCAGTTGTGACGTACTTTGATAAAGAATAATGCTTCCGGCAGTTAGAATTAAACTTTTCAAACAACTCTCGAATTGGTGCCAATTTATCTATCCTTAGTCTGTTCAAACGTCGTCAAGTTTCAAATGTCGCAATAATAGACGAAACCTTTGCAAAGACATAGTTAAAGTAAACGTTTCAATTGCAGTTCCATTTGTTTTCCACAAATCTACAGCGTTCAGGTGGTTCGTTTTTATGACATGACAAATATAGCAGTCCCAGCAAAGCTTTAATTTC
Source organism: Dorcus parallelipipedus (assembly GCA_958336345.1). Taxonomy (NCBI): domain Eukaryota; kingdom Metazoa; phylum Arthropoda; class Insecta; order Coleoptera; family Lucanidae; genus Dorcus; species Dorcus parallelipipedus. Next base: position 17,812,596 of record OY284481.1, read on the forward strand.
TCCTAAGTCTCCTAAGTCAGTCAAGTGAGCGCTTCTATTGGAAACATCATAATGTGCACTAGCAATTGCCTTTCCCATAAAACAATTCCAAATATCTATTTCCGACGTCAGTGGGTCCTTTTACTCCTGGCAAATGAACGACAAGATTTTCAGATCGAGTTCTACAATTTTTTGGGGGAACGTGGTTTTTCCACTTTGTAATATTGTCGCGACCAGTAAATACAGGTTCTCTAAAGCTACGCAAAGGTTGATAAGCAGAATTTACTTCTTCCGTTTCCGACAACAGTTCTTGTTCTGTATCACTGGCTGGTTCCGTTTCGTCAACAATGTCTTCCAAAATATCACCTTCGTCGCCGTCATACTTTGATACATAGGCATCTGTTTCTTCAAGTAATCGAATAAGCTTTTGCTGTTCAGCTTCGTAACTCATTTTTGCTGAAATAAATAGGAACGGATTATGTTTATCCCAAAATGCGAACCACATGAAGCAAATAGTGTATGGCGTTCCTATTAAATGACTCGTGAGTATTCACAACGCCGTGCCGCTGACAGCATTCGTGCCAATTTAAACAAACACTTCTTCGCCGTGCTCGGCTGTGTTTCGCTAATAACGGATGTCAAATCATGAGAGAAAATTTGTGAAATCAGTTCTATTACACAAAATAATAATATTGTTACATTAAATGTACGAATGTACTATTACTTCTGGCAAAAATATCACTTCGGATGTCATAAGGCTTGCACAACTAATAATTGCACATCAGCGCTTTAGGTTAATACAAATTAAACGCCCTACATTTTAAACACACACGTAAATAAAACAATCTGTTATTTATAATTTGAGTACTACATAAATAATACATCCTTTTAAGTAGCACAAAAAAAAATGTCATGATTGAACGTTTTTGCGCAGGAACAATTGCGAAAAAGAAAAGAAGAAGAGGAACGAATAGCGGCCCAAAACGAGTTCTTGAACCGCTCCTTGCGCGGTTCTCGCAAGCTCCAGGCGCTCGAGAACCGCCCGCAGGGTGCCGTCAACGACGCCTTCGCCGAGGATGACGCCAACGGGTCTTCGAGGTCGACGACACCGGCACCCCTCAGCGAGAAAGAAATCGTGCACACCGCTTACGGTAAGCCACCTCTTGCATTGTATTACCGCTACACAGGGTGTTTCACTTGAGACGGTTTTTTTTCCACACCTCTCTAGTTACACGTTTTATAAAACTATGTTTCAAATGAAAATCGCACTATATTATGTGTAGCACTTTTTAAAATTAGTTTGACGTTTAAAATATGCCCCACATAATATAGTAAAACTTTCATTTGAAACCTTTTTTTTTATAAAATGGAGAGGTATGAAAGAAATTGTCTTAAGTGAAACGCCCTGTATGCACATCCAAACTTTAGTCGTCGAAATTTGAACGTATTACTTCCTGCACATATGGGTCACTAACCGGAAGTTTACCTGAATTTGTAAACTCCCACCTTATTGTTTTTTTTTAACTTCCGCTTCATACACGTAATGTGAAAATTTGCTTTATATTTTGGTTTTAGTTACGATCAGTTTCGATCATCTTCAAGCGATTTTTGAAGCAAATGCATGTCGAACGAATCGAAATTCACTTCAAAACATTATTCATCAAAACAGACAATTAAATTTAATGCGCTAATGAAAAATCGTAAATTAAAGAAAAGAAACAATTAAAAATTATCCTCGACAACAAGTGTGTTGAGTGTTTTTAAAGATTGCTCATGTTAATTAAATATGCGATGACCTTGTGTTCTATTTGACGAATTGACAAGTCTTTCATTAGCACATTCCCGATGATGTACCTACATATTTATTTCTGTTTCTTCGGTAAATACTGATTTATTAGAAATATTTTTCTGTCTGTGTCAGATCTTACAAGGAGTATAAAAATTAAAATAAACTGTGTTTAATTCTAATCACAAATGTACACAGATACATACATACACACGTAGATGCTTTGAGAAATAACAAAAGTTTTTTTTTTTGTTGTAACAGTCACCTTGTGGAAATCATTCAGCTAACAGAAATGTTTGTCATTTGCTTCCATAATTGACCATATTATTTAGTTATATTATATTAACATTAAGTGTTTATGCGCCATATAAGTGTCCGTTTAAAAGAGTTTGTGATACAATTTTCATCGGACAAGAACCAGCTTTAATTATGCATATTATTTAGCTTTGGAACAAATTCAGTACTAATTGAACTCTAAAATAAACTCATTGTACAGGGGGTCTCCAAAGTTGAGTGGCTTATTAAAAGGTTTTGGGGAAGTGAATATACAAAAATTCTGAAAATTAGTACACTGCCCTAAGGGAAAGCGCTCTTTCAGATTAGCTTTTTTGTTTGACTTCCAAGTTGCTAGTAAATCCTTGATGGCAATGTTCTTCAAAGCACGAGGACGAGCTGCTTTCCAAATAACCAATAAATCTTCTTTTCCGCCATCCATGCGTGCGCAAAACGATGTGGTTAATCTTTCTTTAGAAAACTTTCCACCGGTGCATTTTTCTGGTTTAAATGTTAAGGTTTTATCTGGCAACGCACGGAAGAAGAGTCCACGCTCCTCCGGTTTGTAAACAATCAACATAGAAGGAAATTTTTCCATAAACTGGTCTACTTCTTGATTAACATCTGTCGCTTCCCCTGACACGTACTTAAAACTGATGTTACGTCGTTTTCTCCACTTTTGCAACCACCCGTCGGACGCACTAAAGTTTATATAGCCCAATTTTTCTGCAATATCCTTGGCTTTCTCTTTCACCAATCGTCCTGATGTGCGAACGTTGTGATTACGAGCTTTCGCGTACCACTCCTTTTGTCTATATCGAAACCCTCAGTTAAAAAAAAAACTTTTCTTTTGCTCAGCATTGACACCAGACTGCCACTTGTCCCTTATAGCTTCTTTCTGTTTTGCGATTTGTACGCCCTGCGTTTTGCCAATATTAAGGCTCTTTACTAAATCTCGAACTGACACTTTTTCTTGGCCCAAAATCTTCCATCTTCTCTCTAAGGGTAAGCATTCTCTTCTTTGGCGCCATCTTATGCATCCTTCCCTCACACAAGAATCTCAATAACTAACAGTCATTAAACAAAGGAAAATTAAGTGGAATGACTGGAAAGGGGACTCACCGAATATTGATTTGGGTTTCCCCAAATGTAAATTGCAATAAACGCTTTTGTCCTCTTTGCCCTAGAGCTTCGTGTCCGTTTATAGGAGATTTTTATCCTTTTGTGGGGAATAAAATAATGTCCGCGTCCGATTATTAGAATGTCCGCTTGTCGGAAAACATTTTACATTGGAAACCACAGGGACAGGTTCCAAGCAAAATGTCCGGCTAAGAAAGATGTCCGCTTATTATAGGTGTCTGCAAGGAGAGCTTTCACTGTATTCCCTTCCCCGAAAACTTTTAATGGGCCACTCAACTTGGGATATCAAAAAATGCACTGACTATAGATTTATAAACTTTTTTTTTCTGTTAATACATCTATGAATATAATTTGCTTTTGACAGTCAAATAAGTTAGCCGATTAAGGACTGGTCTTTCCATCTTCCCGTTTAAGTTATCCGGTGAATAACTTGATTTTTATGAATGGTTTACTGATTTTTGTGAATTGCTTCCATGGTAGTTATCTGTCAGTTAGTATATCAAGAGGTGGAAAGACAGACCCTAAAAAAATTGCTCTTGGTATTCGCTGAATTACTATTAAAAAAGTGCTGAAGAAGTTAGTATCTCAAATGCCTAACGCGAATCAAATTTTGAGAATATTTCAGACATGAAAAGAGTGGCGATCAGATTTGTTTCGTATTTGTTGAATCCAAAAGGAGATTTGTTGAATTAAATACCTAATGATACTCAAAGGTAAAGAAATTGACGAAAGAACATGGAATAAATAAAAGAAAAACAGCTGAGCCAATTAAAAGTTCAACTAAAAGCACGATTACGTTTTCAGGATTAGAAGAAGTGCCGGCAGAAGTTTGTTATATCCAATAGGAATTGTTTTGAAGGGGACATACCAACATTGGTAATTAAAATAAATGAAAATATCATTAACTTTTCGACTAAACCTCGTGCATAAGATCCATGTAACATTTTAAAGTTGAAAGAGTTCAGTTCAGGGCCGAACATTTTGAATCAAATGAAATTGAACTGCTTTAATGGACGTATTACTTCTTGTTGAAAAACGAACTTCTTCAATAAAATTTAGTAAAATATTACTGCTTTAATTTATAATTATTTTATATATCAGTGAGTGCTGGCTCTTACGATGCAACATGATTTAATAATAAGCTTCTTTGCTGTCGCTTCGTCACTTTCCTACTTGTGAAAATTTTCGTAGTACTTACATGTCTCAATAATTAAATAAGTACGTCATTCGTAAAATATTTATTCAAAATATTCTGCTAAATTAATTACGGTCAAATAATATAACAAGTAAACAAACGTGACTATTCTACAGGGACGGTTTTTCCGTTCATCGCGCAAGAGTCTAATTATTAATTAATACTCACAATTATAATCAGTAATAATGTAATTTACATTATTTTTAATATACCGGGTGTCCCAGCAGTAGATATACTGTGCCGATTCAGGCTCACGGTCTTATGGAAAATTTACATTGATGTGTCACACTGGCCTGTATGGTTGGTTGCCTATCGTCGCTTTTGCTGGGCGTTTCGTAAGGATTGGTCGACGCACGCTGTAGAATAACAAGTTGCCTAAGTGCAAGGCACAGTAAAGTGAGCGAGGGGCCCGAATTGTTGCTGTTGTTGCGGACGGTGAGATTATTTGTTTTTAAACTGCGAAGTCCTCGTTGCCCTTTCTGCTGTTAAGGACTAAAATGACGTACAGGCATAAAAAATGTAAAGGTAAATGTTTTCAAATAACAGGTAGCAGTTTATAAAAACAGGCAACAGATACCAGCACGAGTATTGAGCCTGATCCTGATTCTTTGGTATTTTTAATATTCTGTCCGTGACTGTAATACTTCGTTTCCTTTTTGCTTGCTCTTGTATTTGTACATACTATATATGTTCCCATCGCCAAGTCATATATTAAATACTTATTAAAATAATAGCTTCTTTTGCTGGGGTACGACTGTTGTAAGACCTATTGGATAATTTTTTTTTTTTTAATTTTCAATTCGTTATAAACATGGCGATTAAGAAAAATAATCATTTCAGGCTATGGTGACTTAGTGGCAGCAGTTCAACGACTTCAGACGCAGTTGAAGAAGGCAGGAACTGGCCGAGGTCTCGGAGGACTGGAAGGCAGAGTTGCCGCCGTACAGTCGCTTCTGCTGTCGCCACAGTTTGGACGTGCCCTCGCCATCCACAACAAGGTGCAGGCCGTCCGGTCGCACACTACACCCAGGCCAACGTCCAACGCCCAAGCTGCCCTTAGAGACTGTTTAGACATATTAAGTAACACACAAAGTGCTTATGCCGTTGAACTGGCGACACTTCTTACCGGTGAGTAAGCGATATCCAATGACAACAAATGCTCTAGTAACAGCGAGGATCTGCCACATAAGTTGGCATGACACATCTTGTTGCTTTACAATATCATGCGTTCAAAAACTTCAACGTTTGGAGTTGGCTTGTTATTTGACGTTTTAATTTAAGTGAAGGAGCCAACTCCAAACGTGGGAGTTTTTGTATGCAAGTCTAAAATCCCAAATGAAAACGTGGCGTTTGTACAGTTATCTAAAAGATTTTTTGCCCCAGGCTATGAATTAGAAGCTCTTATGATAGCACACGATGGCGTAGCGTCGACTTTACCAGAAGATTCGACGACTCCGACGCCGTCGACCGCCGAAACGATACCTCAGTCACTTCCCGATCACTATCGCGAGGACAATATAAAGATAATCAAAATCGAAAAGAGCACGGAGCCACTGGGCGCGACCGTAAGGAACGAGGGCGACGCCGTGGTCATAGGAAGGGTGGTGCGCGGTGGCGCGGCCGATAAAAGCGGCCTGCTGCACGAGGGCGACGAGGTGCTCGAAGTGAACGGAATCGAAATGCGCGGTAAAAGTGTAAATACTGTCTGTGATATACTAGCAGCTATGGAAGGAACGCTCACGTTCCTCATTGTACCTGCCGCACAAGCCAGGGCGCACTCTGGCCGGGAATCGCTCTTGCATGTGAGGGCACATTTTGATTACGATCCGGAGGAAGACATGTACATTCCCTGTCGAGAATTGGGGATCAGTTTTCAAAAAGGCGACGTTTTGCATATCATAAGCCAAGAGGATCCTAATTGGTGGCAAGCTTACAGAGAAGGTAAAAAATCACACAGTTTACAAATCTAGCTTGAAGGCCTCCGCGGCCGTCGCCTATGTTTGAATTGGCTTCCGGTTGGAACTGCGTCACGTTGAGTTCTTCTACTGCCGACGTTTCATTCTACATTGCAGAAGAACTTCCTCAGAGCTGCTGCTGCTGCTTCTCGTCAGTCTCAACGACTAACGAGAAACAGTAGCAATACCACCAGCAGTAACGACTAACGAGAAGCAGCAGCCCTTAAGAAGTTCTTCTGCAATGGAAAACGGAACATCGGCAGTAGGTTCCAACCGGAAACCAATTCAAACATAGTTTGCAATCGTCTAACCAAATATTTTTGTTCGTTAAAGGTGAAGAAGATCAAACGTTGGCCGGTCTGGTGCCGTCCCAGTCATTTCAGCATCAAAGGGAGAGCATGAGATTGGCCGCGGAAGAAAGAATGATGAAGCCTCAGCGAAAGTCTTCGACGCTCCTGTGCGGCAAGACACCGAAGCGCAAAAAGAAAAAAGGCACCTACGCCGAGGGGGGTTACCCGATGTACACGAACGCAGTGGAAGGTAGGAATAAAAACTTGCGCCGATCATTTTTTTGCTTGCTTCAACGAACTTTTGCGATGCAGAATACGAAGCGGAGGAAATACTGACGTACGAGGAAGTATCCCTGTACTATCCAAGAGCCAATAACAAGAGGCCCATTGTGCTTATTGGCCCCCCGAACATCGGCAGACATGAACTCAGACAAAGACTGATGGAGGATTCAGAGAGATTTGCAGCCGCGATTCCACGTACGACCCCTCCTTTTTAATTTTGCCGACATAACTTAGGCATTCCATTTCTCTTGCAGACACGTCGAGAGCAAGAAAAGATTCGGAAGTAGACGGTCAAGATTATCATTTCATAACCAGAGCACAATTCGAGGCCGATATCCTGTCCAGGAAGTTCGTGGAACACGGCGAATACGAAAAGGCTTACTACGGAACGTCGCTGGACGCAATTCGATCGGTTGTGAATTCGGGCAAGATTTGCGTCTTGAATTTACATCCGCAGAGCCTGAAGATTCTAAGAACGTCCGATCTTAAACCCTACGTTGTTTTTGTTGCCCCGCCTAGTCTTGAGAAACTACGTCAGAAGAAAATACGCAACGGAGAGACATACAAAGTAAGCGTTTCACGCCCACCTAATTCTGACATGATTTTTTTTTGTTAATTTTTCGTAGGAAGAGGAACTGAAAGATATAATAGAAAAGGCGAGGGAAATGGAAGATAAGTATGGACATTTCTTTGATATGATAATCATAAATAACGATACGGAACGTGCGTACCATCAGTTGTTAGGTGAAATAAACAGTTTGGAACGAGAACCTCAGTGGGTGCCGGCAGCTTGGGTGAAAGCACTCTAGTTATGACAGACTAAGTTATTATTTCAACGTTGTACATTACCACTTAATTTTAAGACGACTGACTGCGAGCTCATATTTATTCAGATAATTTACTTTCCACGTCTATTACACTCAATTATTGATATTATTATTATTACTTATGTATAGCTCAATTGTTTAGCTGTAAGAGGCATGATTATTTTATTTAAAAAAAAAACATTAAGGCCCAGTTGTACAATAATTCCAGCTTAACGTTAAGCCAAAGCTTAAACCCTTAACTTTAAACTTCTGCTTAAATTTAAACTGGCATTGTACAACTGAGTTTAAGAGATATGAATACATATACATATATACATATATATTATCTTCTTTATAATGTAAACTATTTAAATACAAAAAATCTTAAATGGTGCTAGTCGATCGTAACTGTCACCTTCAATTGTAATTTCGATGCATGCAGAAGGAAGAAAATCGTAGTGGTGAAATATTAAGCTGCAGTTTCGTTAAATGATTTCACTTTTTCCAACTTTATTATTCGTCTTAAAATGGTCTCGGTGAATCTCTTTTTAATTTCAAACAATTTGAAAAAAGATATACATTATGTATTTAATAAATTAGACTTGGTGGCACTTAGGTGATCAAAAGAGTAGTGTTACAGGCGACATTATTAACCATTTCAAAAAAAGAAATGATCGCCTCAAAGTCACCGAAGTCTGTGAATAAATCGTGCATACAGGGTGACTGTTAATTAACCCGACGAAATGAAACCACGATAAGAAGCGATGTCCGATAGTAGGGGGGAAAATCTCTAAGCATTCGGATCGACCCGAGGTCGTATGCCGCGCATCCCGTATGCAGTTTAACACATCTGCTAATGGAAGGTCAAGTTTTACAAGCTTTATTCTGAGTAAATATCGTAAAATTTTTATTAATTTTCTCGTTGTGCGGCATGCATTCACGTACGCGATTTGATCAAAAATTCTACGCATAATACCAGCGACGTTTAAACAACTGCATCCTAATAGTTTTGTTGTCTCTGCACGATAACGAGACGAAAGATTTTACTATCAGCTGCTTGTTGGGCCGCGCATTGACTCCTGAGATCGCCAGAACCCTTGCGATTTTTTTTTGTAGACGAAACAGCTGGTACATTACGCTCTAGTAAATAATTCACACGAATTAACAAACTCTTATTTCATGCGCAATTCCATTTATTTTAGAAATTGCTATTAATTACGTCGCGGAAAAGAAACAACTCAGACTTCCGTTCCCAGCTGTTAAACGTGCAATAAAACGAAATGGAGATATGTGTGAAGATCGCGTTGTGTGCAGGCAAGAAGTCAATAAAATAATAATCATAAAATTTATAGTTCTATTACACTACTGCGTTTATAAAACGTGGCGTCGTATTTCGTACGCAGTGCCGCAGCTTCATTTTGGGGTAATTTTTTAATCAATTATACAAAAGAATTTTTTAAACATTTTTCCCGTAATCTGTGGCATGGATTCTCTTGTGCGTTTTTTTTTTCGGAACAATTGTCATTCACCCTGTATATAAATTTTATACAATTTATTATACATCATGTTTTTGCTCTTATAAAAGATCAAAAAATAAATTATTTATTCCAACTGATTGATATGAAAAGATTTATTTTCGATTTGTTACTGTGCAATTTTGAACAGTATTGAAAAAGAACAGGAAATAAGTTTAAGTCTCTTCGTTTCTTTCTAGAGGGTGATTGAAAAATGTCACCTAATATTTTCAAAATTATACCTTATACCTTTTCCTTTTACTGTTTTTGTCCAAAAACGAAAGTTATAACTAAAGCATGGATTTTGGTGCATTTTTACGTCGTGAGTCATCACTCCACAATACGCTCGCCCATCCAAAAAAAAGATGTCTCAATATCTAAAAACGTAATTAAATTCTTTGGTTATTATAACTATTTATTTCATTCAGTTTGATTCAACTTAAATATGTATAAGTTCAAGGGAAACAAATTAGTTTTTTAATTAATTTAGCATTAAAATAAATCGCTAAAGGTGTCATTTTTTATTGAGATAAGACACAGTCGTAATTGCATAACATAACAATTACGTCTATGGTGTGCCTTTTAATTTTGTTTTGTTTTTTTTTTATATATAAGAATTCTTTTTTTCTTTCTTTTGTTTTGCGCAGCAATGCTGTAATTATTGTCTTTCGGCCATAAGCCATTCCAGACAGTCACGAAGATTCTATAGCTGAGTCTAAGTCATTAGACATCACAAACATCCATGGCCAATGGTGAGATTCGAACTCACGCTGACCGAGCGGCAGGACTTCCAAGTCGGCTAGGCTAAACCGCTGAGCCACTCGGCGACCCATATAAGAATTTGTTGTTGTATGTCTTGAAAATAATAACTCAATAATTGCGTTTAATCGAAACGTTTCATTACAATCTCCTAATCTTTGATAAATGTTTCATAAAATTATACATACATATTTAAAAAATAATTTAAAACTTTGTTCTTTTTTAAGACTTAATAGCATGGTCGAGCTGATTTAAATCATTTGATTAAAATCATGTTTAAAATCGCTGATTTTAATCAAGCTATTTTTTATTGTTTAAAATCATGGTTTTATATAATTTGTTTACAAAATTTTAACGAAATTTATCATTTTTAATTGCAAAAATAAACCGCTGAAGTAGCAAACATTTAAAATTTAAAAAATAATACATTTTTTCAACAAGTTTCGATAGTCACATAAGCGTCCACTTGTCACTTTTTGTCTGAGGTTTTAAATTTATTTACGTGTATCGTTTATTATTCTTTTTACTTGGGGTATTCTTGGTTCAAAATTTTGTAAATTCAGCGTTCTTGTTTTATTTCTTATTTCAAATGATCCCATATTAATTTGGTTTTGATTCAAACTAAAGAAAATAGGTTTTAATCCGAACTAAAATTGATTTGGTTGTGAACTTCGATAAAACTGAACGGCTTCCGATTTTTGGTTTGGCTTTGAATTGAAACTATTTTTTTAAGTTTATTTATGTGCGTCTATAAAAATACCTTTACTACTTTTCTTATTTTTTATTTAGATAGCTTATCTGTCATTAATTCGGCTTTTATCTGAACTAAAAGAAGTTTGATTTTGATCTGAACTAAAATTGATTTGGTTTTGAACTAAGATACAACTGAACCCCATTCAATTGCTTTAAAAGTTTACCGTTTTCATCTAAATAAATGGCTCGCCTTTTCCTTTTCTCTGATTTTCCTCGAGTTAAAATGAATCAAAGGATAGAAAGATTCTTACGACCTTTTCTTTGTTTTTTTTTTGTATATGTCACGAGCAATAAATTAAAAATCCTATATTTTTCTTATTTTTTATTCAGGTAGCTCATCGGTCATTAATTTGGCGTTCATCTGAACTAAAAAAAAAAGAATTTAGTTTTGATCTGCACTAAAATAGATTTGGTTTTGATCCGAACTAAAAATTGATTTAATTGTGAACTTAGATAAAACTGAACCGCTTTCGATTTTTGGATTCAAAACTTATTTATTTGTGTCTATTACGTGCAAAAAGAAACCGGTACATTTTCTTATTTTTTATACAGATAGCTGATCTGACATTAATTTGGTTTTTATCTGAGCTGAAAAGGATGATTTGGTTTTTATCCGAACTAGAATTGAGCTGGTTGTGAACTAAGCTATAAACGAGAGTTTAATTTTTATCAATGAAATACTTTTTGACGGTACACGCTGTATAGCACCCTATTTTTTAATTTAATTCGATCAACATCTAGTGCGAACTCACGTGCCACATCGAAGCTCTTTCGTGTTGCAATTTTTCGTTTTTGAGAATTTCAGTCTTCCCGCCAAATTTTAAATTGTCAACTAGATGATGTGGTTGGGTTGCTTTTTTGTTTTGATTGACATGATATAATTGATTGGCTACAATTGCACGGGAATGGGAACGCATACGATAACGATAACAATAAGATAAGGTCCCTTATGGTCAGTTGCATCAAATATTTAAGCTCACTTTAACTTTAAGCGTCACAATACTAGGCCAGCATCTAACTAGTCCGAAACTGCAAAAAATGCGCCGATCTATGTTTAACATTTAACGCAGCTCTTGAAAGCGATAATTAATTCGTCGGGCGAATAATTTTGACAGTTTCGAACTATGTAGTCAGGAACTGTGCAGGAACAACAAAGTATAACTTACATAATGTTGAGTATCTGAAATGTCACATTGTTAACACCGCTTAAATTTATGCTCAGCTTAAGAATTTGGTGCAACTAGCGATTAATCTGCATATCAAGTACTTCAACCGGTATTATTTTAGTGTCATTTTCCTTTCCAAATTTTGTCAACTGATCAAAACTGCATTTAACTTCAACAAGCAAGCCTTGAATGGTCTATGGCTGACGTCACAAACGCTACCCCGCATTCCACCCGTCCCTCGTCCAACACTCTCGGCATGAGGTTATAGTTATAGTTTACGGACCGTGGAATCAGCTCAGGAATCACCCCTTCAATTTTTTTACAATCATTAAATTATACCCCGTATATTTTTTATCAGGCACGAAAAGATTTGGTTTTGATCCGAACTAAAATTGATTCGGTTGTAAACTAAGATAAAATTGAAAAGCTTTCGATTTTTGGATGTTTTCATCTAAAAATGATTTCAATTTATTCTGGTTTTTCTTGAGTTACAAATGGACTAAAGAATACAAAATTTTAAATTTTCTAGTAGATCTGGTTGGGTTGTTTTGATTATCGCATGAGTTTTTAAACCAAATTTGGGTTCTACTACAAATTACTTTTTTGTTTTTTTTTTATTATTTGCTTAAAGATGTTATACGAAATGTCAAGATATATTTAAATTGAGATTTTTATGTAAAAAATCAAAAAAATCGTGATTTTTATCAACATTGCTTGATAGTATTTTGTATATAAAGAATTTAGTTGATATTAAATTTATTTCTGATTACATCACTAGTTAGCTGTGATCTAAGTTACAAAAATTATTATCACCATCACCATAACGCAAAGGTTTACTCCAAACTCTAAAGAATGCATTAAACTGAAGACGGCAATAATGACTGTAAATAAATAATAGATACATTCCAAATCATGTTTTATCTGTTGATAGCGTTGTACTTAGCGTTCGATTGTTGTATATAAGAGTTAAATATTTGTCTAGAGTAAATAAACGATTCGATCGCTCACAACTCTTTCAGATTGATGTGTTAGTTGATACTTATCGGACGGGTCGGAAAATTTGTGCTCAGCTTCCTCCGTTGAATATCGTTAAAGGGATAGCAACGTACAAATTAATGAAACCCGACGTTTCTCTTTTAAGTTTTACCACATTTTTAGTGATTCGTTTAGTACTTAACCCACTGTACCTAGTTTTATATACATACTACGCTTTAGTATTTATCTTTAGTAGTACTGTGTAATTTTAGGTGCAATCTAATTTTTACTGTCACTAGTAATTTTTTGTACTTAAGGATATCATTGTGGGATCTTCACGTGATCTTCGGTTGACTTAAGAAACTGACAGTCAGGACTTCCTGTAGCGATTTAGATTTTAAATATAGGATAACGACGGATCTGAGGTCATACATTGTATTTATTTATTGTTATGATTGTTAAATTAATTGTATATATATATGAAATATCAGGTGTACATACAGTGGTCAGACCCTATGGTGTCTGCGGAGATGTCGTGTAAAAACTACTTATCGTTAGAATTTGACTTCGGGTTCCTTTATTACATATTTTATTATGCATAAATCATTGTTTTAGAAGTGCAGAAATAAATATTTCTCATGAACAGAGGGTTTAGCTTTTTTTTACTACCACAAACATTTACTTACATAATATTTAGCTTTGATTGTGACAATACAAAGAAAAAACATCAAATTAACATTTTTAAATAATGTGTTCAAACTGATCTCTATATGCAGCTAAGCAAAATCCTTATTGATCATTCATAAGTTATTATCAATAAGGATTTTGCTTGATTTGCGGTTTTGCTTTACGACGACAATCAATTTATATTGGCGACAATGCAATTGATAAAACTTCATTTTGATTAAATAAAGATTGGACGAGCAAAATTTATTTTCGTTTGCGCCATCTAGTGGCTAATAGCCAAAGTGAATTTTACAGAGACCTGTAAAGTTTTACAGAAATCTGTAACGTTGCTAACGTGTTTATAATTTTCAATTTTAAAGTTTTATAACCAAAGGATTATCTTTCCCGGGGGAACTTCCCTCCCCCTCACAACTATTAAAGGATGTCATACTAAAACTTTATGCTCATTGTTAAGAACGTGAAAAACCTAATTTTTTGTAGCCCTTCCAACCTCCCCCGCCCACCACCCTAGCGTTTGTAGGACCTATATAGCCTCAAAGGTATGAAGTTATAGTGAGAGGTCTGACGTCACAGTGTGTTATGTCTATTTCGGGACGTTACAATGAAGACTGACTTAAAAAAATGAAGGAAAGTTTTGTGGAGACAAGCACTGTGGTGTCGAGGTCAACGTAAGGCAAGCGCAGATCGATTTTGAACAAAATCGATCTGCGCTTGCCTTACGATTCGATTCACAATCGATTTTGAACAAAATCGATTGTGAATCGAGTAGCTCACCCCCAAATTAAAATTACCCATGTAACTATCTTGTTGATAAAATTTTTACAATTAGGTAATGACAGGTGACAGATGGATTTTAATCTCTGTAAAGCCTTTAAAAATCATTTGGACTCCGTTAGCTCTAAAGTCTTTAAAAAACTTCTGTCGGCTGTCATTACCTACATACTTGTTTTGATCATAAAATTTGGACAGTTAGGTAATGACAGGTGACAGATGAATTTTAAATTCTGTAAAATCACTTGCTCTTTGTACACATTAAATCTAATTTGATTATAAAATTTTGATAAAATTGGATAATGAGAGGCGACAGTCATCTTTTAAAGAAGAAATTTCTTTGCTATTTTGAAATTTGATTAAACTTACCGGAAAGAAAATCACTAGAAAAGTCGGCAATTTAAACTTGCCGGAAAGAAAATTAGTAGAAATGTCTACCATTTAAGCTTGCCGGAAAGAAAATCACTAGAAAAGAAGGTCATTTTAGTGCAAAAACGTTTTCTTTATCTTATAGCATATGGATTGCGGTACTGTATTTATTTAGTGACTGTAAACGAAAATGGTCACTAAAGCTGACGAAAGTGGTCACTAGAGTTGACCAAAGTGGTCACTGATGTTGACCAAGGTGGTGACTGAAGTTTATCAAAGTGGTCACTGAAGTTGATCCAAGTGGCCACTGAATTGACGAAAGTGGTCACTGAAATTGAAGAAAGTGTCGCTAAAGTTGACGAAAGTGGTCACTGAAACTGACGAAAGTAGAAAGTTGGTCATTTTAGTGCGAAAACGTGATTCTTTATCTTACACATTAAGCATATGGATTGCGGTAGCGTATTTATTTAGTGACTGTAAACGAAAATGATCACTAAAGCTGACGAAAGTGGTCACTAAAGCTGACGAAAGTGGTCACTAGAGTTGACTAAAGTGGTCACTGCTGTTGACCAAAGTGATCACTTCACAAATGAAGTTGATCAAAGTTGTCACTGAAGTTAATGAAAGTAGTTGCTGAATTGACGAAAGTGGTTACTAAAGTTGACGAAACTTGTCACTGAAGTTGATCAAAGTGGTCACTGAATTGACGAAAGTGGTCACTAAAGTTGACGAAAGTGGTGACTGAAATTGAAGAATGTGGTCACTAAAGTTGACGAAAGTAGTCACTGAAATTGACGAAAGTGGAAAGTTGGTCATTTTAGTGCAAAAACGTGTTCTTTATCTTACACATTAAGCATATGGATTGCGGTACTGTATTAATTTTGTAACTGTAAATCAATCTTCCACGCAGCGCCATCTCTTCAGCGTTTTGCTTTATCCTAATGATTACAATGGTTACTGAACCCACTAAAGAGATGGCGTTGAATGGGGGGGCTTTTATTTGAATTGAATGAATTTTTCAATTTCATCTCATCAGCCAAAATAAACGTAGCGTGACATATAATTGTAGGTCTAAAATATTGAAACGGTTGTTATGTATTGTCAAGTATCGTACTTTGTTTTATTTGTGACTTGTAAAAAAAATGACATAAACGAAGGTGATACATCCGAAACATTATACGTAAGAAATACGAGAAATAAAAAGTATATGTATAACGTTAACTAAATCTATCAATCTTGACACGGAGAAGCACTCTGTATCAAATTTGCTACAACAGGTATTAATTATTTGTAAATTTAAATTGATCGTTTCAGAACTATGACAGAACTTTTGCGTGCAGTGCCATCTATAAACGGCATCATATTATTAAATTTTGCGATTTAAACGTTTCCCTTTAGATGTCGCGGGCCTGGATATTATTGAAAAAAGAAAAACTATTGACTTCGATGGGAGGGCGCCATTTTTCACTCATGTCAGAAATGCTTTTTTCTGTCTAGGCGAGGTGGCGCCATCTATTGATGTCGTACGTTCCCCTCTTCAATTAACCTTGATTAAAGTGAGTGAAATAGCTAGTGATCATTATAAAAACGAATTAGAATAACTGCTGGAATTTAAATGTGTGTCTTGGAATTGTGACATAAATAACATGCCGGAAATGTTTAACGTTAGTTTTGACATTAGTCACGCAGTTGTTCGTTCAAAAGTGTCGTGATGAAAGCGGTGGTCATTTTACGAATCTAATTTTTTTTTTTAATAGAATGCTTTGGACGTTTTAATTTCAAACTAAGGTTAGGTCCGAATAGAAACGTCAAAAGTGACTGAAGGAACGTTCGATGAACTAAATGCACACGTGCGTGTTTGGTTGCATAGACAACTCTAATTACTTTTTCATTTGACTGTTCATTTTTGTTTTCCTTCTCTCCGTTATGTTGTTTACTTTTGTTACAAAGGTTAATGAATACGTAGGCTTAATTTTCTCCTCCTCTTTCATAGATTTATTTAAACTACTGCAAAAATTCAAATTATTCCTACAAATCTATATTCACCAAAGCTCCCACTACTAATCACTGATTTCGTATACCAGATATGGACAAGGAAATGTGTGGTGACTTCAGAGACAGCACGGGAATAACAGTGAAGGTAATAGGTGCAATACTTTTTGCTTCTTGAATCACACTATACAAACTTTCAGTATGCATCGGCTTTGTAACCGGATAGAAAATTTTTAGGGCACAAGTCGAGTTTACATCATACTTGTGGCCCTGTTGCAATTTGTGAAGCACAAAGTCGAGCGTCTCTTTAAATATGTGCGGAGAAATCAGTGAGGTAGGATGCTCAGAGTTTTCAACGTGGCAGACGATGGCCGCAATGTTATTTTCGTAATTCCACCGACGATAAATAGAAATCGACCAGTCTTCTATACACTTGCCAGTTTCTTCGTCTGCAATACAACACCGATAAAGAAATGTCCACCCCCAAGATATAAAACATTACATTCAAACTGGTTATTATGTACGTGTGCCCAAACGTGCCACTCAAGCAATGCATTACGAGGTAGCCCCGTCACAACTACATAATCCATAATTGAATCATTCGTGCTTTCCTCCCACAATTTCCTTGCCTCTTCTACATGTTTAATATTACTTATGTAACATATTCCCTAGAATACGTGGATTAACCCTGTTCAGTTAAATTGAAACAGTGAACTCACCTGCACCACATCTCTTATGTTTACGTTTGGATCAATTGCTTTTAAGAGCCGACCTACATGTCGCAAAGCCAATTGACACTGTTGTTTGATCCCCCCATTGACTAGTTGCATACTGCCGGGGACTAAACCGATCTGGCCAGACAAATATATTAAGTCACCCACTTTCACAACTTGGCTATAAGGACCAATGTTTGCAGGTGCCCAGTGTGATATACTTTGCACATGCATGGTTTGCCTAAATCTCAAATTAATTAAATACAATGCGGGGGGGGGAGGTAATTTAACTCAAACTTACTTTTCAACACACGAATCACCTGTTGCCGTGGCCGTGGTGGAATTCGAACTCCAAGACGAAGCCTCCAAAATGACAGGGCAGTGTTTCGGCAAAGGCACTTGCACGCAAGCTCGGCTCGGGGGATTTACAGAATCGAAAACCTCGCAGTACGTTTCGTTTAACTCGGAATACTGCGACATATCAGAAATGAACATGCTAATCGAGCACACGTCCCGCAAAGTTTGATTTCTACTCGACAGCTCACCTGAAATCAAAGTTCACTTCGGACTACTTCAAAAAAATATTCCACGAGCCAATGCATACCTACACTTTAATTTGTCTGTGGCTTCCTTGATGGCCTCGTATGGATTCGCCGATTCTCCACGAATTCCCCCTATCCACAACCAACCGCTGCCACTTCTTGCGGAATTAATTTCTTGTATGAAGTTATCGCTATCTTGTGTGATATGGCTGACTTGAACACGATCTGCTTCAGATTCGCCTAAATAAATTTTTCTAGAGAAATTATGCGAAAACATTAAGCAAACATTGAACAACCTGTTGCATCAAGAAATTCCGTAGCTTCTTCGCCGTAATCGGTTACGTATCCATCGCTATCCTTTAATGGCACAGCAGTTAATCGACTACTTAAATCTAATGGAGGTAATTTTTGTTCCAATTTTAATTTATTCAACTTTAGGTAACCCACCGGTGCTATGGGATCGTTTGAATGTAGAATAACTTCCGATTCTTCTCTAAAATATATTAAGCTCATTTGTTTATTGCTTCACTATCAAGTGTTCAGACTTCGTTGCTTTAATTTAATAAAAAGTTTATCGTTTCACCTTTTGAGTAGAAAATTTTATTTATGCAACTTGTATGTTTATAATTTCAATAGATGCTTTCCTTGTGTCTGTAGGGTTAACAATACTGAGTGTATAAATACTTTAATGTCCGACTAGACTGAAGGTTTCGTAAGAATAAGATGTATAAAAAGGAAAACAAATTAAAAATATCCGGCGAAAAAAATTTGGAACTCAAAATCTGATAGAATGCAATAGAAGCCCGGAAGAAAGTCAATGAAATAGTAATCCGGCATTGCCTAGGAATTGGGATACGAGATTAAGCTATTACGTATACTGCAGGAATTAGGGTAGAGATGGAAACAACTGTGCATAGTAATATTTCGATAATCCGACAGAAACAGAATCTCGCTATCCGGCATTACCTCCACTATAGGAATTGGGATGGGAGATTGAGATATTTAATCCAACAGTTTTATACATCCTGTAATCCGGCGTTATCCAAGAATTGAGATGGGGATAGAGGTATTTAGAACGGTTGTATATAATCTCGCTAATCCGACACTGCTATCTGGATATATCCTGTAATCCGGCTGTATCAAAGCTACAAAAATTGCAGTAGAGAGACGAGTGTATTTAGTAGAATCTCGCTAATCCGACAATACTATTTCGTATATACGACCTGTAATTCGGAATTAACTTCCCTGCAGTATTGGAGTGAGGTTGTATCTAAAAGATGGTGCTTGCAGTTTGTAATTTCCCAACTTTCCCTGGATATCAGTAGTCTAGAAAATGCAATTGTTGGTGGCTATAGTGGCGGATTGTCGACGTTATTCAGTTCGATTTAAATTTTTCCAAAAACAAAGTCGTCGTCTCTTTTCAAGCTTCCTCGGACTCTGAAGAAAACTAACCGACGGATTTATAGTTACATTTCAATATTCAAATCGCCCGGAGCGCCATCTCTCGGTCGGTGGCGAAAACCGTCGCACTTTTAATGAAGCAAGCTTTGCCATGAGGTGGGACTTCATAGAATTCCTTGCGACGCAATTTGCAATAACGGAAAAATAATTTCGTTTTCATTCGAAAATGTCAGCCGTGATAATCACCTCGCGTAATAAAAATTTGTCAAAAGTGCAATTGATCGTTTATAGAGCGCCATCTATTGTAAAGTCCCTATTAGATAGATAAGTACCGCAATTAAACACCATTTTGAGTCAAAATAAGCTCGCGTTACCATGGAAACGAAATTTTAAAACGTCCTCACAGGTTTTGTCTGACTGATGGATTTTAAAAATTATCTTATAATTAAAAATTCCGACCTGCAGCATTAAAAATTATAAAAATCGATCCGAAAAGGAAGTTCGATTATTTAGAATCCCTCAAGGTGTAAGAAACGAAGCACGGTGGCAAAATTTGGTGCGGTTTTCCGCCATTTTGAATCAAATTTAGATTTACAGGCTTAATGAATAGCAGTACTTTAGCTATCTAGGGACGCTAGGGACTTTAAGCGATGGTAGAGTCCCTAGCGATGGATTTGTAGAGCGCCATCTCTCGGCAGGTGGCCAAAATTGATGCACTTTTATAAAACTTCATAGAATTATTTGCAACGCAATTTGTGAATGACGTTCCGGATATAATTCGGTTCCGATTGTTGAGTAAGTGGCGCCAGCGGGGAAACACTTGAACTAACAAATTGCGCAGGCTGGATAAGACACACTGTCTCGTGAAATCTCGTAGGTCGTGGCCATTGCAAAAACACTTAACACTTATAAACTTAAAGGCAAAGAAGTCTATGATGAAATAATTTCTACAAAATCGAAATGTTTATACTTTATCCACAAGGGTAACTAAATATTCCATGTGTTCATGGTTCGTCGTCACTGGATAAATTTCATTTATCTTCAATTATAAATATGTATAAAATATTACGTTACAGTGGCGCGCCATCTGTGAGCATTTTGTGGAGCTGCATTTTTTTTTAATAGATACTAAGGCCCGATTTTACAATCGTCGAATAAGCATTATTCTTAGAATAACGTGATGTGACGTAGATATGGGCCCAAATAAAAGAAAACGTAATTCTATATACAGGGTGTGGCATTTAACCGGGTTTCTTCATTAACGCCGTTCCTATTGAATATATGGAAAAATGTTTTATACAAAAGTATCATCCTTTAGATGGATCACATTCAGTAAAATTCGAAACGCGAAAAATTAAAGACGCCAACAATGAGAACCTGTTCTGTTATTAATCTTAAAAATATAGTTTCTGTGGCGCCATCTGTCTTCATTTTCTCAAGCTGCACTTTTTTTATCATTGTTTCGATTAAAAAAGAATTCACTTAAAACAAAACGACAACGAAATTTCCATTACGATTTTACGGCGCCATCTGTGAGCATTTTGTGGAGCTGCAATTGTTTTAAATACATACTAAATAAAAGAAAGTAAAATTCGAAACGCGAAAAATTAAAGACGCCAATAATGAGATCCTATTCTGTTGTTAATCTTAAAAATATAATTTCAGTGGCGCCATCTGTGTTCATTTCCTCGAGCTACTTTTTTTACCATTGTTTCGATTAGAAAAGAATTCACTTAAAACAAACCGATGACGAAATTTTCATTTCGATTTCAATTTTACGAAAATGATTTCAACGTCGCCATCTGTGATTTAAAAAAAAATTGTTTTATTTTGAAATGGTGATTGTTATAGTCGACTTATTTCCAGCAAAGGTCACTTTGATTTAGGAAAAGATTGAAGATGTACATAGGTAATACTGACAGTGGAATAATTTTAATTTGTTCTCAATTTTGTAAGAATTAAGTGGCGCCATCTATGAACAATTTCCCGAACTGTAGATTTTTAAATGCCAAATTACGATTACAAAGTTTCATTAATTTGTAGGCCGCAAACGCTATTATTTCGATAAATAAGTTAGGCAGTGTGTACTAATAGTAAGCCTTTTTAATTTTGTGTAAGCACTCTGTGTATTATTAGTTAAATAATGTGCTTTCTATTATATTAAAAAAAAATTCTAATTAACTACCACAACTGTATTAAATTAGATGATTTTCAAGGTGAATTGTGTCAACAAACACAGCCAATAACAACTTGTAAACAAAAAAGTATTAAATCTCATATGCACTTATCACCTTTTAATTTGTTTATAATATCATGATCTCAAAATAAACACACCAGATGAATTTGACCTTGATCAGTACAACTTACATAACAATCCTGCTTTTAAACAACGGACAATCCAGCGTGAGAGTTTCATACTCTCCCCCTTCACCACATACGTTCAGGCCATACTTTTCATGCATCGCCAGTAAATGGGGTTCAACTAATCTCAACGAGCGACCGAGATGTCTTTCAGGTTCTAAGCCCAATGCGGCAACCTTTATTATGATCGCATCTATTTCGCACTTGATCATTTCTTGCAGCAATTCGTCTTGCTGCCTCCGCCACAAGTACGCTAACGGCACTAAACCGAGTCTAACACATCTAAAACAAACATCATAAACGGAACTGCGACTGTACACCGTCGATCACACTTACACATTTTCTACCCTAACACGTTGATAGTCCGAAAGAATAGCGCCTACGGAAACTGCTTCGAAACTAATTACACTTTGTACATCTAACAATAACTGAAATAAATCTTCGACCTCGTCGTTGTCGACGGGTCTGTAGGTTTTACCTTGCTCCAGCGACCTACCATGTGTCTCTTTTTTAAACAACGGTAAGTCCATAGACTCTGCTATTAGATCGATCGCTTCGTGTCCAACGCTTTGATACATGTAACTGTCGATCTCTGTTTTGCTGTGCGGGACTAAATTGGCAAGTGCAACTATTTCATGCCCCACGCCTATGCACTGCATCATGTTGAAACAACTGTCTTTTCCACCGCTTATTAAGGCCACAACCCTCATGTCTTCCTCACTACGGTTAATAAAAAAATCGCAGGCATTATTGGCTTTTCTCGATAGGCTTCGCATTAAATTCGCTGATTTTATGTTGTTTGAGAAAGTACTTACGTCTTTTAACAGAATGCTTAAAAAATTAATTAGAAAAATAGGTTAAATTTTAAACGTCAAAACAGAAATGAAGTATTTAGAACGCGTTCAGAAATAACACCAATACTCTAGTAGTGTTGCCAACTATAGTATATTTTCAATTATGAAATTTCTCGTTTTTTGTTCATGCCAAACCGTCACTTTACAAGCGTCATTTGACATTTCAGATTCAAATTTTAAACGCCAGTTCTTATTCACATAACCTGCCATCTTGTCGCTGTTGATGTTACGTCAAATAAATCAACAAAACATATATCCGGTTGCAGTGTTGCAAATAGTGAAATAAAAAATACCCTTAATTGTATTGCCAACTCAAACAGTTATTCTTGACCACTTTGTATAAACAGAGTGAATGGAGTTCAATAAAACGTTTGGCAATAATTTTAGGTTATGTTACGCTTCAATTTGACATTCGTAACCTTGGAGGCTTGCGACAGATAAGTTACCAGATTTGAACAATTGTGGGCGTAATTTAATTCGCGCCGCGCATGACATTCCATGATTTCTCATGTAACGAAAAGGGTCTATTTACCGACAGATGCTATTTCCACCATTAAAAATAAACCGGTAGGAGAGTTGCTTACGGTGAGGAACCACACTCACAACCGGTTTTTGAAAGTGGTGGATTGTATTTTTATTTATAACCTAAATTTTGCAAACCCACATAGTCCACGTGTTGTAAAAAAATACGTTAAGACATTTAAAAACATTCAAAAGTAAGTAAGTATGGTAACTAGATTGTTTATAATCGTAATCACAACAGGATCCATATCTCACAGAATTCCATTCAAGCATCATGTTGTTCAAAATTATCTGATTCATTTGGGAATTGCTTTTTGATGAATTTTCAAAAATGCACAATTCGTATGACATATTTAATTACCACTTTGGATAAGAAACTGTTGTTAGTACGGCTCCCTCCTGTTTATTCTTTACTCGTTGGTCGTTGATTTGAACCACTTCAAACTACAAGCAATGAGGAAAGGTGGAATAAGGTGTGATATGAATCACAGAAGAAGTAAAAACATGAATAAACTCTTTTCGCTCATCTACGAACTTGAAGTTATGAAATAACACTGATACCATAGACGTTAAGTAAAATATGGAACATATGTGAACACTGACGTCACAACCAATGAGAAGCCGTTCGAAATCACGTGATTTATATTATAACCTAAATTTTGCAAACCTACATAGTTCCCGTGTTGTAAAAAATTAAGTTAAGACATTTACAAAACATTCAAAAGTATTTTTTGGTAATTAGATTAGTTTAGTGATGTAATTTAGCCGGCAAATTTTTTTTTAACTGACCCCGGTTTTTTAGTCGGACAAAAAAACGGTTAAAAATGGTAAAATATATTTTTTTGTTTTTTAATGTGATTTTCGTATTGCAATATTTATTCTGATCATTTTAATACCAAATACTTAGGTTCCAGTTTTAATAAAAATAAGTAAGATAATGTCTTTTTTTTTAATTTAAATATTTTAAAAATTTTGTTGCAAGTATTTGGGCCTTCGACAGCAGAAAGTAACGAAAATCAGCAGTCAGGATGCCAAAGTAGCCTTCCGACAGTAGAATCACATCAGAACCGTATGCGTTTAATGCGACCCAAAACCCAAAACATAAATTAACGGCAACAAGGGGTCGCCGGGTGGCGCAGCAGTAGCCTAGCCGACTTTGCAAGTCGTGTCGCTCGGCGGCGTAGGTTCGAATCCTACTATTAACCATGGATGTTTGTGGTGTTTAATGACTTTGACCCAGCTATAAAAATCTTCGTTACTGTCTGGAATGGCTTATAAGGCCGAAGGACATTAATTGCAGCATTGCTGCGCAAAGCAAACAACAACAACGGCAAGTGGGAATTTCAAATTTTTTTTAGCCGGCTAAAAAAACATATTTTACTTATGGCCAGTTCCACCAAACACGTAAGCTGAGCTTAAATTTAAGTGGTGTTTATAATGTGACATTTGAGGTTACACAACATCGTGTAAGTCATATTCTAAGTGACGCTTAAAGTTAGGCAGAGCTTAAGTGTTTGGTGCAACTGGCCCTTAGCCACTTTTTAGCATAATTTACATTTTTTACTTCGGTAAAAAAAACCACCTGACATCACTAGATTAGTTTATAATAACAATGGCAGCTGGATCCGTATTTCACAGTGGTTAGAAATTCCATTCAGTGATAATTTCATTTGAAAATTCACTGTTGATCTGATTCTCTCGGGAATTGATCAGCTTTTTACCGGTATAAGTTTGATGAATTCTAAAAAATGCCCAATTCCAATGGCATACAGCGGCCATATTTAGTTACCACTTTGGACAAGAAACTGTTATTAGTACGGCTCCCTCCTGTTTATTCTTTACTCGTTGATTTGAATCACTTCAAACTTCAAACGAGGAAAGGTGGAATGGTGTGATATGACTCACGGAACAAGTAAAATCATGAATAAACTCTGGGAATTGCCTTTCGCTCGTCTGCGAACTTGAAATTATGAAATAACTATAAAATAATAATAGTCAATAATAAAAAAGTTTCCGTTTATAGGCGCCATGCACATCTCTGCATTCAGCGCCGCCTGGCGTGGTAATTTGTGAATTAGTGATATGAAAATACTTCTTTAGACTCATTGCATGGGAATAATATCACTCTTATAACAATTTACGATTGTAGTACATGAATCTTGAGCTTCCTGCTATTGAAATACATTACAATATTCAAGTTCAAATGTACAATAATAATTTGAAACAACTCGATTTTCATACCACTAATACACAATATGGTCATTGGTGGCGCTGGCTTCGTATGTGCATGGTTCCTATATTGTACATGACCAACCTGGATTTTATTGACCGCTTCTGTGCATTCCAGGTCAAAACCATATCCAAAACCAATATCCAAAATGTGCATTTACCAAGTAATAGCAAACTCATTTCTTTTGACGTAAAAAATCTCTTTCCATGTGTACCACCAGAAGAAACGGTAACAATAATAAAAAACAAGTTAGACAAAAATAGAATCAATCCAGTAATAACATCAGATATAATGGACACGCTAGAAATATGTTTACAACAAAATTATTTTGAATTTCAAAGCACACTGTATAACTCCAAAAAAGGACTAATTATGGGCAACCCTTTGAGCCCATTACTAGCAGAAATATTCATGGATCATCTAGAAACGAACATAATTCACAATAACCATTTAAATAAGAATTTCATATATTGGTTTAGATACGTGGAATACATTTTAGCATGTTTCACCGGAACCCAAAGACAACTAAACAATTTGTTGGAGTTCATCAATACTGACATACAATTTACAATGGAAATAGAAATAAATGAATCCATTAATTTTTTAGACTTAAATATTTCAAAAAAGAACCAAAAACATGAATTCAATATATTTCACAAACCAACGCACACAGATATAACTATAAATAACAATTCACTACACCCACATCAACACAAACTGGCAGCGTATAACAGTTTGATCCACAGAGCAATCAGTGTACCCTTATCAAAAGACAACTTTGAAAAAGAAGTCGATTTAATCAAACAAATAGCGATTAATAATAGTTTTAAACCCTCTATAGTCGACAATATACTACATAAAAAAACTCTATAAAAAAGCAATAAAAGAAGTATATCCGAGTGACAACAAAGCACCCCAAATATTCCACACTTACTTATCTAGGTGATGCGACAGATAAAATAAGTAAACAACTTAAACCGTACGAATTCAAGCTGGCCTATAGAAGTAGAAACACATTAGCAAAACACATAAAACACAATAAAAGCAAACGAGACAAACAAAAAAAGTCCGGGGTATACAAACTAAAATGTGGGACCTGTTCAAAAGTTTACATAGGACAAACAGGACGATCTTTTAATAAAAGAATCAAGGAACACAAAAGATGCTTTGAGAAAAACAATAAAGATTCAACGTATGCAAGACACCTAATAGAAAATGAGCATCAATTAGAAAGTAATTTCGAAATACACCATTCTTGTTATATCGACCTGACGAAGCTACAGTGTAGCGAAACGCGTCGTATTTAATTTCAATTAATAAAATAAAATTTTCTGAAAATCAACAAGTATTTTGTTTATTCAATATAAGCAAAACCATGTTTGAATTGGCTTCCGGTTGGAACCGCGTCACGCTGACTTCTACTGCCGACGTTTCGTTCTTCATTGCAGAAGAACTTCTTCAGGGCTGCTGCTGCTGGTGGTGTTGCTGCTGCTTCGGGTTAGTCGTTGAGACTGAATGGGTATGTCTGCTGTCGTGGTATTTATAGTGATCGGTGGGGGTAGTGAGTCGGAACGGTGACCGGGGATTGGTCTGGTGGGGCGTGACGGATCGTTAATGAGATGTTTCCAGGCATTGTGCGGTTCAGATTATTGGGATGTTTGAGTATTTCTATGGATTCACGGATTTTACGATTGAAAAAATGAGATGAGCGGGCTAGAAGTTTTGTATCGGTGAATAGGATTTGGTGACCGGTTTCTAGTTTGTGTTCAGCTAGGGCCGAGCCAGTTGTTTGTAGTAGTCTAGTACAGCGTTCATGTTCAGAAACACGAGTGCCAACAGACCGTTTTGTTTCACCGATGTACACACGTCCACAGGAACAAGGAATTCGGTACACACCTTCAGATTGTAAGGGGATGCGATCTTTTGTGGAGGGTAGGCAATCTGAAAGTTTCGTCATGGGTAAGTAAATTGATTTGATGTTCTGTTGTTTGAGTATTTTGCCGATTCGATCTGTTATGGTGTGAATGTAAAGTAGGTAAGCTGTAGCGACTGGAGGTGTATCAGGTTCAGAACGTGGAGGAATTGGGGTGCGATGACGAGAAATGGATCTTTGGATGTCGTGCTTTTTGTAGTTGTTATTTAGAAGGACTTTTGTTACGTGGTTCAGTTCAGTTTGAAGTGAAGAGGGTTCTGATAGGGCAAAGGCATGGCTGACTAGTGAGTTAATGACTGACTGTTTTTGAGAAGGATGATGGTGTGAATGTGCATTCAGAAAGCGATCAGTATGGGTTGGTTTGCGATACACAGAGTGTCCTAATCTACCGTTAGGGAGGCGGCTTACTAAGATATCAAGGAAAGGTAAGTGGCCGTCAGTTTCATATTCCAAAGTGAAGCGAATGTCAGGATGTTGAGAATTTAGGACGACGGCCGCGGAAGCCTTCAAGTTAAAATAATCAAAACCATTTAATTAATTTTTTTTTAATTTCGAGATTCAGTGATTAATTTCAAAACAATAAATTCAATGTTTCCTAACAACATTAAGGAACCTAGCATGCTCCATATTAAATTTTATTATGTATCAACTTGTTCCGCACCAAAAGTTGAAAAGCGTGCATAAGTCTTCTATTATATTCATTCGTGTTTCTGAAATTAATATCGACGGCATTATAGATGGTATCGCCGGATTCAACGGCGGCCACCAAATCCGGAAACTCATCTGGTTCTATGTACACACCGCAAAGAACACCTACGGCTACTATTAAAGAAAAGGCGCTACAAGTTTGCCACTGCTCTTCGAAGACGGAATAAGGAAAAATTGTTTTGGAATCTTTTCCCAATCTTCTGAGACACAAAGAAAAATGGTCATAATATAATTTCATATAACGCCTTATGTCCTTTAGGACCTCCGGCGATGCAGACATCTGAGTTAAATAGGTGAGATCTAGGCATAAATTCCCCAAACGTGATGCTTGCCAGTCTAACAGCCTTACATCGGTTGGACACTTAGGATTTTGTTCGTCCTGAAATTGAACGACTTCAAGATTGATATCAGCAAACAAAATTGATTAACTTACCCCATATTTAAACATTATATTGCATCCCCAAACGTCCCCGTGATGAATAATAGAATAATTATTAATCTCCATACATTTTTCAATGTGCTTATTAATGTTTTTAATAAAATCGTTCATGTGTCTTGCCAGGTCATGCTTATTATCACGCGCGAAAGCCATTTCTAATTTTCGAAGTCTGCTCACGGCGAGATCTCGTACCCCTTCGCTTCTAATGAAATAGTTTACTCTTCTGAGCAAGTCCTTGTTGAGGACGTTCCATCCATCAGGATCATTTTCACGCAAGGCGAAATTGGCAGCGTGGTACCCCGCAAGTTCTTTAAACACCAGTTCTACGTGTTTACCATCGAACAAACTCTTGGGTGGATGTACCACGAAGCCCAAGCTCTTCAAGTTTTCCAACACGAAGATTTCCGGTTTGCTTTCCAAGGACGCCCCAAAATACCGAGCCACGTGCGGATATAAGTCGGCGACGTCCTTTGCTTCCTGGAATCGGTGAAGGGCGGGAATTACTTTACTGTACATGTGTTCTTCGGTTTCGTAGCAAATCCGTCCGCCGAAGGCCTCGCAGAGTGCTTCGTTTGTAAAACCGCGTTTCACGACGACGTTCTTGATCAAGCTTCCGCATGTGACGACGAGCTCGATTATGCTTGCCATAAAATTCAATCCTTTGTTTGAGTTTTCGTCTTTTTTTATGGTGCATTCGACTAATCCGGTCTTTCTTAATATTGTGCGGATAGTCGTTTCGAAGTCCTCGTCGAATTCGTCCATTTTATTCTAAAATTTTAAATCGAAAGAAAGTAGACTTTGACCAATAATTTATTATTCCAATTATTTTATTATTATAAAGTGATTGAGAGTAAAGTGTTTTCTTGACCGGTACTGTAGAACCGGAAGAACCTGGCCAGGTTCGAAAACGTTATGTTAAACAATTAATAAAAAACATTCAGACCGTGATTCAAGTTTTATTTCAAAGTATAAAGTGATTAAGTTTTTCGTAGTCATCAAAAGTGAATAAGTAAAATGTAAGCACTCACCTAAATAAATGCGGCTATTATGCGCACATAATGTGAAATAAAATATTTGGAAATTGTCGAGAGTATTTACGAGTCATAACTATAACGCAGTTTAAACAAAATATTTATTATCTCTAAAGTTTTGGCCACAGATAGCAAAATGTATGTACACACATATAAATAGAAGCCACATTACAAAATTAAATATTGCTAGTCAACATGGTTTAGTGTTTAATCAGGATCAACTCTTTGTTCTATAACTAACAACGGCATCGTTAAGTAACGACAATCGTTAAGTGCCATATTTTGACCAATCAGTACAAACAAACGCACGTAATTAAGGTACTGATTGCTCAGAACATAGCACTTAACATTTTTGTCATTATTCAACGATGTCGTTATGCAGGCCCGGCCTTCTAAGTGACGGGGCCCGGGTGCAGTAAGAATTGCGGGGCCCTTTTTTTAAAGCGCAGTATTATGATGTGGAGCACGGAACCCAGGGCCGTAACAAGGAGGTAGACACTTCTTAAATTGAATCCTTTAAGCACAAGCGTTACTCTTGAGACACCCTGTACATTCGCTTATTTATTTTTATTTATACAGGGTATTTAAAAAATATGTTTGGAAACTTTGGCCAGCTGTAGATCACATGAATACGAACACAAAAGTCTTAATGAACGTAGGTCCGGAAATCGACCGTTTCCGAGTTTCTTGAGTTTTTGAAATGGAACTTATTTACGCCCAGTGCTATGGGAGTGGTTTCATTTTTATGGAGATGAGCATGCGTAGAATGGAAGGAGAACATTAGAACACCGTAATTGATTTTAATCGAGATTGCGTTAACACTACTAACGACTGTCCAATTGAAAAGTCCACCAAGTTGGTTTCAATTCTTTCATGAAAGAATAAAGAGCGAAAAAGTGATTACAATTTAATTATGTCACTCTATTCATGGGTCTTTTCTATATTACAGATTACAGGGTCCTCCTTACTTATACAGGACCAACCGGTAAGTCGACGTATTCCTCTGAGGTCGTCTTAGCAATTCGTTGATCTAGTGCGCGCTTCGAATTTTCTGGAATCATCGGGAAAATTATAAAAATAAACCTGTCGGCGGCACGGGATTTAACAAAACGCTAAGTAAGTCGAAGCCTTCTTGATCAAGTAAAAATTACGTTGGGTTTATAAAATTCAAAAGAAAAAAAAAACAACCAAGAAATCACAGCAATTTGAATTTGGCGCCCAAACTCTTACGGTTCTGAGAAAACATCAAGAGATAGCGTAGCTTTATGTTACCAAGATACCAAGAGTTCAATACAGGACTCAGTAAAGCTAGGAAAAACAAATGAAAATCACCCGGACGGTAATGTTTTGCGCTCTAAATCAGGCGCATAGATATTTACAGTTCAAGGAAACGTCGATAGATGGCATAGTTTTT
The DNA here is from genome assembly GCA_958336345.1 of Dorcus parallelipipedus. Classification (NCBI taxonomy): domain Eukaryota; kingdom Metazoa; phylum Arthropoda; class Insecta; order Coleoptera; family Lucanidae; genus Dorcus; species Dorcus parallelipipedus. The sequence goes on from OY284481.1 coordinate 17,843,436, forward strand.
ATTATATGACGTGATTCTTATTTATTTTATTGATGGCGATTGAATTTTCGGGCGTTTTAAATTTACCGGTTCAAACATCGTATGTAATTCAAGAAAACGTCAACAGATGGCGAGATTTCAAACAGCGTCGACGGACATTCTTTTAGATCATCGATTCTCAACCTGTGGGTCGCGATGATATTAAAGGGGGGTCGCGAAAATAGCCTAAACAATAATGAAATCACTTTATGACGTCATACATGTATGTTCATAGTTCATACCGGTCGCTATAAATGCAGCGACATAAAATTATAGGAAGGGGGTCGCGAAATATTAATTTTATTTATATTTACTATTTGGGGTGTTGCGGAGCTAAGAAGATTGAGAATCGCTATTTTAGACGATTGAAGAAACTACCCAACAAATGCATACACACGCGATTGTTTTAAGCCATCATTTCTATTACAGGGTGTGTAACACTGAATAAGTTGGCAATGTTCAGGTTTGCCAATGTGCGGACAATTACCCGAATTACGGGTAATTTAAGCAACCTTGCGGGTAAAAAAAATACGTGGGTAAAAATGGGTATTTTCAAGGGAGAAAAAAAAACAGATTAATTTTTAAATTTTTGATTGACGACTAGTTAGTGATGTTTCAGCTTTACTATTGGCAACAAAGAAATCAGCCAAATCCACATTGTCGATCAGTGCTGCCAACTCTACCGAAGATTCGGTAGATCTACCGATTTTGAACTTTTTTTAAAATTTTTATTTTCTTGTAATTTTATCAATTTACTTTGTTTCTCGATCGTCTTTTGTTTTATTTTACGTCAAAAATTGCACAAATATCTAATCTTAATTTTAGAAAGTTTTGTTTATTTAATGAGAAATTTTTAATTTTTATATTTTTTGTAATTTTTACATTTTTTTGTAATTTTATAGAAAGTATTGTTTATTTAATGAGAATTTTTTAATCTTAATTTTCTTGTAATTTTATTTAATGAGATTTTTTAATTTTTGTTATTTTTTTCTAATTTTATTCAATGAAATTTTTTTATATTTAATTTTTTTAATTTTATAAATTTGTCGATAGTCTTTTGTTCTATTTTACATCAAAAATTGCACAAATGTCAAATCTTAATTTTAGAAAGTTTTGTTTATTTAATTTAAAAAAAATTTTAAATTTTTGTTTTTTTGTAATCTTTATAATATTTTGTAATTTTATAGAAAGTATTTTTTATTTAATGAGAATTTTTTAATTTTTTTTTTGTAATTTTATTTAATGAAATTTCTTTTATTTTTATTTTTTTCTAATTTTATTCAATGAGATTTTTTTTATTCTTATTTTTTAAATTTTATAATAATAATTTTATAAATTTTCTTTATTTCTCGATCGACTTTTGTTTTATTTTGCGTCAAAAATTACCTAAAGTTCAAATCTTAATTTTAGAAAGTTTGTTTATTTAATGAGAATTTTTTAATTTTTATATTTTTTGTAATTTTTACATTTTTTAGTAATTTTATAGAAAGTATTGTTTATTTAATGAGAATTTTTTAATCTTAATTTTCTTGTAATTTTATTTAATGAGATTTTTTAATTTTTGTTATTTTTTTCTAATTTTATTCAATGAAATTTTTTTATATATTTTTTTTAATTTTATAAATTTGTCTATAGTCTTTTCTATTTTACATCAAAAATTGCACAAATGTCAAATCTTCATTTTAGAAAGTTTTGTTTATTTAATAAAAAAAAAAATTTAATTTTTGTTTTTTTGTAATCTTTATAATTTTTTTGTAATTTTATAGAAAGTAGAAAGTATTTTTTATTTAATGAGAATTTTTTAATTTTTTTTTGTAATTTTTTTTAATGAAATTTTTTATTTTTATTATTTTTTTCTAATTTTATTCAATGAGATTTTTTTTATTTTTACTTTTTAAATTTTATAATAATAATAATTTTATAAATTTTCTTTATTTCTCGATCGACTTTTGTTTCATTTTACGTCAAAAATTGCACAAATGTCAAATCATAATTTTAGAAAGTTTTGTTTATTTACTAAGTATTTTTTAATTTTTAATTTTATAAATTTTCTTTATTTCTCGATCGTCTTTTGCTTTATTTAGCGTCAAAAAGTACACAATAACTGTCAAATGTCTTAATTTTAGAAATTTGGACCCAGTTTTGTTTATTTCATGAGAATTTTTTAAACTTTTTTTTAAACATGATTTTAATCAAGTGATTTAAATTAAAGAAAAACGACGGTGTCGCTCTGCATAAAATTTTTGATTTAAATTAGCTCAACTAATAGCGTTTTCGATTGACCGCACTAGTGCGCACTCAGAACATCTTCATCTCGTATTATTACATAAGGTTAAAAGAAGATGCAAATACATTGAGTGCAACCAGTGCAAGCGAATCGAAAACGCTATAAGGTTACTGTATTTAGAAGGTACCGCCATTCATTTCCGCGGCTTCGTCCCCCAAATTGAAAAGGAAGCGATGAAACGCTAAAGAAGAAAAAGTATAGATACATAACAAGTTACTGTTGCTAAGGAGTTTATGAATGAATTTGATTAACCCCCAAATTAAAGAGATAGAAAGTTGGCGCTACCTTCTCGATACAGTAACCTTAAGCTCAACCGAAATTCGGAGACATCTATCGGAATTTTTCACAACTATCTTCCGAAATGCTTCGCTTGGTCGATTGGCAGCACTGTTACCGATTGCCGCCCACAGTCCCACATATAGATGATTTTAACCTGAAAAATTTGTCGTGCAACGTCCATGCGTGTAAGGTAAGTTCAATAATATTAGGTATTTAAATAAAATAAATTTCCTATGATACCATTTCATTCATTCATTTCAATTTCATTACTCAATGTGGGTAAGAGCGGGTTTTTTAAAATTTAAAAAGGGTAATTGGCTTAGAGTGGCTTGGTAACCCTGGCAATGTCGTATATTTGAGGTTAGGTGTGTGTCTCGACTCAATTACATGTTCTTGTATCACACTGTTTTCAAAGTAATATTTTATGTACCAAATCGAGCTTTCTGCGATTATACAAATATGTATGTAAAAGTTTGAGAGTTATTTAAATTTTATATTAAACAGTGTTGCCAAATTACATATTCTAAAACCAACAAGCAAGTTTCAAACCCTCATCTCGATGTCAAACACTGTTAGACACCAATAGATATAGAAAAAAATTATTTTATCTTCTCTCCTTGACACTAATACACATTAAAAAAAACATTAAAAAAAAACTATTTTATCTTCTCTACTTGTATTTATCAACTATCTAATCCTAACTAATCAACTAATAATTTATTAAACTTAACCTTACACTTTTGACACTTGTCAAATAGTAACGTCTGTTGTGCCTTACACATTTATTGAACAAGTAACTCTATGTTGCTCTAGACTTTAAATTCCGGGGCATTATAACTTGGAATGAACAAAGAGAGCCAATATAACAATCCTTAACGAAGTTATGGACATCTAGCGGTGACTGAAGGTACTACTGCCTAAAAAGAGAAGGAGCATCCGATTTCGCCCAATAGAAATTCAACTTACAAACCAATACAATTTTTTTAATGTATAAAAAGGAAATCAGGAAATTTCTCTAGCTTATATAGAGGCATTTAATTATACAGAGTGATTAATAAAACTCTTTAAAAGGTTTTTGTTTTTAAAATTTTTCCCGATTCGTTTCAATAAATGACACATGTTCAATAACACCTTGTATAGACATCACCGCTGAATTAAATTAATTCGAAAACTTGGTCGTGTACATAGCGACACGAAACGCACATGCAACAATGTATTCGTTAGCCTAATATATTAACAATACATTTAATTTCTTTTACTGTACAAAAAACTGCGAAAATTGCTCTAGCTTGTGTAGAGACAAATACAGTGGAAGCTCCATAACTCGAATCTCAAGGGATCGGAAAATTATTTCGAGTTATAGAAATTTCGAGTTAAAGAAATTTCAGCTTACAAGGACATCAGTCAATTTGAACTCGAGTTCAGTAACACCTTGTATCGACATCAGTCAAGTTTAAATTGAAAAGTCACTAAAAGGGTAACAAGCAAAATTCATTTTTTACAGAATCGGCTGTATCTCGGAAACGGTTTATTTTCATTATTGATGAATAATATCCGAACATATTGTTTGAACACTGTATATATTTAGTTGTGATTTTGTGGAATGTAGGTAGGTTGTACGTATAATTTGCATTCTTGAGAAGAAGATGGGGCGTTAGATAGAATGCTAGGTTGTCTAGTTACGGACCTCATGGAGGCCCCTGTGTAGCCCGGGTGTTTTTCCACCCCCTTGTGGCTGGCCTTGTCGTTATGAGTTAAAGAATAAAGATGTTAAACATTTTTTTAACATGCAAGGTATTCCAAGTTGAGTGGCCTATTAACTTTTCGCGGAACGGAATATACAAAAATTCTGAAAATTAGGATACTGCCCTAAGGGAAAGCGATCTCTCAGGTTAAAAATTTTTCACTTTTATATCACTTCCGGTCCTACCGGAAGTCGGCGTTAACTTTCTTATTTTAAATGGAGTGCTATACTTTTTATTGCAAATTCTGATTGTACATATTATTCTAAATAAAAATTTTTAAGGCCATCCTATACCTAAATGTAATCGATTTTGAGATATCTTCAAATTTATTTAAAAAATAGGGCAGCGTACTAATTGTCAGAATTTTTCTATATTCCCTTCCCCGAAAACTTTTAATAGGCTACTCCACTTGGGATACTCTGTATAGTTTAAGCAGTGTATATAAAACGAAATTAAATTAGATTTAAGGTATTGTAGGTAGGATATTACAGGAAATCTTTGAAACGAATAAATTAATTCTACTTAGGAAAAAGCTAGAAATGTCCGAAACTTACTGATTTTTTTTTTCATTCAAGGAAAAAAGTTCTTTAAATAAAATAAAAAAAATATAATATGTATATACACACACTGTTAAGTTCTTTAAATAAAATTTAAAAAAATATAATATGTATATAATTAAGATTGAAATACAAAACGTATTAATAAAACCGCTTACCAAATCATTAGTTACTTATTCCATGCCAAAAGAATTTCAAACACAATTCCTTTCCAGTAAGTATACCTATACTGTAATACATACTAAATACAGTTGATGTAATCGCAGCTGTTTGAGTACATATCTCATTAGTACTTTATTCAGATGTACTATCTAATTAAGTAATTTACATACCAGAAAACGCAGTAAAATTAATGTGATTTTTTTTTCTACATTATAACGGGTCTTTCATTAAGAGCGATAGGATTTTAATTTTAAATAAAACAACAACGGTTTGACATATCAATTTAGTTTTAGCTTTATTTTGAAGCTTGAACAGTGCAGTTATGTTCGAAACATATGAATGTTCGGAATGTTTGTTTACACTGACGCACCGATCGCTCCAATTTTTGATCAACTTGTCCGACATTTGCGGCTGTATGTCGGCGATAGCTTGACGAATGTTGGCTTCCAAATGATCCAAAATCTATGGATTGTCGGCATAGACTTGTGCTTTGACGTAGCCCCAAAGAAAATAATCTAGGGGTATCAAATCACATGACCGCTGCGGCCAATTCACAAAACCTCGTCGTGAAATGATCCAATCACCAAACTTATCCTTCAGCAAATCGAGCGTAGCATTAGCTGTATGGCACGTATCGCCGTCTTGTTGGAACCACATCTCTTCAATATCGACATTCTCAAGTTCTGGCCACAGAAATTCGAGTAACATGGCTCTATAGCGGTCGCCATTGACGGTTACAGTTCTTCCCACAACTAACCTCGAACTTTGCTAATATTTTTTAATAATCTCTAAACGGTCGGGAAGCGTCAAACGTTGCATGATGAAATTGCAAACTATACTGAATATTTTGACACTCGGAAGTAAAACAAAATATATCGGGGAACCGAGTGATTTCTATTGAAAAATATATCACCCCTATTGAAAGACGCTTTATATCGCAAAAATCATTATTCAAAGTTTTTAAAATTGTATATTTGCAACTTTTGCGGTGCTACAAAAAATCGCTGCGCTGGCAATTATACCGTTTTAAAACTCTGTGTATATTAGCAACCTTAATCTGGCTTTACACCAGAGGTAATATTGTTAATAACAGTGTTAATAGCAATAGTTTTAACAAATCTTAAAAACTGGGCCAAAAAATATGTTATTAACATTGTCATCAACATTGTTGACAACATTTGCGATTAATATGTGAAGAAATACCGAAGAAACATTAGTAACATGTTGAAAATAATTCATGTTAACATTTATTATCTTTTCCATTAACTTGTCAACAACATTCTTCATAACTTTGTTAATAGCAAATATTTTGCGATTGGTCTGGAGGCGGTCTAGATCAAAGAGTGTTGCTAGGCAACATGTATTGACACGTTATATTTGAAAATATGTTTTGAATACAAAATGTTGGTGACATGCGGATAACATTTCGTTACTTTCCAAGAGATTAAATGCACGTCAACTGTCTTGCTTTTCTGAGTTCAGTATTTGCACTTCTCAAAGCTCCAAGATGGAATAGTCTAAAGAAAGGAGTAGTAAATTATAGAAGCACAGGTACAGGAAAATCATAAATGACTTCAACCCACGTGACCAATTTGGTATTGAATTAGGTATTGTTTTCTAGAAGTGGCAACACTGAGAAAAGTGAGGTTCCTGTTTCAAATTAGCGTGTATTTGTTATTGATTTTCGTGGCTGTAGGTGTAGGTGTTCTGTTATGTTTAACCACTTTAACCAAGCATTCCCAAATGCTGATGTAAATTATGTTGCTTTTGTAAATCGTTGCTTTTTGTAAAATCCTCGACGATTTTTGCATTGTTACCAACAGAGTACATTGTGTTGCCTATACGGCGGGGTCACGTGGGTTGAAATCATTTGTGATTTCTCTGTATATACCATAAGCATTGATGTTTATGGAACCATCAGGTTTCAATTTACAAGGACAGACAAATTTACCAACATGTTCATAATTTTTAGTAACATTGTTGACAGCAATATCAGGAACGTTGTTGACACATCCTTAAAATTAATTACAGTCGAAATCAGGTGATAAAGAGTAAAACTGAACCGATCTAAGGTGTTAATAAAAAAACTCCTATTAATAAAGTACCAGTTATATTAATTATTATCAACAGCATTTTAATATAATAAAACAATTCTAGCTTTTAACAAATCTAACAAATAAAACATTGATTTTTAATAATATGTTATTATAACACGGATATACTAGGTATACAGGGTGTCCCATAAATAAGGGGCCATACGGTAGCAATGGATAGGTGACCATATACAATAACTTTTTTTCTTCTAATAAAATTACGAAAACAGCATCGTTTGGGAGATATGCTAAAGTATGTAATACTGAGTACGAACTTGCCTTCCCTGACCTGCGCAACGGAGGGCATTTCGAACACTTGTTATATACATCACGGTAACTAATGACATAACAATCGCAGTCCAAAGACCTCAGCAATATGTGTCATTATGTTGAGCAGGCCAGTTTTATTATCGTTTTATAATCGAATTATCTTCACATTCGCTTACCTATGACGTATAGAGTTTATAAGCAAAACGAGACCGTATTCCGATAGTAATTTCTTTGAAAAATTTCGCCAAAAAAATTATCGAAGCAGACCACTTTCGTTTACATTCGCGGACTCTATATGCACCATTGTGTTAGCCCTTACGTTATGGCCCCTTATTTACCGGACAGCCTGTATATGACGTACACATTGTAAATATATGAGTCTATATCAAAAATATTCGTGAACAAATAACGTGCAATCGATTAAAAATGATTTAACAGCTTCAGAAGGTCAGTTCGGTATTCTGCAATTTACAAAACTAGTGATCAGGCAACAATTAAATTTTTCAATGGGGGGACATTACTTTTAATTCTGACTGTACATACGAACCGAATCGAACAGAATATGTATAATATTCCAATACCTAGTAAATAAATAAATGATGGACGACAGTAAAACATAATCCGCAATAAAATAGAACTGGAATCTTTTTTTATGAAATCGCCGTTTGTTTACCAATCGAAAGACCTTGATTTTGCGGTTAGTTTAATTTAGGAGAGAGAAATGGAAAGTTTCTCCTGGAACTGGAAACTTGTTGAGTAAATTATCTTGTAATTACTAATTACACTTCGCATTACGTAATGTTAACACTAGACTAAGCTGGCAAATTTTAAGTGTAAATTTTAGTAAAATTTCAAGTGCACGATCGGCTAAATTTGGGATACTTTAGAAGTCTTACTTTCCCTAGGAAAATTAATGTAACTCTCAAAAAAGAGAACACATTCAGAAAATTTTAGGAAACACTTATTAAATTTGTGATAATAAAAACTTAAATTGAACACAGTAGTTAGTGTATAAAGTTATAAACTAATTTTTTGTTACAAAATTTAACAAAAATAATTTTTTAGTTTTTTTTCTTGGGATGAAATGCTTAAGAGGTACACTGCATAGTACTAGAATAGTAGAATGTACAGTCATAACTAAAAGAAATGTCTCCTTCATCGATTCTGATCACCATAACAAGCAGGCGGCCAAGCAAGCAAAATCATCGACAAGAATTCGACGCGTTTCTATCCGCTTGTCCGCCTACTCGTTATAGCGATCAAAAGTGACAAAAACTTTTTGTTGAGACATTACTTTTAATCCTGACTCTATATAACCGCATGAATCCGAACAAACCTTCAGAAAAACGAATCTTCCTGAAAAAACTGACATTCTGATGGAGTTGCAACTCTAGCTCTATTCTAAATCATTGTTTATTCTATTACACGATATAAAGAATGTATTTTTAAATCTAGCGTCGAAGTTGGCCATGAAAATTTCATTGTGAACCATCATCGTCATGACAGTTGTTAATTTGACGTTTGAACTTGCAATTCCTAACCTTGCTTTCGAAGTTTCGAACTTAACAGTACGATACGACAACACAAGAATGTAATGTATTGTAATAAACGAAAAAAACGACAATAATAATGAGATCTGATGTAACAATGAAAACAGATAACAAGAAAATAAGATTTACAAGAAATAATCAAAATTGTGGTGTGTTCACAATAAGCACCTTCTTACGACCAACTTCGACGCCAAATAAAAAAAAAACACTCGTAATACATACTTAAGACTACATATTTAATATTTGCTTGTGTTTTAGAATGCAATATTAAATGGATAATATTTATGGTCACTGAATACATCAAACTGGCAAATCCTGTGGTTTTTATCACAGCTATCCAAGTACTTCACATCTTCCTCGTCCAAGTGAAAATCCAAAACGTCAATGTTTTCAATGATTCGCGATTTCGTAGTTGATTTTGGAACCACGGTTATTCCAAGCGACACCTGCAACACCCTCACTAATGAAAAGCCAATTTTAACAACGAACTAAGCATTTCTTACGAGGTAGTTCAAGATGACTTGGGCTGGCGTTTTGTTGTATTTCTTTCCGATTTCGACGATTTTCGGGTCCAAAATGGTGGGCTCTGGAAATCCGGGAGTGCCGGCCATTTCGCTCCGCCCCAACGGGCAATAACCGGTGATTATGATGTCGCGCTCTTTGCAGAATTTGATGAGGTTTTTCTGGTTTATGTTGGGGTTACATTCGACTTGGTTTACGACCGGTTTAATTTTGGCGGACTTTACTAAGCGGTCGATCTGTTCGCTGTTGAAATTAGACACCCCGATGCTCCTGGTCAGTCCTAACTTCACACATTCTTCCATTCCTTCCCAAGTTTCCAGATAGTCAACGTCGGAATACGCACGATCACCCTCGCCGATCGGCCACAAGTTTGCCTTTTCCTTTTCAAACGAAACTTGCAATAAATTAGTTCTTTTTTACTTGATTAAATTTGTTTACCTTAAATCCGAAAGGCCAGTGAATTAAGTATAAATCTACATATTCAAACTTCAGGTAGGATAAGGATTCTTTAAGCATGGGGACGACTTTTTCTTTTGCGTGAAAATTATTCCACAACTGCAAAAACACGTATGTGTTCACTTGGGATGACTTAGGGCCGGTCTTTTCAACTTCCAGTTAAAGTTATCCGGCGAATAACTTGATTTTTTGGAATGGTTGATTGATTTTTATGACTTGTTTCCATGGTAGTTATCCGTTAGTTAGTTTATCAAGAGGTGGAAAGACCGGCCTTTAGAAACATTGAATTATTATTACTTTACTGGTTACGAAGAGGTCCTGTCGTTTTACAGTGCCATCGGCAATTTTGGATTGGATTGCCAAACCAATTTCTGCTTCATTTCCATAAAACCATGCGCAGTCAAAATGGCGATATCCTGCATCGATGGCATCTTTAACGGCTTCTTCAACTTTACCTGCCGGAGACTGTAACCAGAGATGGGTATGTCAATAATGTATACCTTACGTGTTTGAGATCCGGAAACGGGCGTGTCTACAATATGCATGTAAACTATACATTGTCTACATGTCAACAATGAATGTGTATATAAACAACAGTATAAACATTAAAAATATTTATTAATAAACGAAAGGAAAACGTTACAATAATCACACCTTCACAAAGAATGACAATTTGAAATTTTGAATATTTGAAATAGTTGAACTAGGCTGCAGTAAGTGAACGGTCAAACTGGTCAGACCAAACCACGTGTCCAGGTTTCCCAATCGCTGATTGGCCAAGTGGTACAATCTGACAGTTGACTTGACGATTTTGGATAGTTTGACAGTTCACTTAACTCGGCCATAGATAGTCCACTCAGTTCGTGTAGACAATTCATTGTTTGCACAGTCATGTGGACGATCAGTATCGACGTGTAAAAATCTCTGACTGTAACAGAGCAAATTAATACCAAATTACGTATTTGGAAATCTTTACCCTTCGACAATTGTATATAAGCCTAATAAATTGCCTTTCCCATGCCTACACTTGCTCTTACGTTTCAGGAAGAAGTTACATGAGCGTTTGTCCTATGCTGCGTGTTTTCTGTTGCGTTTTGTTTCATTGAAAGCAGATGAGCGTTCTCTCTCTCTGTGTCAATAAAATGCCTTCGGAATCTCCGCAATGGTTTTTCTGTTGCGTTGTTTTCCGGTAAAGATAGAGACAGAGAAAGCCTATCTTGTTTTGACGAATATGAAACAAAAAGTAACTGCTCAAACAGTTTTTGGAAACGATAAAAATTACTTACATATTTATTTCCTATTCTCGTATTTATTCTTGTCAAATGACAAACTTTTGTTAATTGTTTAAGTACTAGTGATGGTTTTAAGTGAAGGTACAATTGAGTAACACCCTGTACATATAATAAAATATTAACTCTTCTAACTATATTTCTAAATGTAAATTATGTAAATTCTGTAAATACAGAAAAATCCAATATATGTTACTCAATTTATATTACCTAGCTTTATTTTCTGAAGTTTACAGTTTTTTTTTTAATTGCGTGTCTAAAAAAATATCCGGTTTCGAAAGTTTATAAACAATAATTTATCGTAATACGTTTTGCGTCGTCATGATAGCAATCAAGTTCCTTCGTTTGCATCTCATTTCCTTTAAAAAATGCACGATTTCATATTTAAAAAAATTACTTACTTTGTAGGTTCCTAGACCAATGGCAGGAATGTTGTAACCGTTGTTGAGTTGAAACGTTTTCATCTTTACTGTCCAGTTGCTCACTTACAACTTAACCTAACTTACACATTTTATGCACACAACTGATAAAAGTATACAGCAGTATACAGTTCTAATCACCGGTTCTAATTAAGAACACACAGATAAGACACTGGCCAGAGTTGCCAAGTTTACAAAGTTTCTATCGTCTTCCAAAACGTCAAATTTATTTTACTAATTAACCAATCTTGCAACTGTGAAGTGTACCTGAAAACAAGTGAATAAAAGCATATTGACTTTCTTATTTTTCGAGCCTAAAGCTGCGTTTTTTTTATCCGTATACGCAAAACGCATTTAACATTTTCGTTTATTAAATTTTGCTCGTTCACAAGAAGCAGTCTGCAAATGCGAATGTTTGTATTTTTATGTTTACAACTAGAAGTTTTATGTTGGCTTAATTTACAGCTGATATGGTAATTGAGGTTATGTCGTTATGTGTCGTTTTGTTGTACTTGGTTGTTTACCTATTTTATAGGTTTAGTATGGATTAAATATTTTATTATGGTACAAATTATGCTCTAAAATACTTAGAAAGAAAAGAAGTGCTTGGGTCAAGGATATTTTTAAACAAAGACTACCATAATATGAAATCACTTGCTGAAGTTAACTTTCTGCTTTTGAACAAATTTTTTACTCTTTAACATAAACTGCACCAGATAAACTTTAAGAGTGAGTGAGAGAGCAATAGCAATAAAATAAAATGAAATGCAACTACAAAAATGACTTCCATTCAACTTTTTTCGTCGCCGCAAAAATGTTAAAACTTGGTAGATGTCGTTCCCGCTAAAACTGTTTCAAATGTAACCAACCAATCAGAAACGATCCGCAATAAATATTTTGCGTATCCGGATGCATCTGAACTATACTTTACTGTAGGAATTTCGGTTTTCTTGAAAGACAATCAAGAAATAAATTTAAAAAATTATAAAATTAAAAAAAAACAACATAAAAATAAACAAAACTGGTTTGACTTCGTAAAATTAAGATATATTTCAATACATTTGACATTTGTGCAATTTTTGACGTGAAATAAAACAAAAGACGATCGACAAATAAAGAAAATTTATAATATTAAAAAAATTCATAACAAAAATAAACAAAACTAAATCGACTTTCTGAAGTTAAGATATATTTTAAAACATTTGAAAATTGCGCAATTTTTGACGTAAAATAAAACAAAAGACGATCGAGAAATAAAGAAAGTTTATAAATTAAAAAAAAAAATAACATCAAAGTAATAAAATTCTCATTAAATAGTTTTAAATTTTTTAAAACTTGTTCAAAGGTATTAATGAAATGCAACAGTTTGTTTTCATTTAAAAAAGAGAAATATATCCAAAATACAAAGATTTTTTTATTTAAATCAGCGATTTTTGTTTTTTTAATCGTGATTTTTATCAACACTGCTTTCTACTGTCATAGATATTAAAACAAAAAAAGAAACCGTAATGGAACAAATTTACTGAATTCTATGTGTGTTGTAAAAAAAACACTTCTCACTTCAATTTGTGTACTGCCTAAAATATATGTATATAGTTTTAAAAAGTAATTATTCGTATATTTTATATAGGGCGATCAAAATTGATTGTCCTGATCCTACATTGCTTTCCACGAGCTTGATATTGATATTTGGTGATTTGGTGATATTTGGTGATATTTGGTGATCTGTGATTGATATTTACATTCAATTATTAAAATGAAGTTAGCAACGTATGGAGATCTGGGGAAATTACTAGATATCCCAAGATTTTGTTGACAGTTTACTGCCGTTCATTCACGAAAAATGGTTCATTTCATCGTAATAGCAATTAAATAATAATTATGTTCTCTATTAATTAGGTCAAGTTTGGATGTAAGTTTCATGAATGTTCTATGCACGGACTGCTTTTCGTTCTAACCTTCATAAATATTGATATCAAGCTCACGAAAAGTAGTGTAGGATCAGGACAATCAATTTCGATCTCCCTGTATTAACTGTATACGATGTTATTCTTTTCTGAATAAAAAACCTTTCTTTAGAAATGCCTTATATTAAATCGTGAGGGAAAAATTAGGCAATTTCTTGATTCAGGATTTGGGGAAAAATGAAAATTGTTGTAAACGTGGTGGGAAATTCATTTTGAAAGTGTTAGCAACATTGTTTTCTACTGTGCACGTGGTCACACTGATTGATGATAGTCGTAGAAATTAGAGGTTAGGTTTGTAGATACAAGCACAAAAGAAACTAATTAGGTGGTGATAAGGATATTGTATTACATACAAACATGTCCACGAGATGGTAAATACGTTACGCCATTAATATTTTCATATATTTTTAAAAATAAATTTAAGGTATCCAATTTATCAAAAAGGTGGCCCCCAGCTACGAATTTACCTACCAAACTTTTGGCTGAAACTCGTAAAACCTGTCCACGAACAGCCCCCTAACGTCGTCCAGTTTGCTTGCTCCATGGAAATGACCAAACATGACATAAAAAATTACTTAGAGAAAATATACAACGTCAACGTCATGAAAGTGAACACACGCATAGCACTTGGGAAAACGAAAAGGGAACCCGGTCGAGGTTACGTAATTAAAGAAGACGATATAAAATACGCTTATGTAGTTTTGGTACGTTTAAGAAAAAATGTCCCCGTTATTTTATTAGGCTTTTTGTCGTTTACAGCCGAAAACGGAGTCTTTCGTTTTTCCCGATATATTTCCTGAAGATCAAAAACAAAAGGATGAGAATGAAAAGGTGATAGAAGAAACAAAGAAGGGTTATGACAAGTTTTTAAGCAGAAACAAAGATACGCCTGGTACACCAGGATGGTTTTCATTTTAGTTTTTTTTTTTATTTATATTAGAAATAATATATTGTTATTTATTGTATGAAATATAGGGATTTTTTTTGTATACATACTGCCTATGTATACTTTTAAAAAGAACGTGTCGATGCATTGCTTTATTGTAATGAGCGTCTCGCCGCAGTAAGTTCTCATGGTTCCTCCTAGTAGATAGGCAACTGTGATATCACGAGTGTATAGGATTAAGTCTATGTTATTATTATTCAAATATCTATCAAATTTGAATTTGTAGTACCTACTGTATTTAAGGTATCCATGACAACAAAGGTTTGATCCATAACGCGATTGGTAAATTGTCAGAAATTTTCGTACCTTCACATCTGATAATGAAAGTGGCATTTTGTACAGACCTCGATAAGAGTGTCGTAGTTGCAAACTGCGAAAAGAGAGGATGGATCCAGGTTGGTCCGGAAGACGACTGGAACATCTATTGGGCCGGGACCCTCACCTGCAGAAGTTTATTCAGCGTGGACAGTGGCTATCGCATGCATGACAATCAGTAAGGCCATACTGCCGCATTATTTTTACTATTTACTCTCATAATTGTAATAAAAAATTTAGATTGATAAATCACTTTCCGAATCACTACGAAATATCGCGCAAGGATCTGTTGGTGAAGAACATTAAACGCTACCGCAGAGACTTGGAGAAAGAAGGAAACGTCATGGCCGAGAGGGGCGGAGAATCGAAATACTTGCATTTGGATTTTATCCCTGTGACGTTTGTGTTGCCTGCAGACTATAATATGTTTGTTGAGGAGTATAGGAAAGCACCGCAAAGCACATGGATAATGAAGCCTTGCGGCAGATCACAGGGTTCGGGGATTTTTTTGATAAACAAACTATCAAAGTTGAAGCGTTGGTCAAGGGAATCAAAAAATCCGTTTCAGCCACAGTTATCTAAAGAAAGCTATGTAATATCAAGGTAATGATCTTTCACAATTCATGTCTTCTTTGAAACACTCAGACAGTCTTTAAGAATGCAGATTATAGATTACGGGGAAATGTTTAAAAAATTGCAGATTATAATTAACGCCACGGTTTATAAATGCAGCAGTAAATTAGAGTGTAAAGTTTTTATTTTATTGCCTACACACAGTGCAACCTTGGCCTGTATCTCAATTTCGTTTTATTGCATGTTTAACAGCTGGGAACGAAAGTCTCGAGTTATATGATTCTTTTACACGATGCAATTAAATATTTGCAACCACAACCGAATTTAATTTAAAATGTTTGCTTTGCTTCAGATATATCGATAATCCATTGTTGATTGGTGGTAAAAAATTCGATTTGAGGCTGTACGTACTGGTGACTTCCTTCAGGCCGCTGAAAGCTTACCAATTCAGACATGGATTCTGCAGGTTTTGCACAGTAAAGTACGATTCCAGTGTCGCGGAACTGGATAACATGTATGTGCATTTGACCAATGTCTCCGTGCAGAAACATGGGGTAAATATGTTAGTTAAGCCGCAGATAATAGAACTAGACAGGCGGCTCATCAAACGTCCTAAATTTGATGCCCCAATTTGGAGACAAACTCGCTGTTAGTATGGAAACAGCTCACCAAATATGTGATGGCGCTACTGTTACAATAGCAGAGTGGAAAACAGAAACCTGTAAATATAAGCAACATTTAAACAAATTCTATTATAACTAAGAGGTGTGATGCAAAATTTAAAAGGAGAATTAACAGCATGTTATAACCGTACGTCACATTATCGTGTCCTGGCCTCACTTTAAACTTATCTCTCTGTTACTTAAAAGCGACATCTGACGGTAAATGAGGCAATTAAGCTTCGGAATTAGCAAATGGTTTGTGATAAATGTTCAGCTTTCGAATTTGTCCACACAAGTGACATCTATTGAGTATTTAGCAAACTATTTTTAGAGTATCCATTCGTTCCTATCCCGTTGGCTATCTGAAGAGATCTATTATCTGTGGTTAACCTCTCCACGTCTCCGCCCTCATTAATAACGTGTTAAGAGTTAGACTCCCTATAGACAAAGAAGAATTGATATCAACATGAGAGTGAGAGACCACCTAACCCAATATCACGTGATCTAGGCTTTGGCATCCTTGGTTTGTGATAAATGTTCAGTTTTCGAATTTGTCCACACAAGTGACATCTATTGAGTATTTAGCAAACTATTTTTAGAGTACTCATTCGTTCCTATCTCGTTGGCTATCTGAAGAGATCTATTATCTGTGGTTAACCTCTCCACGTCTCCTCCTTCATTAATAACGTGTTAACAGTTAGACTCCCTATAGACAAGGAAGAATTGATATCAACATCAGAGTGAGAGACCACCTAACCCTACATCACGTGATCTAGGCTTTGACATCCTTGTCGCATGCATGAGTTAAAATTACTCGCAGATATTCGCTATGGTCATATCAATAGAAAACGCAGAAAGCATAGGGCACGGCGCGTTCAGGTATTACCAAGTCATTGAGCCTCATCAACTTTGGAAGACGATCTTGTTTCATGAAGGACTCTTGAATTAACCGGGAATAAATCTACACCTAGATAATTTATGCTTATCAATACTTCTTATTTCAGGGTGAATACAACTCCCTTCACGGAGGTAAACTGAGCGTACAAAATCTGCGCCTCTACTTGGAAAGCACTCGCGGGAAAAACGTCACCGAAACCCTTTTCGATCAGATAAGTTGGCTGATAATTCATTCTTTAAAGGCCGTGGCGCCGGTTATTGCTACTGATCGCCATTGCTTCGAATGTTACGGCTATGACATAATCATTGACAACAAACTGAAGCCTTGGCTTATCGAGGTAGGTATAACCACCAGATGGCTCATAAATTTGACGCCCCAATTTGGAGACAAATTCGGTTTAGTTTGGAGATATGTGGTGGCGCTACTGTTACAGTAGCAGAGGGGAAAACAGGAACCTGTAAATATAAGTAACATTTAAACAAATTCTATAACTTAGAGGTGTGATGCAAAGTTTTAAAACAACCGTACGTCACATTATTCTGTCCTGGCCCCACTTTACACATATTTCTCTGTTACTTAAAAGCGACATCTTTTGGTAAATGAGCCAATTGAGCTTCGGGATTAGCAAATGTCCAGTTTTCGAATTTGTGCGTACAAGTGACATCTATTGAGTATTTAACAGAACGCCCATTCGTTCCTATATCGTTGGCTATCTGGAAAGACTCTGTGGTATAACTTCACTGCATCAAAAGAAAATTTGGACACTTGTAAGAATCAGGTCAGAAGACAATAAAAGCATTTATTTTGATGTCGCAATCACACACAGTGTTTTACATTAGTTAAGCTAAGACATGCCGTCCAATTTCCACGGCAAGAGTTGTTAAAAAAGTTGAATGATAGTGCACGTATGGTTTCAGGTCAACGCGTCTCCGTCTTTGACTTCAACCACAGCAAACGACAGGATTTTAAAGCACAAACTCCTCGACAATATTTTTTCCATAATCGTTCCACCGAGTGGTTACCCTGAGTATATTCACATCGGTTATTTAAGCTACTGTCTTTACTTACGGTACAAATTCTTTTAGTGTACGATGGAATAAGATACCGAGTAACGAAGCTCTAGGCGACTTTGAGCTGCTGATAGACGAAGACTTACTTCATCATCAAGAAGACGTCGATGTAGGTGATAAATACACTGCCAGAGGGAATATGTACAAGTGGAAATAAATGTTTTATTTAAATAATATACCACATACACATAGTTCTATAGGATGTGGTGCACTTTCTTCCAGCAGAATTAAAAGTATTCACACAACATAAGAATTGTGTTGAAACTTTTTGCATTTGATTGTCGCAAAGAGTAGGTAAGTTATTCAAGAGAAGACACTCCGTGTCGGCACGTTTGATTTTTGCCGAGTAGTTTCGATGACCTCGAAGCAGTAGTCTCTTTCAATCGGCGTAGGCGAAATACGGGGGAAACGAATAACAATAAAAAAAAGTATTGACGTTCTTTGGTAACTAAAACTTCTAATTTTTTTTATATTTCAAATTTCGCGCCTA
Source organism: Dorcus parallelipipedus (assembly GCA_958336345.1). Taxonomy (NCBI): domain Eukaryota; kingdom Metazoa; phylum Arthropoda; class Insecta; order Coleoptera; family Lucanidae; genus Dorcus; species Dorcus parallelipipedus. Next base: position 17,862,004 of record OY284481.1, read on the forward strand.
AAGAAATTGTAGTATGTAGTAGTAGTAATGCGCAACAAAAAAAAACTGAAACAAATGATAGTGAAACACGGAATAAGTCGGACGAGAACGTCGATGATATTAAATACGAAAGACAATTTCAAATTTCGTGCCGAAAAGTTCGCGGTGCGACAAAATGCACATAGATGGTGCTGGCACAAAACAAATTAATTTTTAATACCTCTAATTAAAAATCCATAAAAACTCTTCTAGTTTTAATTTAGATTTAAGCAAATTAAAAAAAAAGAAAACATCGACGTTCTTTATCAACTTTAATAATTTTTATATATTTCAAATCTCACGCCCAAAACAATGTAGTACGCAAGCAGTAGCGCATTACAAAAGAAAAACGAAACAAACGACGGAGTGAAACACGGAGTATAATGAACAAGCGACAAGAGAAGACCGACGATTTTAAACACGAAGAACAATTTCAAATTTTGCGCCGACAGAATTCTAGTGCGACAAAATCTACATAGATGGCGCCAGCGCAACACAATTACATTTTTTTAAATACTAACATAAACATCCGAATTTAGTTTAGATTTGAGAAAAACTAAAAAAAAATCGACTTCGTTTAGTAACTTCAATAATAATAATTTTTAGAAATTTCAAATTTCGCGCCTAAAAAATGTAGTCTGACTCGACAAGAATCATAAAAAGTACAAGCAGACGAGACAACAAAACAAAACAAAAGGAGGTCGACGATTTTAGTCACACAAAATAATTTCAAAATTCGCGCCAAAAAATTCGTAGTGCAACAAAATGTACATAGATGGCGTTCGCCCAACGTGGTTTCATTTTTTATACCTAATTAAAAGTGTATAACAACTTTTCTCATTTTGGTTTACATTTAGAAAACCTTTTTTTTTAATTATCGACGTTTTGTTAGTAACTTCGTATTTAACGCAGACACAATTTTTGTCCGGAAACACTCGACAGCGTGCGAAAGGACATTTAAATTGGCGTCTTCTAATTTGCACATCCTTGTTCAAGTGTCCTACTCTTTGATTTTCGCATAGGGATGTGTTACGGGTGAAAATCCCATTAAAAATCTTTCTAGTACTGTCAGACACCCTGTATTGTGAAATAACAGGAACATTGCGTTATTCTGCCATGCGCATTTCATTTGTATGTTGCTTAAACGATGGCCTGCCATACGCAATACGAAATTGTTGCCATCTCCCTCTGTCCTGAAGTGATTTACTTCTTCCCTTTTATCAAACCTCCTCTTGATATCTTACATCCGTTGAAGAGGCGTGCATGTAAGCCACAAGCCAGTCTTTCGTGGCTTATTGCGGAGGTTAGACGTGTTGTTGTTGGTTTGTTACGTTTGAAATTTCGTTACGAAAACGTGGCAACAAAGCATCGTCTACTGCATTTCCAGTTCGCTTGGCAACCCCGCGCTTTCCTTGGTCCCCTCGATTCTCATTTGTTGTTGAAAGCCCCGCGTGATCATAGCTTTGATAGCTATTGGATACTGCTTATGACATGCGCGTATTCAGCGTCCTCCGTCTTGGTCTCGCGACCCGTTCATTATTCGTTCGACGTTGGTGCTTATGTGTGTGTGCGTGTGTTGTCGAATTACCGGAGTTCTTGCTTTGGAAGGAGAACTCATCTACGGCTTTGCCGGAATAAATTTCTAACACCGCCGAACGAGTTTGGGGGTACTTTTAGCCCCATACCAAGCTTGAGAAAACTACAAATCTCAGGTAAAAATTGTGCGAATTGTCTGACGCCATTTTGGACGCTAACGACCCTGTTCTTTCTTTTATATCCAGGCTTCTGATTCTACTTTTAATTCAAGTTCTACTTCTAGCTCCCGCTTTAGTTTTACCGTGTTGTTTTGGGTTTGACTCAAGCCGAGTCAACTCCACCTTCGTTTCCGAGCGTGTTTTCGCTACGCCATTTTCCAAGTCTACGGGAAACGTGGCCCGCCATAGTCGCTGCCTCTGTCCATCGGTTTAATCCAGTTCACTGGCGTTGGAGGCAATCAGCAGGTGACGTTGCGACTGTCAATTTCACGTCGTAGACCAGTAAATTGACGTTACCGGCTGTGCTTTGAAAGTAAAGTCGAAATTTCGTAAGTAATTGCGTATCGTTGAACAAATTTTTGCATGTCTTTTTGGAGAGCGAATTCCGGCTGAATGCAGAGATTGCATAATATAGTTTTATTTTATTGAATAAATAAGTTGATAACTTTAGATTATTCGTAATTTATCTTTGATTGAACTTTGCTGGTTGTGAACAAGCACCTGTCTAACCTTGTGTAATCTGTATCCTGAACTTAATCGAACTTTTGTTTATGAATAAAGCTTAAATTTGTTAATTTTAAGTGCGTGTTTACGTTATCCTTCCTTCACGTACGTACCAGTGAGTCAAGTGTAGCCTCGAGTTGTAATTTTGGCCTTCTGCACCACCAAATCGGTACGGGGACACCGACGAGGTCTTTGTCTATCAGCTGGGCACCGTCCGTCCTGGCGCCCTAATAGTTTAACATTGTATTAGACCCACCCCTATCTCACTGTTGCTAGCCGAGGAGAAAAGCTGGTGAAAGATACAGCGCAGATTTGTCACCTGGTCAAGGTAAGGTTGAGGCTGTCAAGTTTAAAGTAAATTTGGTGTCAGGTTTTGTGTTTTGGAAATTCATTTGGCTGAGATCGCCTGAAAGATGAATGTCTACGGTACTTTGGTCATCGGATTTTATAAGTCGTCAACCCTGCATTTGTAAGCATTGTATAATGCTTGTCCAAGCCTAATCCCGGCAATTCGAGTTTAAATAAATATGGCGCGTACTGGGGCGTGGTCCAAAGTGTAACGCATGTGTTCTTTCATTTTAGGTTTTTTTTTTGTTTTGTTTCTCTCTGCATTGGCCCTACGTTTTGCTGTATGTAGCTCTTTCTTGTATTTTTCGAACTTTTACGTTTACTACGAGCATCGCATCTGTAGCCAACCGAACCGTTGGATTTAATCGTTACCGCAAGCAATGCCGCAAGTACGATAACGGCTACATTTACCGCCATTTCTCCCCCACCTCCGTATGTCCGGACTTGTATTCACCCAACCGCTGTTGGTGACTATTTTGACTTTTGGATATCAATACTTTATAGCATGCATAAGGACAATTAGTGCCGTACTGGGAAATTGTTATTTTGATTCATTTGCCCTTGTACTTTTGGGGTTCCCCTTTTCTCCAGGTGTTAGCCGTCTGTGTTAGACATCTTAAATTGCCCTCCTACAATTTGTTGTCATTCAGGTAGGTAGCAGATGATCATAATAAACGAAATTAAAACTGGTTTGTCTTTATTGTTTTTATAATAAATACGTGTGCAATAAATAACCCCGACATTTATTTCTAAATATTTTCTAGGTTCAACAGTAAATCGATAAAAATATTGTATTCACAGGATATACATACATAAATATATAAACGTGTAGCAGCTCAACATAAATGAAAGTAAAAATGTGATTTTGAAACTTACATGAACTGTCTTTTTCTTCTTTAGGCACTTTTCTCACTTTGCAAATGAAACAAAAGTACATATTCGGTATGCCACAAAAAAAGTAATACATAATTGTGTTTTTTAAGACCGAAATCTTCTCAAGGTTTAGTAAAGGTGGCGAAAAAAGTGAAAAGGAAACAAAATTTTGCAGGTTTCAAAATCATACTTTTATTTTCGTGCAAAAACAATAATATACACTTCAATTTTTCAATAAAACCAATTAAGGGGTACAGAGAAATTTTTAGTAAAGTTATTTAATTATTCATTATGTATCAGTTTCAAAAGTATACAGATCGGAAATCAATATGTATAACACAGCAGTTTATAACCGTCGAGACAAAAAGGAGAAAACCTATTGGACTAAACTGCAACAACAAAATGTGGGGGTGTGCGACGTGCGAGCCATACATTCCCCTTTTGTCAATAACATGTTCGTTTTTGTCTTTCCAATTATAAAACCCCATGTAATACAAATCGGTCTCCCGTATTACGAAATAGATATTATTAAAAACATTTACATTTAAGTTCATTAAATTTCTTGTAGTCGAAATGCTTCTTCATAAATTACAACAAACAAAAACAATATTTATTGAATATTATCACAAACATAAAAACATCCAAGGCACATTAACGTTAATAGTGTATTACAACTATTCCAGAGAATGTTCTACACACAGAGTGATTGTAACGGTAATATTTTGACACATACTGGTTTGAAACAACGAAGTTCGAAAAATATACTTCCATCTTGACCTGATTAAGGTTGACATATAATCCATTCCTTATCTATTTGTTATCGCACCATGTCGTGAAAGGCTCGTCTAGTCTCATGTATGTAACTAAATTTTGACAATGAATAGATTTTAAGGTTACTCCGAATTAGGCAATGTTGCAATATCTACTTTTCGTCACGAGGTGACCAAATTTACATAAAGTTGAGAATTGACAACACCGCTTAATCAATTTGATCTTAATTGTCACAATTTGACATATGTTTAAATGACATCAAATTAAATTAACATGACGGCCAACTTACTGGCTTAAAATCGCGGCCTACTGCGATAATAAATAGATAACGAATGGACAATAGCAAATTAAACTGTTTTTATTTGGCATATACAATCTCGTAGTCAATTGTCTACATATTATGGTGGTGTAGTGTGAACTAATTGCCCGACGGTTTCGGTGCATTTGTGTCGTACGCTCTAATCACATCAGACTGAGATACAGTGCCGCCCTCTTCTTGCGAGAAAGCATATCCATCTAGTAACACAAAAATTTGTTGATCACACTCGATTGTGCACGGCAAAGATTATTTCTGATACATTTACTGGAATCAATCTAAAAAAAAATTCCTAGTGATACTGATAAGGAGAAAAGATTAGAATTTAATTACACATCATTAAATCAATAACAAAAAATATCTTTGAATTTTTAAGGAGGGGCCAAATGCAGGGAAAACAGAAATAATTTCAAGCTACGTGACCCCGCCGTGTATTTTGTTGGTAACAATGTACTTTGTGTTAAAACTGCTAGTGGATGTGATGCTTGCAAACTACAAAGGCATCGTAATTTACATCAACATCTGGGAATGCTTGGTTAAACAAAACACAGTGACGCAGTGTTGCCACTTTAGCGGTTTTGTTGCTAAATCTAGCGTTTTTCAGATAGGATACTTGTGCATTTGAAACTCATTTTCGACATACGTTCATAGGAAATTTTTAAGTAAATGTCCCAATTTTCAGTATAATATTTTGTGCGAGGTTCGAAGTACCAAAGAGCTTTTGAATTTAAAAGTTATTTATTTGCCATGCAAGGTTTCTGTTTCTAGTAAAAAGTTTATGTAGAAATAATGTTTTTTTAACATTCTCTTCACGGAAATGTAATGTAATTTGCCAATTGGTAGGTATCAAACAAAATGGCAAATGTGACAGTTATACTCGAGTGACGCTACTGTATAGATCCTTATACTGTGTCGTAACATTGAATAAAAAAAAAGTTATTTAGCGAGTAGGTGCTACCACCAATTAAAAATAAAATTCGACGCTTAACATTCCTGACATACCGACTGTTTCATCAAAACTTGAATAAAGGCGGAAACAAGACAGAAACGGCTGCATTACGAAATATTTAGAGGATGCAGGGCGTAGATGAGCCACGCCCCCTTCTACCCACCGCGAAGTTACGTTGCCCAGCGACCGACGAAACATGTAATGATGACAGATGACAACAAAAAGTGAAAATGACAGCTGTGTGAGACGTCAAATCCAGAAACCTCAAAATGACAGACATCGAAAAACGTCAGACTGACAACGTCGGATAAACAAATTCTGGCGAAGCGTCACGTAGCTATTTGCGTAACAAAAAGGTTTTTTTGGGGAATAACTGGTTACAATAGCGTCGGTTAGCAGTAGTGACGTCACGGTTAGTAAGAGTCGCCAAAACGAAATAGTTATGGAGTAAAGCAGAATCCTATTAGAAATTACGGATAATCTTAAATACTGAAATAAATAATCTTAAATAAATAATAGTGATCGAAGTGAACACGCATTGACAAATACAACAGTTGACAAAAGGACAAAACTAATTGAATAAGAGACTCTCTGACCGGGTTAGGAAAATAGTAACTGGAGTAACATTTGTGATGGCATAACAACAGTTACCGGTAACTCGCAAAAATGGAATGGTTACTTATTTCACCTTACCACACATAACCGGTTATTCGCCAAAAAAACCATAAAGTAACGATGACGATCGTCGCAAATAAACGAAACCTAGGCCACCCCTTGACGAATTAAAGCAAAACAGCATTCGATCTGATTGACCCGCAAATAAGGTCGCATTCTCAAAGTTGGTTGATAAGACAACCTCACGAGTAAACACAAAAGACTGCCAGCTAATCATCGCTGATCAAAATTCTTAAACCAATGAAGCAGACTTACTTCACCCCCGCTATAAGCCCTACAAAACCGAACAGCACAGACCGGTCTTCCGATCTTCAGTTGATCTTGTGTACTCAAGTGTCCATTACACCAATCGATCTTGCGCATTCAAGTGTCGAGAACACTCATCTAAAGCCTCCCGTGCATTACTTGTCAGGAGCCATGCACATACTCTTCCGTGCAACGTCAGGTCGGAAGCCATCGCACGTCTATCGGCGTCATCAAACCCAGCCATCCAACCCAAAATAATAAGTCCGAGGACTTCATGATATATCAGAAAAAAAGAACAAAAGATGATAAAAAAAATTGATAAAAAAATTCAAGGATCGTAGCCGCATATGGTTCGATTTTACTGTTTATCCAAGCAATCGTTGTATTTGTACAAGTTTTGATGTCAGCACTTACGCAGTCTATTTGAAACAGCAATTTAATTTTTCTCAGTGTTGCCACTTCTAGAAAACAAAAAATAATTCAAATTGATGACGTGGGTCGAATCATTTCTGATTTCCCTGTAGAAGATTATTTTTAATTTTTTTTTGTTTGATAAATGCAAAAATATGGAAAACAGTCAAAGATAAAAAAGAAACGGTGAATTTCATTGAACGAAATCATCAGAGGATCTGATGAAGGAAAACCAAAACCAAAGGAGAAAAACCAAAAGGAAATTTGAGAAAAATTTAGAAAAAGCAACTCTGAAAGAGCTTAGAAGTAAAATAGAAGTGTTTAGAAGAATAAAATAATTATTTTATAACACAGAACAAATTAGAAAACCAAATTTAAAAGTGTTTGAAGACATTAACATTCCCAGAAAAGAAAGATAGAATGGCAGAATATTTGAAATAATATGTGTAAGAAAAGTCAGGAAGATAGGAATTCTATTGTTTAGTTATTTTGCAGTTTTCTACTTTGCAATAACCTGCGAAGCAGTATGGTTAGATTACCGGTAATTTCTTTTTAACGTTACTTTTCCGGTAATGTTACCGTAACATTAGCAAAGTGTGAATATTTTTTTAATGAAAATTACTAATCAGGTTAATCCGTACTTAGAATTTCCTGATTATTTTGAGTATCAGATACACATTTTTGGTTTTGCTAATAAAATGGGCTTTCAATTTTCTTTTGATTATGTTATACCATGTGACATATTTCCACTAAATAATTTTAAATTTAAAAACACCAAAGTCTTTGTTCCTTCATTACTATTAAAAGTTTAATTTACCGATTGTCTTTTGTATTTATCTCTTTCTTTGTACACAATCGTAAATCTTCCTTTTTTCTTCGTATTTTTGTTTTATTTTTCTCCAGAAACTTTATAATTTTACCGTAAATTTGTCTTCAGCTTATTTTTCCTTTTTTTTTAAATTAAATCGCATTTGTTTCGTTTTAGTTCTTTTTTCATCGACATTTTATACGCTGGAAAATATCACACACTCGATGAAACATAAGCTGCTTTCTTTCGTGCCAATGATTACTAATCATAAAAACTGGATTCACTTCGTGCACATTTATTCGTAACTTTCTTCCGTTAATTTTATGAAAGATGAGAAATGAAACTCATTAATGAATGAAAAACGAAGAAATGTCTTCGTTTTTCATAGAATCAATACATAAAAGTTATAAATAAATGTACACAAAGCTAATCCAATTTTTATGATTAGCAATCATTGGCACGAACGAAAGCACACGAATCTCTGTTAACTTGATACTATTGCTAGCAAACTTTAATACCAGTATTGTTGTATCAGAAAAATCTTTGCATTCAAATATGTAAATACTGCACTCTTCAACTACATGCAGTTTAAAAATGGTGTAAGTATTTACACGGCACTAAAAACCTTGCCGATGTATAATCAGGTCTTGTGCAAGAAAAGCATTAGCTTTTGTTAGGTGTTAGAAAGCTCTATATCTCAATTACTTACGTGACATCTCTAGATCGACTCTTGTGTTATTCCTTCTCAGGAATACGCTACGAACATTCTTGAGCAAACGAGCGGTCTCTGATAGCCTAGAACGAGGGAGACCTGATCTGTTCACTACTGGCTAGCTATATAATACAGCTTCAACTCATGTGTTAATGGTGTGACATGCCAATATTGTTAGTGCTCAAAGACAATGCATCACAATGTGTGAGAATGACTCTTAATAAAATAATGATTGAGTTTTTGTCGACATTTTTATCATATAAATTAAAATCATATCCACAATTTAAAAATTCTATCATATTTGTAATAATTTACGTGCAACCGCATCAGCATACGTGCGGGTCAAAACCGAACGGGTGAACGCTCGATTACTTAACAACTGAATTAATCGCTGATGACACATTGTTTCGTAGACGCTCACCCTTACGCAAAAACATTTAAGATCTCTAAAATGTATTCATATTTTGTTATAAAAAAATGTTCATTATACAGAGTGTCCCGTGACGTAATGTCACCACGCCACCTCCGTAACGAGCAATTCAAACTAAGTAAAAAAGTCTATTGAAGTTTCTCTTCGAAAGGGATGCGTTTCAGAAATATAGGGTGTTTGATGTTTAAGTTTTACTTTAACAACTTTTAAACTTCACCTCAAAATGGCCCCGATTATTTTCCAAACACGTTCTAGTTTGTTTTAAAAGAGACGTGGTTGCAATGTATCGTTATTGTTGGTGTTCGCGAGGCGAATGCCGAAGGAGAAAAACAACTAGTAAGTCGGTCGCAGCCGCAGCAGGCAACAATGAATGACCAGCCTAACGCCTCCCCGACTAGCTCACAGAGAGCTTGGGGCTTGAATGGTGAAGGAAAAAAAAAATAATTCTGCGACCTCAAAAGAACGAGTTTTTGAAAAGTTGATAAATCCTTCTGTTTATTTGACAAACGTAGCTGTTATTTCGACATGCAGGAAACAATCGAAATCAACCGTAGACGTAAGTTTTCCATCCACTCAGTAAGCAAAGTAGAACTTAACAGCTGTCCTAATTGACTTTATTAAAAAAAAACACCGGAATAGCTGCCATCAGACATGTTTTAGTCTTACACGAACCGAGGTCTAAATGCATCAGCTCGAAGCTAGACTATTTTAAGGGCTAATGAATGAGTATTTTCAACACACGGACCGAGGTCGAAATAACTCAGTCCATAACTAGTCGAATCGTTTGCATTTTTTATGTGTAAGTATTTTTTTCTAAACCGAATTTTAAGATAAGATGTTGCCCGAGAAACAATATTTTTCTAAAAGCATATTTTTCATAATTTTTTGTAATTTATTACGGATTACGCAGTAGTTGAAATGGTACACGAACCGAAGTCTAAATAAATCAGCTCGAAGCTAGACTTTTTTAAGAGCCAATAGGTGCGCTTTTCTCAACACACGGACCGAGGTCGAAATAAATCAGTTGTTACCAACGCCGTTCCGCGAACCTTTTTCTTATTTTACGTATTTTATTTTTATATTAATTTTAGATTAATTATTCCTCATGCGGAAACGGCTAGGCACATAATTAATATGACTCTTTAACTTTATCGCTCGCAGCATCACGTTGCGGTTAACATTGTAATGATAGACGAAGACTAGTTCCAAAGCGTCAGCCAATCACCGCCCGCGATTAATTAAGTTCGAATAACTTTTGTTTGTAGCGTTAGATCAATTTGTAACTTTGTAAAAAATATCCAGCGAAGTATCCCAGACAATTCTATCAAATTTCATCCCCATCGTACCGCTAATAAAATAGTTACGCGGTCGGAAGCAATTCAGGCTTTTCCGCCCGTCGAATTCCGCCGTGCGCGGCATCAACTTAAAGCCCGAAAGGAGCACTATCCAGTGACATAAAGAAAACATAGGTCGTCGCGGAAATAAAAAAGTTTTCTTCGTTTAAACTTTTCAACCCCTAATAATTCAGGGGATTATGACGTCAGAAACGGCCCTCCGACCGAGCCGGTTCCAAGAAACACCCTCGGCCGGCCGAATAAAAGGGCCCGCATCGGTTCACTCGCTCTCAGATCCTCCGAGATCATATTACGGTACGGAGTAGGTAGATTGAGGCCGTCCTCAACGCTCCCTTACCTTACCTACCTTATTCTTTGTCTCTTTGCGATTAACACAGATCGAATCTCTGCCCGACGGCGGAATCGTTCCTTGATAATTTTGTTAACCTTTATTTTAATTCAATATGTGTTTCCCTTCTTTTCTAGCTTCTTGATGTTCACCTTTCATTGTCCCTTACCCCGAGAAGCATCGAGCTAGCCGGATACAACCAGAATTCGCTTTCCGGGATTCGAGGAGCGCCGTTTAGACGACACGGAACCGCCGAGGACAACGACGCCACCGCTAGGACAATCGGTCCGTCACCTCATCGGCGTTCCCCGCCAAACGACACGGTAGTAACACAGTCCATAACTAGTCGGAGCGTTTGCATTTTTATGTGTACGTATTTTTTCAAGCCGATTGTTGCCCGGGAAATAATATTTTTTACAATTTTATGTAATTTATTACGGATTACACGGTAGTTGAAATCGTACACGAACCGAGGTCTAAATAAATCAGTTAAAAACTGGACTATTTTAAGAGCCAATGGATGGGTTTTTCTTCACACACGGACCGTGCTCGAAATAAGTCAGTCCATAACTAGTCGGATCGTTTGCATTTTTATGTGTAGGTATATACTTCAAACCGAATGTTGCCCGGAAAACAATATTTTTTAAAAGTATATTTGTCACAATTTTATTTAATTTATTACGGATTACACAGTAGTTGAAATCGTACACGAACCGAGGCCTAAATAAATCAGCCCGAAGCTAGACTATTTTAAGAGCCAATGGATGAGTTTTCTTCAATACACGGACCGTGGTCGAAATAAGTCAGTCCATAACTAGTCGGACCATTTGTATTTTTTATGTCTAGGTATTTTTTCAAGCCGAATTAAAAAAAAATTGAGATCATAGAAATCATTGTAATACAATGCACTGTCTTTAAGCGAATTAACAGTTAATTGTATTAAATCGTGCTAGAAGCATCGTGTCGTCATGCATTAAAAATAAAAAACGTGCAAAATTAGTATACTTACAAGTTGCGAAAATTTCCATTGCATGCATGGGACTTGCAAAAACAGTAACACATTAATTACTAACATAACATACGGAAATTAAAGGGAAGTATAATTGAATTTGTAATGACTCAGCGTTTACTGTTTACATAACAAAATAAGCGTAATTAATACTTGTTATCTTTTAATAGTCATATTATACCGTGCGTGTAATTTTTAGTGCAGTCAGTGAAAACCAATCAGTCTACGCAAGCATTTAGTTAGATACGTTGTGGTACAGAGCGGCATGTTTAATCTAGATTTAACTGAATGGGGTAAAAATTACACGCCCTGTATATAATAATATGATTTAAGGAGGCGCACTTGTGCCTCACAATCGACAAAACTGAGCTTTCAGGGCTTAGGCCGCCAAAGCTATCATAGTAATATGATGGAGGATTGGATGATGGAAACAAGAATTTCCGCGACAAAGATGCCCCAACTAATAACGTTATTAAATGTAAAAATTTTTACATATTACAAAATATTATTGAAGGGCTTACATAAAAAAAATAACGTTATTAATCGTTTATGAAATTAAAACTATTTTTAAGATTCGTGATACGTCTTGTGGTTCCAACGAATGCAATAAGAGACTATTTTTTTCTTGTTTTGTTTTCGAAATAGATAGAAAGCATTTTAAAATGTTTGTGCATTGTACTGTGGCACTTTGTATACAGATTGAAGACTTTAACTTTAGCCAAGTGAAGTGTAACAAAGAGCGTGCAACTTGAATTATCTTAAAAAGAAAAAATATTGCCCTTGCATTCTTAAGGCGAGTAGTGGTGATTACAGTGGTTTGTGATACTTTCAAAACGCAGCACAGAATTTCTATTGTAATATCATTTAAGAATACGAATTTTATCACCAGGATTAAGCAGGCACGATTAGGAGCACGTCTCTATGCGGAAAGGTTTCCTGATCATCAACGAAATTCGCTTTATCAAACGTTTATCAGAATTGCTCTAAATGCACATTCTTTGTTACGTGTGAAAAGTCGTTAAATTTATTTCTAACTATCGAGACGAATGTGTAATTACGCGGAAGCTTGACCTTTGGAACTTGGACTGGTCTGAAAAGTCTGCTTCAGGACATTAAACAAGCCTGGGCAACCCTATTCTTTGATAATGAGACTGTCCCAAGTCGAAAGTGGGATACATTATAGGCCTGCATTGGCCAATAGACCTCTCCCCCTGCCCACGAACCGTTCGCGTTGAACGCCGCCTCGGCAGTCATTGTGGTTACTCGCACTGAGAGTTACTCTCGATTTGTTTAAACTTTTCATTAAACGGGGTTCGTTTTGAAGGTAAAAGTGAACGGGTTTTCCGCCCGGATGTAAAATTGGTTGAGACGAAAACCAAGCCCTCTTCAAGGCTTCTCCAAGCATGTTCCGCTGTATCTACGGCAGGTACGTTTTCATACACTCTTTGTTGCTCTTCATGAAAACACTATTAGGTTAAAGTGAATGTCTTCAAAGGGTATTTGAAATAAATAGCCAATTATTAGGCAATATTCAGGCCAATAGTGATCGATACCGATATGTTACAGATCAGCTGATATATCGGGGCGTTCCTATTATTTTACAGAAATTATAAAATTTCAAATAACGAGTAACTTATTTGTAAAGATGGTCGAGTACAATTTTGGATGTTGAGTTGTCTATCCAAATCAATGTAAAAACGATGAGTAAAATTTAAATAAAAAGAGTAAACTTAGATTTAGCCGCACTATTTACAACTAATGAGTTTACAAAAAAACACACTAAAGACAGTAAATAAAAACAATTAAAATTTATTAGCGTAAGATGTACTAATAGACAACTCAATTAATAATAGAAATATTTGAAAAATTCTTTTTTTTGTGCCGTGGCCATGTTCAGCCAATATCACGAATTGTACAGGGTATTAACATCTGCATCATTACTTAGAATAAAGACGATGTGGGTGCCTTATACACTTTGCGAAAGAAAACAAAAACAAAAAAAGATTTCTTTTAAATATCTCTATTATTAATAAATAATTCGCCCACATGTAGATGATGAAATTCTTGAAAAAAATTGTTTATTGAACACACGCATATCTATTTACACTTAAGTTCAGTACAAGCTTTATAAAAATAAAGTTTTTCTTAAGGTACACTCTACTTCTATAAGTCATTTTCGATACAACAAATGTGCGTTTTATATATCACAACTACTTCAACATTTTATCACATTATTCGTTTAGCTAAGAAAGGGTTGGTCCCATTGATTAATCATGTTACAAGTCTAAGAGGGGAATCTAACAGAACAAATGGATCATTCACAGTCAACTGGATTAATTCTTCAATTTTATTTCCTTATTTAGAATTATGTATATACGAAATATAAAATTTGAAGTATAACATGTAGGTAACTGATCCATATGACATAGAGTGATCTAAGCATAAAACCAGATTCCATCAACAAAGTGCCTTCATAATATAAAACTAAAATAAATAGAAAGCTTGAAATTATATAAATTTTGGGCATACATTTTATATTATGTAAAATTCTAGGAGTATTTCACACTTTTGGTTCTACAAATTTCAGACTAATATAAAATGTATGCCACAAAAGCGAATGAAAAAAGAAGAGGAAAGTTTATACTACAGGATTGGAACGTTAAAAACTTTCGGCCGCTAATAAGACAGCATTCCACATCGTGTTATTCGAGTTTTAAGCTTCATGAGTAAGTCTGATGGCAGGAGATACACTGTTAACATTCGGCCGCCACTTTAAACCAGACACCATGCTTCCATAGTTACTATCAACGAAACAACTACCAATAACTATCATGATCTTCTATCTAAATCTAGCGTCCCACACCAACATGACAAACGAATCGGGTTAAAATAAAACCACTAAGAAAACCAAACACCATATTATTCTTTTCAGAGTTGTAAGTAAATTAGCAGCTCTCGTTTCTTAATTCTCGTTTGAAACAAGCACAGTGCTGTTAGGCAGACAGTAAACCAAAACCTGTGTATAATGCGATACATAAAATGCACGTATTTTGCTAGAAGTGGACATAAAATTGACCATACTTAAACTTTATAGAAGACATTTTGTATTTTTTTTTTTTAGTTAATTTAGTATTTTATTTATTTATTTTTTAACATTCTATCTATTTTTTGATACAATTTACTGTGTGATGTTGCGCAGTTTAAATTGTTCAAGAAATGAAATTAAATCTTGCACCAAAAATAAGAACGTGGTGCTTGTTAACTAAATTCTCCTTAAAAGATTCCCGAATATTTAAATATGGTCAAGAACTAAACAGAATCGCGCTTACAACGTAACTATGAAATGAAAAAAGTTCAAGCCAAACGCTCTGTACATACACAGAAATTAATGAAATACTTACGATGCTTTGGAGTCTCTGCTGACGATAGGGTCCAAGTGTTTAATTTCTCGCTCTCGTACCAATTCTGTGAAGGATTTGTGCACCGTGCTGTAGATCCTACACAAGACACATCAATTATTAGACTAATTGAAGGGGTCAGTGGAAAAGTTGTCTATTCCACAAATTTGACAAAATCGCCATACATTACTCTGCCCATTATATCATAAATACAAATATTTGTATCCGACATTTTCTAATCATTTAATACAGTATATTAGGTGCTGCTAATAACCCTTTTTATGTTTTCTTTATAACCATCTATTTTACATTTTATTCTCAACTTTTAACGTTTTTTTCTCGAATCTACATGAAAGTGAAATAGGCACCTTTTCCACTGACCCCTTCAATTGTAAAGCAAATAATATTTTTAAATTGAGAATGTACTTGGTATTTGTAAAACGAACTGAAACTGAAACACTTCAAAATATCTTCTTATAAAAAATGTTTAACAAAATACAGGGTGACTGTTAATTAATCCGACAGAATGAAACTCCGATAAGAACCGATGTCCGAGAGTATGGGAGAACTGTTAAAAAATTCTTGCTACTTTGATTTGCGAGAAATAATTAATCAAAAATTAGCCCCATGCGCCTCTGGTTAAAAAATAGAGGAGCAGATGAACGAAATAAATGCCCCCATAAAAGTTTTATGGTAGGCACGGCGGCGTGGCATCGATCGTGAGCTTGACCTTTAAGTGGGATTTCATGTGAACACCGAACCACAAAATATTTGACAATAAACGCAAATCTCCTGACGTGTGTTAACATGTGTTAAAAGTGTTATTTTGTATAAAAAAATATAGTTACCAATAAAAAAACTTTTTTAGCGAAAATAAATGTAAGTTCTGATATAATTTTGTAAAAACTGAAATAAAGTAAACTACTTCAGTTTTGATTTAATCAAAACATTTTTGGTCCTTCGAGTGAAAAAAAAAACGGGAAACAGAAAGTAAAAATCTGCAGCAGAAATGTTACTTAATTAATCAAGACCGGTAGCTGTTTATATCGGCGGACGCTCGGCCCCTAGTTCGGTCTTGGATTTGAATGAGGGTCTAAAAAGGGCCCAAAAACCGACGTTTTCACAAATTTTCACACACAAGACAGAATTGTTTTAAACTCTCTCACAGGCAATTACAGCCCTCCGTGTATGTAGCCCCCCGAGTCCGGTCCGGCCCTATATCACGGATGGGGAGATATGATTTTTTGAAACTTATCAAATTTGTAAGCTTTTTTTTTGAGAATTCTTTACGGTACCTCGGGGGGCTCGGACTGAATGGAGCTTCACGTCATCGTATGGCAGAAAATGATGAGGAACGCGATGCCGCCGCGCGCTTTAAGATCTGACCTTAAATGTATCTGCGTTCACTACTTCGCATCGGACGGATCGCCTCTTACGATGTGAACGCATAGGCAGAATAAAATCCGATTCGTGCGATGCGTACGATGCGGACAAGTGAACGCATAGCTTAAACCGATGCTATGCGTTCGAGCGGCGCAGTGCTCCCAATGCATTTTAAATGGGACCATCACAAATTGGGTGGTTTTTTCGATCTGGACGGTGCCCTATTAGTTGCTGAGGACGCTTAGGGTCGGCTCCACACGGTTTAGAATTCGGCTCCGGTTGGGTGACGCCACGAAAAATTTTTTTTTCTCCGGAATCGAAAGAGATATCGTCGAGGTGTTTCAACCGGAGAATAACCCGATCCTCCCACTTCGCGACGACACTATTTTCGATCCGATTGCACCGTAAATAACGGAACGGCGAATTTTTTAAATCGAAGATGCACTTAAGGCACTTTTGCTTACACGATCGAAAAACTTTCCTTTAAGAGATAAGTAGGTCGTGCGACCATTCAACACGACAAAAGCTGTCACGGTACACCCCCCCGCGACGGCGAGCGGCCCTTAATATGCGAAGCGCTTTCTTCAAAGAAAAATATTTCTTTTTCATCATTTTTTCTCATCAACAAATTGCTAATTTTTCTCCAAAGTTGCATCAAGAAATGTCTGCTCGATTTATTGCTCACGATTACCAACTTAAAAGGCACTTACACATTCTGTTATGTATTACCGTTTACACTCATTTATTTTATATTTAAGTTAATTAACGTTGCCTCGTAGGAAACTTAAAAATGATAGAAGTTCATTTTGTTATTTTCTCCTTTATATTTTTTTGCTCCTTGCTTTGCTTATAATTATTCAATAAATTGCATTTGTTTGCACTTCTTAAATGCCCTAGGCTTTGGCAAAAATCACTACCTCAAACTTTTTACTTTTTTACCTGCGATGCATTTTACCAAAAAAAAAAACGAAAAATTGATTTAATTTGAAAAAGTGTCTACTATCCACAGTCTAAGCGACAAAACCAGCAACATCTACAGCTCTGGGGGCCCTAGACTTGAACCTTATTGAATTCTGTTAACTCGATCACAGTCTAAGTGACGAAGTCTGCAACATCTAGTATCCCGAAGACCTTAGACTGTGACCTTGTTTTGGTTTTAACTCGAGAACCAATCACGTTAGACCCCCCGTGCGACACATGAATTCAGGCTAAAATTTACCGGGGAATTCAAAACTTTGATGACTTACCGGGTGTTTCGTAAAAAGAAGAAACGAGTTCGAGTTACGTCTTGAAAATGCATTTACCGACGAATTCAAAACTTCGATGATATACAGGGTGTTTCGTAAAAATAAAACGAGGGCCATAATTTTTCTCCAGTAATCAGCCATTTATGCCCCAGCTTGATTTTGGAGTAATTTTTTAATTAACTATAAACTGTTCAAAAGAAACTTTTACAGATTTCTCACTTAATCTGTGACATCGATTTTTACGCGTTTTTTTTTGTCGTCGGAACAACTGTCAGTCACCCTCTATATCGTGAATATTCAGAGAAATTTAAAATGGCACTTTTTTTTTACTGGAAAACGCGCAAGTAACGTTAACGAAAATTGAAACAAAATTTAAATACATTTAGTAGGTGGAAATTCATCTTGAAAGGAAAATGTATATTCCAGGGATACATAGAGAGGGACTTTATGTAAGGTATCAGGGCAGGGGTACTGTGCAAACTTCAAGTGGAACCTAGAAAAACATTAGTTTATAAGCGTGAAAATTACGAGGAAGCTTTTTGCAGGCAATTTAAAAATCGATTGACTTACACTCGGATGGTGAAGTCCGGTATCATCGTCATGACGGGAATTAGAACGAAACCCAACCAAAATACTGCCGATGAGAATAATATTATGTACATGCCCGTGAACACAGTACCAACTGGAATGACCGGCCAGAAGTTGCTAGAGAAAATACATTTAAAAACGTCTCGCTTATTTACGCATGTACGTACCTGTAAATCAAAATAAATAAAAACCACAGCACTATGGACCCCCAAATTGCGCAGTGCGTCGGCCAAGTCCAAGAAGTAGTGATGAGGCCAGCTTTCAAGCACACCGTCACTACAACATACTAATACAAGCTTAATAATTTGCGCATTTCATCATTTATCTTTCAATTACTTACAGTGTACACACAATTTCCGAGCATGAGGTAACCACCTTCTTTTCCGGACATCCACAAAATATCATGCTGACACGCGAGTAAGGGCAACCAAAATAAAAGGGCCGAATGAACCATGCCGTTCAACACCCACACCCAAAAGACCTTCACGTTAAACAACTTTCCGTTTTGGGACGGCTTGTATAATTTTGGATGTGTCATCATCAACTCGGCGCTGCAGGTTTTATCGAATAACCCCATGGCTAATGGTGGGAGGGCCGTAAAGAAAACGTTGTATAAACCAATGGACCACCGTTCGAAGAGAACCTGCCCCGACCAACCGGAATAAATAGCGAACCAAAGTTCAATCACGTACAGGCAAATGTTCTTATAAAAACTGTACAATATTAACTTGCACATTCTCGAGTAATTCCAAGCTCCGTGCACCAACAAGAGCTTGAGGAGGTATTTAAACTGCGCGATGCTGTAATCAGAAGCGCAGGCGGCTTGTAATCCTTCCACCCCCGATATGCCGACGCCGACATGCGCTTTCTGTATCATCGCTACGTCATTTGCGCCATCGCCAATCGCCAAAGTGACGGTCTTGGTGTATTTCGTAATATACTCGACGACTTCGGCTTTCTGTATCGGAGAGACGCGACAGCATATTACGACTTTGCACGAAATGCACAGTTTTAGGAAATCGGATCGTAAGTCGCAACTAAGGGCGTACTTCAACGTTTTTCCGTCCACGACGAGCGCGATTTCGTTTTGCTTTCCTAGATTATCACCCAGGTCGGTGTTTTGACGCAGTATACTTTCCCTGGCATTCTGTAAGTAATCAAAGTTATGAAGAAACGATTGAGTTGAGTTGAGTTGATCGCAACTCACATCTAAACTATCTTCGTTTAATATAATCAAGGGCATTCCGTGTACCATTAGCCTTGATGAGTATCCTATATTAATGGCAGTCTCTTGTTTATCACCGGTTAACACCCAAATGTTGATGTCCGCTTTGAGAAGCGCCGCAATCGTTTCTGGGACTTGGTCCTGAAGCTTGTCTTCGATCGCCGTCGCCCCAATCAAGACAAGGTTCTTTTCAATTTTGTTTGCGACCGTCTCAATTTGGCCTAACACAATTTTTAAACGAAAACTCAACAATTTTTTTTTATTCAACTTACCTTCTCTATTATGTATTTCGCAACTGGCCTTGCGATACTCTTCCTTCCACGCTTCGTACTCTCTCATGGTGAGTTCTGCATACGCGCAACAGAGGGTGCGCAAACCTTCAGTGGCAAACAATTCCAACTGGTGCAATAAAATCTCCTTGTATTCTTGATTGGTGTTGCCTAGCCTTTCGTAAATAACCTAGGGTGATTAATAATTTTTAGATTAAAGAAGCAAAAGTGGACGCGGGATTTACCGTGTCGGCCCCCTTGCAGTACAGTTTCAATTTGCCCGCTGGATTTCGAACTATAACCGACATCCTTTTCCTGGTGGAGGTAAATTCGATTACCGAGAGGATCTCGTAACGTTCGATCTTGCCGAAAGCGTTGATTTCCACGTAGTCGGGCGTGCGGCTTTCGAAAACGTAACCGAATCTACTAGCTCCGTACACCAGAGCTCTTTCATCTGCAAGCAATCAAGTAAATATATTGTTGCATTCCGTGCCGCGCCAACAAATTTATTTTTATAATTGTCATATCAAGTACCTATTTTCTCGATGATACCAGGAGTTCTAGCCGGTACTAGAAAGTTCTCGAAAGATTAAACGTGTATAAAAGCCAGACGCACGATTTAAACTAGTTTTCTACCGCAAAGTGTACGATGAAAAGCGATTGGTAGAACGATATATAATTGCCTAATAAAAAAAACATTTGGGGTAATGCCGGAGCTTCACTCACAATAAATGTTCGAAGTTTCATCACTTCGAACATAAGTACACGAGCTTCGCCATAAATAAAAATCATATCCATAATTTCACTATCAAAATTCTACGGTATTTGTAACACTAATTTACGTGCAACCGTACCAGCATACGTGCGGGTTAAAAGTGAACGGGTGAACGCTCGATCACTTAACTACTGACTAATCGCTGATGACGTGTGTGTGTGATGAAGTGTTCGAAGTTTCATCTCTCGAAACGTTTTCGCGTACAAACTCATTTTGCCTGGCTTCGCCATAAATTAACACTAATTTACGTGCAACCGTACCAGCATACGTGCGGGTCAAAACCGTACGGGTGAAGGCTCGATTACTTAACAACTGACTAACCGCTGTCGACGCATTGTTCCGTAGACGTTGTAAAAATAACACTGCTCACCCTTACGCACAAAACATTTAAGATCTCTAAAATGTATTAATATTCTGTTATAAAAAAAAGTGTTCATTATACAGCGTGTCCCGTGACGTATTGTCACCACGCTACCTCCGTGACAGGCAATTCAAACTAGAGTAAAAAAAGTCTAATGAAGTTTCGTTCGAAAGGAATGCGTTTCAGAAATACAGGGTGTTTGATGTTTACGTTTTACTTTAACAATTTTTAAACTTCACCTCAAAGTGGCCCCGATTATTTGCTAAGCACGTTCTAGCTTATTTCAAAATAGACGTGGTTGCAATATATCGTTATCAAACGATAGCGAAACGTAAAGTGTTAGTGTGCATATTTAGTGTCCGTTTTATAGATTTTGTGATATGTTATTATCGGTGTTCGTAAGGCGAAGCATAAATATAAGGTGTGCCATTTAAAATAAAAAAAAAGTTGTGTCTGTACCACAGCTTTGATTCACTCTGTATAGATGAAAATAATTTTATATAATAGGCCTTTAAAATTAAAAACGAAATTGAGTTGGAATTTTTTTTTGTATCTTGTTTTAAACTATAATAAATAAGTATGTTATTAAATATTTGCGTTAAATGTCAATTTTGTTTTTTATGTTAGGTAAAATTTTGCTTATTTCTGAAATCTATACGAACCTAAAATAAATGTTAAAATGGAAAACAAAATTAACGTAAGTCACGCTATGCTACTGTCACACAATTAGATTTATCAAAAAATAAATAAATAAATAAAAAATAACGGAATAGCTGCCATCAGGCATGTTTTAGTCTTACACGAACCGAGGTCTAAATGCATTAGTTCGAAACTAGACTATTTTAAGAGCTAATGAATGAGTTTTTTCGACACATGGACCGAGGTCGAAATAAATCAGTTCATAACTAGTCGAATCGCTTGCATTTTTAGGTACTTTTTTTCAAATCGAATTTTAAGGAAAGGTGTTGCCCGAGAAACAATATTTGTCTATAAGCATATTTTTCACAAATTTTTTGTAATTTATTACAGTTTACGCAGTAGTTGAAATCGTACACGGACCGAGATCTAAATGAATCGGCTGTTACCACGGCGGACCCGGTACGAGGTTTTTGTCCTGGCGACGGATTATGCAGTAGTTAAAAGCGTACACGAAACGAGGTCTAATCTAAATAAATCAGCTCGAAGCTAGACTTTTTTAAGAGCCAATGGATGAGTTTTTCTCCACACACGGACCGAGGTCGAAATAAATCACTTAATAAGAAAAACAAAACAAAACAGGACAATCGATTCAGAAAATATGTATGATATTTTTCAGTCAATTTTGCAAATATGAAACAATATAAATAACTAAATTAAACCAAAAAAAAACGAAGAAAAATTCGAATGATGCAAAAATAAAAGAAAATTAACGCGGTAAGATGCGTGATCGACGATCAAAGAACTGCTCCGTTTAGAATTGTCGAGAAGTTATTTCGTTTCTTATAATTTTACTTTTTTTCAATAACTTTGTTTTCCTTGTTTTGAAAGTTTTTTCTAACAATACTTTATCTGTCATTCAATAGATGGCGCTCTTCAATTTAATATTATATCTTAATTTTAGAAAGTCAAACCATTTCATGAGAATTTTTTATTTTTGTTATTTTTTTTCCCTAACTTTTATAGATTTTCTTTATTTTTCGATCGTCGTTTGTTTTATTTCACGTTAAAAATTGTACAATTGTCAAAAGTCAAATTGTCAAAACACCTATATCTTAATTTTAGAAAGATTTGTTCATTTATCTAGAATCTTTTTATTTTTATGTTATTTTTTTCCCTAACTTTCATATACATATTTTCTTTATTTTTCGATCGTCTTTTGTTTTATTTTACGTCAAAAATAGCTCAAGCGTTAAACGGTTTTCATCGGTTTTTCTATTTTTCAATAAGTTAGTAATGTTTCAAAAAAGAACAAGAGCTTTCGATCGCGTTGGTTTCAACTAGTTATCGATGAAGTATACGCTCACAGAGACAAGAGCTATCGATCACATTCATAATGTTAGTAAGTGAAGTAAATTCTATTTTTTGACTGGTCACGCCACCTATGATACAGACAAGATTCTAGTGTTTTCCAGACTCGCACCAAATGGTGGTAGAAATTGCTGAAATGTTCGATGTTTGTGCGCCGCTGTTCTAGAAAGAGCGAAGTACTACATAAGCCCGGGGCGACGGGATATCTAAATCAGTTTTATTTAGAAAGTGATGTGTGTAGCAAGCGAATTAGTAGAACGATTAAGTTATACAAGAGTTATTTGTTAGACAAGTGTGCAGCTCGATAGTACTTGTGCCTTCATTGTGTTATATGCTTGTAGGCATAAAAGTGTTTTAAAATAAACAACGATTGTAATTTGTTTTGCCTCTTGATGAAACTACTGTACGTAAATCAAGGGCGTGGCACTAGCGACCGTTAAAATTCGTGCATTCCACAGCTGTATCTAATAAAATTTTATTGTTTTACGTCTCCGTGCGAACTTCACATCGGCAAAAGCTTTTACAATCAGCTGTAAGTGCACGAAAGCTTTTACAATCAGCTGTAAGTTTACACGGATGACGAACTAGGTTAGCCCGTTAATAAGTAAAAAATTGTCAGCGATAAATTGCAGGTGTAATAAAGAGTTTCACGCTTTCGGAGAAAACCGATTTGTTTAAGCGATTTCTTGGAAATAATTCCTTATTAATAACTTTATCCGCATCAAATTCTAGTAATCCTGAGTAAGCTTCTGAGATTTTGCAAACATCCTATTAAGGTAGATATTAAAACGACATTGTAGGTTATCTGCCTTTTGTAATGACAAGTGCATCGTAATTATGTTGTGGTTGTAATCAATAAACATTATTATTATTACATTTTCTCGCCCTCAAATTATAGAATAATCAATCAGTTATTATCAGAGTTATGGATAAAGTAATACCAACGACGCTCGTAAGTTAAAGAGTAACCAATCAGAGATCTTTTTCTTGCTACAACGCTAAAGTAACGCCCATTTTCACGCCCTCTAATTAAAGAATAACCAATCAGAGAGGTTATTTTTGTTACAATGGTAAAGTGTTACGGCTGAAAATCCCGTTAAAATAATTTTAGTATTGTGAAGTAACAGGAACATTCCGTTAGTCTTCCAAGCGCATTTCATTTGTACGCCGATTGAATCGATGGTCTGCAATACGCATTATGGAATTGTTGCCATCTCCCTCTGTCCTGAAGTGCGTTATGTCTGTTTTTCCATCAACCCCCTCTTGATATCTTACATGCATCGAAAATTTCTGCCGCGCCGGCTGTCTTTCGTAGCTCGGTGTAGAGGATGCCCGTCAGTGCCACTGTTTTGGTTGGCTTTGTGCTCTGTAATTCATTTGGCTGAAATCGCCTGGAGATGGATGTCTACGGTACGTTGATTACCGAATTTTATAAATCGTCACCCCTGCATCTTAAGCATTGTTTAATGCTTGTCTAAGCCTAGTACCGGCAGTTTGAGATTAGGTAAATATGGCGCGTACCGGGGCGTGGTACAAAGTGTAACGTATGAGTTCTTTTCTTTTAGGTTTTTCGATTTTACGATTATTACGAACATAGTATCTGTGGCTACCCGGACCGTTGGAGTTGATTTCATGGGCCCCTCCATCTATAAGTTGCCGCAAGATCAGTGCGACAACGGTTACATTTACCGCCATTACTCCCTCGTCTCGGGGGTCATCCTGTATTAATTAGTTGCATTTTTTTTGTATGAAATTGCGAAATACCCTGCAAACTTGACTGAATTGAATAGTTTTGTTTTACCTGGTGAAGCAGCATGGTAAACATATTGTTCATCGGGCATTTTCTCCGGGATTACTGTATGGCAAACAGATAATAAAATCAGTAACTCCTTTATTAGCTCTGCGTTCTTGTGATCTTGTTTTATGTGCTGTAGAAAATCAGTAACATTTACAGAAAATCTAAATTTTTAAATCAGTCCTTACCTGCACCATTAAAGATGTCTCTGTGCTATCTATCAAGGTGTACACCTCATTTCCAACGGTGCACTTTTTAAATTCCATAACATTCCTGGTTAACGTTCCTGTTTTATCTGAGAAGATGTATTTAACCTGCCCTAATTCCTCGTTTAGGTTTGAAGTTCTCGCCATAGCCGGAGTGTCCGTCTCTTCGTGATACATATCCCTATCCATATTAATAAATATCGCCTAAAAAAAAATTATGGCATTGCCCGTTTTGAAAAATTAGGTTTTGCTTAATACAAACCTGTATGAATCTAACAACTTCAAGGGTGACTTGCAGGGAAATCGGTATGAGATTATTGAATAAAATAATGAACGTAAGAAGATTGTACATCAAATTGTGCGATATATTATCGAGACCTATGTACCAGTCTGTTGTTGTATGCGAGTTCGTCCACAGCTCGTTGAAAATCGTGCATATAACGCACATCACCACCAAAATCCCAAAAAGCAGCAAAATCTGGATGTTCGTCAGCTTATCGACGGTCGACCGCTTGAGCGGTGCCTTCGTGGAGTTTCTCATCAATTTAGTCTCATGACCGGTGTATATAACTATGCCGAAAATCCACGAGGTGTTCCTCAAGGTCGCACCTCTGAGCAGAATTTGGTCCGGTCCTAAGGGCTGAAGCAGTTCATCCTTTTTCTTCAAAACGCCATTGAATTCGTACAGATGGCGATTCGGTGGTTCACATTCTATAGTTCCATACAATTTCTCCAGCTCATCTTTTGACGTAATTTTACAAGTTTGAGGGACAGCTTGCCTTATTTTTAAGTTCGTTTCTCCATCCAAGTTAGCCGTCTCTATGAAACTCATACCTTGTGGTTCACTAGAATAATACAATAAAACTATACATTAATATAACTATGCATACAAGTAACTTTATACCTAGAGGATAATAAAACCAAATCTGCGGGAAAGAAATTATTATTATGGACCCTAATGACGTCACCTACGACGACATGCAACCATCTTATAGATTGCCAGGAATTATCTCTTAACACGTCCACTGTCCTATGGTTCGTTTCATCGTCGGCCCTATGTCTCTTCTGAAAAAAAGCACAATAAAACGAGACTGCTACAAAGGCGTTGTGAAGTACAAGATGACTTACCACATCCTCGATAATTTCCTTGATGGCAGATACCGAAAGTATAAATATCAGAGGTACGAGCGTCGTGTACCTTCCGGTAGGAGAAACATCAGGTATTTGCTGAAGTAGAGCGATCATGAGGAAGAATATATTCGCCCATCTTCGAAATTGCTCGAATAAAAACAACGGAACGAATCGTAATAAACTAAAAAAATTATATTAATTTTAAAGAATTTTTTTGGGAAAGGATATTTTACCTATATTTGGCGGTGGTGATGCGATTACCAACAAACTTGGAGGCGGCAGGTTGAGGTCTGTTTATAAAAATAACGCGACTCTCTGCATCTGATGGCCTACCGGCCACCTCAGTCTCCCTGTCGACGATTGAAGATGCAGTACCATCTTCTCCAGCTAAAAGAAAGAAGCTTTGGATATGATTTTGATCATATTTTTTTATTGAATATTGTTACGACAAGTCTATTTTTGGAATTGTAACGCCATCTAGCTCCTCGATAATTCGAGAAGTTTCGAAACTAGATTGTACGAGAATGTTCCGGAATAAATGGATCTCTGCTACATAAACAAAATCAAGCGCCATATTTGGATCAATTATTAAATTATTTAGAAAGCGAAGGTGCGATTAATAGCGATTAGTAAAACGTTAAAAGTCCATTCACAATGACTAAAATGTGAATAATATACAATACAATAAGACAAAAAATGTTATATTGAAAAAATCATGGAGTGGCTGACGCCAGCGGAAGTTTTGTGAAGGGTCCTATAATAAGGAAAATATTGGAAGGACATTTGGTTAACCTATGAAAAAATTAACTTATTGTATAATTTGTGTGTGACGATTCCACGCCAATAAATATTCTTATGTGCGTACTGTGTGATTATAATTAATAATAATAATGAATGAAAGCAAAACATTAATGACAGTTCTTTGTTTTTCTTAAAAAAGCGCCATCTCTTGGTTGCTGATTTTCGTTAATTGGTTCAGAGTAAATGATGAACAAACAGCTACCTTTATTTTTTACAAAATTCGTTTGGGTGGTTTGAAATTGGATTAAATGGGTCAAATTTGTAGCTGTTTATTTATTTTTTTATCGAAAATTTTTGTGCAAATCGGTTTTTAATGTCCTTTAATATTTTTTTATCATTGAAGCAGGTCATTGAAATTGAAATTTATTGGTGCTAATCAATTGTTCACAA
The DNA here is from genome assembly GCA_958336345.1 of Dorcus parallelipipedus. Classification (NCBI taxonomy): domain Eukaryota; kingdom Metazoa; phylum Arthropoda; class Insecta; order Coleoptera; family Lucanidae; genus Dorcus; species Dorcus parallelipipedus. Next base: position 17,889,087 of record OY284481.1, read on the forward strand.
TCGTTTACACAAGTCAAAGAGAAAGGAACAATCCACATGTCAACAGAATGAACAAACAACAAACAAAACATGATAACATACTGTCACGATGTCATTATCTGGGAAAAGAAGTAAAATTCAAATTCGTCTCGTAATTACTGCAATTGTGTGCATTTCAAAATTATGCAGGATCAGCACCCATTAAACAATTAGTAGGTCAGCCGCGTAAGCCGCGTTACACACGCTCGCATTCCACTTACGTAGAAATGCAAGCTCTGCGAAATGTAAGCGCGTATGTTTACATGTGCCAATTAAGATTGAGGCAATTAGAACGTTTGTAAGAAACAAATTTGGCAAGGGTTAATTGATGTTGACACCTTTAGAACTTTGTACCTTGAACCGAACCCCAGCCACCAGGACAAAAGAACCGATTGTGACGTAGATTTAGAAATGCATAAGTGCCCGCGTGGGAAAAGCTAAGCGAGTGACTCGACGAGCCCTCGAGGCCAGCCCCTGTGCGTATGCCAAGTAAGAGTGGGTTCAAAATGTATTCCTAACAATTTAACTGATGGATGATTTGTGAAATCGTCAGTTGGACGTGTTGAGAAAATCATATGCTTAGCCTTTGATTCATTAAGGCAAAGTTTATCGACAAGGAACCAATTTTGACAAGATGATTTGGTCTCCTCTGAGAAATATAAAACATTTTTAAGGTTGTTACTAGATATAGAGATAAAGTATCATCAGCATAAAGTGTAAGGTTGGCATTTTGAACATGATGTGTCAGATCATTGATGTAAATTAGGAAAAGTAGCGGTCCTATCACCGACCCCTGGAAAACTCCGTTTTTGATTTTTGAACAATCTAATTTTATGTTGTCAATACCTATCGGATAAGGATAAGGATTTGAAAAATGCTAGAAATTCCCTTGAAAAATTATAAACTTTTTGTTTGCCGAGTAGAATTTGATGATTAACGCAGTCGAAGGCGTGGCTCAGGTCACAGAAAATAGAACTTCAGGGTGTGTCAACAAAAATATATTTACTTAATATTATGTTATACGGGTATTTTTTTAAAAATGCCATAAAGGTTGGCCATGAAAATTAAAACTCATGTCATAGCTTGGCATGTAACACATGCCAAAACTGAGAATTTAAAGTAAATGAATGGGGCTAAGACATGAATTTTCTTTTCCACAGCCACCCCTTATGGCATTAAAAAAAAAACACATAGTATAAACAAAATCAATTAATAACTTACTTAATCTAATGTGAAATAACATAATCGGGACGAAAATTGGCTGCTTGTCTTACTTTGGTTTTCACTCTAGCCATTAATCTTTCGAAATGATCCAAACTAAACTGGCGAAGTTTTCTCTTAATTTTGTCTTTTAAATCTGACACGTCTTTCGCTTCCTACCCATTCTCATACACTTTTTTTAATTGAAACCAAAACATTTTTGTAGGTCTTTGTTGAGGAACATTTGGTACATTTGCCACTCGATGAATGTACCAAATTTGATATTGCTCGAATACCTCAACGGTGGTTTTCGCGTAGTGAGAGCTATCCATCTTCGGTTTGATTTGTTAATTGGTTCCCATTATATTTAGGCGCCGACTTTCGCTTTCTTATCACGATATCATTTTCTTTTAATACTTTCCTCACTTATTCACATGAAATATTAAATTTTCTTCCCAATTTTCTATATGATTTTCGTACCTTCCCGATAGCCTCCATTTTCAGTTGCATTTTCTTGCGTTCCGACATTTTTCTGATCTTTCTACCACTACCTAGCTGTCCATCTAATGTTTTACCATCACTAACTCTTTTTAATATATCATAAATGGTTCTACGAGAAAGTCCGATATTTTGAAACCGTTTAACAGTGAAGGTTCTTTTAAGTGTTCGGTGCTTCATGAAAAATTCGCCAACCTACTTTTTGCTTTCATTCTCTTTTAAGAATTTCATTTCCTCCAACAACCATAATTCACAAAATGATCTTATTTGATACCATCGGTCAGTAAATGACATATAAGACAAAATTTCTAAAACCTACGACAATAGATTTGTATTAATCGAATTAAATTTGTCCGGATTTTTCGTTGATACACCCTTATATACAATTCTTTATCAATACTGTTGTTGATGTAGATGAAGTCCATAAGTGCGGATTCGGTACCCCTATCCGATCTGAACCCGAACTGGGAATTGTAAAAAAGGTTGTTAGATTCAAAGTGGGCAATTGTTCTATTGTTTAAAATTATTTCAAAAATGTTTCCTAGTATAGGGATGATGCATATGGGTCCATAGTTGGCAGTATCTGCAAGAGCACCATTTTTGTGGATAGGGCTAACACGAAAGGTTTTAAAGGATTTAGGAAAGATATTTTCGTTGATGGCGCTATTCAATAGTTTAGTTAGAGGTAGAATAATTATGTTTTTAATATACTTAATCATTTTGCCATTAAGGCTGAAACAGTCGTAGTTTCTAATCTTATTGATAACTACTCGTACCTCATTGTATGTGACTTTAACATCTAAGTACGAGTGCGACACAGACAGTAGGTATTCAAATATTTATAAATGCATTTTGAGTTTGAGAAGATCCAGAAACTTTCAAAAAGAATTTTATAATAACTGTAAATTAAATACCAAATAAATAAATCCCACTTATGAAAATGTATTGTAAATAAAAGAACTGTTAAATACGAAAATAAAACGTTTAAAACATTTAAATATTATAGAATCGTAAAAAATGAAATATGAATAGAAGTAAAAAAAAAATGAAACCAACCACAAGTTCACCGTCACACATCGTCACATCGCACATATTTAAACATGAAGCAATTAGTAGGTACGCACTAAATAAAAACGACAATTGTTTAATTCCGAGTATAGGTATGTCAGCCAGTGCAATAAAAAACGGTGATACTCACGTCTCTCAAATCGAAACCTTAATCTCCTATACAGGTGCAAAACGTACTCCATCGTTCAGTGAACACTAGTTTTTAATTTATGTACATGTTTATCAAGTCCATTTCGTTCGTTTTCATGTCAGTACAACTCAATCACATCGCTCTGCAAGTTCTAGGTCTACAATCGATTCGCTTCTTGGGTGCAACGCGCAAAAGCGTCACGCAGTTTGAAAATATGATCAAAAGCTTTTCAAAAAGAATTTAACAAATTGCTTGATATTATGTAATGTGACCGTGTATGTGTCGATATACGCCAAGTGCATAATTAAACGTGGGTCGTTTTACATGATGGTATGTAATGTATACACAATGATACTGCTGATACACGAGGACTATTAAAAAAATGTGAAACAGAAAATCACAACAATTAGATCGAGAGGGACCGAAGAAACAGTTTTATTATTATCATACAGTTCGCGATTAAAAATCAATCTCGTGAAGAAATGTAATCGTTAAAAAAAATCAAGTTTTCATCAATATTTTCTAATACAATTATGCATTTTGCATCTTGTTCGCTCGGTATACAGGCCGTTTCAATGAAAATGTACCAAACTCGATACATCGGTAGAAATCGACAAAAGAAATAAAAGTTTCGCATAAGTTTTTTCTTTAGCGAATAGATTTTGAGAAAACCGAAGGGAGAATCGTATATTTTTAAAACGTACGTACGTATGTTATGGGTGAAAATTACGTTAAATTTATTTTCTAACTTTCGAGACAAATGTGAAATTACGCGGAAGTTTGACCTTTGGAACTTGGACTGGTCTTAAAAGTCCGCTTCAGGACGTTAAACAAGCTTGGGCAACCCCATTCCTTGATAATAAGACTGTCCCATGTCGAAAGTGGGATACATTATAGGCCTCTCTCCCTGCCCGCGAACCGTTCGCGTTGAACGCCGCCTCGATGCAAATTTCTTCAGTCGTTGTGGCTACTCGCTCGCAATCACATCGCACTGAGAGGTACTCTCGATTTGTTTAAGCTTTTCATTAAACGGGGTTTGTGAAGTGAAAAGTAAACGAGTTTTCTGGCCGGATGTGAAATTGGTTGCGACGAAATCGAGGGTTTTCCAAGCTTGTTCCGTTGTATCTACGGCAGGTACGTTTTTAGCGTCACAACGTGTGACGGTCGATTCGTAATTCGTGTTCTCTTTTATCTAATTTTTTTTTATACATTCTTATTTGATCCCCTGTATCTATTCCGAAGGTTTCACTGGAGTTCCGATCACTAAGAGCTGCCTGGCAATCGGCTTCGTGGTATGCCCTTGCTGAAAGGTTTGATGGCGTCGTTCTTGGCCGACCGTCTTGCAACGCAGTGTTTCATCACGTTAGACACCGCAGAAGTGGTAACTGGAAGCCGTTCTTCCATCGTATTCCTATTTCGTTGGCTTACGGTACGGCTCAGCGAATAGGCTCGACGTCAAATCCGCGTGTCGTAAGAGCCGAGACTTGAGGAAACTGACATTTCCCATTTTCATCTTTGGAAATCAACATTCTCAGCCTGCGGGTAGGGCCCCTTAGAATACTTCCGCCGTGTAATCCGTGTATCGTAAGCGGCGACTGTAGAACCCAGTGTTCTGCTGTGTTTCAGGGACTCATGAATAGTGCAGCGATCTACTGGAGAGGTTGTCGCTTTTGTATAGGCTGGTGCCTTTGTCGTAGTACATTTGGGTTGGTTAACTTGAGGGCACCTGGATGAACAAATTTTCTTCCTTTACATTTTTCTTTGATTCATGGTTCGCAAAGGTGTAGGAACTTCAAGCGTGCTGGATCCCGAGAAAACATTTCTTGCTCTCTCACTTTATGGGTCCGGCAATAAAAGCCTCTCGCTTGTAATTTGGTCGATGCAGATGTGGATAGGACGATCACCGGGGCCAGATGGAATGTGTAGCGAAACAGACCGAGCTCTAATGGAAGTCTGCCCGTGGGTTGGAACGAGGATTATAAACAATATTTTAGTGTCAGGAAAGTTCCCGATAAGCTGGAAAACGTCAAAATTGGTGTTATCGAGGAAACCGTCCAAGAATAAGGAGGAAAAATACAGACCAATATGTCTCCTAGATTCATGGGGCAAGCTGGTCGAACATATTATAGCAAGTCGCCACGACACTGTCGGACCCCCAATTTGGTTTCCGAGAGGGCAGAAGCGCGACATATGCTATATGCAAAGTTATTGGGATTGCCTCGGAGGCCAGGAAGGGGACCTGACGAACACGAAGAGTGTGTGCCCTGGTAACGATCGATGTCAGAAATGCTTTTAACAGCATAAGATGGAGTAGCATCATGGAGGAGCTAGAGAGAAGAAAGATCGATGGCTACCTGTGCAACATCTTTGGGAGCTACCTTAAAGACAGAAATATTAGCTTGGACGACGGAGTGAAACGGGAAACTAGAAAGGTCACTAGGGGTGTCCCACAGGGTTCGGTTCTAGGGCCGCTATTGTGTAATTTGGTGTACGATGGGGCTCTGGAAGGGATTACCACAGTGGGTTTTGCGGATGACTTGGCGGTGATTGGAGTGGCGAAGCCTATCGACACCTTAGAGGACATAGTGAATAGAGCTATTGCAAATATAATGGAGTGGATGAACAATAAGGGGCTTAGCTTGGTGGCTGACAAAACAGAAGCCATTCTATTGACGGGGAAAAGAAAATTGCGACAGATGAACGTTCGGCTAGGGAAGGTGGCTGTAGAACCCGGGAATGCGCTTAAATACTTGGGGGACTGGTTTGACCGTAGTCTATCTTTTGGACATCACATACAGAAGACCGCGGAAAGAGCTGAGAAAGCAGCAGCAGCTCTCTCGAGGATAATGCCAAGCGTCGGAGTACCAAGAGCGAGCAAAAAGAGGGTTTTGGCTAGTGTGATAAACTCCATAATGTTGTACGCGGCACCGGCGTGGGTGGGGGCGTTGGAAACCCAAAGCTACCGGGCGGGATTGGAGAAAGTCCAAAGAAAAATGGCCATTCGGGTGTCCAGTGCTTATCGCACAGTGTCTAAAGAAGCAGTTTTAGTAATCGCACGCATGATTCCAATCAAGGAGCAGGTAGAGGAGAGGAAATGGAAATACCACAACAAATTATCCGATTCGGAAGATAAACACAGGAGACAGGAAACTTGGCTGAGGTGGCAAGGGTCATGGAATACGACGGGGAAGGGTAAATGGACCAGGATGCTGATCCCCGATGTGAGGAGGTGGACCACGGCGAGATAGATTATTACCTAACCCAATTTCTCAGTGGACATGGCTGTTTTAGAAATTATCTTAGCGTCATAAGGAGAGTAGACGACCCACTGTGCGTTTATTGCGGAATCGATCCCGATGATGCAGAGCACGCGGTATTGGTGTGCAACAGATGGACAAAGGAAAGGCTGGAACTAGAGTTCCTAGTTGGATGTAGGTTGACCCCTCAGAGTGTAGTTGAGAAAATCGACAAAAAACTGGGAAGCGATCAAGGGACCAGTAAATAAGATAATGAAGGGAGCGTGAAGAGAAAGAGACCACAGGCGATAGCTTTAAGGGTCAGGATAAGGAGCCTAGCAAGAATATGAAGAGAGCGGAAGAGCAATTGACCACAGAAGATTGGTTAACGTGGGACCCCTAAATCCTGATGATATACATTCGAGTAGTTCCAGGACTTGAAGGGAGTTGGTTTGGGTTGGTGCTAAAGGGGGGTTTTTAGCCGGTAAGAATCCGGCACTACCAAGACACACGGATGTTGCGGTCTCTTTTGAAGATTTTCCCCTCCTACCGTTAAAAAAAAAGTAGCCGTGAGCGGTTCTTTCGTGATTCGCAAAGGTGTGGGAACTTCAAACGTGCTGGATCTCGTGAAAGCATTTCTCGTCCTCTCTCGGCCTCTTTCGGGTACCTTCTTTTCCTTTTTCTCTTTCTTTTCTTTTCACTCGTATTGAGTGGTCAGCGATTTGACTTTGTCTGTGAAGTATTTTTTCCGATTTGACCTCTACTTCAGTAGAGATGTTTGTTGCTGTCTTCGGACCAATGTTTCCCGCGGTTTTCAACCGAGTTTTTCCGTCCGAATTTCGTTTATTTTATTTTCTTGGTTATTGTTTGTGAGATTAAGGTTGCCCCACGTCTGAGTCTCTTTGACGAACTGTCACCTGTCAAAATTTTCTACATTTCTCTTTTGGCTTACGGAAGAAATTTGGTTCTCATATCAAGGTTTCGAGATACTTATGACAATACTCATACCGTGGCATCTTTCAATCAACGTTGTCACTTTGAACACGTCTTTCGGTCGAGGGCAGAATTAAAAGCCGCGCATAAATTCTTTCGCTTACGATAGATATTTATTGCCTTCTTGCACCTGTGCGACATTGATAAAACGATTTAAAACGCTCGTCTCATTTTACGGCGGCAGAAATTTAAATCGCTACAGTATTTCTAAAAACATCGACTCAAAATACTCAACTTGCTCGGATTGCAAAATTGTATTAAGATACTTTGTTCCAAATGATGTCAGAAAAGTGCCCCCTAAGTTTGGTGCATCATCATTGAAGCACCCTGTATAAGTGAAAATAATAAAGTGACTAGCTCAGTTATTTCAATATAAATTAATGGTGTTACCAAAGTTAGTAGTGTTAATGCCAGCAAGCTATAACGAAACCGGTTAAGCTGTCAAACTCAATTAAATCGTGCCTCGTAGAGGTCGTCAAAGAAATCGATAATTAATATATAAAGTTGTGGCCCCAAAACAAACAAACAAACAAACAAGCAAACAAATTTGGCGATTTACCCATTCAAGCAAAGACCCGTCCTAATCCCAACACGGTTTAACAATTGTTCACTTTTATAATGTTGGTTATTTTTTTTTAACGGTAATCGTGCGTTTTTAGTTTACGTGTTCACCATAATGACTCGATTATCACTAAAAAGTCGGAGGTATTTTTCGTTTATCGTTGGGCGACCGATAAGAGTCGTAAACGTTCCAGATATGTGAATAGATTGTGATTTATTTGTTTTAATTGATTGTTATTCACTAAACCGACATCCGAGTATGATACCGCGGGATTATTTTTTGAGTAAGCACTTGATCGTTTGATAACTTATTGAAATAAAATAACGTTTGGAAATTTTGTTGAACACACGTACAGTATGAGTTTGACGATAACAATGAACGACCACTTTCATCACGCAGGGAAATTGTTTATTAAAAACACCTAACACCAGTTATAATTAAAACAAGGCAATTATTACTTTCGATTTCAAATTTACGAAAGCAGGGTGTAAATCGTGACCCCTGAAGATTTTAGAATAGGCAACTCATCAATCAAATCAAATATACCTTCGCGTTTTCACACTGCACTAAAAGCACGCGAGTAGAATGTGTTGCCTATTTTCCAATGTTAAGGGGCCGCGATTTAAAATGATTATTTATAAACAGAATCACAATTACTTCACGGAACAAGCTTTAAAATCGCAGACTTTTCAACGTTATTCTGAATCGATGGATAGCTTCGTCGAGAAGCAGTTTTAAATTTAGTTCGTAGAAGTAATTTTCAACAATACGAACAAAGCTCAAAGCACATGACAATTAATTGAAAAAGCGAGACACTGGCTGAGCACAATAAAGGAAAGTGAATACCTTGAACATAGCTTTCGATGGGGCCGACATTGATGCCGTCGGAGGACGACAATCTACGTAGTTCATAGCTTTGATGTGGCATCCGGACCTCGGGTACCCACTCTAGGACACCCTGCTACAAACACATAGCCTAAGCACCCTTAAGCACAACAAACAACTCGCACTACGAATTGTTTAAATCTAAACACACACTTTACACATCAAATACCTCAAAAAGCAGAAAAAAAACTTCTTTTGCTAATTCTAATACATGTACCCCCTGCAAGGATTAACTCTCTTAAATTGTTCATCTAGTTTTTTTTTATAAATCAAGATTTAATGTGGCATACAAGCTTAAATAAATAAATAAATAATGTGGCAACCAAAGATTTTTTAAATTTGAAACCTGAAGCGCGTAAGCGTAGAGCGCAGCACCTGAAGTCTCGCCGGTCTTTGACGAACTGAGGGCGGGCGTTCAATTCGACCTTTCGCTAATTTTAACGATCCGTGTCTTTTATGATATTTCGACGGAAAGGTGCTGATCGATAGCAACAAAAAAAAACGTACCCTTTCCGCACATCATCATTGGCATTGCCAAACGACGGACTCGACGTTTCAGCCGTGTCATGGTCTTTTGTTTCCTGTCAATACAAGAAAATTCTACGTATACGTGCACCTAGAAATCAATAGGCAGTCAATAAACACCAAGGGATGTTCTCTTGTGGTGTTTACTCTTAAAAAAAAATAATAAACTTGTGCTCATTTGATCTACACGTGTGTCACTTTAGAATTTATAACTACAAGAATTTTTCTAAAGCTGGCTTTACACGGGACAATTAATCACAGCGAGCTTTTTCAAGCAGTCATCCACTGGGTTGTGTCTACAATCATAGCTCCAAGAGCGTCTTGGGCGTGTAATCGCGTCTTTCTCATCGGTTCCAAAACGTCTTTCGTTTACATTATTTCCATGACAACGGGCGTACTGTTCACATCCCACTTTTAAGTAGGACGCTTAGAGTACGCCCGTTGTCATGGAAGTAATGTAAACACGAGTCGTTTTGAAACGAATGTGCGAGACGCAAAATATGTTACAAATCGTGAGTGAGAAAGACGCGACTACTCGTCCAAGACGCGCAACCCTGCGTTCTATTGCATAATGTAATCACTTCACTATTAAACACTTTTACAACTTCAATGCTGAACTTCAAATCGCTGCGTGTACCTCTTAAGGTAACCTAGATCCCTATCGTTCGGGTCAAGAAATGGACACCCTGTATATCGCGAAGTCTGTCCCACCGATTCCTTATACAGGCTGTTTCAATGAAGATGCACCAAACTCGGCATGACGGTAGATATCGACGAAAGAAATGAAAGTTTCGTATAAGCTTCTTTTTAAAACGAATAGATTTTGAGAAAACCGAAGGGAAAGGAGAATCGTATATTTTTAAAATGTGCCGTAGATGAGGTCGAACGGAATCCTTAACCTTCATCAAAAGAATCGGTTTTATTGTCTCGTAAAATGTCGCCTCAGATGATACTATGAAACATATTTAGTCCGTTCTGGTTATTGAATGATTTTTAGATTTTAATAAAGAGTAACGTTGGAAGCGAAGCATAATGTGCGTGAATTTGGTGTAGCTCGTAGCTTTCATTTTTAACAGTTTATTAGTGTATATAAGTGTGTTTGTGTACAATTTTGTCCATTGTGTTTGCAATGGACGATTTCACGTTTCAAGAATACGCAGACATGCATATTTTATACGAAGAATGTGGAGGAAACGCGCGATTAGCAACACAGCACGTCTCTATGCAGAAAGGTTTCCTGATTATCAACGAAATCAGCATTATCTAACGTTTATCAGAAGAGCTCAAAATGCATACTTTCAATGTTGTCAATGCTTTGATAATAATCCTTCCAAATTCTAAACTAAAGCAATAAAATGTAAAACCGAGATTAAGATATTTCTGAAATATAAATAGTGATTAAGATATTCACGTTCCTAATATGTTTTGTGTTATTGTTATTATTATGTTTTTATTCACAAACTGTAGCTATACAGTTACTTTAACTAAACGAGCGTGACGGATTTTATGAAAAACAATTTTCAAGATTAGAGGAATGAAAAGTAATTAGTTCCGCGTAATTACAGCCTGGCTGGGACATTTCGTTATCTAGTGAGAAATTACATGATGAACCGACGACCACGCCGCCGCACCCTTTCCGTTGTCTTTAGTTCGTGCAGGCAAGGGTGTTGCCTACTCACCAGGACACACCTACAATGTCATCTTTATAAATGAATGAAATTCGTTCGTCTACGAGTAAGGTCGCAGAAATTTCACAGTAGAATAAAAGCACGGAGCGAATTTTATGTATCATTAAAAAGTTACGTACAGGGTGTGTCAATGATGATGCACTTTTCTGACATTATTTGGAACAAAATATCTTAATACGATTTTGTAATCTGAGCTGAGTTGAAATTTGCATTATTTGGAGTCGACGTTTTTAGAAATAATGTAGCAATTTAAATTTCTGCCGCCGTGAAACAAGACGAGCGATTGAAACTGTTTTATGAATGTCACATAGCTGCAAGAAGGCAATAAATATCTATCGTAAGCGAAAAAATTTACGAGCGGCTTTTAATTATGCCCTTGACTGAAAAACGTGTTCAAGGTGACAACATTGAAAGAAAGTGCATTTAGAGTGAATTTTGAGCTACTCTGATAAATGTTTGACAATGCGGATTTCATAGATGATCAGGAAACCTTTCCGCATAGAAACGTGCCGCTAATCGCGCCTTTCCTCGACATTCTCCGTATAAAATATTCACGTCTGCGTATTCTTGAAACATAAAATCGCCCTTCGCAAACACGTATGACAACACATAAACAAACACACTTACATACACTAATAAACTGTTAAAAATGAAAGCTACAAACTACACCAAACTCACGCAAATTATTATTTTCTGTATGAGCTTAATAGCTATTTAACGAAAATAATAAACGGTTCTCATGGTCTAAGTAAATAGGTACATATTTGTTCGTGTTTTGCAACCGTAGGGTCACGATATCAAATCCAAGTGAGAACACATTTTTTTTCTTTTTCTTTCCATACTTTTTTTAGGTTTGAAATCATTTTTAAAAATACTGATTTATATTCTATCAGCCTTTTCATATCGTTAGACTAAAAACAGCAGGAATTTGAATATCTTCAAAACATTCAATCGATGTTGCATAAATTTGACTATAACTACTTCCTTGAAAGTTTAGTCAAATAACTAAATAAATTCTGTTTCCAAAGGAAAGTTTTTCATCTTTAGAATTACCAGGAAAATTTGACAATAAAGATTGAAAGTGTCAGATAAAAATAGATAATGAATTTGATCAACTACAATACACCGTGCGATCAAATAAATTTCAGATTAGAGCATGCTATGGATTAAAAGAGGGTGTCGTTACTTAATCATAAATCCAGAAATGTGCGTCTAAAGTCAGTATGACAGGTGACCTAAAATTTAATAAACAAGGTAAAGAATTGTGAAATTATGAAAACGATTCGAAGTTGAAAAGCTTTAAGAACATAAAACTGGCAATAAAAATAAACAATAAATTTTGTGAAAGGTGCTGAAAATGTTCACCTTCTGCCTCCAGGCATTTTCTAATCCTTCGATAACGTTTTGCAATAATCTTGGTGAGTTACTATTATTAATTTCAATACATTTCTAGTTATTCTTTCCATTAGCACAATCAGATTATCAACTGGGGGTTTAAAAATTGGCCCCATCAGGCTCCTTCTGCTTAAAACTACCCAATGACTCCACAATAAAAACCCTTTGCTGTCTTGTAAAGGCCATTTTGAAATAAACGTTGAAATGACAAATTTTTTTGACATTTTCAAACGTATGATGTAAGTTACCTTAATCTGAAATTCAATTGATCGCATGTTATATTAAATACTTATCAAAATGACAACATTGCACATGCTATTTCACAGAAGAAATTCACAGCAAACTAGATCCTAATTCTTTTATTTTTTACAGGATACTCTTACAGCATGAAGCTAAAATTTACAGTAAACCTTCTAAACATTACAATTTATTGTACATTAAAGAGGTAAAATATAGTAAGAATGTAAAAAACTTTGAAACGTTAGTAAGGGAAGTTTTGTTTCTTCTCTACAATTATACTTTTCATAAGATCCAGTAAAGAAACACCCAAAAAAATACATGAATTTTTACAAATTGAGGAAAGGTTATTTAACATTAAAAACATTTAATTTTAACTATTGTGATTATTATAATACCATTGATGCCCAGTTTCATAAAACGTAGTTAACCAATCGATCAAGTTAATCATGTGATTAAGCAAAATCATTGGAAGAAATTTAAACTTTCCTCCAATGATATTGCTTAATCACACGATTAACTTGAACGAGTGGTTAACTACGTTTTATGAAAATGGGCATGAAGCTTGGTAAATATTGAAGGGAACTAAACTATTCCATTTTAAAAGGTATCTTGCCTACTTACTTACTTACTTTACTATTTTCAAGCACAAATCACATCTCAATCAACACCCTTACAAAAGTAAGATTGAAAACCGTGTAAAGAAAATTGAAATAGCGCATGTAAACTTGTGGTTGGAAAGAAGAATATCCAACCAAATGAGAAAAAATTTGCGGTACGTTTAAAATTATTTAGTTTTCTCAATATATTTCAGAATGTATGCATTGTTCCTTTACTGAATCGGTTTCTTTGCTGGTGCCACGACCCTAGTACTAATTTAACTTTTAACTACACAAATTGCATTATATGAGGAATTAAGCTGTTTTTTAAGTTATTATAAATAAATTAACTAATTAAGTTGTCTATTTATCACATTTACAGTATGAAAGTGATCTAACTTCAGTATTTTTATTAGGGCCACTCCTGTCTTTGGTGGGGAAAACTAGAGCACGGGAATTGTGTCCATCAGCTAAAAGGCCTCTATAAGGAGACACTGAAATTGAGGAAAGCATTAAGAAAAATAAGAGCATCTATGCGAAGAAAGCTGATTAAAGCTCAGAAATTTGTGGAAAGCTCTAGTTTTCAGAAAATGTGTCAAGGGTTAACAGACTATCAAGTTGGATTTATGATGGAGCAAATACGAAACATGTCTCTGAAACCAAGAGGTAGAACATTTTCTTTAGAAACAAAAGCTAAGGCTATAGCCATTTGGAAAACAAGTGGTAGGTGTTATAGATTATTATCAAAACTGTGGGCAATGCCTTCAATCAAAACTCTACGTGCTACTCTAAACGAAGTAGACATACGTCCGGGACTTTGCAAGCCCATATTTAATGTTTTAAAATCGCAGTTGCCCTCCATGCAGATGAAACATCGCCTATGTACGCTTATCTTTGATGAGATGTCCTTGCAACCCTACTTGGATTACAATTATCATGAAGATGTGGTGGAAGGATTTGTTGATAATGGAATGGGTGAGCGCAGTAATGAAATTGTTGATCATGTGATGGTGTTCATGCTTCGTGGGATTTACAAGAAGTGAAAACAGCCTGTTACTTTCGCTTTTTGCAAGTCCTCCATGAAATCAGAAATAATTGCACGATTTTATAGAGACATTGTCAAAGAAGCCACAAACATTGGTGTCAATGTTATTGCGTCTATCTGTGATCAAGGCACAAGGAATGTAGCGGCAATAAATATGGTTTTGAAGGAACCAAGAGATGACGCAATTCAATGAGGATATCAATTTCAAGAAAATGTAATCGTCATCAACAAACATCACATCATTCCCTTGTTTGATCCCCCACATCTTATGAAAAGCATGAGAAACAATTTATTAACGAAAAATTTAAAATTTACGGTTGATGACAGAGTTAAAGTTGCAAAATGGAGTCATATTCAAACTGCCTATAATATAGATAAAGTGAACACCATTAGGAGCATGCCAAAACTGACAGATCTTTACGTTGATCCTCGGAAAATGAAGAAAATGAAAGTTTCTACTTGTACACAGGTTTTCAGCAGAACAGTAGCGGCTTTCATTTATGCCATTCCAGGAGTAACGGGTCACAGAAACTCCTCACTAATTTTAAACGATGAAGCTACGGAAACAGCTGATTTGTGTCGCTTACTTGACGATTTGATTGATAGCGTAAATGGTGGACTTGGTTATTCTACTCCAGGAAAGTCTCTAAAGCGAGTCGTCACAAATACATCTGAGCATGTACAATTTTGGATGGATATGGAGATTTGTTACTGAAAATCCAACACAGAAGGCAAGACCACCAGTTCTTAATGGTTGGTGCCGCACCTTAGATGGCTTCATTAAAATAAAGTCTCAATTGAAGAAACTTGGCTATAACACCTTCACACCAAGAATGTTTAACCAAGACTCCTTAGAAAATTTCTTCCGGCAGTTAAAGCAATATGGGGTTCGGTACAATAAGCCAACATGTAAATCTTTTACATCATTTTTTAAAGCTTTAAAGTAAAGGCAACCCGCTTACTTGATTAGTAATAAGTAAAGGCAACCCGCTTACTTGATTTAAAAAAAAAAAATTAAATTTTTTAAATAATTTTTTTTTTAGATATGGGTTGTGATACACGGTTGAAACGAGAAAAAAAAATGCTATTTAATCGTACAAAAATTCAATATGGCGTCCATTTAAAATAAGCAAGTTGCTATCAATATCTTGACAGCCGCCATCTTGAATTTTATTTTGACTGTATTTTCAGCTGTATTTTATCAAACATAGTAACTTTTATATGAAACATTTTTTCATATTTTTATAATTGCGAAGTTATTGGACATTAAAGAAAATAGCGATTTTCAGTTTTTCTGCGATAATATCTGAACTATTCGGAATTTTCAAATTTTCTCAACGGAATCTGAATCAGCACATAAAACTGCAAAATATTGCCCATTTAACCAAATCTCTATCTTCACTAATAAGAAAGTTACCCATGGTAGCCTACTCAATCTGGGACACACTGTATATACTTTATGAAATTATGGTAATCCTGCACTTTAGTGCTCCCAAAATGCGCATGCGTTAAATGTGCGTTCTGATTTGCTGAAGACTGACCGCCAATTCAAATTTATTTCCATTGTTGTCAAGTTGTTCCATTAATGACGGGTGCAAAATTACAACCTGCGACTTCTTGCAGATGTAAAAGGCGGCGTTGTAATATTACTACATAGAACTACTGTTTAGTTTTAGAAGTATGTAATATTACAGCGCCAGTAAGTAACAGGTTGTAATTTTGCACTCGACATTAATGAAACAACTTGCCAACAACGGAAATAAATTTGAATTGGCGGTCAGTTTTCGGCAAATCAGAACGCACATTTAACGCATGCGCATTTTTGGTGCACTAAAGTGCAGGATTACCGAAATTATTATTAATAATAGGAGTTTAACAAAAGTGCAATAATGTCGAAATATCATCAAAGGTTTCGAGAAGCGTGGTTAAAAGAGAGTGGATAACTACAGTAGAGAGAACTACTGGAAAAATTGCGAAATGTAATTTTCTCAATGTTTTCTAGCGGATGTGAAATTCAAACTATTGGCAACACTGCTCTCCACCTCTCTCCCCAACTTGACCTACCACAACCAGTGTTGCCAACTTGGTGGTTTTTAGTTTTTACACTAAATTTAGTGGTTTTTAATTTAAGTTTGTGATTTTTTTCTTAATTTAGTGTTTAGTGCTTTTTTTGGTGATTTCTTAAAATAAAACCGTGAAATCTTGTGATTTATTGTAGAGGTCAATTTTTCGAAAACGTTGTTCAAAATGCTGACACTAAAGCCAAGCAGCTTAAGTTTTTAGTTTTTTTATTGTTGTGAAACTTTGTGTTGGTATTATTTCTGTAGTTTGTGTCGATTCGCGAAAATCAGCAACCGCTGATGGCGCTTTTAATAAGGAAAACAAAGAGCTGTTATTAAGGCTTGATCTTGCTCCCATTCATTATTATTATTATGTTCACTTTTATTATTATGTTAAGAATATTTATTCGTGTCACACACAAATTATAATTAAATTTAATGTTCTTCATAGGTTAACCAAATGTCATTCCAATGATTTCCTTATTATAGGATCCTTCGCAAAACTTCCACTAGGTGCCAGCCACCCCGTGATTTCCTCAATTGTTAATTTTCAAGCGCGCGTTTTTCCCGTATAGTAATGTTATTGCTTTTATGTTTATTTTTTAACGTGTTTCATTTTATGAATTTAATAAAATTTTAATGAAAGCTTGTGGCAAACTTATTTTGAATTTAGTGATTTTTTAGTGGTTTCCGACATCCGTTTTAGTGAAAACTTTTTTCGACTGACACAAAAGGTTGCGTATGTTAGAAACGCAGCATGCAACTTTGTATCACGCAAATCGATGAGTGAGACTTCTGATTCCTTTTGACGCACTCAACGCTCCATGTAAATCCAGCTTAAAAAATCTCTACTAATGGCCGATTTCTTCAAACGTTTAACCTAAGGTTAATTTATCTAACAGTAGGAATGTGACGTACAGTTGGCCGTACACATAGGTACATATGTGTCACATTCTAACCGATAGATAAATTTAACCTCAAGATAAGGCGATGAAGAAATCGGGCATAAGACCATGATAGTAGAAAGGGTTGCCTATTTCCAATTTCAATAGATGTATTCGTTACTGAATTTTATTTAATGTTAAAGACGTTAAATATTTAGGCACAAATATACTTTTATTTAAAAAAGAAATCGTTTGGTAGTGAAATCAGCGATTTTGGTTTTTAATTGTAGCGACATTTCACTCCAAGCGGTTGGCGATATTGCCTATAAAACAAATCTGGCAATCCTGCACACAAATGGCAACGCTGTGCAGTACTCGCCAAACGGGTATAAAACAGGCCGATCGTCTTGAATTACCAAGGTCGTTCCATTTTTTTGCTTAGTACGGGATCGGGACTTCGGGTGTCGCGGCAGTAGTTGCGATATATTATGCCGATAAATAGAATTCCTTTAAGATCCGATGATCTTGTAATATTCATGGAAACCACAGATCACCGAAACCATTGTCATACAATTGTCTCCAAGGATATTATGGGATAAAAAAATTTATAAGGAGGTGGAATGGTCGAGCATAAAATATATTGTCATTAATGTCAGTTTTTTTCTGATTTTGTATGGATTGTGTTTTATGTGTAATATAATATCAGTAATTTGAGTTAATATTATTAATTTGTTAGCTGTGTTTCGTTTTGCTGTTGTGTGTTAGTTTGTTATATATAATTTAACAGAAATATCTTAAGTACAGTCACAGGTAAGCCATTCACAACACATTTGAATATTTAGTGAATCTAAAGTCTGAAATAAAATTCGAAACTATAATAAGAATGTATTTCCAAGAATAATAACATATTATTAACTAAACTGATATTTTTAGAGTCGCTGTTGAAAATGGAAATTCCAAAGGGATCCCACTCATGTTGTGTGCTCTCATTCCAATTTCCAAATCCAAAAAGATTTTTGGATAAGTTTGAAGCTTGGAGAAGTGCAGTTTCAAATCCGAAACATCTGCACTTAACCAGTGAAGAAATTTTCAAGCATTCATTTGTATGTGTGGATCATTTTAGGAGTACTGAAGATTTTGTCACTGATGGGTCGGTAAAATTAAAAAGAAATGCAGTACCTACTGTAAATTTACCAAGAGGTGATATAACAATAATCATATAATAATAATAATTATGATTTCTAATTGATAGAGAGGTCTTCCCGGGCGCTACAAAGCAACATAGATTGTGAGCCTTCCACATCTCGTACTGCAACAATAGTATTAGATATTTCAACTCCTCCTAAAGAATATCAAGATATTTTAAATGTGAGCCCAAGGAAAAGAATTACACCAATCCCCACGCAAGTGCATACGCAATTAAACATATCAGCTACAACTTCAATTGCACCTCATTTACAGCCATCAGGTAAAATTCAATTTTTTAAAATTAATTTTCATTTATAATTTTGAATTAATAAGTTGATTCAGATTTGTTCAATGAGATACAATAAAAAGTTACACAACATTATGTTAGCCTCTTAAGAGATTTTATTATTATTTTTTTGTAGGTACTTCACTAGAATTGATGGGAATTTCCATGTTACCTTCTTCTTCCAAGGAGCCAGCTTTAGTGGCACCATTCGCTGATGTGAGAGAAGTACAAGAATCTTCTAGTGGGTCACTGTACTGCAGTAAGAATGTTCTTGTCCTAAATATTATACGTGTTTACACTTTGATATATATTTATAGGGTTTCCAATGGCGCAGGAGGTGAGTTTGAAGCATTATAGGAAAAATAACTCTCTGGGTCCTACAGAACAAGCACTGTACCAAGAAGCAAAACATCTCCAGAAAAG
Source organism: Dorcus parallelipipedus (assembly GCA_958336345.1). Taxonomy (NCBI): domain Eukaryota; kingdom Metazoa; phylum Arthropoda; class Insecta; order Coleoptera; family Lucanidae; genus Dorcus; species Dorcus parallelipipedus. Next base: position 17,908,007 of record OY284481.1, read on the forward strand.
AGTTGCACGATTAAAACGTGAAAAAGCACAGATTTCGCAATCACTAAAAGCAGCCGAAAAGTTATCGAATAAGTTTGAAAAACTCGCAGAGAAATTTAATCCTATTCAAAAACGTTTTTTTGAAAGTCAGTTTAGAAATACTGGGAAAAAACTCAAAGGACACATGTTTACATTTCAACAAAAAGCCGATGCTATAGCAATTTAGAAGGCAGGACCAAAATCTTATAAATTATTATCAAAATTATTTACTCTGCCATCTACAACAACTTTAAAAGCGACATTAAATAAAGTGCGAATAGAACCTGGAATTTCAAAGCCAATTTTTGAAGTTTTAAGACGACAAGCTGGAAGGATGAATAGCAAATACAGCATTTTGGAGAAGCTGATCCTTATTTTCATAAATTTATCACTTTAAGAGAATATGACGGAAAAAAAGATTGCAATATATGAATATTAATTTAATTAAGGGCCTGTTGAAAATTTATTTTTATTTGCATAATATTTTTCCAACTGTAATATACAGCACATCCATTTGTAAAAGACTGGTAAGCTTTTTAAGAACAGAAATTCATTTGGAATTTGAATGTCCACACGCGGAGGCAATAAAGCAGCATATTATTCGTGAAAATTTACATTTACAGTTATTTAAAGAAACTTGGCAATATTATTACTGGACATAAAGACATTTTCCTCAGGTTCCAAATGAATTGGAGAAACAAATTCTCTTAATTCATGAAAAACGAAAAAAGATAAATGTATTGTGCAAAAACTAAGAAATATGTCTGCTTTGCGTTTATTTGTTATGTATTTAATATGAAAAATAAGACTCTTTACTAAACGAGCAATCGAAAATATAGTTGTTTAATTTTAAAGTAATTTAATATCTTTGTTGTTTGTCAATTAAAGCAGGTTCTTGTCTGATGAAAATTGTATCACAAATTGTTTGAAACGGACACTGAATATGCACTAAACACTTAAGTTATCATTTTATTATATGATATCGTTAGAATTGTTGTAATTACATATACTAATAATTACATTACATACTCTAGTTAGGTTTTACCAGGATTTCTCTAACTCATATAGTGAATACTGGAGTATATGTTAAGATGGGCCTGTCCACATCGGAAACAATATGCTTTAAATTTGATCTATCAAGGGTAAGGGTTTCAAATATAAATTATTCTTTTACTAGAGTTTTATTTTTCATATCATTTCAACGAGCAACACCATCACTTAAATCAGTATTTAATATGGTTATTTTATTTTAAAAGTTGACTTTTTGCGATGATCTTGTGTCAAATCAATTTCATATTATTATTTTTAAGAATTTTTTTTTAGAATTACCGTATTTTTGTAGTTCACACGAATTTATATAAAATAAAATATAAGTAGATTTATTAAAACTATTTGACTTTTATTTATTGTCGCAGATAACATACTATATACATACATTCACAAACATTCGTTTAATTTAATCATCTGTTCGAAGTAAACATTACTTACATAGTTAAAGCTATAACAATGTTTATTTTGAATGATTAAATTAAACGAATGCTTCTGAATCCCATTATATGATTGAAAAATAAAAACAAGTATTTCAAAATTGCCGCGTTAATATAGTACGGGATCGGGAAAACAGATGGCGGCATTTCGAGAACTGATGTTTTTGCACAAGATGGCTTTCTATATTGGGGTTATTCTATGGTATAAAAATAACGGGAAAGCAGCTTTAATGGTAACAAGCGAAATTACGCGGAACTCACTCTAAAAACTTAAAAACCTATTTAGGTATCAAATCTAATAATCTAAATAAGTCGTACATACAAAACGTAATACTACAGTTAGCAAGAGAGCAGTAACTCAACCGCTGTAGATCAGAAATAACTCGTCAATGAATCACGTACCTGATAAATTATTTATTTGTTGATACTCCTTCCTGCCCTTGATGTAATCGCACATATTCCTGAAGTGTAGTTAGGAACTTAAAGCACTCGCGAGAAACTTAAATTTGACCGTGCATGTTACTGATGAAGTTTTTCAAAAACTTAACCGATGCCAACTTAGCCGACATTTGACATTCGACCTAAAAAGTGAATCCTAACCTCAAATGTGCATCAGGAGAAAATGTCGAGCTTGTTAAGAAATATTTCCTCGAACGTATTTAACTTGGTTAAAAATCAGAAAGCAAAAATTAATAACCCAGTTAGAAATGCATTGACAAGTCATTTTTACTCAAACGCAACCACACCATATGAGATTGTAGAACCACAACCGAAATTATCACAAGGTATATTGTTTATTATTTATTCTTTACAAAATGCCAACACAATTTTTCCCCCGCAGAAATAATTAGTAAAGTGAACAGCCAAATTGCCAGCGGCCAACAAGGAAAACTGTTTGCTGTAGTTCATCTTGCCGGGAAACAGTTTAAGATTACCGAAGGCGATGTCATAGTAGTAGAAGGCTACTGGCCCCCAGATGCTGGCGATAAAATTAGTTTAGACAAGGTATTCTATAACTTGCTTGTACCCCCACGTCCTCTGCTATAGCTTCTTTGGCCCTTTTTGAAGAGTTCCCAATAAAGGGCCGAAACAGCTGTCCAGAATCCATTGCAACAAAAACCGATTTGCAACAACTTTCTAAAACTTTCAAATATGCTTTGAAGAGCAAGCTTGGCCGCCTGGTGGGGGATGACTTATTAAGCAGCAAACTATTTCTATTTGTCAATTCTCATAAATCAATTTTCTAGTTCAGAGTGGAACTGGTGTTCATGTTTCTTTCTTTTCTTTTGTAAATTAAAGGTCTTGTTAGTCGGCGCAGCCGATTTTACATTAGTAGGAAGGCCACTGGTGGAGCGTAACTTCGTAAGCATCCTTGCGACTGTAACAGAAAAGAGACTGTCACACACAAAGACACACTTCCGAAAGAAGAGAAGAAAGCAGTATAAACGAATTAACTGTAAGGACATGAGTGTCTTTAACAACGTTCGTGCTTAATTGTAATGTTCTGTTTAGTTTACAGAGTGCAGCAAACGATGGTGCGAATAAACAGCATAAATGTCATCGGAGAATTGAATAATCCACCTTCTGTGACAGGACTTGATAAAACAGTGTATTGAATATTCTACTTTTGTTCCACAAATTGTAATAACTTAAGAACGAATTAAATATGAACAGACAATAAAGTTGGGTCTCTGTTGGGTATCCATTCCTTATCTATTTGTTATTGGAGTAGGCCGTGATTTTACGAAGTGGCTAAACGTCCGCCGGCGGAACCATGCACTGTATTTCGAAATTCCGCTGTCCGGCGGATTTAAATAATCTTAGCCCACAATTCCGCCGAAAATTTGATTTGCGCACCTGCGGCGGAACACATTTTAAAAAGTAATAATACCGCCGGACTTTATCGAATTAAATGCTCAGTCCGCCGCGCCGATCTGTTGCTGTCATGTTAAAGTGGTTCACTATTCTAACAATTAACTTCATATGTGATATTACAGATATGTTGACGAAATTTTTTTAAAATTTTACCTCATGATAAAGTAAATTATATTTTAAATCAATTCAATTCTAGTCATAACAGGTTGCAATTTATTATCGAAAGAGAGAATAGTATTAACATAAGTTTTCTAGATCTAAGTATTATTAGACAAAATGGTAATTTAATAACAAATTGGTATCACAAACCGACATGGTAGGGTAGATATATTAACTATAACTCTTATCAACCAAAAAGTCACAAAATTTCAACTATTATTAGCTTGACTGATCGTGCTGTAGGTATTACTTTCGGCAAATTATTCATTATCGAAAATATAAATTTAATTAGGTAAAGAAATTCTTGGTTAAAATTCATATTCTAAAAAACTTATTGATTCTGTAATAAATAATCGTGCAAAACATCTAACAAATGCAAATGTTACCAAACTCACAAAAAATCAAATATCAAATATATCACGTGTCCACCGAGTATGGTTTTCTATTGTGGCGTTTAAACCATTTAATACAGAGTGTACATTAATGATTGAAAGGTGTTTGAATTTCCCGCCCATTTGATTATTTGTAAAAGTTGGTACTGCATACTATTCTGTTTTACCATGGGCGGCACATATAATAATTATTATTAAAACAATTTATTAGTGATTAGAAATTATTTTACATTTGTTTATTACATACATTGATATGGAGAATATAAAAGTAAAGCAGATATAAAATAAAATTATAACATCTGTTCAAAATGTCCCCCATTTGAATCCAAACCTATTCCCAAAGAACTGTTGCAAATGATTCAACGTTGTTAGTGCAGTATGGGCTGTAGCTCCATCCTGTTGAAAGTAACCCCGTTGTAATTCATCGTCATGAAGTTCTTCAATGAAAGGATTTAAAATTGCTTCTTGATATGAGAGTGCTTTAATATTGTGTTGAAAAAAATAGGTCCTCTTTCTTGACATTGCCAATCACACACCGATCTTCTGATGATGTAATGAAGTCTCTTAAAAAATATGAGGGTTTTCTGCAGACCATATTCTACGGTTTTGCGAATTTACATAACCGCTGAGATGAAACCATGCTTCATCACAGAAGGTAATTATTTGTAAATAAATATAAAAATACTATAATTAAATAAAAATTTACAGGAATTACTTAAGAATTGAAAGAAGACTAATTAGAGATGCAGAGAGCACTTTCGAACTTTCTGATATCAGTTTTATTTCTAATTTTCGACTTACAAAATAATTAACTCATCAACTGATTGATAGACTACAACATTCAACTTTGGATTTATAATTCCAGTTCTGAAAACAGAATCTTCTTCTAATATATTTAAATATAACTCCAGTTGTTCAACTGTAATGAATTCACAGCTGAAGTAAATACGTAAAATAATGTGTTCTGCAAATTTTATTTTATGTATTGCACAGACGAGCTACTCGGAGCTGCTCAAATGTGTTCTAAAAGCACTAAAAGCAGCCGAAAAGTTATCGAATAAGTTTGAAAAACTCGCAGAGAAATTTAATCCTATTCAAAAACGTTTTTTTGAAAGTCAGTTTAGAAATACTGGGAAAAAACTCAAAGGACACATGTTTACATTTCAACAAAAAGCCGATGCTATAGCAATTTAGAAGGCAGGACCAAAATCTTATAAATTATTATCAAAATTATTTACTCTGCCATCTACAACAACTTTAAAAGCGACATTAAATAAAGTGCGAATAGAACCTGGAATTTCAAAGCCAATTTTTGAAGTTTTAAGACGACAAGCTGGAAGGATGAATAGCAAATACAGCATTTTGGAGAAGCTGATCCTTATTTTCATAAATTTATCACTTTAAGAGAATATGACGGAAAAAAAGATTGCAATATATGAATATTAATTTAATTAAGGGCCTGTTGAAAATTTATTTTTATTTGCATAATATTTTTCCAACTGTAATATACAGCACATCCATTTGTAAAAGACTGGTAAGCTTTTTAAGAACAGAAATTCATTTGGAATTTGAATGTCCACACGCGGAGGCAATAAAGCAGCATATTATTCGTGAAAATTTACATTTACAGTTATTTAAAGAAACTTGGCAATATTATTACTGGACATAAAGACATTTTCCTCAGGTTCCAAATGAATTGGAGAAACAAATTCTCTTAATTCATGAAAAACGAAAAAAGATAAATGTATTGTGCAAAAACTAAGAAATATGTCTGCTTTGCGTTTATTTGTTATGTATTTAATATGAAAAATAAGACTCTTTACTAAACGAGCAATCGAAAATATAGTTGTTTAATTTTAAAGTAATTTAATATCTTTGTTGTTTGTCAATTAAAGCAGGTTCTTGTCTGATGAAAATTGTATCACAAATTGTTTGAAACGGACACTGAATATGCACTAAACACTTAAGTTATCATTTTATTATATGATATCGTTAGAATTGTTGTAATTACATATACTAATAATTACATTACATACTCTAGTTAGGTTTTACCAGGATTTCTCTAACTCATATAGTGAATACTGGAGTATATGTTAAGATGGGCCTGTCCACATCGGAAACAATATGCTTTAAATTTGATCTATCAAGGGTAAGGGTTTCAAATATAAATTATTCTTTTACTAGAGTTTTATTTTTCATATCATTTCAACGAGCAACACCATCACTTAAATCAGTATTTAATATGGTTATTTTATTTTAAAAGTTGACTTTTTGCGATGATCTTGTGTCAAATCAATTTCATATTATTATTTTTAAGAATTTTTTTTTAGAATTACCGTATTTTTGTAGTTCACACGAATTTATATAAAATAAAATATAAGTAGATTTATTAAAACTATTTGACTTTTATTTATTGTCGCAGATAACATACTATATACATACATTCACAAACATTCGTTTAATTTAATCATCTGTTCGAAGTAAACATTACTTACATAGTTAAAGCTATAACAATGTTTATTTTGAATGATTAAATTAAACGAATGCTTCTGAATCCCATTATATGATTGAAAAATAAAAACAAGTATTTCAAAATTGCCGCGTTAATATAGTACGGGATCGGGAAAACAGATGGCGGCATTTCGAGAACTGATGTTTTTGCACAAGATGGCTTTCTATATTGGGGTTATTCTATGGTATAAAAATAACGGGAAAGCAGCTTTAATGGTAACAAGCGAAATTACGCGGAACTCACTCTAAAAACTTAAAAACCTATTTAGGTATCAAATCTAATAATCTAAATAAGTCGTACATACAAAACGTAATACTACAGTTAGCAAGAGAGCAGTAACTCAACCGCTGTAGATCAGAAATAACTCGTCAATGAATCACGTACCTGATAAATTATTTATTTGTTGATACTCCTTCCTGCCCTTGATGTAATCGCACATATTCCTGAAGTGTAGTTAGGAACTTAAAGCACTCGCGAGAAACTTAAATTTGACCGTGCATGTTACTGATGAAGTTTTTCAAAAACTTAACCGATGCCAACTTAGCCGACATTTGACATTCGACCTAAAAAGTGAATCCTAACCTCAAATGTGCATCAGGAGAAAATGTCGAGCTTGTTAAGAAATATTTCCTCGAACGTATTTAACTTGGTTAAAAATCAGAAAGCAAAAATTAATAACCCAGTTAGAAATGCATTGACAAGTCATTTTTACTCAAACGCAACCACACCATATGAGATTGTAGAACCACAACCGAAATTATCACAAGGTATATTGTTTATTATTTATTCTTTACAAAATGCCAACACAATTTTTCCCCCGCAGAAATAATTAGTAAAGTGAACAGCCAAATTGCCAGCGGCCAACAAGGAAAACTGTTTGCTGTAGTTCATCTTGCCGGGAAACAGTTTAAGATTACCGAAGGCGATGTCATAGTAGTAGAAGGCTACTGGCCCCCAGATGCTGGCGATAAAATTAGTTTAGACAAGGTATTCTATAACTTGCTTGTACCCCCACGTCCTCTGCTATAGCTTCTTTGGCCCTTTTTGAAGAGTTCCCAATAAAGGGCCGAAACAGCTGTCCAGAATCCATTGCAACAAAAACCGATTTGCAACAACTTTCTAAAACTTTCAAATATGCTTTGAAGAGCAAGCTTGGCCGCCTGGTGGGGGATGACTTATTAAGCAGCAAACTATTTCTATTTGTCAATTCTCATAAATCAATTTTCTAGTTCAGAGTGGAACTGGTGTTCATGTTTCTTTCTTTTCTTTTGTAAATTAAAGGTCTTGTTAGTCGGCGCAGCCGATTTTACATTAGTAGGAAGGCCACTGGTGGAGCGTAACTTCGTAAGCATCCTTGCGACTGTAACAGAAAAGAGACTGTCACACACAAAGACACACTTCCGAAAGAAGAGAAGAAAGCAGTATAAACGAATTAACTGTAAGGACATGAGTGTCTTTAACAACGTTCGTGCTTAATTGTAATGTTCTGTTTAGTTTACAGAGTGCAGCAAACGATGGTGCGAATAAACAGCATAAATGTCATCGGAGAATTGAATAATCCACCTTCTGTGACAGGACTTGATAAAACAGTGTATTGAATATTCTACTTTTGTTCCACAAATTGTAATAACTTAAGAACGAATTAAATATGAACAGACAATAAAGTTGGGTCTCTGTTGGGTATCCATTCCTTATCTATTTGTTATTGGAGTAGGCCGTGATTTTACGAAGTGGCTAAACGTCCGCCGGCGGAACCATGCACTGTATTTCGAAATTCCGCTGTCCGGCGGATTTAAATAATCTTAGCCCACAATTCCGCCGAAAATTTGATTTGCGCACCTGCGGCGGAACACATTTTAAAAAGTAATAATACCGCCGGACTTTATCGAATTAAATGCTCAGTCCGCCGCGCCGATCTGTTGCTGTCATGTTAAAGTGGTTCACTATTCTAACAATTAACTTCATATGTGATATTACAGATATGTTGACGAAATTTTTTTAAAATTTTACCTCATGATAAAGTAAATTATATTTTAAATCAATTCAATTCTAGTCATAACAGGTTGCAATTTATTATCGAAAGAGAGAATAGTATTAACATAAGTTTTCTAGATCTAAGTATTATTAGACAAAATGGTAATTTAATAACAAATTGGTATCACAAACCGACATGGTAGGGTAGATATATTAACTATAACTCTTATCAACCAAAAAGTCACAAAATTTCAACTATTATTAGCTTGACTGATCGTGCTGTAGGTATTACTTTCGGCAAATTATTCATTATCGAAAATATAAATTTAATTAGGTAAAGAAATTCTTGGTTAAAATTCATATTCTAAAAAACTTATTGATTCTGTAATAAATAATCGTGCAAAACATCTAACAAATGCAAATGTTACCAAACTCACAAAAAATCAAATATCAAATATATCACGTGTCCACCGAGTATGGTTTTCTATTGTGGCGTTTAAACCATTTAATACAGAGTGTACATTAATGATTGAAAGGTGTTTGAATTTCCCGCCCATTTGATTATTTGTAAAAGTTGGTACTGCATACTATTCTGTTTTACCATGGGCGGCACATATAATAATTATTATTAAAACAATTTATTAGTGATTAGAAATTATTTTACATTTGTTTATTACATACATTGATATGGAGAATATAAAAGTAAAGCAGATATAAAATAAAATTATAACATCTGTTCAAAATGTCCCCCATTTGAATCCAAACCTATTCCCAAAGAACTGTTGCAAATGATTCAACGTTGTTAGTGCAGTATGGGCTGTAGCTCCATCCTGTTGAAAGTAACCCCGTTGTAATTCATCGTCATGAAGTTCTTCAATGAAAGGATTTAAAATTGCTTCTTGATATGAGAGTGCTTTAATATTGTGTTGAAAAAAATAGGTCCTCTTTCTTGACATTGCCAATCACACACCGATCTTCTGATGATGTAATGAAGTCTCTTAAAAAATATGAGGGTTTTCTGCAGACCATATTCTACGGTTTTGCGAATTTACATAACCGCTGAGATGAAACCATGCTTCATCACAGAAGGTAATTATTTGTAAATAAATATAAAAATACTATAATTAAATAAAAATTTACAGGAATTACTTAAGAATTGAAAGAAGACTAATTAGAGATGCAGAGAGCACTTTCGAACTTTCTGATATCAGTTTTATTTCTAATTTTCGACTTACAAAATAATTAACTCATCAACTGATTGATAGACTACAACATTCAACTTTGGATTTATAATTCCAGTTCTGAAAACAGAATCTTCTTCTAATATATTTAAATATAACTCCAGTTGTTCAACTGTAATGAATTCACAGCTGAAGTAAATACGTAAAATAATGTGTTCTGCAAATTTTATTTTATGTATTGCACAGACGAGCTACTCGGAGCTGCTCAAATGTGTTCCAATTTCATTTTGAACAGCTCGGAGTAGCTCCGAATAGTTCGTTTGTGCAATTAGAAAGCGCCTGTTGATTATTTCTGCTGTCGCAAATTTAGACTGAATAAGCGTTCAGCAATATTACAACAGTAACTTTTAGTTTTTATAAATGTGAATTACAGATTTCACCCATTATTCAGTTTGAGGTTGCGACAGTTCACAAAAGATATTAATCTTTCTTAGAACTGCAACTGCCCGTTTCCATTATTTCTTAATGGTCACCTGACATGTGAAAAAATGCGTCTGAAACGAATAATTCAAACAAAAGTATTCTCCTAATAATTTATTTTTATCTTACCTTTCAGTTAAAACATAAAACTTAAATACATAACCTATACACTGAGATATCTGACACTTCTTTCATTTGAATGAAGTTAGCTTTTATTTAACGTTCCCGGAAATACTCGGAATTTAAAGAATAGTTTAAAGAGAATTGTCTCAGAATACCTATTTCATCATACTCTTTAAATGCTTGCTTTAAAGAGGCTTTAGGTTAAATAGTTAAAGAATTAAAGAGCAAAATCTCAAAATAGCCCCATTAATTACTTAAGAAAATAGGTGAAATTTGTTTGAAGATTATCGATTGGGATAAAAATACGCAAGTTTGTTCTAATTTAACCAACTTCGTACCTCTTAAGATAACCGAGATCCCCATGGTTAAGCTCGAAAAACGCACACCCTGTATGTGCACTGCTCTGCTCCTCTCAATATGCTTCTCTGCAGTTTCTTCACACAGAAAAAAGTATCTTGCAACCTTGTATGTACATTTTTAGTTGAAACGTTTAGAAAATGGAGACACTGGGAGGGCGTGTTGTTTAAAAAATGTAATTTTTAAGGTAAACTCTGGTAAACTGCTAAATAAATTGTAACATATTTATGTATTTAAAAAAGTACATTGTAAAATGTAATACAATAAATCAGATCTTTCATACAAATAAATACATATACAACATAATTTGAAACTTTTAGTAAAACATCATTTAAAAAAGGAAAAAATTATTATGTACAAAACACACGACACTCTACCTTTGCAGAGTTATAAAATGAAACGCGTACACCTACAACAGAAATAACTTTAATTCTCCTCTCCGCACGTAGTACTTAAACCAGTTTAAATATTTCTATTCAACGAACGCATTTGCTATTAACACCTAAAATTTGCTAACTTATAAAATTATTTAAATAATGATAGTTAGATGAGTTTTAGGTCTAGACTTACAAGTTTTTTTTTTTTGATATATTACTTTACAATTCTTGAAACCTATCACAATGCCAACAACAAAATTAAATAATAAAAATTTGTCACTCACACCGCTAATCTTTTATGCGACTTCCTTTTACATTAATACCTAAGATTATCACAAAAGAGCGAACGCAAAATTATTCAGGAGGAGGAATAATTTATTGTTTAGAAAGAGGGGGGGGGCTGGATGAAACTATTTTTGCGAAATAAATTCACTCTTAACATATTTTTTCACTTTGATTCGATAAATTCGAAACTACTAACTCATCGACTAATCATTTACAAATTTAAACTTGTCATCAAACATCGATGTGCCTCATACACGGTTCGCTGCTTCAGGCTTTTAAACTTTGCGATGGAAAAGCATTGGCTTTGAGCACAATATATCAAAACGACCCATAAGTTATTTTAAACAGTATAATACGCATATAATATAAATTCTTGTGGTCTACACATTAGATATAAAATTTCTTAACGTTTAATAAAGCATTCATCTATGTATTACTTGGCAGTTATTTGAAAGATTTGTCCCGTACATGTATTCCAAATTTATGATTAGTGATTGCTTCTGTAATTTTAATCATTACAGGGATTTGGTGAATTGTTTCACTTTGTGTAATAATAAAGTCTTTTCTCCACTCTCTACAGGAAAGCTAGAAATATTCTTAGTTAATCAGAAAATAAATCGCAAAATAACTGGGAATATTTTATTATTTTTTTAACTAGGTGAATAATAACTGTTTGTTAAGACTCGTAGCATCTTTACAAACAATGATTACCGAGATTGTATTGCTAAAGTAAAATCATTTTGTAACACTGCAAAATCAGATGAAATAAAACACATTTTAAAGTGGGCGAAAGCTAATTTCATTATTCGGTTACTTTATCACTGTATCGCTTTAAAAAATAATTGCATTAATTAGAAATTATCACGAGTAGAAAGATTCCCAAGTGTGTACGCAAAATGTCACATAATACATGTAAACCTAACACAAAAATCTAACACATTACACAATATTTACCACCGTTCGTCCCTCCGGTGTCGGTTTTATTTCGTTAACTTGTTGGTCCTTTTATAATACGACTAGTGACGATCATCAATCTCTTTGTGTCCCGATTAGGCTACATTGCAAGTGCAAACTCAAAGTAACTGGCATCGTTTGATTATTTTTAAATCACATGAATCAATCGTTAGCTTCTTTCACCTCACGACAGAGAGTTTGGCAGAACCTGATCCAAGTTTGCTTGTAGTGGGAACACACGTTGCAGCTCGTGGCGGAAGTGGAACTATGAATCATAGTCTCACAGACCAGTTGGGTCAATCAGTCAACCAAGAGGCCCTGCGACACGTTGATGAGTTGCTCTTTTAATAGCCTAAACGACGGCCTGTTCTCGGGAAGTGGATTCCAACACTTGCGCATTATCTGAAAACAAACATGTTTAGGTACTCATTCTTTTTTTATTAAACTGTATTTACATCGTAAACTTCCTTGTAGCATCCCTTAGGCCTTTCCAAGATCATCCCCTTTTGCACTCGCTCTACGACCTCGGTGTTCTTCAATCTACCATATGGCATTTTACCACAGGTAAACACTTCCCACATGAGGACCCCTGAGATTAAAAAATATTATTATTTATTTCTACATTACAATCTACTCACCGTAAGCCCAAATATCACTTTTAGAGGAGAATCTAGTGTAATTTAAAACCTCCGGGGGAGCCCATTTGATTGGGAATTTGGTCCCCCCCGATGAAGTGTACTGATCATCCAGCACGTAGCGGGCGAGTCCGAAGTCTGCAACCTTTACAATGTTTTCATATCCGACTAGGCAGTTTCTGGCAGCTAGATCACGGTGGATGTAGTTATGTCGTTCCAGGTATGCCATTCCTTTACACACCTGTGAAATAACGAAAGCAGCAATTTTCGTCTGACTAATTCCATCAACGCTTGCTTACCTGGATGCACATGTCTAATAGCAAATCTTGATTGTTGGACAACGACTGTTCGTGTCTCCTGAGGTAATTCAACAGAGAACCGTGTCTCATATATTCTGTTACGATAAAGATAGGTCGGTTTTTGCTGCACACTCCGTAAAGTTGTACTAGATTCGTATGCTGAAGTTTCCTACAATTAAAAACGTGATTTTTTTTACGAAATAATGTAATACTTAAGAGGACTATACATATGTAGAGGTCCGCCATAAACTGGAAAGGTAATTTAGATATATGACATTCTGCAAAAAAACGATCCATCACCATCTGGGCTAAAATACTACTACGAGGAGAACACCATAAATCTGTTTATAAAAGACATCATTATAAGAGAAATAACTATTGTTAAATAAAAAATTTAAAATTGTTAAGAATTTTTCTTTACTTAAATTACAAAAAGGTTTAATTTTGTTAGACCAGTCCTCATTAACAATTTCTATGATTAAATTTGTGGGGATATTTGTAAATAAAGAAACAACATCGAAAGAAATGAGGACAAAATCTTCAGGTAATTGAAAAGTTTGAAATTGTATACATATATATTTATTTTTGTCCGACTTTAAAATGAGATTGGAGAAATCTTTCAAAAATTAAAACTTCAGGAAAAGGTCAAAGATCAAGGCCGACCCAAGCCAAGCCAAAATAAATTGGGAGAAAATCTTTTAAAAATCAAAACTTCAAGATCGATGGTTCGAGAAAATCAAAGCCAAGACAAAAATTGGAAAAAAAATCTTTAAAAATTTCAAGAACGATGGTTCGGAAAAAAATCAAAAGTGAAGGTCAACCCAACCCAAGGAAAGCAATGGGGAGAAATCTTTAAAAAATTAAAACTTCAAGAACGATGATTCAACAAGGTCAAGTCCAACCCCCCCCCCCCCCCCCCCCGTCAATCTATGTACAGGGATTTTGTTTATATTTTGAACGGTACCTACACATTTTATTATTAGACATACAAAAGTTTTAGGGATTTACCTGAACCGCCAGAATTTATTAAAAAAAGAAACAAATGACGATTGGACACTTAACAAATGAGTATCAACTTTGTTATTTTAAATGGAACACTATGTATATTTTCTCGAATTAAGAAAGACATTTATTTCCTAATTCCAAAAATATGTAGTTTATCTATATTTGGTTTCATACTTCTTGCGATATTTAAATTTAAAATTAAAAAAAAAATGCATTTATTTGGATTAATAAGGAGTTTATTATGGGTGACAAGTGTTAAACTAATTAAATGTCACTTTATAAGTCAAAACGCAAACATCTAAGAGAAATTAACATATTATATGAAATAAATTAATAAAAATATAATACCAAAATAATAATAATTTCAAACTTAAATATCGTAAAAAGTATGAAACCAAATATAGACAAACTACATATTTTTGAAATTAGGAGAAAAATATCTTTCTTAATTCTAGAAAATATACTGAGTGTTCCATTTAAAATAACAAAGTTGATACTCATTTGTTAGGTTTCCAATTGTCATTTGTTTCTTTTTAAAGTAAATTCTGGCGGTTCAGGTAAATTTTTAAAACTTTTGTATTTAAAATTTTTTGATATGTCTAATAATAAAATGCGTATGTACCGTTCAAAATATAAACAAAAACCCTGTACGTCTGCTGAAAGCAAGCAAGAAACTTAAAAAATAAAACTCGAAAAAGTTAAAGGTCAAGGTCTTTCATCATCGTCGCTCAACTCTTCAATGTTTCTCTCTCTGTCAGGTGTTTACTGCTTACAGCTGAATTTTTTTTAAACGTTAAATAATCAAAAGACAAACGGAAAACAGAGCAAAGGAAGAAATGGAGTAACTAAGTGGTAACTAAATCTGTAGTTTGTTGTTCAAAGTGGTAACTAAAGTCCAAAGTGGTAACTAAGGTCCAAAGTGGTAACTGAAGTGCAAGGTGGTAACTAATGTCCAAAGTGGTAACTAAGGTCGAAAGTGGTAACAAAAGTCCAAATTGGTAACTAGAAGTGTAATTAGAGCAAAAATGAATAAAGTAGTTGCGAGCACTCATTTTAGTGATAAAAGCCCTGAATAAATTAATTATTGAGACGCCACCGTCGTCTTAATTGAAGAATTCTCCAGATTATTTAATAATCTTCACCGTTTTTATCTACTGGTAAAGAATACACAGAAAGGAGTCATATCAACATTGTTTGTTGTCCAAAATGGTAACTAAATATGTAGTTTTTGTCCAAAGTGGCAACTAAATTTGTAGTTACGTTGAGTCAAAATGAATGAAATAGTTGGGAGCGCTGGTTTTAGTGGTGAAAGTCTTGAATAACATCGAAGACACAAGGAATTATTGGAACGCCACTGACAACTTATGAATAATTAATTGTTAGTGCTTGAGGCATGTCTTTCTAACCTGAATATCCTGTAAAGTGAAAAAGACACTAAAAAAAAGTGCTGCCAACTATTTCATTCATTTTTAGTTCTTTTAGTTTAGTAAATGCGGTGTATTTTTTTAAAAATGCCATAAAGGTTGGCTATGAAAATTAAAACTCATGTCGTAGCTTGGCATGTAACACATGCCAAAACTGAGACTTTAAAGTAAATGAATGGAGCTAAGACATGAATGTTCTTTTCCACAGCCACCCCTTATGGCATTTTTAAACAAACACAAAGTATATAACACGTGATCAATATCTTTTCTAATCAAGTGACCTATGGAAAAAAATTATATCTTTGTTTGGTTCACTATTTCAAATGCCATTTGAATTATTTTTATTGCATTCCTATCGTCTTGTATAGGAATGCGATATAAATATGTAATACAAGTGGCATTTGAAATAATAAACTAATTAAAGACACATGATTTTATTTCCTTAGGTCACTTGATTAGAAAAGATATTGATCACGTGTTATAACCAACAAACTTTTCTTCCTTTACTTCGAATATAAGAATATTACCACGTGTTAGTTTGCCACTGTGTTAGATACAATGAATGTTTATGAATGTTTATTTGCAAGACGAGTGTAGATGATGTTATCCTTGTCGTTCAACTATTGAACGTACTGGACTAAACGTCACTTATTTCAATTATAAGAAAGGCGTGTTTTCAGTCTGGTGGCTTTCGAGTAAGTTGATCACGTGATCCATAGTCCTCTGCTAAATTTAAATCAAGTGGCAGCACGTATACCATCTACTTGAATGAAAATAAAATCATTTTACGAATTTTACGTCATGACTTTGGCTTCTTCAATGAAATCATCTTCCGACATGGTACCTTCTTTCATCATTTTCACAGCAACATCGATGGAACCCCTCCATTTACCCCGGCGCACTACACCAAACTGACCGGATCCCAGTTCTTCGAGCAGCATCAACTCATGCGGATCGATCTCCCACTTGTCTAAAATTCGATTGACGTCAAAAAAAATACTGTCACATTTAAATGAATACAAAATGTCATTCACCATAACTACAACTATTCAATTATTTCCACAAAATAAATGAAGCCAGTAAAAAATAAACATCACACACAATAGTTTGCTTTTCGAGATAACTTGCGGTGGTGAAAAATTTTCTTTCAAGATGAAATTTTTACAGCTACTGCTGCTCGTGGGAGTTCTATGGCAAGGTAAGTCGATTTAAAACCGGTTGTGATGAAATTCGGACAGTTTTGCTGCAAAATAATTTTTACGACTTGCAGGAGAGGCAGCGGTAATCAACAGCAATGACTACGTGGTAAGTACCGAGATGAAAACGAGTTTCTAATTTAATTTCACGCTCTTCACACTCAGCTGCTGGTGCTCAACAAAGATGTAAGCTGTACGGCTGTTGTGTTCAAACCCGGTTGGGCACTAACTCATGATGGATGTGCTAAAAGGGGGTAAGCAAATGTGCAGGTGAGATTTAACTACGTAATTAAGAGACTCAATTGCAGGGATGATATTAAAGTGTGCAAAAGAGGTGTCGACAACGGAAAGGACTGCGACGAAGGGGCATCTTTAGAAGTCGATTCGATTTTGAACAACTTCCCAGGCGTCACAACAATAAAGGTAAAACAACGCTTGTTTTTCCAAGCGAATTTCTTTATGCGTTCAAGTTGCAGCTGAAAGATGAGCTCATAAGACCAGTACCGATTAACACCAAGGAATTAGCGATTGGGACACCATGTAACGTATTTGGATTCGGGCATACACAGGTTAGCATTTTTTTTTGTTTTGTTTCAGTAATTATCACACCGTTTTCCTTTTTGTAGACTGGTTTCGATAAGGAAATTGTATCAGACTTGCCTCAGGTCTTTTCAACCAATATCAAAGAAATCCACAAGGATAGCATCGAACTGAAAATGGAAGCTCCCGCCGGTATATGCAAGGTAAAAAATTATAGTCACTTCAGTTTATATACTCACATACAGATTGAACCTACTACGTATATTATATGTTTGTAGGGTGATCAAGGTGGTGCGGTAATTTGTGAAGATCAACTAGCCGGAATACTGCCTGAAAAGGGATCATGTGTGGCCTCGACAATTAAAGCAATACCAATTTTCAAGATGCATCAGTTGATTGCAAGACAAGATCCTGCTGATCCTACTACGACGGTGGCGGCCGGGGGGTCGGGAGGGGACGCGACAACTACAGAAAAAAGTGCTGCACCGTATATGAAAGAATCATTCGTGACTACCGTATTATCGGTAATCACCCTTGCCCTCCTGCTTCACTAAACAGACATATCGATTCGACACCGACATATGAGACAATCACGTTTACACTGTTTTGGTCCTTAATCTCAATGAAACAATGCTCGAGCAAAATTCCACACATGAAATTCATTTCAATTTTTCGATTATAACTGCAACATGTAATTATTGTATTGCCCCTGCTTAATAAATTTTTGATTTTGCATTCTGTAAACGTTGGCTTTTCATTTATAATACGAACCGTGACTCAAGCCAGCAGTTGCCGGAGCAGGCCTATCGCAAGGACTAGTTTTCAATCTGGATGCCAGTCCGCCACTATTGTGTTTGTGGTAGTTGATGAGATCCGGTATTGAATTGCAGCAGTGCTTTTCCGACAGGTAGAATTCCCCTCTGGAATTTTGCTTTATGTGGTAATGTTTCACATGTGCATGGGGTCTGCAAATAATTTAAAAAGATCTATTAATAATTATGACCAGTTTTACTACAATCTAAGTAACACCGACTATACAGGATGTTTCAATAAAAGTACACCAAACTCGGTATGTTGGTAGGCATTGATAAAAGAAAAGTTTGGTACAACTTTTTTTTTTAACGAATAGATTTTGAGGAAACCGAAGGGAAAGGAGAATCGTATATTTTTAAAACGTATCACAGATGAGGTCGAACGGTTAACCTGCCTTAACCTTCGTCAAAAGAATCGGTTTTTTTGTTTTATTGCCTCATAAAATGTCGCCTCAAATGATGTGATGAAACACATTTAGTCCCTTCGGTGTTTTCATTGCTACTTTTAGTTTGGAGGTCCATTTTTTTGGTCATCACTTTTTCCAAAAAAATATCGATAAATTACTTGACATATAAAAAAAAAGTGCTTTCCTCTCTTCAGCTTTTCTCGAGTTCTCTGACTTTTAAATTTAAATTTACGTTAAAAACCAATTCAAGGCCACTTTGCGACATTGTTACAGAAGACAGCAAAGTTTATCTTTAAATCAAGATCAAATAGTAAAGACAGTGTAAAACGAAGTCTTTAATTTTCTTTTCTTTTCATTTCTTGTTATATTTGAGCTTTAAGTTTACACTGAAACCAAGCTAAGATCACAAAGCAGCATCATTGTAGTGAACAGCAAAATTAAACTTGAAGTCAAGGTCAAATAGTGAAGAAAGTGTAAAAACTTTTCTTTCCTTTCATTTTTGTCGAGATATTTTTGATCTTTAAAACCAATATAGGGCCACTTCACAGGATTTCTACAAAAAGTTTTTAATAAAGGGCAAAGTTGAAGTCTTGAAGACAAAGTCAAATAGTGAAGACAGTGTAGGAGTCTATTTTTTCTTCTTTTTTTTTGAGTTTTCTAATCTTTAAATTCATGTTAAAACCAATTCAAGACCACTTTGGAACGTTGAAATGAAACGCACCAAAGTTAATCTTGAAGTCAAGCTCAAATAGCGAAGATAGTGTAAAAATAATTTTAGTTTTTTCCTTTTTTCATTTTATTTTGATTTCCCTGATCTTTAAATTCACGTTAAAATTACACTAGAGTCTCGATATAGTGAACATGCCATGTAATGAACTATCCACTGCAGTGAACACAAGTGTGAATTGCACACAGTAGATAAATAGCGACTTCCCCGAAAGCGTGATAACGCGCTTACGTCTGGAGAAGCAAACATAATAATAATAAATAAAGTAATAACCACACTGTAAGTATCACTGTTATGTACTTTTATCTGCACTCTAAACAGTGACAACATCGGTGGAGTGAAAAGCCGTTCATCAATTAGTTGATTAGTTCATTGTATCAAGACTCTACTGTAATTCAAGACCTCTTTGCGTCATTGTCATAGAGAACACAAAAGTTAATCTTGAAATCAAGGTCAAATAGTGTAGATAGTTTAGTACAAAATCTATAGTTTTCTTTTCTTTTCATATTTTAAGTTATTTTTGATCTTTAAGTTTACTTTGAAACCAACTCAAGATCACAACAGCATAATTTGTCTTGAAGTCAAAGTCAAATAGTGAAGACAGTGTAAAACTAAATATCAAAATTTCTTCATTTTCTTTTTTAGTTATTTTTTAAATTAAAATTTAGTTTTATACCAATTCAAGGTCATTTGGCAGCATTATTAAAGAAAGTTCCTAATTATAGCAAAGCTAATCTTTAAGCAAAGATCAAATAGAGTAAAAAAAAATAATTCTTTTCCTATTCTTTAATTCTGAGCTGTTTTTCATCTTCACATTTACTTTCAAACCAGTTCAAGGCCACAGAAACTTATTATTATTATTAAAAGTGTTTGGTGAACAGTAAAGTTAATCTTGAAGTCAAGGTCAAATAGTGAAGATAGTAACTTCTTTTCTTTATTTCTGAGTTACTTTTCGCTTTCACATTTATTCTTAAACCGGTTCAACGTCACAGAAATATCATTACAGAAAGTATTTAGTGAACAGCAAAGTTAATCATGAAGACAAGGTCAAAGAGTGAAGATATCAAATACAAATCAATTCGAACTAAAAAAAAAAAACTAATAAAACAAACCGTTTTTCAAGAATATTCAGAGTTTTTAAACTTTATCTCAGAAATGTGTTTAGCAAACAATGGGGGTCATTTTGCAAGTTTCTTCTAATTTAACCAACTTCGTAACTCTTAAGATAACCGAGATCCCCATGGTTCGGCTCGAAAAACGGACACCCTGTATATTAAGAACTACAGAAGTAAATCGCATATCATAATAAAAAAATAATCAGGTAAGTTTAGAAACGCAAAAAAAAAAACTTACACTTTAGTATAAAGTGATAACGTGTAGAGGCCTTTGGTAGACGAATTCCTCACGACAAAGCAACCTTCTTTATCTTCTTGCTTGAGCAGCGATTCAGATCTCTGTCGAGACATATCACTAACGTACCACCTGCGAAATACAAAGAGTAAAAGAATAGAACAAAAATAGTAAAACTATGACTGACTTGTAGAAAAAAAAAACATTTTAATCATGTTAGAGCCTTTGAATACTCATCTTGTATTGTACATACAATTGTACTATTGAGCAAAAAATCTCATGGCAAACAAGAATTTAATATTGAATTTAGTACAGTTTCAAGACTGTACAAGTTCAAATAAGCTTTAATAAGATTTAATTTAGGGAACTGAGAGAACAAGAAGACAATGTTACTTACTCGTACTGTTGTAAACCTATGAGATCCTTTTCTTTCACATAATTGCTCGGTATGAAACCAATATTCCTGCAACGAAAAACTATGCACTTCATACGTAAAAAATTTAATCGAATATTTACCCATGACCATCCCTAACTTTCCACCAATGTTCCTGGGTGTCATCAACTACTTCATATTCAGAATTCTGTAACATAAACAGTTATTTGAATATATTGTTACAGAATATTGATTATTTTCTTAATTTTTATTATTATTCTTAGCATTTTCTACAGTCTATAACTCGAACCTCCACAACTCGAAATGTTCTGTAAGTCGAAATTTACTGATGTCCCTACACATTGTGTATAACTGAAATCTCTTTCTTTAACTCGAAATTTCTATAATTCGAAGTAATTTTCCAGTCCCTTGAGATTCGAGTTATGGTGGTTTGACTGTAGTTAATTTAAAATTGGTTTTAAAATTAATAAAATATTTCTTGCATTTTGCAATTCTTAATAATAAAGACATTTCACTTAGGGCCGATACTTTCATCTCTGGTTAACTTTAATCTTTGGTTTATTCCTATAGAAACAATAGTCTCTACAATTGTAGGCATGGGAATAAACCAAAGATTAAAGTTAATCAGTGATGAAAGAATCAGCCCTTAATGATAATTATAATATACTTAATTATTTATTTAAGTGGACATAAATCTTTCTTACCTTTTCTAAAGAAAGATCGCCCGACTCGATAGCTTTGTAATTGTATAAGGCGACCACAATTTTTGACCTAAGTAGCGCTTTCTCTTTCTGTTTAGAGGATGGGGTACCCGGTGTTGCCCCTCCCGGCATTATCGACGTTGCCTGTGCACCTGCAAGAAGAGAAGCTACGGATATTAATAGTTATGCCTAAATTTGAGGCGAATTGTTTTTAATAATAGTATAAAACAAAACGACATTTTATATATTTATTCATTAAATTGAAACTTTTTTTTTCTACTTAAAACCTCTAGTAAAATTGAATTTCCCTCCGTTTGAGGTTTCACATATTTCGTCAAATCCGACAGCACAGTGGGTGCATTCGACAAAAGGCCCGGAGCGGTCGGAGTGTTCCTTCATCTCACTCTTACATGCACTGAAACGCATTCGCTCTCCCTCACACTTCTGCTCAGAGCGTGCGCCGAGCGTAATGTCAAACGCACCCAGTGAGTGTTGGGGTGCCTCAGGGATTCATGTTGGACCCCTTTTACTTTTCTGTAAACTATTCTATTGCTGGATACACTTTTTTGGTGCAAATCGAACGCAAAAAATACGAAAATTGAGGTGTAATCAGTACTTTTCTTTTCAGAATCTAAAGATTAAATTTTTACATTTTTGTTACCCAATTCCAGTCACCCCATTTATCTGCATCTCCGAAAAAATATTTGCTGAAAGTAGTGCTCAAATTTTCTGAAGGACCCTCGACTGCCTTTATATTATGCGGGGGGGGGGCACAGAATTATTCAAGGTAAAAAAGGGGGACGCGAAATACGAAAGTTTGAGAACCGCTGTCTTACCCCGCACAATTCTTAGGATTTCTTGAGTCAATTTATATACAAATTTTCATCGGTTACCCCCCTATTCTGTAACTCATAACGGCACCGTAAAATAACGATAATCGAGAAGTGGCATATTTTCACCAATCAGTGCAGAGATATGCGTTGCATCCAGGCACCGATTCGTTAAAATATGTCACTTAACGATTGTCATCAGTCAACGACCTAGTAAAAAAAAATTTGTAAAAAATTACTTGACTCATATTGCATAATTTCTTAAATATTTTGAGCACCCTAAAGGCGAGGGTTATAATCTAATTTCAAAACATAACACATAAACATAACGTACTTATTTTTACAGCAATTTTTCTTGTATTGGCCCAGACTGAAATTGGGGTTTCAAATTCTTGAAAATCTATTAGTGAACATAGTTCATTAAACTACAGGATATCTCAAAATTACTGCACGACTTGAAAATATTATAATAATCGAAAAGTACTTTTTCAATTCACTGTTCTAGAGCATTCTCGGAGTGTCTCTACCTCCTATTTATTACCTGAGGTTAAAACTACATGAAAATACTCTGAGAGTGTTCTAGAATTCTAGAGAAGTGAATCGAAAATCATATATTTAAATGTCGATGTTTTAAATCTATTTTAAATTTATAGTCAACGTTCGGTTCAGTAAGAAATATGTGCCCGGATTTGTCTCCTTTAGTTTCGTATAGGGGAAAGGGATGTAAGTTGCAGTATTAGTAGACTAGAGTCTAGAGAGTGAATCTGAAACGGTGTAAATATCGACGTTTTTTAAATCTAATTTAAATTTATAGCCAACGTTCGGTTCAGTAAGAAACAAGTACCCGAATTTGTGTCCTTTCGTTTTAGTAGGGAATTACAGGGTATGTAGGGGGAAGGGATGTAAGTTTCAGGATTAGTAATAAATAAAACAAGACTGCAACAAAACATAACAATCAAGAAAAAAAATCAAAGCGATTAAATAAAAATTTTACTTCAAGGGTCAGTCAAACTTGACCTACCACAGTTTGAGTAAATTTTTTTTTAGCCATACCAGTTAAGGGTTTAAAGCGTACGCAACATTTTTGCCAGCCAGTAGGTGTAGAAGTTTCTTGTTTATACTTGTCTGAGAGCACGATGCATAAGTACATACCTACATAAAAATAATTAGTGGAAATTATGGATGTATTGTTTAATTAATAGGCAGAATTGATTAGATGTATTCTTGTTGATGTTGGAAACTTTTTTTTTGGATAACAACAATGTACTCCTAACAATTACTATTGGTACAATTAAGCATATTAATTTCGGTCGATTCAAAATTGGTGAGAATGAAAGCAAAATTAAATTCAATTGTCTGATTTATAGCTGCATGACACGATTTAACTTTTGCCAGCTGTATGTAAGTGGGCAGACGATCTTCAAAGAAAAAATGGCGGCAGCAAATGCATTAAAGCAGCACCGCAAGTGCATGAATTTTCGGCCGTCGAACACCCCGATTTGGCGTTAATCAAAGAAAGTCAACTCACCGGTAACGCCCCTAAACACCGACACTAACATATCAATTATTTTTGGGGTAGACACTTTAAAAAATTTTGCGCACAGTGCATACTTTTCGCCATGAACACGGCGATAGGTTACTAGCCGTCAAGGAGACTACGACACCGTTAGACATGAAGACAGGTTTCACTAGGATGGCGATGGTCGAGTGCTTTTACTTCGTTTCCACGTCACGTTCTCACGATGTTTGGATCTCTATCGTTGGCAAACGTTTTGTACAATGTTTCCGTCGTGTGCGTAAATTTCCACTAGAAATTTATTTTTTTAATAATTAAATTCGTAACACTTTTCTTCGTATTGTTAATAACTGCAATTAGAGGACAAGTCATATTTTGGTCATCTTAAGTTTATTGCCATAATAATTAATTATACAATAGCTAATAGGTACACACAAGCAAACCATTCAATAATTTCTTTTTGCATATTGTATGTCCCAATGTATTTCATTGGTAATTGCTAGGCAACGTCGCAATTTTTTTTTTTTGTATTGGCTGCGTCAAATTGAATGTCCGCTCCTAAACCTTAATGCCCAGTTACACTAATCTCAAATGAAAGTGAAGAAAATTCTATGTTTAATCCAGGATAACTCAATAATGATGTTGGTGCAACTCAGCCTTAAGAGTTAGAAAGAAAAAAAATGCATCAATTAACACTTAGGGCCCAGTTTTACAATCGTGGAATAAGGACGGAATAACTGTTGGCCGAATATCCTTTAATGTTCCTCCATATCTACGTCACGTTATTCTAAGAATAATGGTTATCCGACTATTGTAAAATCGGGTCTTAATCGCATACATCCAATGATAGGATAGATTTTCTTTTGCTTTTCCCTTTGTCATTTTTTTTTCCTCTCCACCACTTTTATTGCAAATAATATTAAAACTTATTTAACTGGTTGCAGCAACTTTTTGTTTCGAATACGTCTATTAGAATTGCATTGAAACGTTTCGTTTCTTCACCACCACTATCGTATCGTACTAAATACTTTGTTTTCATTTCTCGTTAGAAGCAATTCGTTTCTATGATGAAATATTTTTGTTCGACTTTTATGCGCTTTTTCGATTTTAAAATAAAAAAATTACGGTAACGTGCGGGTTAAAACTGAATGGGTGAACGCTCGATTACATAACAACTGATTAATTGCTAACGTAGCATTTATCCATTGACGTTGTATGTTGTTTTCTGAGTTAATTCAATAAAAATTTAAAAAATATTTATACAGGCTGCTTTTCAAGTTCATACAAAAAACCATTGTGACGTACAAACGTCTTGCAGGCAGCGCATTTAGCCAGACTTCGCCATAAATTAAAATCGTACACACAATTTCACTATTTGAAAATTTTGTCATATTTACAACGCTAATTTACGTGCAACTGTATCAGCATACGTGCGGGTTGTTAAAACTGAACGGGTAAACGCTCGATTACATAACAACTGATTAATTGCTGACGAAGCATTTTTCTGTAGACGTTGTATATTATTCTCTGAGTTACCTTAATAAAAATTTTAAAAATTATTTAAAAATATTTATACAGGGTGTATCTCAAGTTCACACAAAAAATGTGCTGTGTTGTATATGTATCGAGTGAGCATTTTCAATCCGGAACATAGGAGATTAGCAGGACTTCCCTTAATAATGACATTTTTAATTAAAATCATATTAAAAACGTCAAGAAATTTGTCTATTGTTTTTAAGTTGTCAAATTGAATTTGCGACATGAATGTCAATTATACCACTGAAGAAAGAATTTTCGTAGTAAAAATATTTTACAATGGATTCAGCATAAGGAATGTGCGTGATTTATTTTCTGTTAGCCTATCCCATCTAAATCAACAAAATAACAAAATTTGAATTTGGCATTATTAAGGGTAATCCTGCTAACCTCCTATGTCATAATGCTCACTCGGTATATGTATGAGCATACGTGCAACTGATTAATTACTGACGAGGCATTTTTCCATAGACGTCGTAAAAATAAGACAGGGTCATTCAAACTGTTTACCCTTACGCAAGAAACATTTAATATCTCTAAAATTATTAATAACATGTTACACAAAGTAGAGTTCGTTATATTAATTTTCGCCCAAATTTTCATTAATTGCATATTTTTGTATGAAGTTGCGAAACACCCTGTATAATATAAATGTATTTTTTTTTAAATTTTTGAACAATAACGGCATCGTTGGGAGTGGAATTTGAACGGCATGTCGTAGCTTTACTATAAAACAGCATAAATGAATGCAATGACGTACTTTTCACTTAAGCTAAGACATGCAGTCCAGATCTCAAGGCAAGAGTTGATAAAAAAATTTAAAAATCACTTGGTATGATAATACTGTCACGATGTCATTATCTGGGAAAATAAGTAGATTAAAATTCATTTCGTAATTATTGCAATTGTGTGCATTTCAAAATTATGCAGGATCAGCATCCATTAACAATTATTAGTAGGACAGCCGCGTTACACATGCTCGCATTTCACTTATGCAAGCTCTGCGGAATGTAAGCGTGTATGTTTACATGTGCCAATTAAGATTGAGGCAATTAGAACGTTTGTAAGAAACAAATTTGGCAAGGGTTAATTGATGCTGACACCTTGAGAACTTTGTACCTTGGACCGAACAGCAGCCACCAGGACAAAAAACCGATTGTGACGTAGATTTAGAAATGTCTAAAAGATAAGAGACCAACCCGCATGGAGAATAGATAATCGAGAAGCAGTGAGATAGTAAATCAGTAAAAATGTAGCGGTGACAGTAAAGAAGCAGTGATAGTCAGATAGTCAAGTAATTAAGAGCAGTCATGTAGGTAGCAGTGTAAGAGTAGTAATTGTCGGATAGTGATTAGTAAATTAGAAGTGCGTAGGAAAAGCCAAGCGAGTGACTCTACGAGCCAGGGCGGGCCGCTCGGGCTAGACCCTCCCCTTAAAGTTAAAATAAGTAAAGTTAAGTAATAAAGTTTAAAGTTAAGTGATTAACGCTAAGTAATTCAGGACAGATTAAATATAATTTAAAAGGACTAAGATTAAATTAAAATAAAATTAAATTTACATAAAAGACACTTCCGTAGTTTATTGCTATAATTATATTCGTCATATCCATAAGTTTCTTTTAATGCGACAATACTGAGTACGAACTTGCGCAACGGAGTGCATTTCGAACACTTGCTGTATACATCGCGGTAAGTAATGACTAGAGTCTCCAAATAAAAGGTCCGTTTTCCCTCCCAGTTGTATGTTACTCACTAATCGCGCTGATGCGCTTTAAAGCTCAATTGGTCGACTGGCTAAGTATCCAGCGCCGTTTATTGCTGTGCGATACATAGGTACAACGTGTTTTATCTAAATTAAACGTTTTGGTTCTTTTTCTAATTTATATAAAAAATACAGCAAATCGAAGAAATAATGCTTGCAGCTGCGTATTTCCACAGTCTACACACAGTCTGTTCCCTTGGCGTCGGTACCTTTGATCTTTGCGTCTTCAATGTAACCACTGCGCATTCTTCCGCGAGTTAATTCTTACGTGGCGCAAACAATTTAAATTTAAAATCTTGCAGTGTTTGCAGTTGCCCGAACCAAGTCGGTAAATCAAACTACGAATAGAAACAGCCAGACTACTGCGCATTCTTCCCCGAGTTTCCAAGAATTTTGTACGCGAAACTAGCGCCAGTGAACACACTGTATGTAGACTGTGGTATTTCGATCGGTGCCGGGCGCGCAACGAACCGCCCATGCATTCGGACCTATTTGTTGGAGACATTAGTAATGACATAACAATCGGAGTCCAAAGACCCTAGCAATATATGTCATGATGTTGAGCAGGTCAGTTTTATTATCGTCTTACAATTATTTATTTATTTTCACACTTTTCATTTTTTTATTTTCGTCATATTTTCCTGAAATAAATTTATCGTTTTCTCTTCTCTTTTAATCGGTAGTGTTTTGTTTTTGCATTTTCTCACAGTACTTTTCGGAAAAAAATACTGATTTTCTTTGCTCTACGTGTTGAATGTTCAATCAATTTTTCTAATTTTTCTTTTTTTTGCTTCTTTTGTGATTCCATCGTAATACTGATTGCAAATGTTTACCAAAATTTTTTTTATTTCTTTTTGAACCATGAATTAATTGATCGTATTTTGTTTTTGTAATTTCCTTTCCTCTTCTTTTCTTTTTCGAGAATCTTTCATGGTTAAGTGATTTTTGTTTACGTGTTTTTAGTGGTGCTTTGTTTCCATGGTTCGTTTTAAAATATTTACTTTTAAAACCCTGCAGAATTTTCAAACATGTTTTAGTTTCCTTTTTTTTTTAATTTCATTTCTGTAATGTCTCGACGCGAATCGATCGTCTTTGTCTTTCGTCTTCAAGAAATGCTGACTTTTTTTTTAGTTTTTAAACGATAATGTTTTGTTTCTGCTTTTTTCAAAGTACTTTTCGAAAAAAAAATGCAGAATTTTTCTGAATTCTTTTGGTTGTAGTGTTGAATAGAGGTGGGCGATATCACGTTTTCAAATACAGATATTATCGATATTATTCAATATCGGTTATCGATAACTTAAATATATCGATACATGTACAGGGTGTTAGGTAATTGACTGGATACCTTCAAACCACGTATAGAGGACACTCTCTACAGTAAAAAAGCCTTTACATTCGAGGGTGCTGCGGCTTTCGTTTCACAGGAAAAAATTCAAACAAAAATCGATAAAAATTGTTCAGAAACCACTGATTTCCTTATCTACTGTTACACTCATGTACCGAACGCCATCCGGGCGGACGATCCCTTGCCATAAATTCCCAGATGGTTTATTGTTTTATGACAAGCAAACAACGCACGTTCAGTTTCTTAACGGATTTCGGAGTGTGCGGGTCAGGGTCAGAATGAATTATTATACAAATAACGAAATTGTTGACATTATTCTAACGCACAATTCAGTAGATTAATAAATAAAAAAAAACTGTTTATAATGAAAACAAACAAAACGAACAAAATTTAAAAACTACATACATACCAATGTTTGAAAAAAAGAAACAATAAAAACAAAAGACTTGACAAAAACAAAGTAGAATTCAATAGATTCATAAATTAAAAACAAGCGGAAAAAGACTTTTGGCATGTCTCTACAGATGGCGCTGTTGAAAGTCTTGCGACAACGTAAGTAATATTTTGCGACCGTCTCAAATGCTGGTTCCAATAGCGGTTTTTCAGTATAACCCGTCAATAAGCCATCCTCATAGAAAGAAATGAAAAGAAGACTATCGGCAAGTGGCAACAGATGGCGTTGTTGAAAGCCTTTCAGTTCATTTTTACGATATAAAACCTGAAAATACCTTTTTTTCAGAAAAAAAATCCTTTAATCCCTAATGATTTGAAAACTCTTAAAAAGCGATTTATCCCTTAAGTTGGCAACACTGTGCTAAATTCGCCGCGCGCCAAATTCAAACAGGCGACGGTATTTTTTGTCTCACCCGGTACTATTTACGCACTTTTATGCTGAGGTCAGTATTGCCAATCTTACTGCGCTTCAGGATGAACGTATTTTATACATTATATTTAATGTATTCCGTAGAATGAAAAGACAGTTTGATTTTAAACCCGAGTCACCGATGATTCAATTCGAGCCTGGTCACGCCATGTGATATTGCGCACCTCTAGGTGTGATATATTTCTGAAATTAGTCTTTATTTAAAAATGTGAAAATCCAATGATGTCCATAAGAAAGAAAAAAAATTGTACAACCTTGATAAGTAGGGCAGATTTAGATTCCTCGTAAAAAACTGTCCTAATAATTATTGTTAATTAAAGGCCTTCGATTTCAAAAATGAAAACGAAAATAAAAAAGTTTCGATTTTGCTCAATACCTTCGAAATAAAAAGAAATAAATCAAAAATACGTAACTTAACCGATCTCGTAAAATAAGTGGACACAAAATGGCAATCGAATCTGCAAAATATCGAGTGGTACAGGGTGGGCCAAATTTGATACTTTTAATGGGAAACGATTATTTCTAGAGCTCGGTGCCTGGAGCTCGAATTTTAAGACAAAATTAATGGTGAAGACCGCATTTCGATTTCTTGTACTGCTTCGGAACTACAAGGTGTTTTTCGAAATTCTACAGTTTCTAAAAACCACCGTACACTTTTCTGAAGCGTTTCAGATTTTATCTAAATCCTCTAGACATAGCCGTTTCCCATTAAAAGTATCAAATTTGGCCCACCCTGTACATACAGTTCAGTTACTACTTAAAAACTTCTCTTTTCGGGCATCCCTTAAAAGCGGTCACCTCTAAAAATCGGCCATTTTTCAAATTCTGAAACCAATCCTATGAAAGTACCCACATAAATGGCCCTTCTAATAGTTAGCAAAAACGATCACGGTCACTTCCAAGAAATTTTGTTTGAAAAAATACCTCCAAATTTACCCCTCATTACCGGCCATAAATTTTCGTTACCTGCTAATACCGACAGTCATTAAAGGGATTTTCCATAGAATTCAGAACCCTATAAACCGTATTTAAAGTTTCACAACGCTAATTTTGAGTTAGTTTATGTTCCATTGTGCTACTATACAGATACATACATACAACAAACAATTATCATGTCGTTAAAAAGAAAACGTTTGTCTCTTAAAGAAAAAATTGATATTATTATAGAAAGTGAAAAGTTTAGCACCAGTGTTAGAAAGTTGGCTAAAAAGTTTGGCGTTGGAAGAACACAAGTTAACGAAATTATAAAAAACAAATTCGACTTGAAGAGGCACTTTGAAGACGGTTCCAATACGGAGCAGAAGAGAAAATTTCCCAAAACTGAAGGTTTCGCGATTGACCAAGTAGTTTACAATTGGTTTCGCAAAGCTAGAAATAAGAACCTTCCTATATCTGGACCTTTAATAAAAGAAAAAGCCTTAGAAGCAGCCAAAAATTTACAGTTTACGAGTTTTAAAGCCTCAAATGGGTGGCTTGAAAAGTTTTGTCGAAGACACAATGTAAGTTTTAAAGCGAAAGCAGGATTTTTGGAAAAGGTCCAGCAAGAAGAAGAAGATTTCGATGAAGTTGACAAAATTCCACTAGCCGAGCTTTTCCCTACACGTGATGTAAGCCTGGAAAATTATGCATCTATTGATTGCAATGTTTTGACGGAAAGTCCCCATTTAGGCGGTCAAGAAATAAAGAGTGAATTAACTGACAATGAAGACTGTCATTTGGACAGTGAAAGTGAAGTTAAACAGGCTGAACTTCGTGGGTCAAACATTAAAGATATGGGTGAAGTGTGTGAAAAACCGGAAAATTATGCATCTATTGATTGCAGTGTTTTGACGGAAAGTCCCCGTTTAGGCGTTCAAGAAATAAAGAGTGAATTAACTGACAATGAAGACTGTCATTTGGACGGTGAAAGTGAAGTTAAAGAAGCTGAACTTTGCGGGTCAAACATTAAAGATATGGGCGAAGTGTGTCAAAAACTAAGAGATGTACAGAGTTTCTTATTTTCTAATGGCGATAGTGAATTGGCTCTAGAAATTGTTCAAATTTTAGCAAAATGTGAATCTAGTGTTTTACAAACAAAAGTTAAAACAAAGCTCAATTGAAAAATATTTCCAAAAAATATAATTACATATGTAATACGGTGGCTAATAATTTTCTGCAATACATACCTCAAGTGCAAGCAATAAAATTTTTTAATGTACTTAGTTGGTTTTAATCTGAATTTATGTTACAGACTTATTTTAACAAAAAAGCACAGATATTCGCAGTCATATTTCAAGCAAATTTTGGTGGCCGCTACTTAGAGGTTTTACTGTATATGCCGATCGATAAGTCAAAGAACTTTTATGTAGCTATCTCCTTCTAACTTCGCGAAACAGCCTTGCGGCTTTTGCCATCTTACATGGCATCATCATTTCCTTCTATATTTTCTTAATTCAGATATATGTATACGAATGGCATATAGTAAAATAAATGATCTAAAATAATATTTCACTTACTGCTAATATCCACTGTTTCGAAGTTTTCCTTCTCTTCAGTTAAGCCGATGTTCCAAACTGAGCATGAACAACATGCTTCGACGGAATTCCTTAGCGTTCCCTTACAGCACGTCCATTTTCTGCCATTCCAGAAGCCGTTATGGTACCGCGTGCGGAGATTTTTATTCGTGTAACACACTGAAAAAGAAAAACGGAAGTCGAATGTTAATTCATTCCTGTCACGACAGATGCAGAAAGTTCCACGTTCCAAAAGACGTTAAATAGCTCGGTGTCCACTCATTTAAAAGGAATTTTATTAAAATGAAAATCTTCCGAAAAAATTACAATTTTTTAGAATTTATTCGTAGGTAGGAATAGAAGTCTCATGGTCTTTTCTGAGAGTATCTCCATCTCCTTTTATTACAGCAGATTAATAGCTACAAGACGAGAATACTCCGAGAGTGCTCTAAATTCTAGAACAGTGAATCGAAGACGCCACAAAGTTTTTTTTTTTTGAATGTGAGAAGAGTTCTCATCCCAGATTTTTTTGCTCCGGGTTTTGTTCATCCATTACTATACATACACAGGCACATGATATTCATTATGTCATTAAAAAAGAATTGAATAATATTTACATCTTACCCCGTCTTAATGCGAGAATCCAATCGGTTCGGTCGTGCTCCTTCGGAGCGTATAGGTACAAAACGTAATCCTGTCCTGATTCTTGATAACCAACCTGGAAAGGACACGCCAAAGTTTCGTCGCTGATGTTGGTAGGCTGAATACCTTCGATATAATGAATGGCTTCCAAATATACGCGGCCTCTTTCCTTCCGTTTCTGCATAGGTAACAAAATTTCTATTTACTTAAATTACTACTACTACCTATTTACATATACTGGTACATATACAGGGTGTCCCAAACCTCCGAATTAGATTACGACTGATGATAACTCACAAGCTATCAATCATAAGGCCATAAAATGTGGTGTCAATGGAAAGCTCATAGAAAGGGCTATCCATACATGTTATAATATATAGGGTGTTCCATTTGGAAAAATTAACTTATCTTGGAATACGCGAACTGAACTTAAGTCTGTAACTGCTCTGTAGCCACCCTGTACAGTTGGAAATTATTTTAAATTATGCTGAATGGAAACCTATACAACTTTTATTAAGATTTCTTTTTGATAAAATGTAAAGAAAAGGACAATTTCGCACTAATTCGGAAGTTTGGGACACCCTGTACTTGCATTATACAGGATGTCACTGAATGACTTGGCCAAATTTTAGCGTCGTATTCTACTCTTCAAATTAATGATAAAAATTCTGTTCGAAAATGTTTCTTCAAAAAGTTATGGTCACTCGTAAATATTTTTTGTTAGCAATATGCCTTGTATATTTAATAGAACAATAAGGCCCGGTCTATTCATCTCTCAGTAAGTGGCCAGTAGGATACTGAATAGATTAAGGATAGGCAAACGCATTGCGCTAATCTGTCAAGTAATAACTTGGCACTTTACTGAGACATGAGTAGACCGGGCCTAAGTAAAAAGTGAGCAAATAAAAATCAGATTAGAGTAGGCGGTGCAAAGAAAATGTATGTCTGTGATTAACTGAATTAATTAATGTAATACATTCATGGACTGTCAAATTTGTTGACTTTTTATTTAATCACAGGCATACATTTTCTTTGCACCGCTTGCTCTAATCTGATTTTTATTTGCTCACAGGTTATAATCACTAATGCCCGGTTGCACCAACTTTTTAGGCAGAGCTTAAATTTAAGTTCTATTTAGAATGTGACATTTATGTATGGTCAGTATAATGTCAAATACATTCTGATTGACATTTAAACTTCAACTTAAGTATCAATTAAAATGTGACAAACATTTTGTTAAATCTATAAATAAAGTCATAATCTAAACACCACTTAAATTTAAGCTCTGCATAAAAAGTTAGTGCAACCGGGCATAAGTGACATTACCTTCAGTACATTTGCAATTATTTTTTTAAAACCTTTCATTATGCATAAATACAGCGATGCAGAAATGTGAGATATCCATTTCATATATGGATGAGCGAGCTTTTTAAATAATCTCTTCCGAACAATGTTTATCAGAATTTTTATCATTAATTTGAAGAGTAGAATACGACGCTAAAGTTTGGCCAAAGTTATTCAGTGACACCCTGTATATGTATACATATTCCTATTGATATAGCTACATATGATAAAAGTTTGGAGTTTCTTTCTGCTCACCTCACTTCAAGCAAAATGAAAGTGTAATTTAAGTGAGGAAGCGGAAGTGAGGTGAGAATATTTGAGAATTGGTGTAAAAGGCACGCGACATAAATTTGTTTTATTTTCAGTATACCTAATTTCAAAATATTTTACAACCAGCTCTGATTGGGACTGCCAATTGAGGGTAATAGAAAAGGCGCTTTACTATTCCCCTTAGCGTTCGATTAGTTACAGGGATACCAACGACATCAGCTACCGTTGCAAATTGTTTTTTAGTAAAACTCTAATTTATTTACTTAAACGAAATAATGTCAAAAAAGCAAAAGACTAACACTGTTTACCTCATAAATTCAGTTCTCGACAAAGTTTATCGAAAGTAATACATATTATCGTTTTAGGGAATTTGTAGAATCAGGAAATTATCAGGTTTTAATCTGAATCTGAATTACTCTTAACAGATGAATTCTTTCTTTCCTTACTAAACTAAGTGCCTAGAAGATCCTTAATCATAAGAAAGCACTTTCTTTTAGTATACACATACAGGATGTCCGTTTTTCGAGCTTAACCCCATGACAAAGACAATAGCATATTTAAATACCTCATAAAAATGTGCCTTAACAAAGTCTGAGCTAAAAATGCCTAGCTTCATAGGTTTTTATAGAAAAAAGTAAAAACGAAAATCGTGATTTTACTTGCTCTCGAATATCTTGAAAACCGTAAAAAATAGGTGAAATTTGTTTGAAGATCATCGATTGGGATAAAAATACGCAAGTTTGTTCTAATTTAATCAACTTCGTATCTCCTAAGATAACCGAGATCCCCATGGTTAGGTTGGAAAAACGGATGTACATACAAGGTCACTGAAGGTAACAACAAGGCGACTGGACTGGGTACAAATTTGGCATTCTTTTCCAAATTTCTTAACGATACAATTTTAGTTTTTGGTAAAAAGAAGAGTTTTTTCAAAATCATCTGAAGTAGCAATACTAATATTAGGGAAGTCTTTGTTAATCTATGTGGAGGCATAAAATAAACATTTTTTTATAATTCAAATACTTTTAATTCTGGCGATATGTTAATTTGCAGTGATGTCTTGCTCGTCGTGCTTCGTTAGAAATAAAAAACACAGCAACTCTTCATTTTCACTAATTTCAGACGGATATTACTCTCTATTATATTCCATAACTAAAAGGATTTAACATAACCTGCGCATATGTGAGAAAAAAAGGTTCCGGAACGCGTTCTGTAGAAGAAAGTGCGGGAACTGTCAACCCAGAAAGTAGTACCACAGTAGTACTTGCGGTTCAGTTGAAACATTTCGAGTTACAAGTTTCAATGTAATTGGTCCAAAAATTATTAAGTGAGGAGGAGTAAGGTACTGAATCAACACTCCGTACAGGTAACGCAAACCCATTCCTCTCGTGAGAGGATTGAGAAACAAAGATAACAAATATAATTGTCGCAAGTGCAATAAGGAAGACAACAGTTTTAGGGAATTCTGTTTACCGCAATGTCACTGGTTTCAATTTAAAAGTGTATTAGGTTATGTCTAGTTAAGTTATTTACCAATCAAAAAGTTGTTATTTTAAGAAGTGCAGAATTTTTCTTTTACGAAAAAGGCGGAATCATTAAATGTCATGCGATAAAAGTTTGACTGACTTAACCACTGACAGTAATTTTGATAAACGTCACTTCAAATAATATTTCTAACTGTTTTTTTTATCCCTAGATGAGAAGAATGTGCGACAAGGATAGATATAAAAAATCACTAAATGCGTTACCTCTATACGAAGTATGTTGATTTAGTACCTTAGGGAGGAGGCATTTTATAGTAGGTCTGTTTGTTATCCTGCACTGTTGTACACCAGTGCATACTTTTTCGCAAAATACTCTTTAATGCAACCTGAAATGCTTATGTGGTATGTCACTATTAAATTTAGGCTCATTAAAGCATATTTCGTAAAAAAAAGTGTACACTAGTGTACACCAGTGCAGGATAACAAACAGTCCTTTGGTTGCACTGGTGCGCACTCAGTGCATCTCCGACTTCTATTAATACATGAAGCTAAAAAAAGAAAAATACACTCAGTGCGTCCCAGTGCAGTCTGTAGAAAATGATATTAAAATTGTACTATATAATCAACTTAAAGTTGTCATTATAATGATTACTGCTGCTACTACTACAGTATGATCAATAATAATGACTGTCCGTGCCGCTACTTTAATCTATAGGTAGGTACTACATACATACCTACTACAATATGCCACCTCCTCATAATGGAGAACTGCACTAGACCAGATTCATTTTAAGTATGTTTATAATGTAAAGCAGTTTTTAAAACAGCTGATTAGTCTAAAATAACTTTGTACAACATCGAAGTAAATAAACAAATATAAAAAATATTGTTAGCAAATGCCGTTGAACAGAAAGTGAAAGAGCAAACAAAATTCACTAAATTTCCTCAGAATTCTGCAAGTTCAGGTTATATAGTTGACGTAGCTGAGACCTAAATATTGATATAATCGTTCTTGATTACACTGTACTACTACTACTAATACTAAGCTTATGTCAAGTTGTCCGCACTGGCCTTCTCGTGCGTGGTAGCTTATTGACGCAGCAGTATCGTTTATACAGGTCCAGAAAAGAGTCGCCAGGGGTCGCGGTTATGTGTTATGTAGTTTTAAACAGAAAAGAAAACCACTCAAATAACTGCAAAAAAAATCGACTAATATCCTGACGATTATGTAAATGGATACAGGGTGATTCTTGAATGACCGACAAGGAAAAAATGTTGAAAGTATAGACATCAGCAGAAATAATTAATGAAACATTATATCCCAAACGACGATACTTCTATGGCGAACAAATATTAGGCGATGAACAAAATAAATAGAGTTATCAAGGTGTATCATACTAAAAACGAGTGGATTCACAAACGTTCTTGTCAATGAAAAGTTTAAATCGAGATATCCTGCGATCGCTTTTTGACCTAACATTGCATTAGGTTGACAAGTTGCAGCCAGTTTGCTACTTAATATAATAAGTCATCCCACACAAGTCGGCCAAGTGTACTGTCAAAGCATTGAAAGCTTTAAAAAAAATTTAAGTCCTTGTCGATGTTTACATGACGTAAAGCGTTTATAAATTTTATGATGTAGCGGGCAAAATCTCCACCCTTTAGATCGCCTAGTGGCCTTGCCCTTGCACGATTCAATAAAATTAGCGCTGATAAAGGTTTTTGTGTAAATTTACTGTAGTAAATTTAAACTCATAATTACAGTAAATTTACACGAAAACTTTTATCAGTGTAGCGAATCGCGTTACTGTTCAGGACTCTGCAAATGCATTTTAAACACAAAATTTATTACGCAGACTCTTACAGGTTTTAAGAATTTAATTTAAATTGAAACTCGCGTTAGAAAATTTATTTTATTCGATTGGTTTAAGATCACGACCATCTTCCGATACTTCGGTTTTCCCCATATTAGCCCCCGTTATCGCCAGACGTTTAACTCTCGTGATTATTTTGTGGGGGTGGATGAAACAACGAAGCATTCATCATCAGCTGTGCAAGTGTGTGTTGTTAGTTCGCAGTCATGCTTTACGACTGAACAACTCTGCTTCTCTGCGTAACCCCATAAACGTTTATTGCACGCTTTTAAAGGCGTAAACTTTTAGCTCTCGCTTTTTATGCATGCGGGTAATGTACATTTTTAATTGATTAAAAATTATAAATTAGTGTATTTTTCCCATGTTCTGGGGAGTCTCTTCTTTCGTCAGTATTTTTCTTTTTTGAAGGTCTATTTAAGAATCATCCTGTATGTAAATATAATGAATTATAGGGACTCTGGCCTATTATCAATCTGAAAACGAAAACTGCAAGGTCGATAAGTAACTAACCACCTCGGGAAGGCAACAGGAAACCACAAACACAGATTATTTCTCAAAAGTCAACATGATATGGAATCTTCAAACGCAGAATCGACCTGATCGAAATAATCGATTATATCTAAAGAGAAGATAATTTCCTGTTTCAAATGAATAATCCTAACATACTGATGAAATTCCTTTTGACATTTTAATATGCTGTTAACTCCATAAATAAAGGGTATCCCAAATTGAGTGGTTTATTAAAAGTATTTGGGGAAGGGAATATGCAAAAATTCTGAAAATTTTACATCACTTCCTGTTATAACGGAAGTCGCCGTTAACTTTCTTATCATTAATTTTTTTATTATAATGGCATATTTTGCTAGAATTATCGCAATTTCTTGAGTAAGTGGCGACAAAATTAAAATATTTATTGAGTTACACCTTTAACAGATAAGTAACCTGTGAGCAAATAAAAATCAGATTAGGGTAGGCGGTGCAAAGAAAATGTATGTCTGTGCTTAAATAAAATGTCAATAAATTTAACAGCCCATGAATGTACTACATTACTTAATTCAGTTAATCACAGACATACATTTTCTTTGCACCGCCTACCCTAATCTGATTTTTATTTGCTCACTTTTTACAAATAAATAAATAAGCTTCAAGGAATGCTAATACAGAGATTTCATTTGTTTCGTTGCCAGTTACAGGAGCAGATGAAGTTTTCTTTGGTCTGACATATGACAGTGGCACTTCTTAAAAAAAAATACGTTCAAATTTTCTACACAACATATAAAAAAATTGCGATGTAACTCCTCCTAGATTACCTTTAAAAAAATTATAAACCTGACCATGCACAGATTAAGCAGCGGTCTAGCATTAAAAACATTATGGTTGAGTCCTTGAAAATTCACTACTTAATCTTGTACGCTCAAGTTTATGATTTTTTTAAAGATAAACTAGGAAAGGTTACACCGAAATTTTTTTTATATGTTGTGTCAAAACCATTGGGAATTAATATCCTGAAGAAATTTCCTAAGAATTTTCACGTCAACCGTTCATAGAAGTGCTATTATTGAAACAACAATTTGTCTAAATTGTGTAGTTATTTTAATGTAATTTTCGGAAAAAGGACTTTACTTTTGTATTAATATGACAAAATAATTGCTTAAATGTATGGAATAATCTCAATATGTCATTTACGCCCGTGTCATCCGGTGATAAAGTTTACGATTTTTATTGCTGGAAATCTATTGCTAACTTCACATCGGGTAGACCTACTGCATATGGAACATTCTGTATATTTCATGATAGTATGTAATTAGAATCTTTTCCGAAACTTTTTCTTTTTTAATTAACTTTCTGTTCTTTTTAATTTTTTTTTTAATTCCTAGTTACTTAAGACATTTAGGGGTCATGTGGTGGAAGTCCGTGTTAATTTTGCGATGTTGTCACTATGTTAAACTTAGACATGATTTGTGTGTACGTACTTACACAGGGTTTTCAACAATTTCCGAATCCCACGTGATAACCGAAATTAGGCAACAAATTCACACTTAAAGTACAATAAGCACATTCACTTTTGTAATGAGTAAAGTTCCTAGATAGATAAAGTACCGCAGTTACCGCCATTTTGAGTCAAAATAAGCGCGCCAAATTACAAGGTATATTTGTTTTAGAAATCCTGGGTTTGCCACAATAACGTCATCGTCAAGTAATTAGTGCACATATAGGTCAAGTTGTGGTTGTACCAAAAATTCATCTAAAACGAATAGATTTTGAGTTGACAAGTTGACATTAATAACTACGTAACCTCACTAATTTAACATATTAAAC
This sequence comes from Dorcus parallelipipedus, assembly GCA_958336345.1. Taxonomy (NCBI): domain Eukaryota; kingdom Metazoa; phylum Arthropoda; class Insecta; order Coleoptera; family Lucanidae; genus Dorcus; species Dorcus parallelipipedus. The sequence continues at coordinate 17,947,967 of OY284481.1, forward strand.
TCATTTGTATATTACGACTTTATATTATTTATTTTTATGACCATAATGGCTTACGCCGGTTTTACTTAAGGAAATCTCAAGAAAGTATTATGAATTCGGGCATAGAATTTTGTATTTACTTATGAACACATACAGCGGGAATGTTTTGGCAGCGAACATATACATAAATCGCACTATACATATATGTGATATCCGTACTAACAACCAACTGAAATAAAACTAAAAATTAAGGTTAACTTGCGGCTGACGCAACTAGACCCTACTCTGGAGTAGGTGCGCATTACGTCAACACCAGCGTTGCTGTAGTGGCAATTAAAACGAATATGTCAATGTCAAATTCAGCAGGCCGAAAATCTAAAACGAATGGACATTTCGTTGACTTAGGTGACTTGGGGCAGTCCAAGTTATCTAAAACGAATATACCTACTGCCACTTTAACTTAAAGAAAACATTTCAAATATAAACATTTATTACTGTAACTGTAACTTATAAAACTTTTTACAACAATTATAACAAATGCTGAAAGTGTTTACCTTTTCTTGAAAACATTTCAAGGTTCTATGCTTAATTGCGTTCATCAAGCTTTTCAAGACACGAGGAGATTCCTTCAGTTCTTCAATTTTATTGCCAATCCGCTGTCTTAGGTCATTTAAATCAGCAACTAATGTGGTAAATATAGAGTTTTTTTTTTATGTAAGGTCACAAGAAAACATCACAAACGGTTAAAAAACACAGGACCTCGGAGGTCCAGGAATTACAGTATTGCGACTCCGACTAATAATTCTGTCCCCAAAAACTTCTTCAAAGCACCTTGCCACAGAATACGTCCAATTTCCATCAATTTTTGCACAGAAATTTACAAAATATTTGCCAAAATATTCCAAACAGCTTTCGAGTTTTATTGACACAAGGTTAGCCGCCGTCAACTTGTCAAAGTTGACATATAAATGAAGTTAATTACGACATACCTGCCCGACAACAAAAGCGTGCCACAGCCTACTTGACCGTTTTTTTTACTGAACGCTCTTTAGTTCCCGTATGTTGTAAATGGGACTTTTATTTTTAGGTTATGTTGGTTTCAATTCTGTTCTGTTATTCTGGATGTGTTCTGGATCTTTGGCTACCTTCTCCGTGCTTTTCTGACATTTTACTGAACGTATTATACTTAAATGTGGTTCTGTGTTTGTTTTGTAATGGATTTCCGTGTCGTTTTTAAAACTTGCATTTTGCAATTGACGACAAACGATCACAGTATAAGAATCTACACAGTAGCGTCACTCGAGTATAACTGTCACATTTGCCATTTTGTTTGATACCTACCGATTTGCACATTACATTGCATTTCCATAAAGGTATCAAACAGTATGGCCCCTTTTTTTTGACATTCACGTTTAAGTGACGCTATTGAGTAATAATGTGATCAGTGTTGTTCTCACTGAGTATCAGACTTGGTGACATTTGACTGCCAAATTTGAATTTTGGATGCAGAAATTAGGTTTGTTCCTTTGAATAAAGAGGGGAAGAAGGAGCATTTCGCATATAAAGCTGGTCCGCGATGGGGACAAATATTTCCGGTTAGCAGTAGCGTACCTGTTATCCTTCATTGGACGAGTTTTTAATTCAGCATTTTGCTGTGATAGGTGTAGACAGTGATATAAAAGACTGAATAGAAATTCATCTGCGTTAGTTTACAATCGATTTAGGCGAAGTAGGAAATGGCAGTAATAACTTTTGTCACTACATTTCCACATCGTTATAACTATGCCTACGCCGGACTGTATCTATAATGTAAATAACTTTATTGTAAAGAAAAACACATCTTGGAAGAAAAGTAGGTACCTAATTGTAACACTTACTAATGAAACGTTATTCCTAAATTCGAAATAAAGTGTTATTATACCGTTAAATAGAATAATTCATGTTCGCACTCAAATGACATTAAAATGACCGTTAAAATGGGTTTACAAGATGGCACTTCCATCTAGCGTTCTTTTAATGGTGCAAATAATAAATGCTCCTTCCTCCCCTCTATATTCAAAGGTTTGTTCGTAGTGTAGTCTGTTGGTAGTTTGTAACTAATTTGGAACCGTCAGAACCAGTCGCCCATCGAAGTAATAATCAATTTCGACAGTTGGTTAGATGTAAAACGTTCATTGGAGCGTATGTCCAACGGTTCCAAAGTAGTTAGAACTGCTCTGCGAATAGAGCTATTAATATTCAATATGAAGGATAAAACTGAACTGGAATCATATCATCAGTCACAGGTCAAATAATTAAAAAAAAGGTGACACCACAGAGTTTGCAGTGTAGATCGGATAGAGGATTTTCATTTTAAAATTGGAAAAGGGGTTGCAGATGGCGGTGTACCAAAAAAATGGGTATCAAATTGCTTTGAAAAGTACCAGGCTTTAAATGACCAACTAAAGTACCAATCTGGTACCGAAGTACCAAAAAGACTGAATATGATTAACAAAATAGTTACTCATTACAAAAGTGAACGGAGTTTATAGTAATATTATGTAATGTATGTTGTACTTCAAACGAAATATCTCAACTACTATAGTAGGATAATAATATTAAAATAATCCCATAATTAATTTATAAAAGGGGCACTGTTCTGCAAACACCCGGTATAAAACAAATTTTAGGTAAGTAATTGCTTACATTGTAATTTAACTTGAAGGCTTCCGCGGCCGTCGTCCATGTTTGAATTGGCTTCCGGTTGGAACCGCGTCACGTTGACTTCTTCTACTGCCGACGTTTCGTTCTCCATTGCAGAAGAACTTCCTCAGGGCTGCTGCTGCTTCTCAACGACTAACGAGAAGCAGCAGCAGCAGCAGCCCTGAGGAAGTTCTTCTGCAATGGAGAACGAAACGTCGGCAGTAGAAGAAGTCAACGTGATGCGGTTCCAACCGGAAGCCAATTCAAACATGCTTACATTGTAATTATCTATAAACTTCATCTGTATTATGCAATTGCAAACAAATAAAAAAAGTTATAAGAGTTCCAGTAATTTTTTTACTTATTATCAGACTGTGGCGTTCGTTAGGACATTTCGGAGCCGGACTTGTTTTATCTCATGCACAAATTTAAGTTTATAAACCAGAAGGTTATGAGTTCTTCGATAATATTCCAGACGGTTTTTATACTTCCTACTTTTTTATACAGGGTGTTAGGTTGAACAAATTAAAACTGTAGATTAAGGGTGTCAAATGGGATCAGAAAAGACCTAGACATAATGGATTTTCGAGACATTTAGAAAAAATGCAAAAAGAGCGAACTATTGAGGACCGCTAATAGTACTTACGGAGCGAGCGCCTATTAAAGTAGATGTGTCTTGCAGTGCCCGTTGCACAATTGCAATAATTGTTTGACGATTCGACGCTGGGGATACCGCCGCCGATATCTACGCACTGCAGCACGTGCATTGCACTTACATTCTCCGTACGTTAGAATAATATCAACAATTTCGTTATTTGTGTTTTCGTTATCTGTTGAGACACTGTTTGCTTGTTGTAAAACAATAAACCATCTGGGAATTTATGGCGGTCGCCTGCACGGATGGCGTTCGGCACGTGGATGTAACAGTAGATAAGAAAATCAGTGGTTTCCAAACAATTTTTGACGATTTTTGTTTGAATTTTTTCCTGGAAAACGAAAGCCGCAGCACTCTCGAATGTAAAGGCTTTTTTACTGTACAGAGTGTTCTCAATACGTGGTTTGAAGGTGTCCAATCAATTACCTAACACCCTGTATATGATTTATTCTTAACGGCTACCGGTTTCGGCTTAACAAGCCTCCATCAGACCAGTAACGAATTTGGAAATGAGAGAAGAAATGTATCTTTTATATTATTAATAAATGTTCTGTAATACATGTGAGGTTATGTATGAAACAATGAAAATGCAATTACCGTGCCCTAATGGTATGGTAAGTATCGTTTTATCTATCATTACCGTACCTTTAGGGCACAGTATCCGCATTTTCATTGTTTCATACATAACCTCACATTTATTACTGAACATTTATTAATAATATAAGATACATTTTTTCTCTCATTTTCAAATTTGTTACAGGCCCGATGAAGGCTTGATAAGCCGAAACCAGAAGCTGTTAAGAATAAATCTTACATGGGTTTATTCGAATTTTTTCTTGTTTCGGTCTCTACTATCACCTGTCAACGTGTGTAGTTTTTTTTATTAACACCCTGTATTATGCTATGCGTCTTCTTCCCCGATATCAACGCAACGTCTCCGTCTGCCGCCGCCGCCGTATCACAAATATCATATCATAAACTACATGGCTTACGGCGACGATGACATCACTAGCGGGTCAGGATGTTAATGTAATATTAAATTATTAACTCATGTCACGAAGTACAGCTGAAATTAAAAAAAAAAAAACGGGAAATGAAATTTTTCCAATTGTAAATTTAGTTGTACTTGTCAATTAATTGTGTACTTGACGATACATACCTTTCAAAAAAAAATGTAACCCATTGATTTATATAATTCTAACCTATTTCCAATAAAGTCATTTTACACTATGAAAATAATGACATTGACATTTCCCGTTTTTATTGATTTCAGCTGTACATATAACAATTTCTTGTTGGGAAGTTGGAAAAGTTGTTAAAATACATCGCCTTTCTATTGTGTGTTGTAAACTCGTGAGCACGAGATTAAAACAAGTCCGGCTCTGAATGTCCTAACTAACGCCGCAGTCTGCTTATTACCAAACATAAAACATAAACACTAAAAAAGCTGCAAGTTTCAAAATCCTTCCATGCACAAGCGTTTATCGAATACATAACAAAATCGAGGCTTGTCACATCCGTTAATTAATTCTTTTATAAATCTCTTGTACAATCGAGAATTGTTGGTTTACTATCGACGCAACAAATTAATACCTAACGTCTCATTCGAAACAAAGAAAGACAGAAATAAGAAACATGTGTGTAACTTACGTTTCACATTTTACGAGAAATGAACGATTTTTTTTTCGTCACTCGTACTTCTGGAACATCGCTCTTGCAATGGAGGAAGTAAATGGGCGTCGCGATACTCTCGCTACTTCGTGTGTCCCACCCTTACGAAGTGCGCACCCTCCGGCCGTATTTACATTACACCCTGAATGAAAACGTCAGTTCGCTCATTCGGTCGTAAAGTTTTTGTCAACAAAACATTAGGTCGTAATTAAATTTGTCGTAAGTTGATGATGATAATAATAATTAGTAGTGGCGTTTGATTTTTCTTTTTTTGTTGTTTAGTTTAAACAGCGCGCGGGTATGTTATGTTTATAATTAATAACAACCGTGTTTACACGAATCTAAAATGTATACAAAACAAACGAATTCCTTTTTAAATTAAAACTCTCTCCTTACTTCCTCATTGTCGGTGGCGTAGTAGATAAGAAATTTCCTGGTCAAAACAAACCACCGCTGCTTGTAATTGACGGGAGTGTAAATCTTCTTGTTCTGCGATCGTTTTACCATGAAGCCTTCTTTAATCGCCTCGCCCATATCACCTATTACGGTGGCCATGGCATTTCTCCTCGGGAAAAAAAGCACGACTCGTCTTCATCAAGAGTGAGGTTATGACGGGCGCGCGACGTCACCGTGCGAACTTTATTGTTGTAACTTGCCTAACACTAATTAGCATGGCCCCTCGTTTCCGATGGCACTGTTAACTTTGTTTACCGTGCAACGGTAGCAGCAACCGTAGGCTGTTTGCCGAGTCAAGTTTAAATAAGTTTTTTGTGCACAAATTTAGAATGAATTGCTCCGCGTGTGGTATATGTGGTGTTCGTTTTTTGACTGGGTGTTTACATAAACTGCTGATAAAAACAACGGAAAGTGCAAAAAAATCGTACCGATGTGACTCGGTTATCGCCTTATCGGTTTATCGTTTATGTGTGTGCTTCCTAAATAAATCCTATAATTAACAATGCAACAAATTCTCACTGATAATTAAAAGAGATAATATGCACTTTAAAATTCAGCGGCGCAACCACAGGGGTTGCAAAGTAACCGGGTGCCACAGGCACCTGCTCTATATGTAGAACACTGTGATCAACAATGTTTAAATGTGCCGCTCTACAATAATTTTTTATTTTATTTTCCGCAGGGCGGCGTTGTGTGAAAATTATTATTGATGCCCTTTAAATAGTAAATTGCGGAATGAAACCTTCAAACATTGTTGGTCATGATCACAGTACTTCGAAATTAGCTTTTTTTTTGTTATCTAGAAAATATACAGGTTGATTCTTGAATAGACTCCGGCAAAGAAAATAGAAATCACTGACCATTTTCTGGTTTTAGTTTTCCAGAATTTTTATTTATTTATTAAGAAGAACAAACAGGATTACTCCTAATTAACGGAATTAATTTGATCAGCTGAAATACAAACTCCAAAATATTTACTTGACAAATTGCACGCAAATACCTGAAATTGCATAAAACGAAGATAACAGCGGTCCTGCTTTGAACACTCGCTTTGATGGGTAAACAAATAAATCACTACAACACGAAAACAATTCAAATCTCCCTGATAAGCTTACATAGTATTTTGCTTTCATTTTAATTTAAATTGTATTGTAAATAAAGTTTATTCTCATAAGCAACGTGCCAGTCATAAACATTTCGGCATCTTTTTATGACCCAATATTAAGACGCGTTACACAACCCTTGATCCTTAATCAGTTGGTTTTCTTTAAGTCGTTTCTTCGATTGATCGCTAATGTTAGTGATATTTGAATAATAACCTTTCTTATTTTAAAAAATATTTACATACTTTCAACATCTTTTATTGATAAAGTCTCCAGGACACACAGCAAGACGAAATTATTCATATTATTGTTTCATTGAGATGGGATGCGGCGTATACGTTATTTTCAATAATTTTTTCTCAACATTTTTCCCGTAAAACATCATAAATTTTTGGTGTGGTTGGATAGAGAATTCAATGAAAAAAATTAGCGGTTGCTATTAAAAAAAATATATCGATGACGTCATTACTCCAAAACAACACGATATTGAGTGTCAAGAATTGACTTTTACAAAAAATATGTAATTTTTAAAAACAAAATTTACCTGTCCGAGCGTTTTCTCGAAATGTCGGAAATAAAAAAAATTACGAATTTTATTCCAGGCTTTTGAGGCCCACTGTATACTCATTGGCCGTGTTGCCAGAATAAATAATTGGAAATTCACCAGCAAACGAATCTAACCCATGATTACCTAACCTCATTTCTCTCATAACCTCCCTCCAGTGTGGCCAACCCGGAATTTTTTCCCTAAATTTAAGAGATTGCTTTCTTCATTAGGGAGAAATTTAGGGGTACTTTCTCTTTAAGGTTTTTCTAGGGACAAAGCCAAAATAAGCAGCATGTCGAATCTTTTAAATTCTTGACGAATTTAGTTAGTTATATTTAGTTCATTTTCTTATAATTATTGTTTTTTGTTGCATATTCTAATTGTATGATTATTTAGTTATAACAGTCGTTTTCTTAAATAAAATTCGTTCCAAAATGTACCATCGCCGGCATTAAGAACGAAACGAAAAGCTATAAACTCGTTCGAAAATGAACCTCATACAGCTGGTAAGTGCCGGCGAGTATACCTCTTTCAAGTATACCTATTATCTGCTATTATGCTATTGTCCGTTTACTTGACATCCGCACTGTCAAACTGACAGATTGTTGGCATCACTGCAAACTGACATTTCCTGTTTAAAACTAAGTTCACATGCATTGCGGATACGCAAAATTTTTATTGCGGATCGTTTCTAATTGGTTCAAAATTCAAAATGAACCAATTAGAAACGATCTGCAATAAAAATTTTGCGTATCCGCAATGCATGTGAACTTAGCTTTATTCATCAGTATTTTTAAATTTATTCATAATAATTAATTGGCAAATAACATTGCCGGTAGAGGCGCTAATGTTTCTGAAAAAATGGCGGTGCAGACGTGATCAACAAGCGTCGTTTAATTACTTACTTCTTTATAGAAATTAGGTTTCATAGATTTTTTTATTGGAAACGACATTTTATAATAATTGATGCGTATCTAATGATGCTAACACGACTTAAATGATCACAGTCGATCACGTCTACTCTAGTACTCACTTCTCCATCAGGCGCCAACACTTGTCATGAAAGTTCCCAATTGATTTTAGACAGATGATGTTAATTTTGAGAGCAAACAAATATTTTCTAACGTACTTATGTATAAGTCATGCCATATCTAATCTGTATAGTCGCGCGCAGCTTAAATGCTACAATTTGACAATTCTGTGCGTTTTGTATCACAGGGTTTTAAGGGTGAGGTTTGCGTGCAGTAGGTGCATTTAAGCATTGAATTTAAACCTAACATAGAACGTCAAAGCAATGCTTAAAACTGGCAGCCAGAAATTGGAGGTTTACGCGATTAACCGATGCATTATTTAGTAAATAATCTGGTTGTAGGATAATTTGCAAAGGTGTAGATGTAGGTATAGTAATATAGAGACTCTACACCTTTGCTAATTATCTTACAACCAGATTATTTAGCGTCAACGTCACAACGTGCATCAGTTAATCGCGTAAACCTCCAATTTCTGGCGGCCAGTTTTAAGCATTGCGTTGCCGTTCTATGTTAGGTTTAAATTCAATGATTTAAGGTGCGCGGGACTATACAAGTACACTCAAAAGCATGAATTTGTTGCAAATTTTGACATTGATAGTGCGGATGTTAAGTGCGGACTAGGTTTGTTCGTGTTCGAAATTTCAGAACGGTTCAGGGATTGCACAAAACTGAGCGCAATGAACAAAATTGCGAACTGTCTCAGAACGCGAGAAAATCCAATAAAACCAAAACGTTTCGTTCAATTTATAAAATAGCTTGTAAATACGCCAACTTAAAGTCCCTCGCCAACTTTTATATTATTCTTTCCTAAAATGTTCTATAAATTCCGCATCTCTTCTATTATATTCTCTACCTAGCCCTCAGTTCTTGTGTGGAAATGAATTACTTTTGCTAACTCTTGAAAATTATTAGCGCAGCTGCATTAGATTCAAAATGCGCATGCGCCCCAGAACCAGTTCTCAATCGTCCGCACTTCGAAACAAGTACTGTTTAGAACGGTTCCAGAACAGTTCTGGACTGTCCTAAGAAGAACGAAAACATTGGATAAATTGGATTACTTGATCCGTGACTGTTCTGAAAAAAGCCGAACGCGTTTTTGGTTATGCGCATGCTCCTGACGGTTCTAGGACTGTTTTGTGCGAACCCGAACAAACCTTATATATAATTATTTGTGCGTTGGGATTCTTAGGGAGTTTTCAAATCCATTTTAGGGTTTTTTGGGGAGTTTCCAAATCTATTTTAGGGTTTTTTGGGGAGTTTCGAAGTAACTTTTAACGGGTCCTTAGCAGTTGGAAACAGTGCCTCACTTTAACTCTATAATTTTTTTTTAAACTAGGAGGAAGAGAAGGAGTAAGAATTGTTGGCCTGCTGAAGGTAGATTGACACCGTAATGCTAATGGCCGATTTCTTCACCATGTTTAACCTAAGATTAACTTATCTAAAGTTGGAATGTGACGTACAGTTGGCCGTACACATACTATATGTGTCACATTCTAACTGACAGATAAATTTAACCTCAAGGTAAGACGATGAAGAAATCGGGAGAAATTAATTTGACTTGCTTAGGAGGTATACAAATTCTTCAAATAACCAGTTTTAGCAACAGATTTGCTCACAAAGTTAAAACGGACTGAAATTGTCACATGAATTACAGCTGATTAAAAAAAATCAGGAAATGTCAAAGTGATATTTTTTAGTACACGGTGAATTGAATACTAATGGTGGCAGCATTCCCGCAAGTGAGATAGCGAACCGTTACGTCATCGCATACTCGCTTCTCCTTTTACACAATATTAACCAACATTAACTGTCAACCGTGATTGGTTGACAGTTAATGTGTTAGAGAGAGAAGCAGGTATGCGATGACGTAACGGTTCGCTATCTCACTTGAAAGCTGCGACCATTAGTATTCAATATTCAATTCACTGTGCACAGTAACAATTACGATCAGGCAGGCACAGTAGTTAAAATGTAATGAAGTGTGAATTTCTTATTTCTGAGATTTAATTCTAAACAACATTTTCTTTATAACATTTTCCAGTATACATATTTTAAAATAAGGGCACTTTACTCTTAAGCCGTTTTCACTTTTCGGTGTCCACGCTGTATACCGTAAAAGATAAATTTCACCTGGCATTTCCCCAATTTGATTTGAAGGAATGCAGAAGCGTCCTACATCAATAAAATTTTAATAAAAATCGACAATAAAGAAACACTCCATACTTTTTGAAAGACACTGTATATTACCAGGAATAGTTTTTTTTTTCATTTGCAAGTGTTTAAAATTTCACCAGACTTCAACTAAATACAAAAATTATTTCACCAGTCACCAAATGACTTCAAATTTCACCAGATTTGGCGAACTTTCACCAACAATAACAACACTGCTCTTTGGTGATAGCGATTTTATTATACAGGTTGCGTCATAATTGCTAATTGTGACGTTTGCTGATGAGGTCTCGTCTGCAAGCAAAATTTGTTAAACCAACCTTATTTTAAGTAGTGAAGCAAAAATTAGGTATTATTCAAGGTTGTGGAAATTTTCTCAAATGTAGTGGGATTGGAAAATTCACTTTGATAGGGTTGGCAACACTGAAGTAACCTAACTTTTTGGTCTGTGGTCATGTGTTTTGATGTTTTGGTTGTATATTGATTGTACGTGAAGAAATACATTAGAGATATTAAGACGACCAATTTTTACTTTGTCGAGTAACTGGGTTTAAAAATGTCCAAGCAACTTTCGGCGTTCGCTGTATATAACAAACAAGCAAAAAAGAAGAAGCCGGCCGTTACGGAGAAGAAGGAAACCAAGCGAGAAAAACACCACGGACAACAAGAACTTTGGAAGATAAATAATGTTAAAGATTCGGACGTATCCAACGTTACAGAGAAGAAAACCAAGCAAGAAAAACAAGAGAAACAAGTATTTTCGAAGATAAATAGCGTAAAAGATTCGGACATATCCAGAGAAATGAAACTCCTGAAAATTCAAAAAGCTAATGTACAGAGTAAGAAATTTAACAAGGCAGAAAATGAAAAGAAGAAACGAAAGAGAAAAAATAGTGAACCTGATGTGAGTGTGACAGCCTCCTCTAAAAAACATAAAGTTTCATCAAAGAAAGGCGGTAAGTTAAAAAGTACTACCAGAGATGGCGCATTTATTATTACTGATGTGGTGAATGGAGACGAAGATACAGACTCAGATGTACCAGTACTTATTGATACTCAACTAAATGGCACTGTAGAAACGAATTCGTCACTATCTGAGCTTGCACTTAGTGATAGCGATGTCGAAGAGAATTCGTTTGATGTATCAAAGAATGTATTAAATTTTCTCCTTGCACCTATCGACATGGAAGATTTTTTCGAAAATTATTGGGAAAAGCGCCCTCTACACATTAGCAGAAAAAACTCTAACTATTTTGGTAATTTATTAACATCTGAAAGTTTGGATAAGATGCTCAGAGAAAATCCCCTGTATTATAACCGAAATGTTGATATCGTCACTTATGAAAATGATGTGAGATTAACTCACAATCCAGAGGGACGTGCCAAACCGGCCTCGGTTTGGGATTATTATTCTAACGGGTGCAGTGTACGAATCCTGAACCCTCAAACGTATTCCCATAAAGTGCATGCTTTATTAGCGACTTTGCAGGAGTATTTTGGCACCATGGTGGGTGCTAACATATATCTTACCCCTCATGGTAGTCAAGGATTTGCTCCTCATTACGATGACATAGAGGCGTTTGTTTTACAACTGGAAGGAAGAAAACACTGGAAGATTTATTCTCCAAGGTATGATGTATTATTTAATCCCACCCCCCATCTTTTCTTTTTCAAATAACGCAACTTTCTTTTATTATTATAGATCAGAATCCGAAATATTACCCAGATATTCCAGTTCGAATTTTCGTCGGGAGGATTTGAGTCACCCCTTATCAGAAATAACCGTAGAAGCAGGAGATCTACTGTATTTCCCGAGGGGTTTTATTCATGAGGCTTCCACTGATAATGAAGCTCACTCGCTTCATATGACCGTTTCAGTTTATCAAAATACTGCTTACATAGATCTTCTGGAAAAAATTTTACCCGAAGCTCTGAAAACAGCGGCCAGAGACGATGTTGAATTCAGGTAAGTACAAGTAAAAATGTTGGAGTGAACAGTAAGTACAGGGTGTTTCAATGATGATGGACACTTGGATATTATTTGGAACAAAATATCTTAATCAGCTTTGAGAAAAATCACGATTTTCTTTAAGAAATCAAATGTCATTGATTTAAATGAAAAAAAATCAAGATTTTTTTAAGTAAAAACGGAGAAGCTTTTGACAATCGGGCTTTCATTTGTTTCTTTGTATTTCATTTGAAGTGCCATCTATCGGACAATGATCGATACAAGTATATGGATGTTCTTAATTGACTAAAGGCCCGGTTTTTCAATCAAAGTTTAACTTTAATCTTCAATTTATTCCCATAGGAACAATTGTTTCTATAATTGTTGCTATGCGAATAAACTAAAAGTTAAAGTTAAACTAGTGGAGTTTTCGCGGTACAAAGTTAAAACGCGAAGTTATAACTGAAAGTAACTTAAATGACATCTCTACTTTAAGTTATCAACTTTAAGTTATCGCGAAAACGAAAATCGTTCTTACTTGAAGGTTGTCAGTTCAAATAAAATCATTAAAGTGAAAATTAAAGCTTTTTTGAATTTCAAGAAGTATGAATGGAGTGCTCTGTAATCTATAGTATAAATTCATGAAATCATGACTTCGGATTTGTTGTGGAATAAGATCACATCTAACCAAATTTAAGCAGTGACAGTTCTATGACGTCTTTAACTTTGCTTTTGACCAACGTTATAACTTGACTGAAAGTGAACATGGCGGCACTTCCGGCTAAAGTTAAAACGTTATCCGCGAAAACGACTTTTTGCTGTCAAAGTTATAACAAAGTTACAACTTTACTATCGCGAAAACTCTCCTACTGTGTTGACATAGTTAAAACTTGACATATTTAAAACAATACGTGCTAATATCTATTCACTCTTTATTCTCGTCTCAGTAGGCCGTGTTTTCGTTTCGTTAAGTTGCTGCCCTGAAGTTTGATAGATGCCAGAATCTGTCATGAAAAATATTAATGACAATTCCACACCACTAATCTGACTATGTTGCTAAATATTATACCAAGGAGCACCGACTATGGCACCGTGAAATATGCACTACAGTCGAGCTGGCAACAACGTCTCCGTCAGTGGACTCAAATTATAACCATGAAATTAAAAATAAACATAACCGTCTCATCTGACGTCTATGTTTCAAACTCACTGTAGTAATGGAACGCTCTAGAAAAATTCGTTACGTATAATCACTGCATTTCGTGTAATTGTGTCGATATAAACGACATTTTAAAAATTATATGGGTAAATGATTTCCAAAATTGTCAGTTAAATATGCGTTTGCAAATTTTTATGCAATCACATGTATCAAAATTACCCCTTCCTAAGTGAGCGCCAAATCTCAATACTGATGCTGCGTTCGTTTATTCAACTCCTTTCACTCTATTTACTCTTTTCGCACTCCAAAGAATGAGAGCGAATAAGTTTTAATACAAGTACGAGTGAGACAAAAGTGCGAAAAGAGTAAATAGAGTGAATGGAATTGAATAGAAGAACGCAGCTGGAGTTGACTTCAAACGTAGTGCTTGAGCGGCAAGGGGGGAGATCTAAATCTCAGTTCAAACTCACTTGTTCGTGCTAAAAGGAACGACATTTATATGATCTGAGATGAGCATATCTGAGATTTGTGGCAAAAGGAATGCAGCTATTGTGATACCAACAAAAATGTCACCCTAACTCGCCTACTGGGACGAGGAAAAAGAGTGAATGGATTATACGTCTCGCCACAGTTGTCGGATTTCTGTTTGTAATTTTTCAAATGTTTTCCGAGGTTTTCGTGCCCTCCAGCGAACCTTGGATTGTCTTTTTTTTCGGTTTTTGTACTTCTTTCTCTGCGACTTGTGGCGCCATCTACCGGGCATATGTTGAAGTTCATTTGAATGAATGTGAATGTCATTTTTAAACCGAAAAGTTTTCTGACGTTTTCGCGCTCCCTTGGGGGGGGGGGGTTGTTTTCTCATTTTTTTCTATTTCTTTCTCTGCGTCCACGTTAAGTATTTGCCATTTTTGAATCGGTGTATGCTACGTTGGAAATGTCAGATATTTTCCAAAATTAACAATCTTTTTGTAATTCTTTAAATGTTTCTCAGGTTCTGGCGCCCTCTAGCGAACTTTGAGATGTCGCCTTTCTCGTTTTTGAATTTCTTTCTGCGCGACTTGCGGCGCCGTCTACGGGACACTAGCAGAAGTAAACGTCATTTTTAAATCAAAAGTTTTGAGGTTTGCGCCGCTTATCGAGGCTTGGACTTGTCGTTTTTCTCATTTTTTTTATATTTCTTTTCTTCGCAATTTACGACGCGCCATCTATCGGACACCTGCTAATTGTCATTTTTTAATCAATAGTCATATTCTTTTGAAAATGTAACTTATCTTATCTGAACTTTAACTTATCTGATCCAATCACGAATTACGTTGTTTTCAAAATACATAATTAAAAATGAAAATACCATAAACATAACCTCTCTAACTTAGCTACACCTAAACTGAGCTGTATTCTTTCGATCTGAACGAAGTGAATGCGATCAGCAAAAGTGAAAATATTCAATTTGATCGTATTTTTTCGTTGATGCTCAGTTCTCCCACTCTTGTGAAATAAGTGATTACACTCAGTTTTTACTGCACAAATAATAAGTCTGTTTGTTATCCTGCACTGGTGTGCACTAGTGTACACTTTTTTTACGAAATATACTTTAATGAAGCCTAAATTCATTGATAATGTATTAATACGAATCGTACTCATTCATACTGACATACCACACAAACATTTCAAGTTGCATTAAAGAGTATTTTGCGAAAAAGTATGCATTGGTGTACAGCAGTGCAGGATAACAAACAGACCTAATTTTGCCGATCAGTTCGTACTGAAAGTGAACTGAATATTTATTCACTTTCAGTTTGTTCAATTGAACGCATTCACTTCGTTCAGATCGAAAGAATACACCTCTGATCTAACAAATTATCTGGTGTCCGCGGGGAAAGGGGAAAGTAAGCTCCGAGTAGTTACCATGAAAACACCGTTTAACTTATCGGTGCTGATCAGAGCTGATCAATCGGCTGAAAACAATACGACTTATATGTGCAAGTTGAAGATATATTGATCCACTAACCTTCTCTGGCGCCCTCTATCGGAAGAATCTTTAAACTTAGACCTAACTTTTCCTAAAGACTTTTCCATTAAAAAAATCTTCACTTATCCTTTGTTTTCTAACAGACTCATTGCTCTAGAACATTCCCAGAGTATTTTCATGGAGAGATACTCTGAGAGGGCTCTAGACTCTAAAGCACGGAAAACTTTATAAACTTCTCCACAACTTATAGCGCCATCTACAGAGCAATTTCTGAAGTTATTGCCGTTTTTTAAAAATATTTTGAGCTACAACCTCGTATTCTGAAATTTGTCGATTCTTTTGGTGTAAAATCGCGCGACTTTTATTTTATGGATTTCCCAGCTTATTACTTTAAAAAGTTTCTCTTGGATGACGAGTAAAGCCTAGCATAGGCGATCTCGACCGCGATCACGATAACGATAGCGATCAAACGCTCCCTAAAGAAATGAGTCCACACATACTGTTGCGACTTGGCGATACATTGTAATTTTGATCGCCTTCGCTATCGCTATCGTGGTCGCGATCGCCTATATGTGTTCTTCGCTTAATATCTTTTGACGATATCTACCGATATACCGAGTTTGGTGCATCTTCACTGAAACAGCCTGTATATCTAAATATATATGTATGTATTGTAAATTTGAAATTTTAGGCAAGGTTTACCATTACATTATTTGAGAGAATTGGGTGCGGCAAATGCGGATAAGCCGTCCGTTTTAAGAGAGACTGTTTTAAATACTGTACAAAAGCTAATGTTGAAACTAACAAATCACGTAGCCTTAGACTGGGCCGTAGATCAAATGGGCAGAAAATTTATGTACGACGCAATGCCGCCGGTATTATCTCGTAGTGAAAAATATCGCAGCAGTAGAAGTGATGGAGACCATCTCGCGAATGGAGTAGTCGAAAATAGGTAATGTACCAATTTTAAAATTATAGCGGAAATTATTTTTAGTTTCAGGGCGGAGTTTGGATTGGACACGATGGTCAGACTTGTGCGATTCCATTCGTTACGACTAACTCTGGAAAACGACGGCTCCGCGAAGCTTTACTATTGCACAGAAAACGCAAATGTATACCACGGTGAGGAGGAGCAGAGCTTAGAAATAGACGTCGGGATGTTTGATGTTGTGCAAGCTTTAGTGAGGAATTATCCTAAGTACATCAGTATTGAGGAAATACCTAATCGAAATGAAACAGATAAGCTGAACATCATTAGTGACTTATGGGAGAAGGGACTTATTATTACTAAAGAGTATCTTGATATCTGTGTTGATTAGTGTTTATTAAATAAAAATAATTTCGTTTAGGTGTTTACATTTTTAATCCTTTAACAGTAGGATTAAAACTAAAAAAATATACAATTACAAAAATAAAACTTCATTTACTTACAAAAGTTTTAATACTTTACAACGTATTTGGGTTCTGTTCTCACAAACTGGAGATACACCCTCCTGTGTCAGTTTAATTTTTGTTTTTGTAGTCCTCAGTTAAGAAGTATTAGAATGTACTCTTAACAGATTAGCGTCCTTTTTAATGCATTAAAAAAAACTTTGGTAACGTTTTGTGACAAAACGGAACAATAAAATAGTTACTTTTAACTTGCAAACTTTTCAATAGCTTCCAATTTCCTATAATCAATTCTAGGTTTCTTGGTCGGTACTAAATCTTCATCATCTTCGTCTCTAGTCGTTTTCCTTGTCTGAAAATCATTGTGCGAATTGCTATTGTGATTTTCATTTTCCTTATTTTCGCCCTCGCTTTTATTTTTGCTTTTATCTTCACTTTCACTTTGATTTTCACTGTGTGCACTAGTTTGTGGTCTCCATTCTTCTCCTAATTTGTTTGTAGCACCATCAGTATCTTTATTTGGAGTAGAATTTGTTATTTCGCCATTCTCCTCTTGGGATGTGGACTTACTTGAAGTATTTGGAATATTTTCTTTTTCGGTAGCAATGGAATTCTCATTACTACTACTACTTGTTGGTAAAGTTGTACTTGTAGATTCGGCTCCTTCTGTTTTCCTGAAAAAATTTGTTATTGGTTTCTGCCAGGCAGGAGTTTCTCTATGGGCAGCCAGGTTTCCTCCAATAGAACCTTTAATACATTGAGAGACTATTTTTATAAACAATAAAATATAACATAAAGCAGAAAGTGCAATATTGCAACAATTAAATCCACTGATCTAGGTTTATCTGTTTACAATCAATATTATACAGGCAAATCATAAATTACTTGAACGCACGTGACCAATTTGAATTAGGTTTTGTTTTCTAGAGTGGCAACACTGAGAAAAGTGATTGTGATAACTTTTTCAAGATTGTTAACTAATGCAGCGAAACATCGATCAGTAAATGAATTTAAAGGTCTCGATGAATCACCACATTGATATTAATAACCCAAATTACTATCAAAAAGGTTGAAAGATGTGCGTAGCATATCGTAGAAAAGATTGAACATTTCGAGAAAATTTCATTTCAAAACCGATTAATTTCTCTATGGATATACAGCATGTTTACACCGCTGTTACTACTTCTACTTTTTGTTGGAAATATTCATTATCTAAAGCTAATAGTTTGCAGAGATCATTTTTCAAAGTCAATTGTTTATGTAATGTTGTTACGATTAAATGAATGTGACATGACTTATTTACTGACGAAGAAATCGAGTTTAAGACTACTGACTGTTTATATGTCTTAAAGCTGTGCTAAAGTAGGTTTTATATCATGTACTTTTTTGAACAACCCTTGTTTTAGTAAACCAACTTTACATTAACGGTTGTTATGCTTGTTTTACATAGGTTGTAATAAAGCCTACTTTAAATGTTCGTGTAAACATACTTATAGTCATCACTCATCAGGTACAATACAATTTCAAATTACATTGTACTTACTTACCCATATAGAGAGGTAATGAAATTTTCTTGAAGTTACCAACGTTTTTATAGCAACTTTCTTTTTGACTGTGATTTTAAAGGTGCAAATTCCGTACATATATTTATCTTCGTTACCTGAATTCTTTGAAGATTGTAAGCCACTACTGCTAGGTGCCGAAATCCTAACAGCCTTCGCTGATTTGCCACCACTCACTAAAACACATGTGCAAGTATTTATTTTCATTCAAAAATATACTCGTGGCAGTGTACCTACCTCTGACTGCTGTCGCTGCAGTTCTAACCATTTTCGTTGAATTTTAATCTTTATTTATTTTTTATGAACGACTACGACTTGCAACCTCTTTTCATAAATTAGATCAAACCACCATAAACATAAACCACAAACCACCATAAACATAGACCATAAACTCCGAATTACCGAAAACGTTTGAAATGTTTTTCTCAGTATAGCCAACCAAATAAATTTACATTTCTCCAGGTCACTGCACAAAACAATTAAGAAGGAGGTAGGGTCGCCGAGTGGCTTAGCGGTCTAGCCTAGCCGACTTGGAAAGTCGTGTCGCTCGGCGGCGTGGGTTCGAATCCCACCATTGGCCATGGATGTTTGTGCAGTCTAATGATTTAGACCCAGCTTGAAAAATACGTCGTAATTGCCTTGAATGGCTAATGGCCGAAAGACAAGCAGCATTGCTGCGCAAAGCAAATAGGAGAAGAAGAAGAAGAAGGAGGTATACCTATGTTCCAGAATATTGGAATACACAATAAAGAACCTTCATTTATTTTGATTCTTCTTTTATTTTGTTTATCTGTAAAAACATATAAATTTACCGTCTATACTGGGTTGCCGCCGAGGTATCCGAGATACTTCGTATACAAATTCCATGACTAATTTTAAGCAAAAAAGATTCTGTTCATTATTCCCGACTTGAATGTTCTCTTTCATATTTTGCAAGAAATTCGGGTGTGCAACATTTGCATAAAAAGTTATGCGCATTTACCCTGTGTCTAACAGGAGTCTCACAGGAGCGTCTAACGTGAGCGATTTCAAGCGACGCGACGCGAAGCGAAAAGTAAAGCGAAGCGGTCAAATAATTTGTGATTTTCGCGAGAATTAGCGCGAATTTTCGTCATTTTTATTGTGTCATGTATCGTCCTTAACTGATTTAAAAAAAATGTTGAGTGACACCAAAATTGAAGCAAAATGGTTCGATTTGGAATGATAAGCATGTTAGGTCAGATTCCATGTGTTATAAGCATATAGTTTATTTATGCAATTTATTTCAATTTATGCTTATGTTTTTCTGTTTGTTAACTCCATAATTAATATGAAATTAGCAATGAATCCCTTTCAGTATTGAGATTAAGATATTAAAGCTCCATTCGATTCACACGTCGAATCAATTCGTTTAGATCAGTTTGGATCAGTTCACAATCGTGAAATTAATGTGATCCTTGATAGCGAAACGAACAAGTTTATCTGAACTGTTTTGTTTATCTGTTGTCGCCACATAACCGACACATAAACTTAGTTTATCGATCTAATGATCTAAATGATTCTTTAAATAAGCAGGATCACTTTGAAGTGATTTGGATCACTTGAAATTATGGTGGGGGTTAACTGATCTGGCAGGAACGAACGCAGAAAAGCTGTTTGGATCGATTTAGATCGATCCAAATCGGTGAATCGAATGTAGCTTAAAATGTATATTTTCTTTATTTTTTTTTCATTATGTATTAATAAAGAATTTTTATCTATCATAGTTAGATATTACAAAAAGTTGTATTTAAATAAAGTTGATATTATTATTTAATTGCGTCTGAATGTAATAACTCATTTATTATTTAATTGCGTCTGAATGTAATAACTCATTCAACATTTAATTATTTAAAAATCAGAAAAAAATTTATTTTGTCAGGTCAAAGAGCGATCGCAGGATGTCGCTACTTAAACTTTTCGTTAACTAAAATGTTTCTTATAGTAAAAAATTATCTATAAAAATTAATACTTTTAAGTTTTGAGCGTAACCTTTTTATTAACAGTCCCAGTGTGTGATGAGAATTCGCGCGAAAATCACAAATTATTTGACCTCTTTACTCGCGTCGCTTGAAATCCCTCACGTTAGACACTCCTATGAGAAATTATTGGTTTGAAATGTTCGCATCGCGTCGTAACCGCATCGCTTCGCTTCGCATTCGCTTTGAATCGCCCATGTTAGACACAGGATAAATGCGCATAACTTTTATGCAAATGTTGCACACCCGAATTTCTTGCAAAATATGAAAGAGAATATTCAAATCTATCGATCTAACGTATTCCCGAGTTTTGGCCGGCCGATTTTGATCGATTACTTGTCTATTGAAAACGGGCGCATCGCCATACTGCCAAATGGGACAGACCTAAAGAGAACATTCAAATCTTTTCTCCCTGAACGCGACCAAGAAACAAACTCACCACATATCTTCCCCCCTTGGGTGCAACTGATAATTAAAGTTTTTGACATAACGGCAGTAATCACTCTTTTCTTTGAATCTTTAGATCTGTTCGTTTGTATTGCTCGGAGTTACTCTAAAACCTATTAAATGTAGTTTTCAGTCAAATTCGAAGTCTTCTCGGCGCGAGAGACACGAATTTGTCTGTAAACTACATCTGACAACTTTTAGAGTAACATGAGTAACTCCGAGCAGTGTTGCCAGGTGTCTACCACAGAAATTCCCTAATAAAATATCAAATTTTCCCTTTTTGTAACTTAATTTCCCTTTTTTTTTCAAACATACTTTATATTTTTTCATTGCAAAATTCTTGTTGTAGGGGTTTAAAAATAGGCAATATGATAAAACAAAATATTTATTAAACATAACAAAATAAATATTTGATTCAATATGAAAACATATACGTATGTTAAGCAAATTGCTTATTACATGTTATTATTATGTAGCCCCAGCATTCCATCAGTTAAGGAACAGCAGGTGATATTATTATTATGGGTGCGTTTCGTTTGCGCGCTTACTTGCTTTGAGCACTCATAAGCAGTGCTTAAACCATTCCTTTTGGCTTTGCAAATGCTCACAAACTGCTAGATGACGAAGCAGCAACGTCATTATGACGTCATAGTCTTCGCTCACGATCGCTTATCCCATCGAGGTAGGGCAGCAAAAGCGTAAGCGCTTATATTCCAAACGGAACGTATTCGGAGATCAGTTGATCATAGTCAAGTTATAAAAACATGTTATAAACAAACGTTACACTTTGGAAACAGCTGCGAAAGCTGTGATTGGATTAATTTCACTATTGAAGTTATATTTTTAAGGTTATGAATTCGTTGTGCAAACAATAGTCAAAAGAAACACTTTTGCTTATAGCAGCTTAAGCGACTGAAGGCCAAATGGAACTGCAGAAAATAGCGCTTGTAAGGGTGAGTGCTTAAAGCGTGTGAGCGTGCAAACGAAACGCACCCTATATATAGCCACCTTTAGCACTGTACAATATAAATCTACACAGTAGCGACACTCATGTATACCTGTCACACTCGCCATTTTGTTTGATACCTACTGATTTTCAAATTACAAAAATGCATATAGATATCAAACAGTATGGCGATCGAATTTGACACTGACGTTTAAGTGTCGCTACTGGGTAATTAAAATCTTTGGTATGATGATGTTTCAATTGAGTGAATGTCCCTCTTTTCTAAAGATATTCCCTGCATCCCTTTTTGTTCGATTTTTCCCTGCAAAACGGGATTTTCCCTGCAACCTGGCAACACTGACTCCGAGCAATACAAACGAACAAACCTTTTATTTGCTTTATTTTGCCAATAAGAATTGCCTTCTCTCGATTGTAAATTATCCATGACAATTACTCTTAATGTTTACGGCAATATGATAATGCCTTAAAGCCGCTTTACAGTTCGCAATTATTTATTGCCGGCAATGAAGATGGCAGCGATTTGTATTGCACGCATGCGCAGTGTTGTATTTTGATACAAAATGCAAATACCGCGCATATGTGCAATACAAATCGCTGCAATTTTCATTGCCGGCAATAAATAATTGCGAACTGTAAAGCGGCCTTTAAAAATTGACAAATGGTTTTCTTTTTGTGACGAGAGCGATAAATAAAACAATTGCCACTGATCTTTTGGAAAACGCAAAGCGCTAGCGAAACGCATTTATAGCGCTGCGGTTCATGAACACGGCCGCTGTCATCTCACAGCTGACAGCTAACACATTTTATAAAAATAAAACATTAAAAAATAAACATTCTAACATGTATTTATTTTACCTGTTAGTTCATTTTTAAAAACTGCTCTAATTAAATAGCGTTCTTTCCATCTTGTATCCATGAATTTGGGCTTGTTCAACAGAGTGAATTTTAAGGTGAGTGAATTAATTAAGCATGCTCCAATTAACAATAATTAATAACTTTCGAGCAGGATAATTCGCAGAATAAAGGCATGTACTCAGAATGGACGTCTCTGAGCTCACTTGTGCAAAACGCTCCGGAAGAGAGCCAGAGCGTTCTAGAAAAATTTGGTATATCGACAAGCAAGGAAGTCACGGTCAGTATCGTGAGGCAGATGGCAAGCAATCTCGGCATCAGCCAGCCACCCGAACCAAGCCTGCTGGTCGCAGACAAAGAAGTCCAATGGTGCATGGAAGTCTTGTGTTATGGTCTTTCGTTGCCGTTATCCGAGCACGATGCTATTAAGGATTGTGTGAATGTGTATTGTGAGTGGCTGTCTGCTTTACTGCCCGCAGTAAAAATTTGCGTACCTAAGCCTATATGTGAAGATCCCAATACGTATGCGAAGAAAATTATTACGCATTTTCATTATTTGTTCGTTCCTAAGAAGGGAGAAGGTGAGTAATTTTTAAAGAATAGTTTTGGGAAAGTATTTAGATAAGTATCTGGGCCTGGGCATTTAGAAGAGTACTATACATACTATAGTAAGTTAATAAGAATTTGTCCTCTTAAGGGTTGCCCAGAATTACCTGGCACAAACACTTCATGGATTAATATTGTTTGTTAACATATTATTTTAATTACAACAACATTATGATGTAGTTTGCTTCAAATTTCTTGAAAAGAAAGTTAACTGTTTCATTTTAAAATAACTTTGGTCAATTAAAAGTTAAACATACTTAAGTTATTACATCAAAGTATAGCTTCTCATTATTAGTTAGTTTTATATTTGTTTGTCATGTGAAGCTAATGTTTCTCTCCTTTTTTTTACAAGATTGGCCATTTTTATATCAGGATATTGGTACAGTAATTTTACCTAGTGTCGTTATCTTTTCTGTAAACGTGATGCACTTGTAGGCTTGGATGTAATCAACCGCCAAGCGGTTCTCTGCCACAGAGTTCTGCGTACACTGCAACAAGTGGCTCATGAATCCACCATCCTCGAGAGTTCCACCTGGGAATCTCTGCTGCTATTTCTGCTGTCCATCAACAATATGCTTTTGGCCCCGCCGACTGTTAAAGATGATGTGGCCGATCAGCTCTGCGAGCGAGTGCTGAGCGTTCTGTTTGAAGTGTGGCTGCTGGCATGTGCTCAAAGTTTTCCTTCGCCCCCGTTGTGGAAGACCCTTCGTGAAAGTTGTATGAATTGGAGGCACAGAATCGCTTTGATCGAGCAATGGAACAGAGTTAACTTGGCACTGACTTCTAAGCTGTTGGTTTTAATGTACGGACCTAATTTTCCAGAATTGAAAATAGGTAAGATCAAATTATTGTTAATTATACAGGGTGTAATCAGTTAAGTTTCACATACTGTAACCACTATTAATACACAAGAAAAGAAGCGAAGTTACGACGTACGTTTGGGAAGAATGTCAATAATAACTCCGGACAAATATACTGTTAGTTTTTACATAAAACGTTACATACGATAATTACTGTATGTGCGTACACATACGTAATTATCAGACGTGAACCGTCTTCATAACCCTTACTCACTCGATGAATATACTTTTTTCAGAAGTTCTTGAGCTTAATGCGAAAGAATCGTTTTCATTTCCTGAGAATATCATTGAATATTGGAACAGTTTCTACAGTATGGCCAAGAGATGGCGCTGTATATCACTTACTCGCCAAGAGATGGCGTTTAAAACCGGCGGGTCTTAAGAGTTTAATTTTCTCTGTGAAATAAAAATAAACTGGAAGATGCCTTCGACTTCAGTCAAGAAATGGCGTTCGGAAGCTACGATTTTTCTGTTAGAATTTCTCGACCTTGCGAAATAAAATGAAAGTTCCTGGCAGGCTTATTAATTAGATGGTGTTTCTACACGTCACGAGATGGCGCTGTCCAAGAGATGAGCACTACCGTCACTAAATAATTACTACCGCAATCAACTGCCGTTTTAGTGCAAAATATTGGCGGGAAATTTAAACATCTAACCCTAACAACCCTTTTATTTGACAGGCGTCAAATTTGATTAAACTTACCAGAAAGAAAATCACTAGAAAAGTCGGCAATTTAAACTTGCCGGAAAGAAAATCACTAGAAATGTCGATCATTTAAGCTTGCCGGAAAGAAAATAATTAGAAAGGACGGTCATTTTAGTGCAAAAACGTTTTTTTTTATCTTACACATTAAGCGTATGCATTGCGGTACTGTATTTATTTTATTTAGTGACTGTAAACGAAAATGGTCACTAAATTGGACGAAAGTGGTGACTGGTGTTGAAGAAAGTGGTCACTGAATTGACGAAAGTGGTCACTAAAATTGACGAAAGTGGTCACTGAATTGACGAAAGTGGCCACTAAAGTTGACGAAAGTGGAAAGTCGGTTATTTTAGTGCAAAAACGTGGTTTCTTTATCTTACGCATTAAGCATATGGATTGCGGTTCCGTATTTATTTAGTGACTGTAGATGAGCACTGAAACCAGCGACTATTAACATAGTAATGAATTTCTTTTCTGAACATCACACTATCACCAAGAGATGGTTCAATAAAATTTATTAGGCAACAGATGACGCTGGAAATCATTGTCCGTTAAGGTACTAAATCAACACTCCGTACAGGTAACGCAATCCCATTCCTCTCGTGAGAGGATTGAGAAACAAAGATAACAAATATAATTGTCGCAAGTGCAATAAGGAAGACAACAGTTTTAGGGAATTCTGTTTACCGCAATGTCACTGGTTTCAATTTAAAAGTGTGTTAGATTATGTCTAGTTAGTTATTTACCAATCAAAAAGTTGTTATTTTGAGAAATGCAGAATGTTTCTTTTACGAAAAGGGCTGAATCATTAAATGTCATGCGATAAAAGTTTGGGATGCGATATTTAAGCTCAATTTTCTTAACCACTGACAGTAACTTTGACAAACGTCACTTCAAATAATATTTCCAACTGTTTTTTATCCTTAGATGAGAGGAATGTGTGACAAGGATAGATATAAAAAAAATGACAATGCGTTACCTCTATACGAAGTATGTTGATTTAGTACCTTATTGTCCGTTACTTGTCCGTTACCTTGCCTGTTGCTGTCATTCAATAACTGACTTTTGTTACGATCAAAAATATTGGCAAAGTAATTCGATTTCACGATTTCCTGAAAGACTTACCGAAAATTCGGCACTAATTTTATGCTAGCGTGAAAAGATGGCACTCTTCGAGAGATGACCTTCAAAACCTGGAGTTCTTGAGTTTTGTGTGATAAGAAAATCGTTTCTCCTTTCTTTAATTTCCTTGTCTGCAACATCTGTAAGAAAACTGACAAGAAGATTCGATCGACACTCAAGAGAGGACGCTCAAAATTTTAAACAATTATAGCCAATAATTCAACGTGAATTCAAATAAATTCAAACAAATGAAGTTTTCTTCGAAGTTTCGATTGAGAGTCAAAAGATGGCGCTCAAAATTTTAAACAATAATTCAACGTGAATTCGAGTGAATTCAAGCAAAAGAAGTTTTCTTCGAAGTTTCGGTTAAAAGTCAAGAGATGGCGCTCAAAATTTTACAAAAAACTTCAACGTGAATTCAAGTAAATTCAAACAAATAAAGGTTTTTTAGAAGCTTCGATTGAGAGTCAAAAGATGGCACTCAAAATTTTAAACAATAATTCAACGTGAATTCGAGTGAATTCAAGCAAAAGAAGCTTTCTTCGAAGTTTCGATGGCGCTCAAAATTTTACAAAATACTTCAACGTGAATTCAAGTAAATTCAAACAAATGAAGGTTTCTTAGAAGCTTCGATTAAAAGTCAAGAGATGGCGCTCAAAATTTTAAGCAATACTTCAACGTTAATTCAAGTAAATTCAAACAAATGAAGTTTTCTTCGAAGTTTCGATTAAAAGTCAAGAAATGGCGCTCAACATTTTAAACATTACCTGCACGTGAATTCAAGTAAATTCAAACCAATGAAGGTTTCTTAGAAGCTTCGATTAAAAGTCAAGAGGTGGCGTTAAAATGTTTAAGCAATAATTCAACGTGAATACAAGTAGATCCAACCAAACAAATGAAGGTTTCTTAAAATTTACGCAAAACTTAAAACCTACTTTATGTTTAGTTTTAAGTACTTTTAATTTGTTATTCTGTAACGGATCGACTTTCTCTCTCTCTCTGGTGTTGCTGATCGTTGCTCTGCACAACGTCGGTCCGGCGGTTCGAGTTTGCTCGTCGGTGTCCAGGTTCAACAGAAATAAAAACTCGTCGACAACTTAGCAACACAACTTTATTTACAAACACAGTTTTTATTTACATATTATTTACAACTTGGTATGTTTATATTCCGAACATAGTTTACTTAACGGTAATCAATTTTTAAACTTTCCGACGGTATTTACAGGAACGGCAATATACGGTGGGTCTTGCGGAGAGTTTAACTAATGACGACACACCGTGCATACGTTTCGGTACAGGCTCCGGGAATCGGATCGGTGGTACGGTAATGAGCGAAACACCCACTCAGGCTCAGGGTATTCGAAACACCTGTGTCAGGTGCGCAAGAGTGAGACGCCCGCTCAGGGTCAGGATACACGAAACGCCCGTGTCAGGTAAACAAGAGTGAGAGGCCCACTCAAGGTCGGGATACACGAAACACCCGTGTCAGGTACGCAAGAGTGAAACTCCCACTCAGGGTCAGGATACACGAAACACCCGTGTCTGGTACAGCTGCAGAATAAAAAAGCGGGACAGTATAATGTCGTTAGTTTAATTGTTACTTCTTAATTCTGGTAACTACATAGTAACTTAGCAAACTTCTTAGTTCATAATATACAATCATTCTGTTTGTATTTAAAATTCATATGGTATAAATAAAAAAAAAAATTAAACAGTGAAGCAATATTAGTTGAATGCCAAAAGATTTGTCCCGCTTTATGATTTCGCAGCTGTGCATGTGAGGGTCAGGTTACACGAAACACCCGTGTCAAGTATGAAAAAGTGAAACTCCCACTCTGGGTCAAGATACACGAAACACCCGTGTCAGGTATGTGTGAGTGAAACTCCCACTCTGGGACAGGTTACAAACAAGAGGAGCTGTTGCAGGTAACGCGAACGTATAGCACAGGTCGCTTAGCGCGCTTGAGTCAAAGCACCGACGAACGGATGATTCAGCGAATGATTGCCTTCGAGCCACGACCGACGGCTCGGCGGATGACTGTCTCAAAACGGGCTGTTGGCGCGCTTATAAAGGCTTGCGAGTGGAAGGGAGCCCCACTCTGCTGGAACTCCCACCCAAAACATAAACTTAATTCTGCGCAAGGACATCCTAATTATACAAATTAATTAAAATATACAAAAACGGCAAATGAAAGGCATTTTACAAAATAAATAAAAATATTCTTGGTAATGAAAAGGTCACTTCGTTACAATTCTAAGGAAACGTCAAGAGATGTCGCTTCAGATCACGCAATTCAACGTCGAATTTTAAATTCTCAAGCGAAAATTGAGGCGGAAATAAACAAACGAAGACTTTAGTCTCTGATTAACTTTAATCTTTGGTTTATTCCCATGCCTACGATTATAGATACAATTGTTTCTATGGGAATAAACCAAAGATTAAAGTTAACCAGTCGCCAAAGTATCGGCCCTAAGATGGATAAAATCGGAAACGATTATTATTTATGAAATGAAGCTTTGAAAATAGAGCGGAATGTGTCACAAAAATAAATCAGTATCAGGAGGTGAAACGAACAAGAAGAATTGTAAAGAGAAGAGTAAGAAAACAGATGGAAGACTCAAGAGATAAATAATTAGAATAAATGAAAATTAATTCAAGGGAGAAGAAGGAATGTTTAAGGAAAAAATTAGGTGATATAGAAAGGATAGGAAGTCGTCGCTAGTAATTGTGTAAGAAATCTTCATTTTGTAAATCATTAAGTAAATACGAAATGAAAAGTTTAAGTAGCGACATCCCGCGATCGCTTTTTGACCTAACATTGCATGAGGATTACGAAATTAAATTAAATTACGTGATGTTTTATTTGTTTACAAAGTATGGAATATCTTGATGTAATTACTATCGATTATCTAATGAGACAGATGGATGAAGATTTCGTTATCGAATTGTGTTGCGTGACATTTGCGGAATTTATCGTTTTACGATGCGTTTATAAAAACCGCAGACGCACTGACGAACGAGCAGAGATTTTCAAACAAAAGGCGATGCGCTCTTGTGGTACTTAGGTCACTATTTAGGTTATGAGTAAAACCATCGATATTTGCAGAATTAATTCCTTACGCGATGAAGAACTTACAGTATTAAGTGAAACTTATTCGATTATACCCTGTATATGTCAATAAAATATGAATATGTGAATGTTTCAAAAATTTTACTGAAGAATTCTGATTCGGCAGGTGAAGACGATTTAATACCGCCGTCAATGTCGAACGATTGCATCGCTCAGAGTTGGTACAGATTTTTGAACACGATAGGCAATCCCGTGTGCCTTACAAAGCCGGAAGTAATTAGTCAGACGCAGAAGTTCCTGCAGTTTGCGATAAGCAGCGAAGGAGTAATTGATCCTTGTCAACATCCTTCACTTCAGGCTTTGCCTTTGATCTTTTTGAAAGCAATGAAAGGCATAGCAGGACAGGTAGACGCCTTTCTCGGTAAGTAAAATATAACATTCCAATATAGAATTCAAAAAACAATAATAACAAGTAAAAATCACAACTGAAATACGTGTGTGTTTATGTTAAATAGTTAAGGCCCAGTTGTACGATTCCACTTTAACTTTAAACCAAAGCTTAAACCCTTAACAACAATTGTTGAAGTAATCGTTGTTAAGGGTTTAAGCTTCAGCCTAAATTTAAATTGGCATTACCCAACTGGGCCTTTGGTATATTGGCAATTGTTATTGTTAATTACCTGTTGATCTAAAAAAAAAAAGGGTAATGTATTTATTTATTTTTACTTGACTCGTTGTCCCAAAATTGTTTGATGGTCTAGGTATAGCACAGCCACTGTTTTGGGAAGCAATGGTGATGGGTGTTAACACAGACAAAGTTAAGGATCTGATGAATGTTACGAGCACACCTTCTGCACACTCTCCTACTCCTCCTGCACAGCGTCGATTGGCCAAGAGCTTTAGTGTAGCGCCTTCATCTGTGACTAAGGGTTAGAGCTCTACAGATTTTATTTTTCTGTGTATGTGGTATTGTGTCTTCAAATCTGGTGTTACTGTTTGAATCAGAAGCCAATATTTTCACTCAATCAAATCCTATACTATTAGATTGTTAGATGCTTCAATTTATGCACTCATTCTTTTTACGTTAGGCATTCCCAGGACATCGTTAATTGGCTTAACAAGTAGCAGAGCGTCTGTGAACGTTCCAGGTTCAGTCTCAAGTTCTGGACCGTCTTCTACGTCCAGCGTTTCTTGTGCGTTGCTTTACTTTACCCACGTAAATCATAATAACTAATAAAATCATTTTAGCCATCACTTCTTTGGGGTACGAATCGAAGTTCCTCAAATTAGCCCCCGGAAGGCCGAAATGCAATAGCATTTTGCATTTATTCGGTGAATGGTTATTTCAAGCGGCTTTTATCGGATCAGACCTTCCACAGAGTAAGTTTTTTTTTCTCGATTAACTAGCATACAATCCGTATATTTCTAGAGCAAGCACACGAAGTTAATAAAAGGCCAAACTCTGTTGTAATGGAAGGCTCGAAGAGCTCCTTGAATTTCTCACAGCCGAGTTCTCTCGGTGAGGTCCCGGATTTACCCTCGTGTTTAACAATCGATAAGTACGAGAGTGGTCGAGCTGAAGCGCTGGGGACTTTGTGTCGCATCATGTGCTCGAAGAAAACAGGCGAAGAAATTTTGCCGGTGTATCTGGCACGTTTCTATCTGGCGATACAGCAGGGCCTGAAAATACACAACCACGAGTGCGAAGAGTGCATAATCGCTGTATTAATGAATTCGGCAGACTTGTTTCGTGTGGACCTCGACGGAGTCCGTATTTTGATACCGGGTTTTATAGCCGCCTTGGAAATCGTGCTGCCCGACAAAGAATTGAAATTGAATTCGAACGTTTCAAAAATTGATCTGCGACGAGCCTCCATACACATCCTGTTGTCGCTGCTGGTTTTGCCCTTGCATTTCCAGAACATCGTAATTAAGGAGTTGATTAGCACCGGTTAGTCTAGTTCTTTATTAAGACCCAGTTGTACAATGCCAATTTGAATTTAAGCCGGAATTGTACAACTGAGCCTTAGGTTTAAAATATCTATCGTTTATGATTTAAAGGTTCATCCGAATCGGTCACGTTCGGTGAATTAAAGCCACGTTTGATGAACTTGGTGATGAACGCTTTGCAAGTGGAAACGGATCCGCAGAATACGCACATGTTATTGGGTGGCTTGTTCTTGTGCGTGCAAGATTCGGCTATATTTGAAAAAATGGAGCACGTACTGCAGCCCTCGACCGATCTACCCTCGAATTTGCTCACGTCAGGTATAACTTTTTTTGTATAAATTGAATCGTACGACACCGCTTGTCATTTTGTACTTGCACCTCCGTTTCTTTTGTATTATACATTTGTTATTTTGTAATTTTTGGGCGTTGTTTTGTTGCATTGCTTCTATTTTGTGGCTAATGTAGCGTTGGATTCGGCTAGTACGGTGAGTGCAGCTAGCAGCTCCAAGCAGCATTCCCTCTCCAACGATTCATTGGGCCTCGATCTTGCAGACATACAACCTGGTACGTACACATTTATTTTTTATTATTATTTTTTTGAAACCAATCACAGCATGTTTTGCTTAAATGTATAATGCGTCAGTTTTTTCTAATAGCATCTAATTGTTACCAGACCCTGTTACGTACACAATTCAATCCAGTAAACCCTAGTAAAAATCGATTCAAAAGTCGACGTTATAACATAACAGACTGTTATTATTTTCGACACTAACAAATAAGATTACGTATGTCGTGTGTGTTTGTTCGACATAATTACGTTGATAAATTAATTTTGTTTTTGACATTCTTCCTTTTTAGATTCTGCTCATGCTCTCTTCGTACGTGCTACTTATCTAGTGTGTCATCGTTTAATATCCTCGTGGAAAACTGACCTGAACGTGTCTCTTGCTGCGCTGGAATTACTCTCGGGTCTTGCAAGGATACACATTAAAGAGTCTGGTATGAATTTATGAATTATATTATATTTATTTATTATGCCCTTTAACTTTAGACAGTTGAATTATCTAATGTTTCAAGTACGACACAGAGAAATCATTAATTACTTCAACCCACTGAACAATTTGAATTAGGTTTTGTCTTGTAAAAGTGGCAACACTGAGTAAAGTGTTGACTTTCGTAACCAAGCATTCCCAGTTGGCTTTGTAAATCGCAAGCATTACATCCTCTGCATTGTTAGCAACAGAGTACAATGTGTTGCCTATACGGCAGGGTCTTGTGGGTTGAAATCATTTGTGATTTCTCTGTATAGGAAAGGTCTTTACCGTGAACGAAGATATAGTCTATTGTAGATGTTAAAAATGTACATTCTCTTCAAATGATTTCTTTTAATTAATAGTATAATTATGTTTCATGCAACAGCTCGAAAATTAACAGGTAATTATTAAAAACGTCTCTATGATGTTAACATTAAAAAATAAACACACTCTTTAAAAGGGAACAAGAATAAATTTTTGAAATATACAGTCGCGAGCAAGAAAAAATTGTGTCGTCAATGTCGTTCAACTATTTGACGGAACTCGTCACAAATTAAAAATATCTTCTTGTTTTCTTGATGAGTGTGAGACTTACAGAGACAAATATTGTAAATATCTACAATATTCAACTCTTTATTTGCTTTCCACTTATTCCCAAATTTATGTGATGAGGCACAATATATCTCAAACGTTATGAAAACTGTTTTAGACAGGTTGAGTGACGATTGGTTTAAAGCTAAAAAGTTATTGACATTCTTAAGGAAAAGGAGCATTTGATTTTGAGCCTTGGGCCAAGATTCACCAGTGCTCAGTATAACAGTATCATCCGCATAAGACAAAGCACAATCTGGAGACAGGAGATTCAATAAATCATTAATGTATAAAATAAAAAGTAAAGGACCTGGAACTGTTCCTTGAGGAACACCAATTTTAATATTATCAGGAGTGCTATTAATATTTGGAACTTTGACAGTTTGCGTTCTGCTACTTAAATAATTTTTCATAAACTTCAATATCATAAATGTCTAATTTTTCCTAAAGAATTCTGTGATTTGCTGTATCGAAAGCTTTCGCTAGATCTAGAGAAGTTGCTATTACAGGTTTATTTTTGTCGGAACTATTATAGATTATGTTTGATGGATAATTCAGAGCATCGCTGGAACCTTTATGTTTTACAAAACCAAATTGGTTCTCAGATGTCAGTTGACATTCATTCACAAGATCATATAATCTATTATTTATTTATTATTTTTTCTAAGATTTTGGCAATATTTGAGATATGAGACAAAGGTCGATAATTTGTTGCACAGTATTTATTACCTGATTTAAGAACAGGTATAACTTCAGCATTTAGGCCATAGAGAATTGTCGATACAAAGACTGAAAATATGCTTTAGTGGTTCAAGAATAAAGTTCCAAATCGTTGATTCCGTCAACCCCTAGATTTATTTTTCATTTGAGATTTATTACATACATTAATTTCGAAACAGTCAGTAGGAGGTATAAAGATGGATTTAGTATTCCTACTAGGAAGTTTATGTACCACATTAGGCGGAATTTTCATACTTTTAGCTACATTTGTACCAACATTGCAAAAGAAATCATTAAAGTGATTAACTATTTCTTCTGGCTTTTCAATTTTTTGACCATCACTTCTTAAGTACGAGAAGTCGTTATTGTTTACATTACTTACTTTTTGAGTTTACATATTTTGTTTCTCACATAATAATTATTAAAAAAACTAAATCAGGCATGTGTTTCCATAGCAACAAACACAATTTCTGCACCCTACTTAAAAGTGGGACGTGAAAGTGCGTCCGTTGTCATGGAAATCATGTAAACACTAGACTTGTTGAAACTGCTGAGCGAGACGCAAAATAAATGAAAAATCGTGAGTGAGAAAAACGCGATTACACAGCCAAGGTGCACTCGAAGGTATAGTTTATGAACACAACCACTGTGTCAAAGAATGACACTGATGACCAAATTTTTTGTTCGTGATTGTAATTCGATCTCAGACGTTTCACAGCAAATACAGGGTGAATGATAATTGTTCCGACAAAAAAAAAAACACATAAAGACGATTTCACATGGGTCCGACATCCGATTGTACGAAACGACGAGGTTGCTTGTTCATAATTATTTCAAGATGCCTCTTCGAACTACCCTTTTACTTCAAACGATCTCTCCTCTCCCAGCGTGCAGTATGATCGTATATTATGACGTAATACCATCAGAGCTATATTTAAGACCCCTTTATACTCTAAGGTTGGGATAGAACACGTCGTGGTTGCTTGTTTATGATTATTAAGATACCTCTTAGAACTACCCTTTCTCTTCCAGCGATCTTTATACTTCCACCGGTCATTATGATAGTATATTATAACGTAATACAATCAGGGCCGTGATGCAAACCTATTTATACTCTAAGGTGGGGGTAGAACACGGCGCAGTTGCTTGTTTCTGATTAGTAAGATACCTCTACAAACTACCCTTTCTCTTCCAGCGATCATTGCGCTTCCAGCGTTCAGTATGATAGTATATTATGACGTAATACAATCAGGGCTACGATTAAACCCTGTTGATACTCTAAGGTGAGAGTACAACACGTCGCAGTTGCTTGTCTATGATTATTGAGATACCTCTCTGAACTAACCTTTCTCTTCCAGTGTAGAGGGTGCCCCATTTTCGATGGTATTCCATAGGTATCTTCGTTAATAATGGAAATAGAAAGAAATTGAGCACGCAATATTGGGTCAACTTTTTATGCTAATTTGAATGGCCAACTTAAAAATTTGCTGTTCCTTGCCATTTTCTCGGTACAGTTGAAAAACGAAAAATTCATCAAATTTCAAACGCGCATATTTTTTTTATTTTTAAAGGTATCGAAAAATGACAAAGGCATTTTTTATTCGACTTTTAACGTAGATCATGATTCTTTAATCAAATCGCATGAACAGTTCATAATAACCGAGATATAACCACAACTAATGTCTCAAATACCATCGAAAATGGGACACCCTGTACAGTATGATCGTATATTATGACGTAATACAATCAGGACTACAATTAAAACCCGTTTATACTTTGAGATGGGGGTAAAACGGGAGCACGACATTTGGGTGAATGACAAATGGGTGAACGACAAATGGGTGAAGTCATTTGGGTGAACGACATTTGGGTGCAAGCGACAAATAGGTGAATGCGACATTTGGGTGAACGACAATTGGGTGAACGACAATTGGGTGAATGCGACATTTGGGTGACCGACATTTAGGTGAACGACATTTGGGTGAACAACATTTGGGTGAACGACATTTGGGTGAACAACAATTGGGTGAATGCGACATTTGGGTGAACGACATTTGGGTGAACGACATTTAGGTGAACGACATTTGGGTGAACGACATTTGGGTGAACGACATTTGGGTGAACGACAATTGGGTGAATGCGACATTTGAGTGAACGACATTTGGGTGAACGACAATTGGGTGAATGCGACATTTGGGTGAACGATATTTGTGGGTGAACAACAATTTTGTAGGCCGTCGGATGACCGCCTAGCCCTTTTCTTACCTATGCATTAAAACTTGATCCAGAGTTGACGCTTCGCGCATTCAGACAATATTTTGCGCATGCGTATAATAAATTTTTTGTCCGGTAGTAGAAATTAGGTCTTAAATGCATAAAGCAAACATATTATGCCTTATTCATAGAAGATAATAGTGACTACAAGATTTTTTGCCAATATTTGCCTAAACGAAAAATAGCTGAATTTAGAAATTTTTGCGTTTTTACGCATGTGGTCGTGATTGACGACTACAAGCGTAGATAAGTATATTTCAAGTAACAATTTATGATAATTGAATTCTATTTTTGTAACATTTTGTTTTCTGTAATTTCTGTTGTTGCTTTAAAATCATAATTCGTTCTTTCATGTTTATATTATTTTCATTATGGTTTCAATTAATATTTTGAAAGTTTACTAACTACAACTTTATTTGTGACAATTGAAAAGTTGAGTATAAAAACTGTTTCGTAAATTTTTCAGAAAATGTGTAAGCCTTATTTTTATATTGATATAAGTATTCCAATTTCTTTCGTTCAGCTCCATTTCTATAATAAAACAATTGTTAAAGCTAATGTATCTGTTTACAGATAAGTCAAACATTTTTACCGAAAAATAGTAGTTGTTAGATACTATAAAGTAGCAGACTCAATTTTGCAAAAAAATGGAGCTGCCCGGTTTTTCCACACAGCCATTTAATAATTACTACAACTTCTTCTTGATGAGAAAAGTTTGGCGAAATTTTATCAGTCGGCAGAAATTTTTTTTAATTTGAACTTTCGATCATAAATAAAGTGTCGAATCTCTAAGTATTAATAAATGATGTCGTAAATTTGAACGATATTAATTTAATAGTAATAAAAACATTTCCAGTGCCAAAAAGAAAACCATCCCTTTACCTACGCCTATGGTTTTAGTTATTCCGGTTTTAACAGAATATTAAATCTCTAAGTATTAACAAACGATATAGTAAATTTGAACGATATGCACTTAATAATAATAAAAATATTTCCAGTGCTGAAAAAAAAACCCTACTACCGTCATACTGTGCGCCGGCGCAGTGGGTCAATGGCGCAGTCAATTATTTTTGTTCCTGTATAAATAGATGTGTAAATAGTGTATACTTCATCTCCAGCCTTTTCTGCTGTTGCATATTGTCATATTAATAGGATTTGCATTTATTCTGAGCGAAAAAAATTAGAAAAAATTGAAAACACCATTTTGTATATGTCGTAAATGTTTTCAATCTCTATTTGCCAATAACATAAGTTTCTTTTGGTTGCTTACAAACTCTGAACTCACCCACTAGACAAAAAAGATAGATTTATACAAAGTTCTTACTTTTGCTGTCAAACAAGCATACAGCTGTCTCTTTTTTTGGTAACAAGAAAGAGTCGAAAACTGCTTGCTGCTGAAGGGCAAAATGCTTTTTGAAAAAAAAAAGATAATAAATAAATGGTAATAATAGAGAAAGGAAAACAATAAAGAACATTAAGGCCCAGTTTTCCTGTTAGAGCTTAACTTTAAACTTCGCTTTATTAACTAAACATAGTTTGAAAATTAAAAAGGATATAGAAATGTACTCCAAGGGTACGCCACTGTAAGAATGAATGAATTAGTTTAAAATATGGCATATTTTTAATACGAAATGCTCGAGCAGGCAGTCATTTGTCAAGTGACGTATAGGGACCATGCACATGCGAAGCCAGCGCCACAAATGACCATATTCTGCATTAGTGGTATGAAAATACGAGTCGTTTAAAATTAAATTATTAGAGCAACATTTGAACTTGATATTGTAATGTATTTCAATACCAAGAAGCTCAAGTATTATGTACTACAATCGTAAAGTGTCATAAGTGATATTATTCCCATGCAATGAGTCTCAAGAAATATTTTCATATCACTAATTCACAAATCACCACGCCAGGCGGCGCTGAACGCAGAGATGTGCATGGCGCCTATAGCACAGCATTATGACATACAGCAGGTTCACTCTCCTTGGCGGGAAAATTTCCCGCGCAAACTGAGCTGCCATATTCCGGATGGAGAATCTGTCTAACCTGTATTCGACTGGACGCACGGAGTGTTTCTTTTTCTCACTCTTATATGCACTGAAACGCAGTCGCTCTCCCTCACACTTCTGCTCATTGCGTGCATCGAACATTATGTGGAATGCGTCCTTAAATTGCACGAATACGATCAGTGGTGGCTCGTGTAATTAGCAGCATAATAGGTGCTTTCGATTATGCATGCTGGGGTAAACTTAAACTCTAGGCTTTCAAGTAGTGATCGGATAATAAAAATAAACTGTCATCCGATTATCAAAATAACTGATGGCTTTTATAAGACTGGAAAATGTAGCTCGCCTAAATTACGTTCACCCAAACTCGTTAAGGCCAATTATCGTTCACCCAAACGTCGTTCACCTAAATGTCGTTCACCCAAATATCGTTCACCCAAACGTCGTTCACCTAAATGTCGTTCACCCAAATGTCGCATTCACCCAATTGTCGTTCACCCAAATGTCGTTCACCCAAATGTCGTTCACCTAAATGTCGTTCACCCAAATGTCGTTCACCCAAATGTCGCATTCACCCAATTGTTGTTCACCCAAATGTCGTTCACCCAAATGTCGTTCACCCAAATGTCGTTCACCCAAATGCCGTTCACCTAAATGTCGGTCACCTAAATGTCGCATTCACCCAATTGTCGTTCACCCAATTGTCGTTCACCCAAATGTCGCATTCACCTATTTGTCGCTTGCACCCAAATGTCGTTCACCCAAATGACTTCACCCATTTGTCGTTCACCCATTTGTCATTCACCCAAATGTCGTAGACCCGGGTAAAACACGTCGTGGTTGCCTGTTCATAATTATTTCAGATGCCTCTTCAAGCTACCCTGTTACTTAAAACGATCTGTCGTCTTCAAGCGTGCAGTATGAACGTATATTATGACGTAATACAATCAGGGCTATAATTAAAACCTGTTTATACTCTAAGGTGGGGGTAGAACACGTCACAGTTGCTTGTTAATGATTATTAAGATACCTTTCCGAACTAACCTTTCTCTTCCATCGACCTTTGCTCTTCCAGCGTACAGTATAATAGTATGTTATGACGTAATACGATCAGGGCTATAATTAAAACCTGTTACCTCTAAGGTAAGGCCAGGACACGTCGCAGTTGCTTGTTTATGATGATTCAGATGCCTTTCCGAACTACCCTTTCACTTTGAACGGTCTCTCTTCTCTCAGCGTGCAGTATGACCGTATATTATGACGTAATACCGTCAGAGCTACGATTAAGACCCGTTTATATTCTAAGGTAGGCGTATAAAACCTCTTGGTTGCTTGTTTATGATCATTTAGATACCTTTCTTTTATCTTCGAACGATACTTCCTGTTCCAGCGTGCAGTATTATCGTATACTATGACGTAATACAATCAGGGCCATGACTAAGATCTGTATGTACTCTAAGGTGGTGGTAAAACATGTCACAGTGATCATTTTCGTCTCCCAGCGTGCAATATGATCGTAACCTGTGAGTAACTAAAAATCAGATTAGAGTCGGCGTGTAAAGAGAAAGTATGTCTGTTACTAACGCTGCGTTAGGCTGATCTGACGGTTTATGAATGTATTAGATTAATTAATTCAGTTAATCACAGACATACGTTTTCTTTGCACCGCCGACTCTAATCTGATTTTTAGTTGCTCACAGGTTATACTATGACATAACCTCAAAAATGTTGCTTCAAATGTCTACACATTTCTTAAGTTTATTTCTCGTACATTATCTATTTATTTATTTTACTGTTTATGACGTGCAACGGAATTTATGTTACAAATACTTCATACGTAATCGAGCTTCATTTACATTGACATTATTGGCGACACTAATCGCTAACCGTCCATTTTCTAGAGGTCAAAGTGTAGTTAACTTATACAAGAGAAGACACTGGAGCAAACAAGTGCAAGTTAGAAAAAAAAGATTTACGCCAATTTAAATATCCTTTCGTGTATTATCGAGTGTTTCCTGAAAAAAGCACGAATCTGATTGGTGAAAACTTTACGCCATGTCAGTGCCATTGTGCGATTCGATTCCTGCGTATTTCGCTACACCAATTTAAAGGGACAACTGTTTTAAAGTCATAGAAACTACTCGGCAGAGATCAAACGTGTTGGCACAGAGTATCTTCTCTTGAATACTCTTTGAAGGTGTCGAAAAGAAAGCGGGAAATAGCGGGAAAGCGGAGCATACCTCCTCTAATGTCAATTGTCAAAACTGTCACTTTGTTAACTTCCTCCTTAGTACCAACACCATCAACTGCCAAATACTTGCTAGCTGTCAAAAGTTCCTAAGTTTTTCATAGTTTATTTTTATTTGGTAACTAATTACATTTTCTAACTGACAATTGGGCAAAAAATAAATGTATTTTCTGAAATCACTTTTGCACTAAATCCTTTTAAATTGTACTGAATCTACGAGCTGCGGCAACACTGCTCGCGAGTTAGATCTAAGGTTACTGTATCGAGAAGGTAGCGCCAACTTTCTATCTCTTTTAATTTGGGGTTAATCAAATTCATTCATAAACTCCTTAGCAACAGTAACTTGTTATGTATCTATCCTTTTTCTTCTTTAGCGTTTCACCGTGTTCTTTTTAATTTGGGGGACGAAGCCGCGGAACGCGGAAATGAATGGCGGTACCTTCTAAATAGCACAGCGCTTAGCGCAACCGAACATGCAAATCGCACTTCGAGCAACAATGATAAATAATCACCCGAACACTTCCAGAGCGCTCTAGAGCAGTCAGTCGAAAACGCTATAAAGTAGAAAGAACATTTTTCCCATACTCTCGGGTTAATTAACAATCACCCTGTATTGACGGCTTTTCAAAAAATTTAAAGTCAATTTCGTGTTAAATACACAAGATGATTATTATTATTGTGAAAAGAAGAAATTTTACCTATGTTGTATATGTAATTTCTTTCGAAAAAATTATCTACTAGTACAGACTTGATTTTTCAGATGCACTAGAATGTAAACGTGCTGTGAAATGGTTGTGTGACTATATCGTTCATCAGTGCTCGAGACCACCACCAGCGCATTCAAAGGATCTGCATTCCACGATCGTTGCTGCATTCCATTGCTGTTCCGTATGGTTATTGGAACATCCATATTTGTTGCGAGACAAAGATTGCCTTGCTACGGTATGACATTTCTATTAATGATCTTCATTGTCTTAGCTCATTTATTTTACTTTATACAACTACTAATACATGTACTCTATATGGACCGCAATCTCTTTTTTTGTGTTATAGGTTTTAGATGTATCCGAACTAGGAATTTCCGGCGCGAAATCTGTAGGTAA
Organism: Dorcus parallelipipedus; assembly: GCA_958336345.1. NCBI lineage: Eukaryota > Metazoa > Arthropoda > Insecta > Coleoptera > Lucanidae > Dorcus > Dorcus parallelipipedus. Next base: position 17,988,838 of record OY284481.1, read on the forward strand.
ACCAGGAGAGGCGATACGAATGAAAGAAGAGAAAGAATTGAAGCCGGTTTCGATGAGAGTACGCGATGCTGCTGAAAATCTACTGACTTTAATCCTAGAACAAGTCGGCTACTTCCCTAACGAATGTGGGCCAGAATCGGTCTCGTCACTGTTAGACGAAGTCTCTCTCCTCCAGCACTGCAATTCTTGGCCTAGCGACTGCAATAGTCAAGAGAAGGCCGTCGAGAGATTCAGGTACTTCGTGTTCGAAGGTTCAGTGATGCTGGCCTTGTTGGAAGAACCCCTAGGAAATGATCAGGTCAGAATTATACATTTTTTTGTAAGTAGTATAACGTGAAATTGTAGGATCCACAACCGACAGTTACTATAATAATAAGGGGTCCTTTTGGGCGTCATGCTTGGACTATGCAACTGCGACATTTACCCCGTCATCGTTCGGGAACAAAATATCATGCCACAAACTTGGGCAGACCAGTTGTAATGCATGATGCTCCGATTAAACCTGAAGTTAAACAAAAATATTTTCCTGACAGTGTGGAGAGAGTATCTCAGTGTAAAGTGTAAGTGTAACATATTGCAATACGATACAATAAGTAAATGAATTCTAAATAACTTTGTCCATGTGTAACTTTTTCGGTCTGTAACAATTAATTTTAGGGATCAGTCTATACCGAGTTTAGAATCGATTTTCGTTAATGACGAAGTCGCAAGTGAAGAAACTCATAAGCTAGCGCAATTATTGGGCAAGCAGGCAAACGCTGAAGCTCATTTGGCAGCCGCACAGTCTCTAGTGCAGCCTCCTGAAAGTTCACCTCCGCCCGTGGCCCACGAGTTTCAAACAGCTCGCTTATTTTTATCTCATTTTGGACTTTTGAACCTCGATGTTAGTTTAGATGTGAGTATTTATTTTATATATTTTCACTACTTCATAGTTAATCAATAGAAAGAGTGTACTTGCTGACCAAGCGAGTTGCTTACGTTGCATTTTAGTGTGTGGTAGTTTATTTAATAGAAACAGCTCTTGTTAGAATTAAATAACATCTTTGTGGAGTTTTTTATAATAACTTAAGACTACAATGCAGTAAAATCTTTCAAGAGAGGTTATTTTCAGTTATTATTCATATACAGGTAATTGTTTGAAAGTGAGAACATAGGCAACGTAAATAGACATTCATAAATATCAAGCATCACCTTGTGCCAACTGTTCTCAGTGTATTTCTATGTTCTCAGTTTCAGTCAATTACCAGTATGCACTTGCTAGGCCTGTTTTCGAGACATTACGAGTCCGTTCAAAAATATTTCAGAATGAAAGTAACAATTCAACTTTAATAGCAATAGATAGTAGCGAAACAGAGTTCTGCAAAGATTTATCCGCCTTGGACAACATGAGCCCCAGGACGTGCGACACCGTGCACATTTTTTACGTAAAATCGCAGCAGACATCCGCGCAGGAAATCGTCTCGAATGCCGCAAACATAAGCAGCGTTTGTCCATATTTTCTGGAGTTCATACGTTCCTTGGGATGGCCCGTGAATGTAAACAATCATCCAGGTATCTCTTTATTAAAACAAGGCCCTTCTGTACATTAAATAAGGATTTATTTGGTAGGTTGGACCGGTCATGTCTCAACGAGTTGGAAAATAAACCCCACCGCTTCCTCTTCCGATCAAATTTCTGGCATATGTAACGGACGGTCACAAATTCTCTATTGGGCAGACGCTTGTTCTGAGATTGCTTTCGTAGTTCCATCTCAGATGAAGTCTCAAGAATCTCAATTTGAACAGTCAACTTTTAACATGAGCAATCTCTCTTGTAAGTTCATTCGAATGTATTATTTAAGTATAAGTTAAGAGATACAGGATGAAAATATGAGCTTGAGTTACGACTAAATCATTTTAATAGTGCATTTTTTAATAGCTTGGAATGAACGTAGTCTCTCGGATTCCGGAACTCGCGATAAACGAACCCTCTCTTTGGATCTGGATAAACAGTCAGTTCCTTTACGAAGACCGGTACATCGTTGCAACCTCCATCCGCACACCAACACGAAAATCATGGTCATTTGGCTTGAAAGTTTCGAGGACCATTTAAATTTACCCATTGGCAAGTGTTTTCTTCTCTATATATATAGACTTAATGTAAATTAAATGAATCCCAGGTGATTTATTAAATTACATGAATACTGGATTGGAAACGGGCTCAACGAAGCCGTGTGACGTATTAGTTATTGGTTTGCACCTGATGGTTTCGGGACTACTGCGCGTGCATTTGCAAGGTCCTAGCAGTAGAGTGGGACTTGCCTCGCCTCTCGTCGACGGAATGGTGGTTAATAGACGATCGTTGGGACCTCTTGTGAGGCATACTGCTTTAAATATGTCAAGGCGACGAAGATTAGATTCAGATAGGTATGAAAATTATTAATCACATACAAACCAGGATAAATAAATTGAAAGAAGTTTTGCAATACAAATGAGTCGATGTTCTGTGGGGGTTCTGACTCACTTTCTTATGGAGTGCATGTCTTGCATGTATGGTGACTTGCTACGTGTGGCATGTCGTAGGGAGAAGCATGTTCAATTCAAAACAGGCTTTTACCTGTTACTTTTAAAATGGTACTTTTTGTTATTTGAAACTGCTACCGGTTTTATCTATTATTTGAAAACTGTCATTTGCTTTAGTGGGTCGTTTATAAATTGCTACCTGTTTTGAATTTCGCGCTCGGTTTTGACATAAAAAAGAAAAATATAAGAAAGTGCGACAGAACTCTCATAATCTACTCAAATGATATAATTACAGGAAAAAATCTTTTGAAGTACAATATTCACTACAGTAAAAAAATAAATAAAAACGCTTATAATGCTTATATTTCAGTTATCAACCACCTCATGTCAGAAGAAGGCTTAAAATACAAGAAATTGTGCAAAAATACAAACGAGAGATGAGTCAGCCAGAGCTGTTAACCTATTTGTTTAGTAATCCATGAGAATACTCTTATATTTATGTGTCTTTTGATGTATGTGTAATATTTATTGTTAAGTTATATCAGTATTAATAAATTATTAACATATGAAAGAAGTGAAGTCAACATTTGCGTTAGATGTATCTCTATCGGTCGCTATTTGTAGCTAACTCTATTAGTTACAGAATTTCATCCCAGATGTCATCAAAATACAAAATTTCAGCTTCTTGTCAAAAACCAAAGTATTGATTGATTATTTGGCTCTTGATATCTACCTTGACCAAGTTCTCCACTTTTTTTCTCGTTTTAAACCTTTTGATTTTCTTAATATTAACATTTCAGTGCATGTAGAAGGTTCAATTCTATTGCGGTTAAATTTTTTATACTATGGTGAATCACGAATCATCCATTTTGAATCTTTGTAAGCAATTGGGTGAGGTGCTACTGAATTCAGGACGTGCTTTCGCATACTGCATGGTGATGATCCTGGAACTGGGACAGATTCACTGCTTCCTCAAGTCCTTTTATTTGGACCTGCTTTTTTCTTGGGCGTTTTCCAATGCTCTCCTTCCCCTTTCCCCACAAAAGTTGAATTCCTATTTTGAGGTTATGATTAATTGCTACTTAATATATAATATGTACACAAAAAAATATAAAATAACAAATTCACCTACCGAATAAGGAAGGTGGTGTGGAGGTTGAATTCAGCAGCAGAGGGACCTCTTATTTATCTCCCTTTTTTGGGATGGGGGCTCGCTAATTCCTTTTGAGGAAGACTCAGGGTGGAGTTCTTGCTTCTGGCACCCACATTTAAACCTACACCGGATTTAAACTTAGATATTTGCGGAGAGTCGCGAATTTAACAGAACAATCGAAATAGAAACGAATGTAACATTCAAACATTGAATTTGGGAAAACAGGGACGTTCGTTTAAGACGATGGTTAGGTGAACATTTCTATACCGAGGTTAGGCCGATATTAATTTAAATAAAATTTTAGATGATAAACATAAAAACATTAATTACGATGAGATAAAATAATTTAAAACATTTTAATAAAATTTGAGTGTTGCAAAGGGGAACGCAACCGTTTGCGATGAGACGCTGAATATTAATTAATTTTTTGAAACTTTCCTCTTCCCTGGACCATATTGTTTACAATTTCAAAATCTCCCGGGAGATGCTGCTCTCTAGCGGGCTAGTCCTTCAACTTTGTTGACTTAATAGTCACTTAGATCACCGGAGTGACCAAAATTGCATACCGTTAAGGCATCAGTTGGTCCAATTTCGACCAGCTTCCTCTGCACGCGTGGATGTAAGTTTTCAGTTCTCACGAGTGAAATTTACTGATTATAGATTTATCTGTTTATGGGTCGAGATATCCATCTCCTATTAAAGTTATTTGACGAATAACTTGGTTTTTCTGAATTGTTGATTGATTTTTTATGAATTGTTTCCATGGTAGTTATTGTTCTAATAACTACCGAATGATTTTTTAATTTTTTAATCAATTCTTGCCATGAGATCTGGACGGCATGTCTTAGCTTAAGTGAAAAGTACGTCACGACACTCCTTTATGCCGTCTTACAGTAAAGTTACGACATGCCATCTAAATTCCATGGCAAGACTTGATAAAAAAATTAAAAAATCACGCGGTATTAGCTAGTTTATTAGGAGATGGATATCTTCGCCCTTAGTCTATTTATTTGTTTGGGTTAACTCGTCTGGAAACTGATTACATTAGGATCGAGTTCGAAATTCCTTCGTTACCTTTCAAGCGACAGAGAATTTTACTTTAATTAATTTTAGATTTTAAATTTTCGGCTGTTTACAATGTAGAGAGCGAAACCGGTCGATCAAGAAGCGTGCCGGAAAAGGAAGAAACAAAATGTGATCGATTTTGAGCAAAACGGCAAAATTCTATTTGACGCCTTCTATAGGCGACATCTTTGTTTACTCACCGTCATCTTCTTTCTCATTTAAGCTATGTGGACGGGCCATCTCCATTCGAATTTTGATATTCATTGAATCACATCTATTGCTCCCGTTCTTCACTTTAGTTGTAAGCAGCAAGATGCATTCTTCTTTAAACTTATTGGAAAATCTTTGTTTGTAAATACAGGCTGGACCATTTAAGTTAACACTGCAGAATTTCTCACAAAGGAAGCGTTTGTGGAAAAAATGTTTTCAATTGTGTAAGGTGGAAAGCAAAAGCATTACTTGTAGGTTTGTTCCAACAGCAGTTTCTGACCAAATCAGTTGTCCACCCGAAGTGGACCCGCCGCTGGGGAGTCGAGCGCCCTTGTGCAAAACATATTTTGGCGCTCCTGAATAATGCATTTGAAAATTCTGAACAAATATTCCTTTACCGTTTTACTCAAAATGTACAGGAGAGCCAATATTTTCAAAACATTTAATTGTACATGTTATTTCCCTGTCTGAAAAACGAAAGTGTACATACAGGGTTACTGACAATTGTTCCGCAAGAAAAAAAAAAAAAAACGCATAACAGAATGGATGTTAAAGATTATGGAAAAAATGTTCGAAAAATTTTATGGAATAGTTTATAATTAACAGGCAGCGGACGAATTATATTATTCAAGGTGAGCGAAATACGTGCAAATTGCAATGTATCGTGTCGGTCAGCGGCGTCGTAAAAATTAGTTGTTAAAATGCGAGTAAAAAGCAATTAATTTGTAGATAATTCTCCCACCGCGCGCAATTTAGTACGTCTCTGACCGATAACCTTGAATAATATACAAAGTGGTCAAGAATAACTGTTTGAGTTGGCAATACATTTGAGAGCATTTTCTTATTCGGCTATTTGCAACACTGCAACCGGATATATGTTTTGTTGGTTTATTTGACAGCGCCAAGATTAAGGTTATGTGAATAAAAATTAGCGTTTTAATTTGAATTTGAAATGTCAAGGTGACGTTGTCAAAGTGACGGCTGTCAGTGTCAAGCCGTCAACAACCGGAAGTTACTCCAGTTGTACCACTTAAAAATAAAATTCAGCACCGCCAACTCAAACAGTGATTCTTGACCACCTTGTAATCCGTCCGCTGACTGATAATTAATAAAACATTTTCCTAAAAAGCATGTTACGGCGCTGTGTATATGTAGAGTATTTACAATTTAAATTAAAATTAAAGAAAAATACTACGAAGCATTTTTAACACGGAAATTTGAATTGTTTTCGTGTTGTAGTGATTTATTTGTCAAAAGAGGAGTTCAAAAAGTGGGGTCGTTGTTTTCCTTATTCGTTCGGAATAATTTACTTCAGGTGATTCAAAAGGTTTGTCAATATTTTGGAGCTCGTATTTCACCTGATCACAATAATTCCATTTAAAGGTCAAGTTAACGTCTAACGCCGTAATAAATGTATGAAACACTTTTATGACTGTACTTATTACGTTCATCTGCTGCTCATTCTCGACCAGGGACGTATCGTCGTTTTGGGGTATATTTTCTTTATTTCTCGAGAAGTAAAGTATGTACACAGAAGTTTTTAAAATATTTTTTTCATAGTCTGGTATATCGCTTCTTTTCGTGAAACAATGGTCAGTCACCCTGTATATACTTATTGTCAGTCACCCTATATATACTTATTTATCTATACTACTTTGATAGAAGCTAACTGAAATAAAGTTTACAAACAAGGTGCTTTTGAATAATTATTTTTACTATTTAAGCAATTTTAGCATTTTTAGTCATATCTAGCTTCAGTTGATTTAGCTATCTTCACACTTCATTTAGCAGGAATTTCAACCATTTTTAAATAATTACAGACAATTTGGCGCCCCTTTTATCAGGCACCCTCGTGCGTTGCACAATCTGCACATAGGGTAGCGGCGGCCCTGTAATAGCTGTTCCATCAAGTGCATAACTTTGATGCTTTTGAACTAGTCACACTCTGCTTTTGGAACAAACCTTCAGTTTCATTCACTATCCAGGGTCATTTGAAGATCAATCTCTTTAAGTTTTTTTATTCTTATTCCACACTGTTCTGGAAGGAGTGAATTGCTAACCCCGAATTCATACCAATATTTTAATGAAAAGAAAAATAACAACCTAAACGGAACGTATTTTAATTATTACAGTTTCTTATCTTGACAAGAATAATGAACGACGTCTCCATTGGGATACCTAACGAGAGCACTGAAACAAAAAAAAAAACGCTATAATAACAACGTTAACACCAACAAAGAAACGATCACCTTTGGTTGCCGAATCGCTTTTTACAAACGGGGCACACGTTCAAGTCATTAATCAAGAAGCTCTTGCTCAGCAACTGCAGTCGCATCTCCTGACACTGCAGATTTTCGGCGTACAGCAGTCCTTTTAAAAGCTGGACCCTCCTGCGCTCTTGCACTTTCTCATGCAGCGCCACCTGCAAGAATTTGGTGATCCTAGACATGGGAATCGAAGGGGGCAACGCGGATAATGCTTTGTACGGGTTCATTCGAGTCGCGTACTTTTCCAGAATTTCCAGGGCCTTCTCCAGGTTTGGTTCGGCCGTTTTCGGAGAGAGGGTCACATCGGGGAGGGTTAAATTAATTTTGCTGGGCTCTAAGATAATTTGTAAGAGGTACACGTAGACCTGAAAGTACAAGTTGGTCTTATTGGTCTGTTCTACATAACTGTTAGAAATTGTACTGAACATGCGCAGTGGCACTTTAGAGTCGCGCATGTTCAATATAATTTCTAATAGCGTTTTCGAGTGACCGCACAGTGCGCACTCAGAGTATCTTCATCTCGTATTATTACATGACGTTAAAAGAAGATGCAAATACACTAAGTGCAACAGGTGCAGATGAATCGAAAACGCTATAACAGTTATGCACTGCTGCTATGAAGTGTAGAGCAACTTACATCTTGTGTACTAGTAATTTTCGGATCATAAACATTATCGCAGTAGGTGATGGCCATTTCTATGTCCCCCAAGACTCTGATGTATATAGACAGAGCCTGTTCGTGACGTCCCAACCTGCCCAAAATCACGGCCCTTTCTTCCAGGAGAGAATTAGTGGGGAAACCCATCAGTACAATGTCGGGGGTGTAATGCTGTGACTTGTGCAAAAATTCGAGTAGTTTCTTGCGAGTGTGTCCGGCCGAAGGATCATCCAGCAGAGCCTTTTCTCGATAGAAATGGACGAGTATGTTGTGGAATAAGGAACTAGTGTCTTCCCAGGTGTGCACGACGTGTTCCGAGTACGGTATAACGAGGGATGCATGCGATCGAATTAGGTAGTCCAAAACTCTAGGCCTTGGAAGGCTTTCGACTTCGGTTAAATCTTCTGTAAAAATCTATAAAAAATTATTATCTAATAGGGTTTTCGATTCATTACGCTAGAGCATCCGTGGGGAACCCATAACCCGCGGGACCGCTAGAATATTTAGAGTGACCCTCGTAGATATTTATAAAGTGTATAAATATTTCGATTTGTAGAAATTATTTTCAGCACGGACTTCTTTATGGCCACGGCCCGCTAGATTTCACGAGGCAGTGCGTCTTATCGGGCCTGCGCAACTTATTAATTCGAGTGTTTCCCCGCTGGTGCCACTTACCAAAAAAAATTGGAAGCGAATTATATTCGGAACGTCATTTTCAATTAATGTCAAGTGCGCGCGGTTTATACATGGTGGCTCAGAATTGTCTCCCGACAACTTCAGAGTAAAGATAACATAAAAAATGAACAAAAACAAAGCTACACGTGGAACAAATGCGAAACGCATCAAAAAACAAAAGCGAACCGAAAAATAACAACCAAATACAGAATTGCTTCTTTTCGTCTTTTGCTCTCTTAACTACCGTGACCGGAATTGAAAACTGTTCGGTTAAAAGAGATGTCCGTTTATGAGGAGTGGCCGTTAAGAGAGAGTACACTGTATTTCAATTTAAATTTGTTCTTTGTTTTCCCTTGCTGTCAAAAATACCAGAGAATTTAGATTAACGAAAATATACAATTATATATTAAAGAACGCCGATATTTTTTTATATCTTAAAATCTTTTTAAATCTGCTCGAAAATTAAATTTAAATAAGTTTTTATACAATTTAAATTAAGTATTAAGAAATGAAATTATTACAGTCACTAAGTAAATACAGTACCGCAATCCATATGCTTAATGTGTAAGATAAAGAAACCACGTTTTTGCACTAAAATGGCCAACTTTCCACTTTCGTTAACTTCAGTAACCACTTTCATCAATTCAGTGACCACTTTGGTCAACTCCAGTGACCACTTTCGTCAATTTTAGTGACCATTTTCGTTCATCTTTTCTAGTTATTTTCTTTCCGGCAAGCTTAAATGGTCGACATTTCTAGTGATTTTTTTTCCGGCAAGTTTAAATTGCCGACTTTTCTTTCTGGTAAGTTTAATCAAATTTAACGCCTGTCAAATAAAAGTTTAAAATGCCCGAATGTGTCGTTGTTAGGGTTAAAATTCCCGCCAATATTTCGCACCAAAATGGTAGAAATTGTGTGGCTCGAGACCCATCTATGTAGATTTTGACGTACTACGATTTTCTGGCGCGAAATTTGAAATTATTCCTCGGTCTTCTTTTGTATTCTTTCGTTGTTTCATCTGCTTATACCTCTTCGGTCCTTGTCACGTAATTCCACATTATTTTAGGCGCGAAATTTGAAATAAAAATATTGTTGAAATTACCTATTTAAAAGTGTTGCCAACTAAAGGGATAAATCTTTTTTAAAGGATTTGCCAAATCATTAGGGATTAAGGGATTTTTCAAATTTTATTTCGTAAAAGAAGTTGGAAACTTGCAACCCCTTAGGCAAATTAAAGTTGGTCTTTTATGTAGAAGGTAATTGAAAAACCACCATCTATCTATTGAGTAAAGTGTTAACCGACAGTCATTTCTGGATGGTAACAATGTAAGACAATCAACAGCGCCATCTGTTATATCATGAGCAAAGTTCCTTTTTCGTTTGTTTCTATGGAGGCGATTCATTAGCTATATCCCGCGATGCCTTCCGCGTTCCGAATCACTTGTTGTCAGTCAAGGACGAAATGAATCGTGTTTGTGTGAGATATCCGACAGTGCCATCTACTGTAGTTTTCTTTTTAAATAATCTGTTGACCATGTCGAAGGCAAACAATTTTTTATTTTGTCACTGTTTGTTTCAAATAGTTTTTATTTTTTTTATATTTAAAATTTTTTGCTTTCATTGTTATTATTTTGAAATTTTATTGCTTATTTCTTAAATTTTTATTATTTTCTTTTCTTTGTTTTGTCGTCGTTCTTTTCAAATTGTATTGTATTTTTTTTTTTAATTTATTACTGATCAAGTGAATTGCGCTATAAAATCGACCGTCTTTTGTTTTGTTTTCTTTAACGTTAAGTAACGTATGATTCAATCAATTTCAGATATCAGGCGGCTGTGGAAAAAAAAACTCATGTCTTAGCTAATACCCTACACATTTTGCTGTCACTTTGACATTTTTAATTTAAAATTAATTTACCTTAATTTTACACCTTTTTTAAACTTTTTTTTTAACTGAAATAATAGACTATGTAATTTGAAGTTACGATTTTAAACGTGTTTTTGCATTTTTAATTCCTAGGTTGGAGGTTTTGTTTTCTTTTCCTTTCTCTGCTTCATTTTGATAGCTTTTATCCTTCGTTAACACATTCGATTCGTTCATAGTTTTACTTTACTTGCATCCTGTTTTGTTGGTAATCTCGTCTCTTTGTTACGTTTGAAATTGCGTTACGAAAACGTGGCAACAAAACATCGTCTACCGCGTTTCGACTTCGCTTGGCAATTCCGCGCTTTCCTTGATCACCTCGATTCTCTTTTGTTGAAAGCACCGCGTGATCATAGCCTTGAAAGTTGTTGGATATTGCTTATGGCGTACGTGCATTTTCGGCATCCCTTCCGCCTCATTTTCGCGCCCTAGATTAATTATTTCTCATCGGGACTTGGTGCCGTGCTGATGTGTTTTACCGCTTAGAAACTATGCCCTTGTTTAAAGGATTACGAAGTGCTTATCTACGGCTTTGCCGGAATTTCCCTAGTGCACCACCGATCGAGTTTTGGGGTATTTTAGCCCCATACCAAGCTTGAGAAAACTACAAATCTCAGGTAAAAATTGTGCGAATTGTCTGACGCCGTTTTGGACGCTAACGACCCGTTCTTTCTTTTATATTCAGGCTTCTAGTTCTTCTAGTTTTACTTCTAATGTTACGCTGAGCTCCCGCTTTAGTTTTACCGTGCTGCTTTGGGTTTGACTCAAGCCGAGTCGACTCCACCTTCGCTCCCGAGCGTATTTTCTCTACGCCTATTCCAAGTCTACGGGAAACGTGGTCCCGTCATATTTGCTGCCTCTGCTAGCAGGTTCAATCCAGTTCACCGGCGTTGGAAGCAATCAGCAGGTGGCGTTGCGACCGCCAACTTCACATCGTAGACCACTAAACTGACGTTACCGACTGTGCTTTGACAGTAAAGTCGCGAGTTTATTTATTTGATTTATTTTAATTTCGCGTTTTCAAGTTTTGCTACTTCCCTTTTCTTTTTATTTCCGCAATTTTGTTTAGCAAGTTTATCCAAAAATAAAAGGCAAAGCAAAGAGTAAATTAAAGATTAAGACCCTTTTTACAATCGTGGAATAAGGACGGAATAACTATTCGCCGAATATCCTTTAACGTTCCTTCATACCTACGTCACGTTATTCTAAGAATGCTTATCCGACGATTGTAAAATCCGGCCTAAGAGATTTGAAAGGAATATAAACAAATTAGTGTTCTTATTATCCCTTTTGTTTTCAATCAATCAATCAATCACTTATTTAGTCTTTACAAATTCTAAAAAAATGTAACAGTCAATAAATCAGGTTTCTCTTTTTTCTTTAAAAATTTGACCCATTGGTAAAAAAAAAGGTTCGCCATGCCTGCTCTAGAGTATTTTCATCTTGTTTTAACTTCATGTAATAGGGGACGGGGATATGTACTCTAAGGGTGGCCTAAAAGTTCTAAAATACCTTTAATCCTTCTTCGGGTGACTTCTTCAGGACCCAATCGGCAAACTCCAGTATTAAACCCATGTGTTCCGAGCCAAGCTTCTGTAAGTAACTGACGGTGCGTTCGATGCTTCCGTCGGTCTGCAGTAACTCGAGAGCTCTTCTGTGTTGTCCTTTCGTCTGGTATAAAATAATTAACTCGTTGTGTTTTCCGTGCTTTTTCAGCGTTCGTTCGGCTTCCGCTAGGTGGCAGTGGTTCAGTCTCAGCAAAGGGGCGACGAGTGCATCGTTGGTTTGGAGGTAACACTTCAAAAGCGTCGTGTCGATAATTTGCAGGAGCTGTTGGGTTGATTTGTTAGATGCCGCTCGTTCATTTAAGTTACCACTCGCATTTATGGAACCCTGCAAGTTATGTAATTATGGCTCGGTCTTTTCATATCCCATTAACTTTATCTGGCGATTAATTCCCATAGTAACGATTGTGATCATTGGAAATATAGTTCCAGATAAAGTTCATTGGAGCCTTAGTTTATAAAGGTTGCAGAAATCTAAAATGAAAACTCATAAACCTTTGCTTCCGGTTGAGTATTACGCCTGATCTCCATCAAAAATTCAATAAGAGCCAGAATTCCATCTTCTCGTTCTTTATCGGTTAAATTCTCAAGATTCTCTTGCACTTCTTGATTTGACGACTGCGGCAGCAAATCGGGAAACAGTCGTATTACGTCGTAGGGATCCGTTTTCAAAGACAGAAACTCTTTCATGCTGGCACTGAACTCCTTCCTTCGAAACAGGTCATACGCCAGCAACGTGTGAATGTGATGTATCGTATTATTCTTCTCTTCTTCCGACTCATCAGATGTCATCTAATTAACGAAACATTTAAAAAGACTAATGCCCGTCTAAGGGTGCGTCCAAACAGGTGACGTATCCGCGTATCCGATCATGATCGCATATGATACGCAAGAATGATGCACCCACACTCAACTGCGTCTCGTATCCGTTTTGCTATATCCGTGTGTGCGTTTACTTTCCGACTTCATGCAACTGCATCGACTGTTCGACGTTTCACGTTTGTCACTGTGAAATTAGCTGCAGCTACCTATCCATCCAGTGTTTGATATTTCGGAGAAATTCCGACTCTAAGAGTGACGTAGTTGTAGGTATTGTATCCGCATTCCAAATGATACAAAGAAACGATACGGAGATGCGTCACGGCAACACGTCCACACTTGGCTGATCATGATACACGATCATGATCGGATAGGCGGATATGATACATGTTTGGACGCACCTTAAGAGGTCCCTTATCGAAGGAAGATATACTCACAGTTAGTTGTATGGCAAGTTGAAACTGTTTATTATCAAGCAACACTTTTCTCTGCGTGGCAATCTCTACGGCATTAATAAACCAAACGTTGCCCATAGAAGCCGCGTACAAAATTCCTTGCCGACACCTCGTAATCAAGCGCACTTTCGAAAGATTGCCTAAAGTTTGTATGAGGCCCGGCGGATCCAGGTTTTGAATGTCTATGGCGTCGGGGAGAATTCCTAAGACGTAAGGTTCATCCCAAATGAGAGCCGTCGGTATGTCAGACCATTGGAGCGCCTTGGACTTCTCAGTCGCTCCTTTATGATTTACCAAAACCGTTTTGTTTTCCCTGCCGAGGGCGAACGTCGTCTCGGAAGTTTTGATGATGCAAGGATCGTACGAACGACCGCTTCCGGTGGGAAACAGCTCGGTTTGCTTCCCATCTAACTACATTTAATATTTGGAGCACTAACAACTTCTTATCCATTCCTTATCTATTAGTAAGTTTTCAATCATGTTAAATTAGGCAAATTTAATTTATAGTGTAGTGTTTTGGGGTATTTTGCAAATTTTCTTTTTCTGGCCCCACGTTGGGCGCCAAATATTGTAGTGTTTTAGGTTTTGGAACCCCAAACGTCAAACAATGAAATGTTCTTATTTCGTTCTTTAATCTCAGTAATAATCAGGGTGGATTCTTCGAATGAACTTAGTTGGTCCCCTTTTCAGTCAGATAAGGAAGTGACAGGGAGTGAGGTGAGGGTGTTTGGTGTTTGTCTATGGGTGTGTATGTGTGTACAAAAAACCCAGTACCATAGACGGGATCGTATCCGACAGATTTCGCAATCAATGCTGCACTTTAACTTCTCTATGATATCCGGAAATTTGGTTTGGGCGATAACAAATAGATAAGGAATGTATTATATAATAAAACTAACACTTACATCATATAAACAATACTCTCCTCTGTAGCCTACGCAAATCGTTTCTTGGCACCAGGCCAGAGCTTTTGGTATTTCTTTAAGATTGATGTCGTTGTCTAACGACTTAAATTCGTTTTTCTTTAAATAGTACAGCTGCAATTTTCGTTTAACCGCCACGCACATACGTATCAGCACCGCTTCTTCCCCTGTTAGAGACGTTTCTTTCTGAAATAAGTTGTGAAACGTAAAAATGAGAATAAAGTAATTTTTGTTGTTACTCACTTTCGTGTGTATCGTAAAGAGAGTTGCGCCTTTTGAGTTCGCAATTTGTTGTATTACGGGAAAAGTCACTGCGTTTAAGTCGTGGACACTGATGATGTTATCTAAAAATTTATTCGTTTGGATATTTCTATTTTTCTAAAAATTGCGTGATGATAACCAGAGAGTGGCTACTCTACTAGGTTTTTGATACCAGAAGTAGGAAGTCTGCCTTGAATACAAGATATTTACAAGATATTGAATGAGTGTGAATAAGTAAATATAAAATAGACGATTCCATAAAAAATCTTGATTCAAAAGTTACGGTTTGGATCACCTTAGGTTTTATTTCTCTGATGATGAGGAAAATGTGACATGACAACTATTATAAGTACTACTTTACTGTGTGGTATCTCGATCGTTAAAAATTTATACCGGGTTTTCAATAATTTCCGAGTCCCACATGATCGCTCAAGTTAGGCAACCAAACTGTAACGAAGTGACCACTCCGTTACTATTTTTGTACATAGTTAGTTAAGTTTTGTATATTATTTAGTCTGTATATTTAGGATGCCTTGCGCAGAGATACAAATCAGAGTGGGAGAACTGAGCTGAGTAGGACTCCCCACCACGCGCAAGCCTTTATAAGCGCGCTCGGAGCGTGCTTTAGTGAGTCGCTCACCGGCTCATCCAGCCGATGGTCGTGGCTCCGCCGCGCTATCAAGCCACCGGACGTGGCTTGAAGTTAGTGACGTCCCGGGCATTCCGAGTCACCGGACGTGACTCGAATGCAGTTGTTCGCGGGGTCATTCATCCGTCGATGTTTTGACTCAAACGCGTTTAACAATCTGTGCTACGTTCGCGTTGCCTGCAACCGCTCCTGTTTGTATCCTGACCTCTTCCTTACCTAAGTGTGGGCGTCTCACACATCCTGATCCCTGAGTGGGAGTCTCACTCTCTCTTACCGAGTGCGGGTGTCTCGCACTTCCTTACCAGAGAACGGGAGTCTCGTTCTCTCTCTCCCTTACCTAAGTGTGGGCGTCTCACACATCCTGATCCCAGAGTGGGAGTCTCACTCTCTCTTACCGAGTGCGGGCGTCTCGCACTTCCTGATCATAGAACGGGAGTCTCGTTCTCTCTCTCTTACCGAGTGTGGGCGTCTCACACATCCTGATCCTAGAGTGGGTGTCTCACTCTCTCTTATCCCAATGCGGGTGTCTCGCATAACCTGACTCTGAGTGGGAACGTATGCACAGTGCGTTACCGTCCGGCGATTAGTGTCCGTAAGACACACCGTTTCCGGAACTACCGTCCTGCGATTAGTGTCCGTAAAACACACCGTTTCCGGAACCACCGTCCTGCGATTAGTGTCCGTAAGACACACTGTTTCAGGAACCACCGTCCTGCGATTAGTGTCCGTAAGACACACCGTTTCCGGAACCACCGTCCTGCGATTAGTGTCCGTAAGACACACCGTAGTTTACCGTTGTCCTCGAGACACACCGTATACCGAAAATACCGTCCGAGAGTTTAACATTTCGTTTACCAGTCCGTGAGTGTTACCACAGTAAAAACATTCCAATTTGTGGATACGTGTATATGAACTATTCTGTAAATAAAACTGTATTTGCTAAGTGATCGACGCTTTTATTTCTGAACCTGGACTCCGACGAGCAAACCCGAACCGCCGTCAAGCAGAGCAACGATCAGCAACTACAGACCGACCCGAAGAATGACGGGCCGTTACAAAACTAACACGCAATACTAGTACTGTTTTAACTTCATGTAATAACACGAGATGGAGGCACTCTGAGTGTCCATTTAGTGCACGCCAATCGAAAACGCTATTAAAATAAAATATCTCAACTGCAACAATTGGCGTAACAAAATTAATTTTGTCAGAAAATGTAAAAAATACAGTGTCCGAAAATATACACATTATACAGGGAAATCACGAATGATTTCAATTCACGTGACCCAGCCGTATAGGCAACACATCGTACTCTGTTGATAACAACGCAGTGCTGTATGTTGAGGATGTAATGCTTGCGATGCCACGAAAATCAATGACAAATACACAAATTCACGCGCCTGTGATGCCAGAATGCTTTTAGGAGAAATCTTGAATGTGGAAGGAGAAATTGATGGATTTTACCGGAAAAAGATTGATATTAAAAACATTTAATAAATAATTTTCTACCCGAAACAACCTAACCAAATTTTGAGCACTTCAACTAGTAAAATTAAATGAAGACGAATGATCTCGCGAAAACGAACTAATCAACGTCAAGTATGTCGTAATAAAAAGCTTTTTTCTACTTTGCGTTCACAATGAACTCAAAAACAGTTTCACAATGAAGCTCATTATGAAACTGTTTTTGGGGAAATTTTAGTCAATTTTTAATTGAAAATATTTAATAGATTTTACAAAATAACTCATTATTTATTTGTTACTTAACAGAATACTCACAATGAAGCTGGATAAGAAAAATTAATAACTTGTTAATGTGACTTTTGATTAAAACGAAAGGTTTTCAGTGTTGCCACGCATTACAACTAAAATCCAATTTTTTATAGTATTTTTCATATTTTTGTTCAATAAGTGACGCAAAGTAGAAAAAATACTATATTTTACACGTTTCACAAGAGGCATTGTAACACTCGTTCTGTTGATATCGCTCGTCGTACCCCAACCCCACTCGTGTTACAATAGGCCTTCTTGTGAAACTCGTAAAATAATATACTATTGTATATATTCCGAGATACAGGGTGTAAAATTAAAACTTCAAACAGTTCTTTTTATTGTTTTTATTATTTTCTAACGATCCTAACAATGCGCAACAAAAAACGTCTCTTGTATTTTTTACCTAATACTGGCCTATTATTACAATTATTACTAAAAAAAATGGCCCGGTATTGCAATGACAAAAATATTCAACTTCTACACTAATCCGAGCAAATATTGAAAATTACCACTTTCTGATAAAACGCACGATTCCAATCTCTTTGAAGTTTTACTTTTACACCCTGTATCTTGGAATATGTATAAGCGTTTCCGGACACATGTTTATATAAAAACTTTCTATTTATTCAATGCAGATCAATTCTTTATTTGCACATCGGCAGTTACAGTAACAGAAAGCATAGTACACGTCAAAACACACAAATGTAGAAGAAGGAAATATCATAAAGATCACAATTTACAGCCTAATCGAACGTTTGCTATAGACGACGACAAATATTACCTACAAATACTAAGTGATAATTTGTTATAGATCACGGGAAAGTATATTTTAAACAGTAGAACTTTCGTATTAAGCAATTCAGTTACACTGTAAAAAGCGATTTGAATCAGTAATGATTTAACGACACGTCTAAAATTTTCCAGCGGGAGACTTTTTATTTCAGCAAGTAAAAGGTTATAGAATTTTGGGCCATAACAATTAAGGGAATTTCTGCTACTTTCTAATCTGTTAAATTTTAATCTAATGTCCGAAGTGAATGTCGTATTAAAGTCATGGATATCACTTTGTACTGTACACGAGGAATTGGTCGAATGAATAAAAGTTAAACAAAGATAGATGTACTTACATGGAAGGAAATGTAAAAATTTGTAATTGAATAAATTTTTGTTTAACGTCGTCTCTGTTCCTAAACCTGTGATAATACGAATTGCTTTTCTCTGGAGACCAAATATACGAGATGAACCAGAAGCATGGCCCCAGATAAGGAGACAATAAGATGAAACTAATGAATGATATGCAACCATCAAAACCTTCTTGTCAACTAATCCCTTTACATTTCTTAAGACAAATATATTTTTGAACATATTGTTAGCTATGTATGTGTTCAACGTGTTCCAGTTTAACTGAGGATTCATATCATAATCCTAAAAATTTCGCTCCCTCTGGGTTTGCCGGGCCGTGATCCTGAATGGTTTTATGTGTAAAGATCATCTTAACTGTTTTGGAATGATTTAAAGATAAATTATATAATTTGAAGTCAACCAGTTGTTAGCCTCTTCTAACGCATCTTTTATTAAATTCATTGTACCACTAGGATCGACACCTTGCAAGACTAAAGTACTGTCATCGGCGTATAAAATGGGTTTCGATAATAAAATTGCTTGTTTGATATCGTTTATGTAAATCAGAAATAAAATAGGACCGACAACTGAACCTTGTGGAACTCCATGTTTTGTCTCAGCCATAGAAGATGTTTGATTGTCAAATTGCGGAGACTGTTTTCTGTTATCGAGATAAGATTTAATTAACTTGCAACTTGGTCACTGAAGTTTAAAGATTTCAATTTATTTAATAACAAAGTGTGATCCATACAGTCAAAGACTTTTCTTAAATCACAAAAGGCTACACCAACGCATTGTCTTATTTCTTGTTCCTGCGTCTCTGGTACATTTGCTACTTTGAAAACCATACTGATGTTTGTATCAAATGTTGTTAGTTTGTAAGGCCCGATTGTAAAATCATGGTTTAACTTTAAACTTTGTTTTATTTGATGCTATGGGAATAAAGCGAAGTTTACAAAGAAGTTTACGGAGATTGTACAATCGGGCCTAAATGGAATACAATTTGATTTTTCATAATAGATTCGAAAATTTTTGATATGGCTGTGAGCAACGATATAGGCTATTCATAATTATTTAAATCGTTCAGTGAACCACCTTTATTTATGTATCGGTATAACTTTAGCGATTTTTAGAACATCCGGGAAAATTCCTGAAGTGATACTCTGGTTTATTAATTTTGTAAGTGGGATTAAAATTACATTCTTCAAATGCTTTAATAAATTGACGGAGATATCTATATAATCGGTACTGTTTTTACTTTTTAGATTACCTATTTATTATGTCTCTCACATTACATACATATAATCTGTTTTTTTTTATTTACCATCAAGTAGGTTTTGATTTTATTTTATTAGGTTGGCTATTATAGTAAAATTAGACAAATTAATTTCATGTCATTATAACATATGCCAAAATGTGATACTTCAAATCAGATAGATCAACTAAACAGATTCGAAACAGACTTAAAAAGTAATAGAGCCAAAATTAAAAGTGAAGGGAAACGTTTTACAATTTATATATGTGAATTTGGAAATGAATACACCTCGTGAAGAAAGAAAATATCACAAAATTTACTTATTCGGGATATCCTTAAAATCTAAATCAAAATGACTCATTGTCAAAATTTAGTTACTTGCATAAGTACCACTTTTTCCCTAAACTTTCACGACATACTTCGATGGTAAATAAATAAAGAATAGATAATATCTAATTTCTATTTTCAAAATTTCATTTCAACTCTTAAAATTTCCACACGAATCACATTGTTCACACTGTATCAAACTGTTATCTTAAAATATGAAAGTGGGTAGATAGAGTTTGTATCGCCAAACACAACCATGGTGTGAAACTTGTAGAAGCAGTTTCAAAACCAGTCAGGCATAAAGAGGTAAATTTAAGCACCTGTTATAATTCTCTTTTGCCCATTGATACTAACAAGTATATGATATTGACTTATTTGTTTGTAAAAGTGATTTTAAGGTGTAAAGTTAGGTATATGTGTCAGTAAGATTTGACGAATTAAGCAAAGGTTCTTGCTACACGATTGTAGTTTCTGTAAATCGTTTCAAAAACTACCCACGACCCCGTGAAGGTATCTGACTATCAACGCTCGCACAAATGAGAATCGTAAACAGCACATTTACCTAAAATTTTTAAAAAGTTTGAGAAGTCTTTGCTTCACCTGCAATCAGTTAACTTACCTGACAAACTGATGAGCAACTGGTACTCGGGTATAACTTCAATTTGTTGTATAGCTTTCTTACTGAACGATTTATTCATCCGCATAAGACTTACTTCCGGCTTATCGTCCTTAGGAACTATGTAATACATGTACAAGTGGCCCTGTCTCGTACCCAGCAACAACGTCTCATCTGTAAATAGGTTATGAGGAGATTTGTTTTTACTTTTATTACATGACATACCATACGCTGCTAAGCACTCGATCTGGACAGTTAATTGTAAAATATTTGAGACGTTATACGCCTCATGCATTTTGAAATAAATAGCTTTTTAACTTATCAAATGTACGTCAATCAAAAATATTGACATTCAGTGCAGCCAACATAAGATATGTATTGCATTTCGGGTAAAATAAGTAAATATTTGATAATTTCTTTACTAGCAAACATGAATTCTTATCTTAGAAGTTTTATTTTAATTGATTGTGTTAATGATTAGCTTTGTTCTGAATTTTCGGCTTGCGCCACTTTTAATTGATTGATGTGTTAGTATTTAAGTTGGTAGTACTTGTGCGTCCAGAGTTAGCGTTCGTGCCGAAAATGATAAACAAATTAGATGCAGTGTCTAATCCTTTATTGTAAATTGTTGCGCCTGTTAAGAATAATACAGTGCAGTGCGTGATTGTGGCGTTAATTTAAGTTCGCAACGGCGCGATGGATTCGAGCGAATCGTCGTTGGTTTCGGGCGATCTAACCTCTACAATGGAAAACGTCTTGACCACTAATGAACAAGACAAGAATTCAGACAAGAACGTGGGTGACTCCGTACCGAGCTCTTCGTCGGACGCGAACGTGCAAGCGACGGTCCTCAAAGCCGTACTGGATGACCCAATAAGCAGCACCTCGGATACCATCAATTCAGTATCCGAAATGAATCTCAAGAATACATGCGATGTAAGTCTAGAAATCAGCGTAGAAAGTGAGGGAGGAGCGAGCAACGCAAGTGAGCTAGTAACCGACACGGATTTTTTCTCATCGGAATTAAACATTGCCTCGATTTGCACCGAGAAGATATCAGAAGACGTCGAAGACATTGCGAATGATCTAGAGAATCTATTAGGTGAGTCCTCGCATGAATACAGCATTAGTTCGAATACCGATAGGTCTTTCGACCTGGACTCGTTCGAATCTCAGAATAATAAAAGCATTTTCGAGGGGGCTACCCAAACGAAAGACATTACGACCACAGATACTTTGGAAAACGTGCAATTAATCGAAATACCCCAGCCTGAAAACCAAGAGAAACCAGATAATGTCCAACTGGAATCCATTTCATCAGATAAAACACAGGTTGAAGAATCTCTTTTTACAACTGACGGTGTTACAGATGTAGATACAAGTGAGGTTTCTAGAGACTGCATAGTATTTGAGAGTGTCGTTGAACCTACAGCAGGAACATCAGAGTGCGCTAATCAAATTAGTGAATTGGAAAGCGTCTCTGTGAGTATTTCAGAGAATATTGAGTATTCCGAGCCTGATGTTAAATGTACTGCCGAGTATGAACAGTTTGTAATTCAAGAAGAAATCGTCGATACAAAATTGGACTATAAAGATGCTGTTGCAGAAGAAGACCAGTCCGATGATGAAGAAGTATACGGCATGATCTTACAAATCAGAGATGATAATCAAGATTCGACTACGGGGGATGAGGCAAAAACCGAAGAAGATTCTCAGGAGTCACTATCACAATACGAGTGGTCAGAGAAAGTCGAGGCAGGAAGCTCTAATGTTGATTTAACGAATGTGAACACTGATAGTGCTGATGATCAAACTTGTACATATCAAACGTCGGAGAACGTTTCTTCTTTACTGAAAGACCAAAAAGAATCTGTTGAAGACAAAGAGTTAAAAGTCGAGGAACGTTCGTCAGAAGTAGAAATTGTTGCTCATACTTGTGTAGATAAACAACCAGATGAATTGGCTACAGATACTTTGAACTTTGTGGACGAAACCATTTCAGTAGAACAAAGAGAAAATAATGAAAAACCGGAATCGGATTTAAAAGAATTTAAATCAGAAGATCAGAAAGCAAAGGAGTCTGATACATTAGCAATTGATTCTGTAGATAATTTCACGGAAAATGATCAAGGGAGTGCTGAATTGTCTTCAAATATAACAGATAAGGTAATAGTTTCTACAGAACAAATGGAAGAAGCAAAAAGCACAATTGAGACGGAAGATATCGTCGAGCAGATTACATTGAAGCTTGTTACTGACGAAGAAGAGGAGGAAGAGCAGCAACTCGCAGAGAACATTGCCGATTCGGAAGAGATTACATCACAACCTGTGGTTGAAGAAGAAAAATTGTCTGAAATCACGATGGAACCACAGGAACACATTACTGAGTCGGAAGAGATTATATCACAACCTGTAGTTGAAGAAGAAAAATTGTCTGAAATCACGATGGAACCACAGGAACACATTATCGAGTCGGAAGAGATTGCATCAAAACCTGTGGTTGAAGAAGAAATAACTGAAATCACGGCGGAACCACAGGAACACATTGCCGAATCAGAAAATGTAACTGTTTTGAACCATTCAAAAATAACTCCTGATTTATCTATTAAACTAAACGAAGATGTAAAAGTGTCAGAAGCTAGCAATATAGAAGTGACAGAGCAAAGTATCGACAATGAAACAAAATTGATAAATGAAAGTGAACAATTTAATATGAATCATCATTCTAAAAATACAGTAGATGAAACTGAAGATAATAATACAGAAAATATTGAGCAAGTTGTACAAGACAATGAAAAACAGGAAGAAACCATAAAGAAGGATGATGAAAAGGAAGAAATTTCGCTTCCCGATCCAGAAGTTACACCTACTACAGACGTTATAAAGGCTGACCTTCAAAGCATTTCAGAAAATTTAGAAGTATTGAGCCAAAGTGACATAGGAATGCCCACAGAAAATTTGAATCTGACAGAAGGTATGGCACAGCATTCAGAAGAGCAAATCGTTTCAAATGAAGCTCACCTCATACTGAAAACTGAGAGTCCTGAACCAAAGCAGCTTGCAGGATTGAATGACTTCCAGATAGGCAGCTCTGGGGAATGCGATGCGAAGGAAGACGTAATACAAGCAATTGAAGTTCCCGTGGAAAATGATTTGTTGCAAACTGAGGCCGTCATTTCTGTGAATGTTAAAGACGAAATGAAACTCGACGACGAAAATCAAAAAGCAGATTCTGTAACCGATAATAAAACTGAAGAAACGTTAGTAGAAGAATTAATGAAGGAAAATTTGAGCGAGGCACCGCACGATATACCGGAGGTTGCCGAATGTCTCACGGATATTGAAAATTGTAGTACTTCTGCTGTGAAATTCGCCGAAAATCAAGAGCATATTTACGAATCAGACGCTAAAGAACTCGTAAGTGATCAAGAAAATCAGTTAATTGTAGCTTCTGATCAAGAACCTACTTACGCATCAGAAAATGCAGGAGCTGAAGAAAATTTAGAAATGAAAAGTGGTAATGATAATGCAGTACCTACGATACAGATAAGCGAGCCCTCTGAAGCTGAAGCAAATACCGATTTTAAACTATCAGAACGTGCAGATTCAAATTTAACATCGAACCAAAACGAGAGCGTTTCACAAACTTCCAACGTGGCCGAAGTGAATGATGACGAAACGATATCGTTGGAACTGAAAGTCTTACAATCTCTAGAGGAATCCGTCGAAGCGATTTGTGCTATAAGCAAAGAAGAAACGGCCAATAAGGATTTGTTCGAGGAAAGCGAAAACGCCGAAAGTATTAAATTTAGGGCGTTAGACGACATTGGTATTCTAGAAGTTAGTAGTACCATCGGGGCTGCTAATGAATTGCAAAAAGAACCAGATGTTGAACGTTTTAACTCAACACAATTCGTGGCAGAGGTTCAATCGGTAGAAGGCTGCATCGAGTTACAAATTGATGCTGAAAGCACGCAAATTCCATCTAGTAACGAGCAAGTGGATGTGGCTACTATAGAAGCGCAAGATAGCATATTAACAGACGAACTACTGCAAAAAGAAATCGAAAATTTGGAAGAACAAAGCGTCGTCTTTCCCATTTTAGAAGACAATTTCGACGACCCAATAGAACCACATCGGTACGTGGTGGAAAATGTGCAGGACACTGATTTAACGAAATTATGCGACGTAGATGATCAGTTTGAAGTGGACGAAGCTTGTAAGTACATTGAAACAAACGACCTAAATGAAGACGAAATAGTGACTGAAACTATCGACTTACAATTGGTTGAAGAAGATGAAAAAGAGCAAAAAGAAGAAGAGTACGAAAATATTATTCCCACAGAGGATCCTACCGTTGATGAAGATGAAAAAGAGCAAAAAGAAGAAGAGTACGAAAATATTATTCCCACAGAGGATCCTACCATTGAAGAAATAACCCAAAAGGGTGCAGATAGTGAGAGTACATCACCTCACGTTATTATAGAGGAAGTTGACGATCAAGCTTTAAATATTAACGAAGGGAGTGGCAACACAGTATGTATTGAAGAAATACCTAACAGTGAAGTTGAGTCTGAGTTGACACCTACTGAACCAATAGTTGTTATGCCAGAAGAACAGCCCGTGTCTGAAGTATCCTCTTCTTTAATAATTGAAAGTATAGAACCTGAGTCGAAGAGTGAAGAGGTGTATCAAGAATCCTTAAGTACAAGCGGCGAACACAAGAAACAGGATTCAGAATATAGTTCTAAGATGTCATCCGATCAGAACTTAAAAATGACTATAACGAAGCACAGAATTGACGAGACTCCAAAACACGAGTCTGGAAATACGATGAAATCGGTGGCAACGGAACCTGAGCATTCCATTTTAAAAATATTCGATTCCCCTGCGCCAATCGAAGACAAGGAAAAAGATACCGTGCCTCGTTTGATAATAAAACCGGTCGTGAAGCCTTCGGCGGTTATCAGCGTCGAAGAAGTCGAACAGAGCGTGCCGAAGATAACAATTAAGCCGATTGTAGATCGTTCTTCCTCATCGGAAGCGCAGTTGAGCCCGAAAACATCGAAGGCTTCGAGTTGTCCGGAAAGTCCTAAGGTGACACGGTCGCAGAAGTGTGACATGTTGAGTCCGTTGAAGCTGACAATTAAACCTGTTTTAAAACCTGATGAAATACAACAGCAAAAATCTAGCCCGAAGCTGACGATCAAGCCGATTCCGAAGGTGGACGATTCGCCAGCAGATTCTTCAACTCACAGCCCGAAAATTACAATAAAACCGATAATCAAACCTTGCGAGGACGATGTGGTGCATAGCCCCAAGATAACCATTAAGCCTGTGGTGAAGCCTCCAGAACAAGAATGCGAATTGCTTCATCACAGTCCACGGATGACGAGGAAACCCGCGGCCAAATCTTTGGAACAGGCTTATTCACCCAAGAAATCCCCCGAAAGGGAACATAGCCCCAGAATAACGATAAAACCGATAGTAAAACCCACCGACGATCAGAAAATTGCAAAACAAGAACCAAAAGACTCGCCGGAGAGTTCGCATAACCCCAGGATAACAATAAAACCGGTAGTTAAACCTGACCTGGGGAAGCAGGAAGCCTCAAAAAAGACGGAGCAAGAAGCGACGCTCGCCGAAACTTCCCACAGTCCGCGCATAACGATAAAACCAATTGTGAAACCCGTCGATGAGCAAAAGCAATCGAAACAAGAACCTTCCGCGGGTAGCCCCAAAATCACAATAAAACCTATAGTAAAACCGCCCCAAGAAATCGAGGAAGATTCGGTACAGTTGATCGACTTTGAAGAACAGATAAAGCAAGAGCGCATCGTTCTAAAAATCAACAAGACCACAAAATCGACTAGGAAACGCCAGGCTGCGGAAGCAACGGAAAAACTCGCCAAAATAAAAGTCAAGTATTCAAGGGAAAGGGGTCGTGCCCAAATCGTGTCGGGGCAAGGTAAATTGAAGCGAGCGCTTGAAGGGTCGTTTGATCCTGATTTTAAACGTACCAGATTTGAAGCCGGGGATCTCACCATTACCCCGATTAATCCAATTGTGCAAATGGAAAAGATCGAGGAGGTTAGCGAGCCTCCCCCTGAACAGACTGCCGGTGCAACTGTGGTGGGGATCGATGACCCCTTGGAAAAGATTCCCATATTTGAAATAACCCCCGAATCGGCTGCCGTTATGAAGACTCCTCTGGTGGCGGCGCAGCCTCTTCCTCCCGCCCCAAGGAAGCGCGGGCGACCCAGGAAAGTTCCGTTAGTCGTCAGGGAGGAGTTTAACGATGCAGTTAAAGAGGAAAAAGTAGAACCACCGCCAACGCCACCTGTAGAGGAAACTGGGAGGCCGAAGCGGAGCTGCCGTGGACCATCAGTGCGTACTACCCTGGGCATCAGAACGAGGAGACCGAGAGGTTCCAGTCGGGGCCGGGGAAGAGGGAGGGGTTCGAGAGGCGGGGGCACGAGAGGTGGCAGGGTGAGTTGACTTGAAAAGGGTGTGATCAATTAGAAATATATCTGCACAAAAAAATGACTTTCACGTAGACAGTAACTTTTGAGACGTAGAGAACTTGTGCGCAGTTTGTAACTATAATTAATTATCAATTAGACGTTTTATAAAAGTTGAGCGAAATAGTGTATGCAATGTAATTTCTAAACTGTACAGTGTATTTTAAAGTTATGCCGAAGGACTGTTTTTATATAGACTTTTTTTAGGACTAGAGACTAACTACATGAGAGTAAAACAGAAAGGAAGTGTTAGTTATGCAACTGCTTATTTGATTTTGATGTAAACTCCTGTAATTGCGTTACTAAATATATTCTAAGCTAAAAATTATCAACCGGCATGTAAGCTCTCTCTGTCTGTCTTTATTCCACATAATAATACGCACACACAGATGCCAGCAAGGAGTATTTATAGATAGCAGTAGTCACCTACGGTGATTTTATTTATGTTTGGTTTTTAATAATAAAACGTAATCTTAATCTAATGACGTTTGTTAGCGATTCAGTTTTAAAAGATTGTGTGTGTTTGTGTGTGTGTGAGTGACTAAACTTTGTGAACGTGCATAAGACTGACATTTGCATTTTTGTGAATGCAGCAACAAAGAATTTCGGCCGCCAAACTGAAATTGTTGAAAGAAGAGGCTGCGTCTGCCATCGCCGAAGAGACTAAAAGACTGGATACTGAACAGAAAGATGTTGAAATGAAAGAGGAAGTGCCGGAAAATGTTGACGCCGGAACTAACAGTGAACTTGTTATTATCGAGGAAGAGACGAGGATGAGTGCGGATATTAACAGTAGCAGAGCACAGACACCAGCTAAACAGGTAATCAGTTGATTTTTTTCTCTCTTCTATATTTCTTTTATTTCTGAAAGTGTTTTGCTCCTTACAGTCACGTAAATTGTGATGCTTTCTACTTGCCTTTTGAAGACCTTTGAAGTTATCAAAACACTTAAATGCCGTTTTAAACTATTTGGTCCTTGAAATTGTGCAATATGCACGTATCAAAATTTAAATTGAATAAAAAACTAGCTGCAAACTCTAGTTGCAGCCCAAACATTTCTTGTTATATATAGATATTTGTTGTAGAAATTGAACCAATTCTTGTACAAGAAATTGGGTAGTCAAAAACGGCCTTAAGACCCTAAGTTAAACTAATTGCGAAGATCAATAAATACTTTCAAGGAAATTTTATTATATAGGGCAGTTTTTGAAAAGGAAAAGTCGTCTACCATATGATGTAAAAATAGAACATGAATACTCAAAGTTATAAGCTTGACTGCCCTGTTAAAATATATCATTATTTCGATTTGATTCTGACGGTTCAAAACTGGTCAGAAATTGCTGTTGGAACAAACCTTCAATAGAACGTGAGTTTCCTCAAAAATTATCCGTTGGTATTTGATACAATTTTCAATCCAGACGTGAAAAGGACATTGTCAGTTTTACCTTTAGCGTCTTGGTTGATTTAAACTTTTTATATACAAAGGTAAATCTTTTTTTTTTTTTTTTTTGGAAAAGTCCATGGAACGAGGAAGGTAATGGTAAAATCCATTCATATTCCTACTTTGTGAACGGTAAAGAAAGTTGATTCAATTTCATCCTTTACGTTAGAAGAACTTGCTGCAACGCTGCAAATAATTTTATACCTGAAGCGACCAATCAAGTAGCTGCAGTGATAACTATGACGTCACCGGTAATTCGCCAAAAAATCCTTATCCTTTCTCAATTCGTGTCATTCGTCGATATTGATAAACGGGGACAAGATTTCTAATTTGCATCTCTCAGAATTAAGCGCTCCTAGAACGTAAATATCCGATCAATAGTTGTTCAAAAAATATTGGCTTAGTCATCCTTCTTCTGGATCACGTTCCTACATGCCGAAAGACTGTCTTAGACAAGATTTGGTTCAATTTCTTAAACAATTTAAATTGTGCAGTAAATTGTATCAAAATTTAAATTGAATCAAACGCTGCCTGAAAAAAATAGAACATGTTCTACTTGCAAATCGTATCTGCAGCCCAAAAAGTTCTTATTTTAAATTTTTATTGTAGAAATTGAACCAAATCTTGTACAAGAAAACAGCATTAATAAGGCTTTTTTATCTGGCTTACGCCGATGAACTTTATATTACCTTTTCTCGAAATGTGACAAATCTGTGTTTCTTTATCACGTTTTCTTCTTTTTCTCTTTTAATTGGACAGGCGTATTGTTCTGATCCACATTAATATTATTAGGTAGGATCTATTAGGTTCTACATCTATAGGAACAAAAGAAAAAAGAAAGAAAGTGAAACTGTGCGAGGCTCAAAATTACATCCTTAAACCGGTAGTAGTACTTTCTTAGGTAAGGCAGTTTTAGGTAATTTTTTTTGGTTGAATTGGTTGAAAAAAATAAACTCTTCTTTGTTAACCCTTAATATTCGTGCTATACGAGGTTCTTAACCTAACATAGAGAACTGTATTTCAAAACAAAATTTTATTTATTCAACATAATCACCTTTTATAACGAAAATCATGAGAGTTGAGTCCTGCGTCATTAATCACCGAAGTTATCACCGACAAATATTTCACTATAGTACTATTCATAAGAGAAGACAGTTGCGTCATTGTCTGGTGTTGCATCATCAGACTTATGAATCATAACTCTTTTTTCTCATTCACCGTTAAAGAAATAATACTGAAATAATTGTCGGTTCTTGCTTCGGCGATTGATTACACGGCGCTCAAGTTCCGTGATTTTCATTATATTTTTCCTTGTCAACGGTGAATAAGAAAAGGATGGAGTTATGTTTTGTATGTCTGATGATTGAAGGCCAGACGCGAATAATTTATGATGCAGGGCTCCTTTCTTATGATTTCGATAATAACTCTACTCCTATATTTACCTAGCACAATGCTCATGAGGTATTTCTAAATCTTTCAAAAAAAAAAGTTTACCTTGATCTGCTCCTCCACTCAGTACTTATTACTGTTTCAATCGATGATAACTTCATCCCTTTTAATTTTCTTTTAGTTTCGGAAATAGATAGTAGGGGCTAAATCTGAAGAACTAGGAACTTCGAAGCCAATTTCATTAATCTTTTGCATTGCTATTGGGGATTTTGAGCGAGTGCATTGTCTTGCAAGAAAAGCACGCCTTTAAAATTTTCCATGGCGTTTCCCCATTTTTTTTCCCGAAGCTGGGTTAATAACATTCCCACAGTTTTACCCTGACGTCTAATTATTCCGTCCTTCTCCCAAGAAACTCATTCCTGCCGATTTTTGAACACGAAATTTCTTCGGGCGGGGCTGGCCGAACCAGTGTGTTTCCATTCTTTTGATTGCTCTTTCATTTCGGGTTCACAGTGATGAATTCATGTTTTGTCCATCGTTACAATTCGATCCAAAAAGTTAGAAAAATCATTTTCAGATTGGCGGCAAACCGACGTCGAAGTTGTCATCCTGTTTTTTTTTGTTCAGGCATTTGGAAGTCCATTTAACAGATTTTTTTCTCATGCGCAAATCGTAATGTACTATGTGAAACAAACTTTGGTAGGAAATGTTCAATGTCTCTGTTGTACTATTGCTACCATAAAAAACTAGGACAAGATTTTTTTAGCTGTGTAAAACTACTACCGACCATAAATGTAAAATTATTTGAAATAGTCTCTTCCAGTTATACCTAAGGTAACGTTTCAATAGTTGCTGTTATTATGGTTTATTGACATCAAAATTTGACATAACATATACAGTGATCGCCAGATAAGTCGGGCCATATGGGAATTTTTTTTGTTATTGATTTCTTAGAAAAATTTATTCTTTATAAAAGTTCCTGCATCTTCCCAAACTCAACATACATTTATCAAAATTTGAGTACCTGTTGTCATATACCGAGGAGATCCAAATATTTGAAATCGACATAAGAGTAAAGTAACTTTATTTTTCAAAATACGCGGAAATATTATTTAAAAATGTTATTAAGAATTGTCCTGAGATCTTAAATACTCGGTTGTCTAGGAAGAAAAAAAAAATTGGACAGAAATGTTAAAGATTTATGGGTATGAATGTTATTGATCCTAATTTCTAGTTGGTAGAAGAGCGAAAAACAAATTCGAGAGTATATTAATATCTCACCTGAAGAAACGTCCATCTTTACACTTTCAAAGTTCCACGATACACACGTTGATACGAGAAAAATTGAAAAATATGGAAACATTTTTTTTTTCATTTTAAATTTTTACTTTTTTTTAATTTTGTACTTTACTCTTATGTCGATTTAAAATATTTTGATCTCCTCGGTATATTATGACAACAGGCATTCAAGTTTTGATAAGTGTATGTTGAGTTTGGGAAGATGCAGGGACTTTTATAAAGAATAAATTTTTCGGAGAAATTAATAATAAAAAAATTTCCCATATGGCCCAACTTATCTGGCGAACACTGTATATGAATTACCGACTTGACAATAAAGTAAGATTCAATATAATAAAATAATGGAAACGCATGGCTACTGGATTTAAAAGTTTATGATATCGATAGTACGTTCGAACCTAATTCTTCGATCCTTCAAAATGTTGCATCAACAGTTTCTGTTGTGACACTGAAATTGGTTTTCCAATCTCTTAACTTTCTTTTTCCTCTCTTAAATTCTACAACCCAATTTTTTACATTCACCATATCTGCTTAAATTTGTTTGCCGCACAAATAAAAATACTTAAATACTTTATCACCGACCAGTAGGTACTCAATTTGACTATTTCTTTAAAAATTTCTTTAAGAATCGGCTAAACTAGAGAAACTACCATGCGATTTATTGAAAACAGGCCAGAATGGGCCATGAAATGTGCAAACTTACGTCTTCGATAAGATTACTTTCAAAACAAACGTCAAAATAATACAACCTGTTCTGATGTCAAAACATCACAATAAATGTTCGAAATATTGTCTTTTGCTTGCAAAACATAATTGCATCCTTCTTTTTATATTTAAACTTTCTAATATAAACAATTTTTGTTCATTATCTGGAATTTATTAATTTTTGTCTTAACAAACATTTGGAGATTCCAAAGCCAACTCTGGCCTGTTTTCAAAAAATCGCACAGTATTTGTCAAATAACACACTTGTTGTCATGGTAAACACTCTTGTTGTCATGGTAACCGTTTTCGATTTTGTTTATGGGAAAGATCCTAGACTAACATACATAGATATCAATACCCCCACGTATATTTTCTTTTATTTTCGCTCTACTTTAAAATTTAGACGCTTCTGTTCTTTATTTTTTCATGCTACCCTACACTAGATTTGTAGTGTCTATACAGAGAATTTTTTTTAAGTGTGGCCATAGGGATTTACATGTTAAAAAATTGACCTCATGTTAATGTATGTTATGGCACAAATTTGAAGCAAATTTTTATTTTTATTAATAATTTAAACATTTTTCTACGAAATGCACATTGCTAGAATAATAATAACATGTTCTATTTAATTATTGTCCGGTTAGAAGTTGAAATTCATAAGCATAGAATTAACCGAAGTCAAAAATCAAGGTAGCTGAAATGTCATTAAGAGAAAAGTTCCGTTTTGTCTGTCTATCGCAAATTTATAAAGAAAATGTCCGTTATTATTAAGCAAGCATTAAAATTATCAATTATGTATGTTATAATAAGTTCCACTCATTTTTCAATGGTATAAAGAAGTAGTTTTTACAAGTGGTAATAAATTATATGTTGCAGTAATTGGTTTATCGGTAATCACAGTGACAAATTATTAATAACGTCAGCCTACATGGATTACATTCGTTCAATAATTTGTGTCTATTATTTTCTTCAACTTTTCACAGTAAAATTAAGGAAAACGTGTAAGGATATTCTAGAAAATTTACAAAAATTTACTTAAAATTTGTCTCATAATTTTTGTCATAAATTTGTCAAATTTTTAGCATGTAAATTCCTACGGCCACACTTGAAAAAATTCACTGTATATTGTTTACTAGGTAAATATTTATTTCATATTTACTTTTAAAAGATCTATGGCATCGATTCTCTTACTGGTTTTATTTTGTCGGCTTAATTATCTATTACTCAATATAGAGAAATAAAAAAACAAAAATATTCATCCGAAGCGCGACAAACTGATTAGAAAATAAACTTCCAGTTTTTATGTAAGTTTTGTTTTTATTTTGATTTCACAATATTCTATTAACTATGGAATTCGTTATTCAAATTACGAATTCTAAGGAAAACAAAACTATTATAAAATACTAAAAAAAATTGAAAACTTTTTCTATAAAAGTCGCGATTATTTTTTTTAATCACTCTGTTTCGAAAAAGAAAGTACATAAAAAAGAAAGAACATAAAAAAGGCAAAGCAACTCTTTATTTTTACGTTCGAGTTATATTTATATTTCTCCTTCTTTCAATAAACAACTCAATTTTATTTAAGATTGCATTATTATGTTTTTTTATTTAACTGAAGACAAGTCCGTATTTTAGATACTTACTCCAGCTCCAGGCGACGTAGAAGATACTCAGAGTTCTGTCCAGAGCACAGCAACCACCGAAAGCGTCAAGGTGCGCAAAGGCACCCGATTGGAAGTTCATCAGGAGCCCGAAGGAGAAGTTATATCTGCGGAACAGCTCGCCGAGTATTACTGGGGAGGCGGTGGCCCGTTTATGCTACAGGAACAAGTTGCTCAATTTTTGGGCATTAAATCTTTCAAAAGGAAATATCCAGGTATACTTCAAACTCTTTAGTAAACGTGGACCAAGCTGGTCCAGGGTTCCTATAACCCAACTGACCCAATTACCAATGGTTATTTACTTTATTATTTCCATGTAAAATGATGGAATGTAAATGTTTCCGTCTAAAAATTTTGCATATGTTTTTTACACTTGTATTTCTGTGTGGCTTTGAGAGTACATTTCCATATTAACGTTGATGGTAATACAGCCTTTATTCGTCGTGAAAAATAGTGAATGTCTCAAAATCTGCATTACGCTTCTAGTCTGAAGATTACACCTAAATATAAGTAAAACTCTTCTTTTTGAAATTTTAGGAATTCAGTTTGTATTGTCGCGATAAGATACTCTCAAGCCTTTACCATAGTATCAAAATACGAAAAGATCGTTAAAACAAAAGTTATAATTTGGGCGCTTACATCATGTCAAGAACGGAAAGGATGTACTCCGCCTTGTTACGTTATAGAAAACGTTGGTTCCCAAAAAGAAATAAATTGTTCTTTTTTTAAGTGCGCCCTCCATCACGTTACGTTGTAAGGGAAATATAGTCAAGTAGTTATGTTGTAAGGGGGTCGCCACTACGTTACGTTATGCTCCCTTATGTCGAGCACTCGCTTGCAGGGCAGGATATTGGCGAACGAAACATAATAATTAATTTAAATTTTACATTACCTCGCCTCTTTGCACCACACTCGACCAAACGCCGCCCCCAAGGACCGATTCAGAAGTCACAAAAAAAATTCACCAAATACATTAAACTAATTATATTAAACTGAAAACTGCCTGTCGACTGTTTTCGACTATACAACTCATTGATTAACGACTAATCAACTACTGCCTATTTGATTTACTAATTTCACTGTGCCGGATGCCACAAAGTACGTTTCCAAAGGTTCGGATCCAAAAACGATGTTCCAAAATGTCAGCGTCACATTTAATGAACGAGCACTTAAATCGTTTTGAATGGAATACGAACTGTTGTGAAGCATTCTTAAGTAAGTTCAAACAACTTGGTTTTCATTTGCCAGCACGGAATTCCCTCTATTAAAACTAGTGATGGGAAAAACGGTTACACCGTTGGAACGTTACTTTCGTTACAGCGACGCAAAAATACCGCGACAGAGTAACGTTACTTTGTCGCGTTATTTTTGCATCTTGGTACTTGATGTAGGCAATTCCTGTTGCGTTGGAGCGAAATAACTATAGCGACAGTAGCGAGCGAAACGGGGCGAAAGACTGCATTTATTCGCGCGTCACCCGCAAATGCATTTTGCCTTTGATTGTAAACAATAACCTCTCACAAATTCAAAAATACCTGTCTTGAGACGTTAGGTAGTTTATTATGATATATGTTGACAA
Source organism: Dorcus parallelipipedus (assembly GCA_958336345.1). Lineage (NCBI taxonomy): Eukaryota > Metazoa > Arthropoda > Insecta > Coleoptera > Lucanidae > Dorcus > Dorcus parallelipipedus. The sequence goes on from OY284481.1 coordinate 18,023,648, forward strand.
CTAATCTCTGGCTGCTAAATGATAAAAGTGGTGTTTAAACCGGTGGTGTTTAAAAACTTTATGTACATTCTCTTGACGATTAAGTAACGAACATTTGGCTGTCGACCCTTAGTTAAATTTTCAATTGTTCAGTACTGGCTTTTAAAGTAACTAGTTCCAATAAACGCGACGCGACGTCGAGACTGAGTACCAGCAAAGCGTTAAACGTTATACGTTACTGAAAAACACGAACACTTTGTAATTTCTCAATTCGCGACATACGCGACATTGGAACTGGTTATTTTAGAAACCAGTAACGCAAAGTAACGTTACAAATTTATACCGCGACAAAATAACCGTTACAGAAATACCGTCTCACCACTAATTAAAACGTTAATTTTGCATAAGTTCCATCGACCGAAAAAGGATTTGACCTGCAAGCTAAGCAGACGTCGGTACTTCATGCTAGACAACTTCCGCGGCGATTAAGCTTGCGACGATGACCGTACTTGTGAAATGCTAACTAAACAATTTTGTCAATTAAACCTAAAAGTATGCGCGTTAAATTTTGTGTAACTCCAAAAGTAAAAACGAATTTAATAATAATAATAATCTTTATTAACCACATAGCTAGGCACAATTACATAAAACATAGTGTGAAAAATATATAATTACTTTCTGTGACTAGTGTGGTTAATGGGAAAGGGATCAGCTACCCTCAAAGTGGGTGCTGCTCTTCCTCCCTATTCCAAGTAACAAAAAAGAAAAATATTAGGTATAATAACCTGGCGCACAAGCAAACAAAGATATTAAGAATTAAGACAGTGTGATGAGTACAAGAAAGTAAGTGAAAGAGAAGAAAAAAAAAGAAAAAAAAAGTATACAATAAAAAAAAAACAATATATTTATATTTTGCGAGAGCATGAACCAGCATATCATATAAGCAACATGCAATGACATAAACCATGTAACATTGAACTCAGGTAATACTCGATTGCAAAAACATAGAAACTCGTATCCGACGTTTGAAAGCTTGTATGCTTAAGTATTTGGCTTCATCAGGAATGTTATTATAAATCTTAGCAATAGAATATGAAAAAGAATTTAGATAATAATTTTTCAAACGTGACGGTATTTATTCTTTTTGTGATTACATCTTGTGTTTGTGTATCCGTGCAGCTGGAAAGATAGAGACTCTCGGTTGTACACTGCGAATATTCAACTGGGCGATTGTATCTTAAACGTGAGCGTGGGGAGATAATATGATTGGTGGTAGAACGATTCTTGTACTATGTGGTATGTGTATGTTTTGACAGGAAACATATAGTAATAAACTTGAAATTGCGATAATCTTAAGACTAAGAGGGTCCTTGAGATAAAACTGCAACGTTGCTCTAATAAACAAAATGTTATTAACAGACTTGAGGAATTTCTTCTTTTCTAAAGACGATTCTTATGAAATTTAAAACATAAAAAAACAAATAACTGTATCGTGCATAAACATAAACGTATTAATTACATATTATTGAAAGATAGGTAGGTGGTCTCATATCAGATAAAAGTGCTGATAAAGATGTTTATACTAATATGTTTACAATGTAAATCTATTCACGTGCGTGTCTCCTTCTAATTCTAATGTTATTGTTATTATTTTTTTACTTAGGTATTAATAGAAGACCTGTGGATATGCAAGAGCGCGACTTTATTCGAGAGAGTGGCCTTGCTTCCGAGGCAATGTGCGATTTAGGTCTAACGGCTGTGAACAGTGCTGATATACTAGATATTATGTATTCCGACTTCCAACACAAATACGAAGAGTATTGCAAGCATCAGAGGGACAGGCAGGCCAAGGATTTCTCCAATAAACAGAAAGCACTGAGTTTGGCCGCCAGTCAGGAAAAGAATAAGCAAGATATCATGCAGCAGGCCGTTCAGTCGGCTGCCTCGTGGAACGCCAGCTTCAACAAAGCCAGAAAAGACGAACGAAAGTCCTGCATGGACTTGCAGACGTTCACGGTGCACTATCCGAAAGGGAAAATGAAGAAAATCGATCAACCTAAAGTTGGTTTTTATCCTGTCGCTCTTGTACCGAGGCAATACACTGATTATTATAAGGTACATGTTATTTGTGTAAAGTCTTTAATTAATTTTAAGCATTTCAGACTTTTACTCCTACGGAATTAAATAACCTTCCTTTAAATACGATGTTGTACGAACCAATTAATATCAACGATGAAGATAGTCACTCTGATGGTTCTGGTTCCGAGTCGGATTCGAGCAGCTCCAGTTCTGGCAGCTCAAGCTCGGACTCTTCAGGTGAAGACAATTGTAACGTTTGCAGCCCAGCTTCTTCGACAAACAAGAAGGCCATTAGTACAACTAATTAGAAAGTATTATATTTTGTACATTGTACTAATAGACCGGAATACTTTGTTTTGTTGCTGTTAGCTTTCGTATTTTTTTTATAATGTTTTATATTCGTTGGAACTGCCAAAATTTTTATAAGTGTATTGAATCTTACTCGTTTTTTTTAATTATGTACATACTTATGTAATCGCAAGAATATATATATTTTTTGGTGTATCGTCGGTTCCTATTTCGTTTGTAAGTTGAATAGACATGCGGATCGAGTCGGTTTAATTTTAATACTCGTTTCTTAAAGTGGGATTTAATCGCAAAGTATGTTAAAAATATTTATTAACTGCATAGTATAATTGTGCTCTTACTTACACTGGTATCAGGCGTTATATACAAGAAGAAAATATTTAAGAAAAGTCAAGTATTTATTATATGTTAGAAATTATCAGAAGCAAAGTGATGGTATAAACTCGGTGCAGTTTTAACACAAATATTATGTAGAATATTTATTATTTCAGTAATAAAGCACTTAATATTTTGTTCCTTTTTGTATGAAATAAAATAAGCACAGATTCATTATTAACTACATATCTGTATTATGTAATTAAGAATGTATATGACATAAGAAACTATTGCTTATTATTTTTTTTTATCGTTTGCATACGTTTTTATAATTTCTAACGACATTTTCCAGATTTGGCTTGTGATTCTGATCTCTGAAGTCAGTAACACAAATTTCAGCAAACGATTAACATTAACGGCGTCAAATTTGGCACTAATTGTGTCTTGTATTCTTAAAGTATTAAAATGAAAGCTTGAGAGCTCTATATGTCGATAAGTCCTTTCTTTTTCCTTGAAGAATCTGCTACAATTACTGTTACTGGGGTCACCTGTGTATTTGCCCCAAAGGAATGTGATTGAAACGGAAGAGAACGAGGGAATTAAATAAAAAGAAACAAATTTGTAAACAGAATTTATTTGTTATAACATGCCTATGCGAACAAAAGAATTCGTGCATTAATTTCTATGCTTGATTGGGACGTTTTACCGATGAGAGGGTGGAATGCGAGACACGTTTTTTCGAACGTAAAACTCCCCCAAGCATAGTCGTGTGTATAGTTTGTGACTTTTTATAAAAATAATTTTTTATTATAACAGTCAACATGAGAAGTTTAACAAATTCACTTTATAAAGTGCCTTTTTTAATTGTATTTATTTTTTTTTAAATTTATTACTTAATTATATTAATTAAAATTTTGTTTGATGTGTGTACGTGATTGAAGGTATCCATTCTTTTTGTAGCAGTCGTGCCGCAAATGAGGTGTTGATGATTTTGAGGCTTTAGTTGAAGCACTTAGAGAGCAGCTGAAAAATGTTAACATTAGAATTTGTCTAATCAAGATAACGAGAAGATGTTAGTAAGTAGATAGACCCAAAAATGTAGAAAAAATACAACAGGACAGCTACTACGAAGGTCTAAAAGTGCCAGGGGGGTAGAAAGACGGTGTTTTTGGTGAGGGGGATCTCAACTAGTGGTTTCGGTACTTACCATTGCCCCAAATTTTTTGATTCTAATAATTTAGTTCTGTGCTGTCCAGGTCCAAAACTCAAAAATGGGCGGGTCATGTTTTCGAGCGTTTTAAAACTCACCGAAAGGTCTGAGGGGGTGTTTGTCCCACAGGTAGGTCCTCTTCACGGGGGATAGGTACGAATCTCTTAAGTAGAAAGGATACTTCCAGCTAGGCAGCCGGCTGTAGGGGCGCAAGTTCGGCCAGTCCCACCATAGGGGATCGCGTATGAAGGAGGAGATTGGTGAGTAGGGAGAAGGGTTTAGAAGATCGTAAAACAGTCTCTTACTTGGGCGCAGACCTCCGCGGGTGTAAAGCGGCTGTCCGGCGTAGTTGAAGGCGACTTCGGAAGGACGTGGGGCCCATTCGCCGGCCTAAAGAAAAACAAATTCGTTTCTTTACCCATCCCGTACATGCATGCTTTAATTATATTCTCTAGATAAACGAATCTGGTTATAACACTACACAGTAGAAATCTCGTACAATTAAGCCCAGTTTTTCACTCACAGGTTAAACAAAATAAACCGAAAGTTAAAGTTAACAATTGTGATTGAAAAACTGGGCCTAAATAAATGTTTCTGCATGACTTACTTTAGTTGGTGTAGGAGAGAGGTATCTTGGCCAAATGTTGGAGAGCCTGTCTAGGAGTCCTAAACGATCCAAATGGTCGAGCCAGTCGCGATGAGGATCGACGTCAATGGGGGGTGCTGGCCTCTTACTGTACACCAAGTAAAGCGGGTAACGGCTGAATGGGTAGGTGGTATGGAAGATGGTAGGTTCCCTCCTGGCTACGCGATCCAAGTGGTCCCTCCATGCCTTATCGGCGTCAAAGGCTGGCAGCTTAGAAACGTGGAATACTAAAGAAAGATACAGCTAATTGCGCTACAATGTCTTTTTTTGGTGATTCGAAATTGTATGAGGAAAGTTTCGTGAATCGAAGGTGAGTACCAAGTTCTTATAATGCGTTTCTTTAAAAAAAAAAAGAAGTATTCATAGATATAAGAACGTAGTATTCTGTAGGCATGTATTTTCTCTGTTTATATGAAACGTAATGAAAAACAAATCTAGATTCTAATCTTGATGTTGATGAATTAATCGCCATGATTTAATTGTTTCGTATTTTTTATGACTAGAATATTTCTAATGTCTGGTAAGTTATAAAACCAGAATTACATAAGCTGTATGAGTGATTTTTCAATGCAGAGAATTAGGCGGTTTCATTTAAAAAAATAAAACTTTTATATACAGAGTAATATGCAAACTTAAAGTGCTATTTTGCGTGAACTTAGATTTCACTGTTTTAATGCAAAAAAATCGGCATTTTTTTTATAATATATCGTCTTCAGATGTGATTGCATCCCACGTGACCTGTTCGCCCTGATGGTTAGGCAACTAACAAAAAATTTTCAAGCTACTTTAATAATTTCTTATAGATTTATGTACAATTGCGGACAGAAAATTTCGGATGTTACTGTCATTCCACTGACGTAAAAGTTAAGAAATTCCTATATATATACGTCAGATGAGTGACAGTGACATCTGAAATTTTCTGTTCGCAACTGTACACGTACAGTAGCAGACAATAAAATCCGGGCATACCATTTATACAATGTAAACCTCACTCTAATATTTTTGACGTTTAACACATTATACAAAATTCCACTAGTAATTATGACGTTTAAAATAAATCTTGACAGAAATATAACCTCAATGAAAGCCTGATTTACCAAATTTGTCTAAATACGAACGGCTTGTCAAATTCTTGCCCGGATTTTATTGTCCGCTACTGTACATCTTTCTCTTCCAAATGTTGGTGTTTAAGAGGTGTTTAAAAGCTGGTACTTTCAAGTACCGTTGGTAGACGAAGGGTCAAGAAAATGCAAAAGAAATATGTACTGGGTTCTTAAAAATGTTTAGGCATCACGTGGCCAAATTAGGGAAATTTGTTTTCCGCAGAGTGGCGACACTAATGGCGTTTTCGATTCACCTGAACTGGTTGGACTCAGTGTATTTGCGTCATGCTTTAACTTCTTTTAATAGTATGAGATGAAAATACTCTGTAGTATCAGTAGCGTCACTTAAACGCCAGTGTCAAAAAAAGCGGCCATACTGTTTGATACCTTTATGGGGTATCAAACAGAAGGGCAAATGTGACAGTTATACTCAAGTGACTCTACTGTGTAGATTCTTGTGTCTTGTCATCCAAAAAATAGGTAACTATATAATGCCCGGTTGCACCAACTAGTCTCATGCGCTTGAATTTACATGCTAAAAGCCGAACGCCAATTTTCGGTGGTGGGGTGCGAGGACTGAAGTCACACGTGCATTTCCAATGCATTTTTACGAAACGAAATTGCATGTAGCGCTTTTAATATAAAAGATAACCCGGAAAGAAAATAACGTACGGTTACCGCCGAAAAAAACTGGTACAAGGTGCGGAGGTCGAGAATAATTCGAGCCGGTGTATAATAGAGTGCCTTTAATAAGAGTGAAGACATAGGCGCCATTTTTGTGCTAAATGAGAAGGGATAGGAGGGAAGTTCAAAATTAGATGGTGGTGGTTCAAATTAACCAACCGGTTTATCGTTGCTATTTTCCTTCTGTAACTACAAAGCCGTATTGAAATAAAAAGCAGACGGATTGTATATACATACAAACTGAATAATTAAGTTTAACTAATTTAATTAACCTACCTCAAAACAAACAGAAAAACAAAGAACAATTACTAACCTCAAAATATCCGTCGACGTCCATATTGCCCAACATATAGGTACGTAGGCCATTTCACAATTCACCGAATGTAATTGGTATATTAAACCGGGACCCCTACCAACGCATCATTAAATATACAACCGTCGACATTTCACCACATACAAGTAGTCCATTTCACAATTCACCGAATGTAATCAGCATATTAAACCGGGGCCCCTACCAACGCATCATTAAATATACAACCAGTGAAATCTGGAATGCTCGGGTGGTTGAGAAATTAAACCGGTAGACCAAATTCTGAAACATGCCCATTTCTAGCACGAAAATGGCTACCGACCTTGGTAAATAAGGTTGAAAATCGCTTGCGACGAATAGAAATTGACCTCACTCTTATTAAAGGCACTCTAGTGTATAGGAGCTTTTACTTGACGGATATCTCGCATACGTTACTCCGCCGAAGGTGTCGAGTCTGCCCGATGTTGCATGAGGCAACTTCCCATATACTAACTTTGGTCCGTCATAGGTCACGTGGTTTACAGTAATAAGTGAAAACCTGTATATGCAGCAAGAATATACCTACAAGGATTTTGTATACCTACATACCATATAAAAAAAGAACATGTCAACACATTGGCTGTTGGTAACTTGAATTTTCGCGCTCGCCTACAACTGATCAGCGTTTTACGTAAAACAAACATTGGCCGCGTTCATCAGAACCAAGCGCTCACATAGCATTCGTCTGTGATTGGATTACTTCAAAAAAATTCAAAAAATCTACCAATCATAGATGAATGCTACTTGAGCGATTGTTCTGGTGAACGCGGCCATTGTTGAAATCTGCACAATTGAACAATTCCGGCAGTTCAAACACCGTTCAAATGTCACAAGCAGATTTACGTGAAACGTTAATTCCATAAAATACCTACGGAGGGCAGAGGTCGTGACCAAATTTTGAATTCTCGGATATAGGCAACCAACATTACACATTGCAAAATAATAAACAGACATCCGTTATTCCTCTTAGGTCCGGTCCTTTCATCTCCAGTTAACTTTATCTGTCGGTTTACTCCCATAGTAACGATTGTGATCACAATTGTTACTATGACGATTGTGATCACAATTGTTACTATGATGATAGATCGACAGATAAAGTTAACTGGAGATGAAAAGACCGGGCCTTAGAGTTATGTTTAGTGAGTATCGTGAATAAAACTTATTGGAATATAAAATTTTTTTATCGAAACGATAATTTTAAAATATCTGTATTGATTTATTTTTTTTTAATATGAAGCTTTTAGATACATTAAAACGTCCAGCTAGGTACCTCTTGCAATGATTGGTGATACTACTGGTTTTTGCTCAGTATCTTCAGTCAATACATGATTGGTTTCAGTTCATGTTCAATTTACTTCAGAAGATTGCATAACAAATACTCTAATTTTCTAACAATATTTTGAATAGTTGTAATACAAGGAATAAATCTTTCTGTATTTTTTGTCGAAAATAATTTCTCAAAGTTCTAAAATTACCTACCATTGTGATACCATGTTTGCTGTGCATGGTTTTATTAAAAAAAAACAAATTTTTAACAAACTCAAGAACTAACTGCTATTAGTTTGACATTAACAACTGTTTCTACAGCTGACTGTTCTTTCCAAAAGTTGATGCTTAAAGTTGTAGTTGCACAGTTGATTGCCTATAGACTGCAATAAAACAATGCGTTGACATGTCCTTTTTAAAAGTGGGTATTACATAGGACGTATGTACACAAAAATGAAATAATCCCTGTAAATATCTTGCAGACTTAACACAAAAATAAATCAGACAAAAAGTTGAGTTTAAAAAATATATTAATTTCGTTAATACTCTACGATTTTATTGTTTTATTTTCTGTATATTTCTTTAAAAAATTATATAATTTTAAAATTAGTAGTGTCTAAAATAGTGAACGAACATAGAAATTTCAAAATTATGTATTTATTTACAGGCAAACTTGAAAACCAAACTATTTTTGTTTGGCCCGCCACATGAAAATGATTTATATTAAAAAAAAAATCAAAGGATGAGTAATGTGTAAGTTGGCATGCGGAGCCAAAAATATTTATTTTCTGATGCTTTACAAAATATATTTGCAAATTCCTGATCTAGTTCAACCAACGGAAATAGCTACACTTTAATAATTAGTGACAATGTCGATCAAATATTTGATTCTGTGCATAAAGCACCAAAATTTAAGTCAAATTTGTTCAGTACTTGTAATATGTATGTATCAAAAGATGACGCAATTGTCACTTTTTTGAACGCTATTGTATATGTAGTTTCAAATTAGATAGAATATTTTCAATTATGTCTTTGTACAGGTTGTACTTTATTTTATTTTAATTTTATCTTCGAAATACGATTGTTGTGATTTTGATTTTAAAATTTTGCCATTAAATCATCAATTACCTACACTGCAATTATAAAGTTTTCTGATAAAATAGAAGACGTTTCATAAAGACAACGTAATTCATTTGATATAAGATTGTACGGGGTGGATCGATTTCGATGTCTCTTATAGGCATCTCTGTAGTTATAAGAGATAGAAAAAAAAAACTAGTGGCCAAGCCTCGATCTCTTTTTTAGAGATAAAGTCAATAGAGTAAGCAACAATTGGCCATTTTCGAATTATAAGCAAAAATTGACATTTTCTACTTTTCGCCAATCAATTTTTATCAGAAAATTTTATGATCGTTTCGCTTAACTAAACCGCAAAATAAAAACATAGGAAAAACTAACACAACGATAAGTGATGAGTGACAATGAGAGTTAGTACTACCAACTAGTTTGTCTTGTGTTATTAAAGCGTGTTACTGGCGGCTAAGCTCGGTGTTGTAACGAGTAAAAGTGTGTCTTACCTTAAAAAAATCTTCAAAAATCTCCAAAAATATCGTCCAAAAATGCTCAAAAAGTTACACATTCGCGAAAAATTGGCATACTAAAAATGTTGTAACCATTAAACTCATCGAAGGAGCACAAGCAAAGTTACAGTATTTACAGGTGATTCACTCTACCATTTGTTTTTTTGATAAAATATGATATATACTTACACATTTTGAAGTTTGTAACTGTATTATATCGATCTATATAGGTGGACCTGTAAGTACTCTAACGGGTGTAAAAAGCGAAAAAAATAAATAAGAGACCCATCGCCCTGGCAAATGCTGGAGCGGGTTAAAAAAGCTGCCCAAGCACACGTACGTTAGTCGACATTATACGAAGTGAAAACCTTGTCGATTAAAAGAAGAGCGTTAAATAACTAACTATGTAATTATGTAAGATCGGCTCGAGCGTTTGCAGGGGCAACTGTCCGTTTGGTTTTTCCCAAATTTGTTTATTCATCTAACACGTTTATAAACAGTATTTATTTACAATCACTAAATTCCTTTTTTTTTTGTTACACAAACTCTCTACAAATGAGTCCATCATAGAAATAAATATAGAAAAGAGAGAAACGTAGCGGTACATCACATAAACTAACATCGTTGCAGTATAATGAGTGGGTTAATAGAGTTTCCTATTGGGTTCTCACAGTCCTGAAGAGAAACTAATCGCTTCAAGTCTTTGATGACCCACTGCAATCCAGGGTCTATACCGCAGCTGACTGAGGGTGTGCGATAGAGACAAAACGCATTTGTATTTGAAGAAAACGAGGCCGAGCCGTTTCTCCAGCACTGTGTTAAAGTATGATTGTTATTTTTTTTGGTGCTGGAGGAAGGGCTCGAGCATTGAAACAAAAACACCTGACGGTTTTAAGCACTCCACGCAGTCGACGCTTGTCCGGATCCGGCTTAGTGCTGGCGGCCTGACTTACCGGGTCGGTACCTCTCTAGAGATGAGAAATTGTGCGGGAAGATTGGACGCGGAGAGTAACCATACGTGTCACGATGGAGCGGGTCGTATCGGTAACCTGGAACGTGGATGCGTTCGGCGGCCGCAGATGGATTGTCGAAGATGGACTTGCCGTACGGCCATGTGGAAGAGAATTCGGGGAAGTCAGAGAGGGGTCTGAAGAGGCCGCGAGGTTTGCCCGGGTAGTAATCACTGGCGCGAATATCATCAGAACCTAAAAAAAAATAAAAAAATTTAGAGGTAAACAAGTAGAATTAAATCGCTAATATGAGGAAGTTGGCAATATTTGAGAATTTCGGCCGACTTAAAACTTATCACGGCAATCCTGACCTTGCCGGGCGCAGGCTTGAAATTATTGACGCGTAACGATGTCCTTATATGGCCATTTCGTTAATGAAGGGTTCTGATTGGACGAGGCTGACTGCATCTGCGATCACCCCGCGTCAACCTACTTCATTTTGTTTCAAGTAACTCACCATACATACATAAATGTCTTTATACTTACCTAAATGTCTTTTCTTTCTGACTTGTCTTTTTACAATTATTGTAAATTTGGGACCAATAAAAAAAATTATTATTATTATTACTCATCCCGTGGTCGCATACGGCCGAACACAACATACGTGCCTGACTGCAGGCTGCTTGACCACCTTGTGTTTCACGCAGACGACAGGAGAGGGAGGGAGAGGCACTGTACTTTCACTGTACTGTAGAAATTCCATTAAGGAAGAAGGTGTTTAGGTTTATCCCCTAAACTCTTTCTTCCTTAATGGAATTTCTAGTGCGAACACATCAGGTGCGCGTTTATCCCCGCGAACGTTTTTTGTGTACGGCTTTTGAATATACGAAATGACGTCAATTCGCTGTACAGGACCTCCACAAAAGTTAGGGCATTAAAGAGCGAATCGACATAGAAAGAGATTCAACTTAAGAGCGATATAAAAAGAATCAACTTAGAAAAGAACACATTCGATGAAAAAAGACCGGCATGACCATTGGCTGCCTGTAAAGAATGAAATGGAAGAAAAGAGGAAGACCATGCAGTAATGGTTGGATGAAGAAAAACGGAACTTTGAAAAGCCATAACTCAGGAATCGAAAAAATGTAGAAGTGACCATCTGCAGAAGATGGACGATGACCAAAAAGAGCGTGACAATGGAATCCAATCGAACGGAAGAAAGAAGAAAGACCGCATGAAGGCATGAAGAGGAAGAAGCCTAGAGCGACAGCAAGTTAAGAAGACGAAGAAAATTTGGTTTGAAAGCTACTTGCAAAAGAAAGATAATGGCCAAAAAGCATAAGGCAAAGAAACCTAAGAGAATGGCAATGTTTGGATGGAAAAGAAAAAGCCATGAAAGACCCCAATCAAGGACGACGGGGATTGAAAGATGTGGAAAAAAGCACGGCACGGCCACCTACAAAAGATGGATCATCGCAAAAAAGAACATATAGCGTTTTCGATTCATCTGCACCTGTTGCACGCAGTGTATTTGCATCTTTTTTAACCTTATGTATCAACACGAGATGAAGATACTCTGAGTGTGCACTAGTGCGTTCAATCGAAAACGCTAATAGACATTGGATCCCAATCGAACAGAAGAAAGAAGAAAGATCACATGAGAAAAAAAGGGCAATTTAATAACCAAAGATTGCGAAAAACGTGTGGGGAAGAGGATGACACGGCTACTTGCAAACGATGAAGATGGCCAAAAAGAACACGACAATGGAATCGATGAAACAGGTGGACGAAGAAGGATGAAGAGGAGGCCCTGAATCAAAAATGAAATACTCGACAGACGTGGAAAAGAAAACAAGATTAGCATGGCCTAACCACCTACAAAAGATGGAGGCCAAAAAAGGGGCAACAACGGAGTCTGACTGTATGGAAGAAAACGAGACGGAGAGGAAGAAGCTATCAAACAAAGAAATCAAAGACTGCAAAGATGTGGAGAAGAGTTGACGACACCAATTAACTGAATACTTCAAGGAAATTACAAGAATAAAAAATGAGTGAATGTGACAGAATGTCACATAACGACAGCCAACAAGGGATGGACGATGGCCAAAAAGGAAATGACAATGACATTCCATCAATAAACCAAGAAGAAACTGTGAAGAAACAAAGGCTGTGGAAACAAATAGACCCCGCCGTCGGTTTCTCGGATCTTTTCTGCCATAGATGCCGAAAGGCTTGTCACGATCCGATCACGTTTAAGGGTCGAAAAAAATTCCCGAAAAGTGGTCTGCAAACGTGCACCCCCGAACGTTTCGTCCCCTGGCTCCCGACAGCGAAGGGAGATCGCTTCGCAATCGCCACCAAAAATCATCCGAAGGACATGTCTGAAACATGTGTTTACGGATTTCCATAAGAAAATTTTTAGCGGCCGCAATATCGGAAAAACACGCAAAAACGGGAAAAAGGGTGTTTTTCGGGGTGCATTCCGAAACGGGGGCGAAATCGGAAAATCCATTTCCCAGGAAAGTTGGCAATCAAAATTCATTATCGAATTTACTCGGATCATTTTTCGAAATCCCTGCAAATTAGGGCGTGGTTGCTTAAGATTCTCTTATTATATAACATTGAGAATTGAATTTGGGTTTATTAGAATTTTTTTCTTGTTTTGGTCTCTACTATCACCTGTCAACGAGTGTAGATTTTTTTTAACACCCTGTATAATTATTTGTCTGTAATAAAAAAATGTACAAACCTTTAAGGGATCTGACGAACGATTGCCAGAATTTGGCTTTCTTCGAGGTCGTTTCGTTTCGACCGATCATTTCCAGGTGATTTTTAAACATCGTGATGGTTTCTTGTGCTGGTCGTTATCTGAAAATAAATTGATACCTTCAATATTGCATTGCAAAATAATATTGAACTAGTTTGCATTTTGATATTGTGTTCAAAAGTGTCCATATTTAAATATTGCGTTGCATAAATTTAGAGTGCCGCTGTTATTTCACGTGCTGCCGCGGGCGCCAAATGATCTTGCACAAGTTTGGTCCTTCGAAAAATACGAATGATGTAAGTCGAAAAATCTGTCACAATACGGAGTCACCTACGCCATTCTATGATTGGTCCAAAACGTGCGCTGGTGTAAACGAGCCGTCTGCAGATACGCTGCTGGTTTTGGGCGTGGAGGCCATCCTTCTATTTTTAAAGTCGACCGGTTGTGTTAGCCCGAAATTCGCGTGCGTGTTTTTGCAAGGAATATTTTTAAGTCGGATGGCAAAAAAAGCGATCGTCCTAAAGATAGCGCACCTGTCGCCTTTAGGATAATGAATGAACGACAAGGTTCAACTGGAAACGGAATTTGCGTACGGTGAGATGAGGTAGTTTAAAGTTGGCCGAGATTCGGTGACCTTAACACGTAAACAATGGAATTTCCATGTCGCAATGGACAGTAATTATTTTACTTCTCTCACGTGCGAGATTTTGTTTTGGCAAGCTCTCCGAAATTTTGGTTCCAAAACCGAATTTCATTTAGTACTGGCAGGTGTTAGTTTTTATATTGTTTCAAGTTTACTATTTGTGTTACGTAAAGAATGTTGAAACATATTGAAAATCGACGGCCAACTTTTAAAATCCTACATATCTCTACTTAAACTGTCCACGTATCACATACCATATGTTCTTGTACATTAAAAATCGGGCTTCTACATAGCCAGTTAGCTCGTTAGCATCCATCTGGCAGGCAACACTGTTTATTTACAAATTCGTTCAGAAAACGTTGAGCTTAAAAATAACCGGAGGAAAAATCCGTCTTAAACGTTCCAGACAGATTCGCACGCAACATCCTGCATGCGTTAGAGATGTAAGGCTAGGTGCACACAAGCGATTTTCTGTCACACAATTATTGAGTCGTGAAAATAGAATTCAAAGTTCACAATGCGAATATGCCCTGGCGTGTGCGCGCATTTATATTACGAACTTTGAGTTCTATTTTAGTGACGCGAGACAGAAATCACTTGTGTGCGCCTGGCCTAGGTAAGTTTCATTTTAATTTCTTGAAAAACATCTATTTGCGAGGTTACTTTTAACAGGCCGATCTTCGTAAAGAGATGAGACGTTATGGACATCTGACTCAAAATCGCATGAAAGGTATAACTAAGTTCTTTAATTTATGAATTAGGTTACAATACGCTGGAGCGCGTTCATAAATGACGCCCTGACGGGCGAGAGTTATACCGAGGTACTCTAAAAGCGTTCATAAATTCAATCTTAAACTCCACGCACCTCGCCCTCGAAGCGTTCAAAAAAACGGAAAGGTGTACCTCTCGGTGTGCACTCCATGCGCCCCGAAAATATCGCCCGACATGCGCAGTACGGCAAATCACGCAACACGGATGTATAACAGACGTTAGGTGATACACACTGAATAGGTTATAAAATAAGTGTGCAGGATAAGTATATTTATTCTTCCTATCCAATGTGATATTAACTTAATTTTACGACGTTCTATATTTCCTTCCGTTTGGGAAAATGCTTACGTTTGTCCTGTTCTAAAAAAAGGGAGTGAGTACTTACAGGCCAATCTCCATTTTATGTAACTTCTCCTAGATATTTGAATCTATTTTATATAAACACATTTATTCCTTAGTGAAGAGTTTTATTACACCATATCAACACGGAATTATGCAGGGTCGTTCTACAGTAATCAATCTTCTTTGCTTCACCCAATTCTTATCAGAGGTCATTGACAACAGAGGACAGGTTGATGTGATTCATTTGGATTTCCAAAAAAGCATTTGATCAGATTGATCACTACGTTCTTCTAGATAAATTATCTGCATTCGGTTTTTCGCCATCATATTTAGATCTACTTAAGTCATACCTCCTGAACCCCGAACAATTTGTAACGATATAATAATTTCCAATTAAGCCATTTTCAGGGGTATCTCAAGCCTCCAATTTAGAGCCTCTATTATTTTTAGTCTTCACAAATGACATTGTTAATGCTGCGCAATGCGAAAAATTATTATTTGCTGATGATATGAAATTGTACTCTTCAATTACTTCGCTTGAGGATTGTAATCTGCTGCGAGAAGGTATTAACGCAGTAATAGAATTACCGGTTGTCTTTGAATGTCCTAAATGCCAATCTATGACTTACGAAAAAACATATAGCAATCTCCCACTCCTACACTATTTTTAATACAATTCTGAAGTCAACCAATTACCTACTATTAAGGACCTGGGTGTGGCTTTTGATTCAAAACTTGCTTTTGTGGATCATATTAATACTATAATAGCTAGTGGTTTCAAGGTTTATGGTTTCATTTACCGTAATTGTAAGGAATTCAGCATCAACACTCTTTCTGTCTTATTTTTTTCCTTAATAAGATCTCGTTTAAAATATGCTGCCCTAGTCTGGTTCCCTATATCATATTCACATTGACCACATTGAAATTCTGCAAAGAACATACCTCAAGTTCTTATCTTTTCTTACTGATGGTACTTATTCGATCAGAGGTTATGATCACACTTTGCTCCTTGCTAGATTTTACTTCGAGTCACTTCAAACTAGAAGAATTTCAGGTGCAATTAAATTTCTTTACAATTTATTACATAATCAAGTCGATTGTTCTTGGCTCTTAAGCAAAATTAATTTGGTAGTATCTAGGATCTTTTCGCGTTCATGTTTTACGTTTTATTGTGAAAATAACAGATATAGGACAAGTTGTACAAAGGAGGTGTAAACTGACGCTCAACTGAACCAGGTTCAAAGTGAACAAAATCGCATCAAATTTTATTTATGAATGCATTAATTGCCATATGTCATTAAGATCCTATGCGAATTTGTTTACTTTGAACCTGGTTCAGTTGAACTTCAGTTTAAACCTACTTTGTACAACTGGCCCATAATAATTATTATTATCAACAGATCTAATTATTATTATTATCAACAGAAAGGTGTACCGCTCGGTGTGCACTCCATGCGCGTCGGTCAGAACCGCGGAAGATATCGCCCGACATGCGCAGTGCGTCAAATTACGCAACACGGATGTATGATAGACGTTAGGTGATACATTAGACGCTTTCATCGGCGTGGGCAGAAATTTTCCCGTACTTAACCCTGATCATTAATTTGGGTTCAGGCCGGACAGAGGGAATCACACTCTAGCTGTCGAAGGAAAGGATATCACCTCGAAAGACACGAGTAAGTATATCTGGGGGTGCATTTAGATAGAGGACTGAGGATGACCACCCACGTTAAGAGCGTCACATATCGTATATGACATTGGCCATCTGTGGTAATGGAAATGGTATGCGTGCCTCTCTCCCATAACCTTGAAAAATATAACATTTCCGCCCGTTAGTTATTATTGTTATTACACTATCACAACTCGCGTCATCCGATTTGAAACTGTTTACGAAATAGTTGAATGACTAAAAATAGATCCACGAAAAATAAGGCGCACGTGGCTTGATTTGTTGGATTTACTTGAGCGGCTTCACGTAAACAAATTGAATAAACTGTATCCGAGATGATTTTGAATTATGTGTTCAAAACGAAACACTCCATCTACTTTTGATCTTTTCACGAGTACTTGATACACGTAAGCAACGATCTATTTTTTTTTTAAATTCGTGGATTCGCATTTCAGGCATTTGCTTAAATCAGTTTTGAATAGTACGACAGTAGTAAATTTTCAATTTAAGTACTTATAAATTCGAAACATATTGAAATTATAATAAAAGAAGCTAAAGTATAAGGATAGCTGAAACTGCGAAGCTAAAAAGGGAGATCCACGAAAATTTATCGGACGCAAAACAGTATGTGCTTCAATAAGAGAGGAATAAGCCAGAGGATTTATGAGGTAATAGTAATAAGCACGGTGGAAGATATAGAGGTGCTCTGGCAATCGCTTCGGTGCCGACACACGAACGCGAGGGGTCAGTGTGCGAGTGAGGTAGGTAAAAGTGTAGGTACGTATATTGTAAAATAAAATAGTAACTATTAGTGTCTAATACGACTCATATGTAAAAGTCTGACTTTTTTAGAAGGTATCAAATATATTTTTGAAACGCAGCGAACAAAATGGGTTGCAAGTTGCGTAAGATCTTTATCATTGTCATGTGACCTGATCATGGAATAATAAGTGAAACTGAAAAGAAACGTTCAAATTGATAAGTTATCATAATTACTTCAATAATGTTGAGTTCAGGCAATTGTCTTTTTCACAGGAAAATTAGACTATGAATATCTCGTAAATATAAAGCGTAGATCCCCCAGGACTCAACTGTAGTTACTAAGAGAGTATATTCTTGGAATTAAATTAAAAAAAGATCACACCATAAGATATAAAAAAGTGTCTATCCATTTCATGCTAGATTGCAGGATGCGATGTAACAATTTAAAGATATGTAATATATATCTGATCATAAATATTTTAACTGAATTTTTAGCTTTGAATGTTTCTACTTGGATAACTATGATGAATTGTGAGTATGAGTATATGTGTAGGAAGTTTTTTTTGCATAAATTGATCTTAGGGATATACACACTTAATATAATATACAGTCATGGGCTAACGCGAAATCAAACAGAGTAGGCGACCTCTGGTGGTCAATATTGATACCATCAAAAGGGTGAACAACATTTCATGGATTGGTTTATTAAACCAATCCGTTGAAAACCACCAATGCACCAATCAAACTTTCATATTTAACGCAGCTGCAATGTTGTTCACCCTTTTATCGGCCAAGTTGCAATTAACAGCGACCTCTCGCATTGACGATTACACAAAGAGAAATGACAAACTGAGACTTTACATAATAATGTGTAAAATGGAGGTGGAGACATTATTAACACAAGTGTTTATAATTGTTAATGACACAAAGTTTACGTTTGTTTGTAGCAAAATTATTGATCCATTTTGGAGTAAAAAGTTCCACACTAATTAGATTTTTATACTACAATAAACTCTCATAAGTGTGAAGATAGAGTTGAAACACTTTGTTGTAACTATAAAATTCTACATGCTATGTAAAAATTTACTACAACAGACTGTGAAGATTTTATTTTCACATTATGTTGTATAAAGTTCTACCCATAGTGTAAAACTATAACAGAATCGAAATGAAAAGTTTTCTACAATTTAAAAATAATTAAATTATTAACTCGTTAGAAAAAATTACCAATGGATATGTTAACATCTTACACAAATCGTTGAATAGTTTTTAAGTGGGGTGTAATCACGTGATTATTTGCATCTTCTTATTGGTCGTTTAATGCGGATGACGATTAGGTGGCGCACGTGACTCTGCGAGTAAACAAGAACAGACTTGTCTGTGTTTGACTGTCGCCTATTTTATCTATGTATAATGAATGAATTTGTGAAAAATAAACCGTCTGAACGTGAATTCAGTACGAAATTATTTGAAGATAAACACGAATGTTTCTAAATTCCTTTTTCTTATTTTTTAACGTCTATAGATGGCCCCAGTCGAAACTTGTTGAGCAAGTGTCAGAATGAATTCTGCCGTATTATAGCCTGTGAATTTCTTCACAAGATCTGCACGTATCAAGACAAGGTCTTGAAGTAGAGTCAAAACTGGCCTACTCATGTGAAAATTATTGTTTAATTATATTATTTTGTAAACAAATTAAAGAAATTTTGGTATAAGTTGCTAAAAATTATTAATTTTATTTAATAGAAATTCAAAGAAAATTAATAACGATGATGATTTCTTTCATTTATAAGTTGGTCACGTGCACATCAGCTAGATGTCGCTAGTCAATTATTCAGGCAACTTGATTTTATACAATAACATGGTCCACTTATTCGAAAGTGACTTTCTTAAATTATTATATAATTTTATAAGAAGTTTTGGTATTTTTTGATAAGAAATTCAGAATCAGCATGAAAATTAGAGAATCCTTGCTAATTTAACCAAATTTCTATCTTCAAAAATAAAAAGTTAGAATGGCGAACGGTTTTCAAATTGAACATACTGTATACATTGTTGAAGAGCTTTTTTGACATTTCATTTGTCACTTCGATTTTCACATTATTATTTTCTTTCAAAAACTTGAAAAGAAAAACTCAATTGAAAAACCTAAACAACAGTCTTCTCTTGATTTCTATACAGATTGAAGTCTCTCACTTTAGTCAGTATTGGTTTCATAAAGAGTAACGAAGGGCATGCGATTGATACGTTAAAAAGAAAAAGTAATACCCTACCATTCTTAACATGAGCAGTGGGCACAATGTAGTGGGCATGTAATCACTGCGGATGTGCGATTATAACATTTTCAAAAGCGGCAACAAATAAATGAATTGTTATTTCTACATGACTTACACTGCAATATCATTTAACAAGACGTTTTTTGTTCCTTTTTAAATCTAGCTTATAATTTCTATCTATGACTTAGATGTGACTTCATCGGAATCAATAATTGTAAGTATAATCTGATAAGCGTCTCTCCC
Source organism: Dorcus parallelipipedus (assembly GCA_958336345.1). NCBI lineage: Eukaryota > Metazoa > Arthropoda > Insecta > Coleoptera > Lucanidae > Dorcus > Dorcus parallelipipedus. The sequence continues at coordinate 18,043,588 of OY284481.1, forward strand.
TACCTAGTCCAGTGTTGCAGATTGTATCTAACTAAATTATCGCACAAATATCGTACCCTTTCTAAACTGTAATATCCCTAGTATGTACTATCGTACGACAAATGGTTTTATCATACGTACATTGAAGCACACTACATCCATCTCTTTCAAACAATCGCATACACATACTCCTTGTTGCTCTTTATAAAACAAACCATTGACCAAGGCGGAAAGTCTTCAATCTGTATAAATCTTTAAAATTTCAGATACGAAGAAGGTAATGCACATAAGCCTTAATTAATAAAAGTCGTTTTATATTTTGCAAAAAAAAAAATACATTTCTTGGAGTAGATCGCTATTTTGTGTTTCATACTGTTTGTGAGACTTGGCTATAACTTATAGCAAACATCTGGGTTTAACAAGAGAAAAAGAAAACTGCGTATACTTTTTTTAACATAAAATTAATTGTTTGTAAACAAATAAATGGGATTCCGTCGAGTTATTTAACTTCATCTTAAGAGAGAGAAGAGGAAGAACAATTCCCTGGTTTCGGGGAAAAAGGGGGTAAGTCTTTTTTGACCAAAATGAGTAGTGAAATGCATTTTGCGATACTGATTTTCACTGTACAAATAAAAGTACGTTATAACATACCTAAATAATTACTAAATGCTGTATTGACCACATCTAAGATTTATACCGATTTACACTGACAGTTTAAACTTTAATTAACTCTCCTGAAAACAGTTAAATTCCGACTTTTCTACCAAAACCACAGGATTGTATCCTAACAATTTACCTTAAAAATTTATTTTATAATTCATAGTTATTGTGAAAACGAAAATGAAAAAAAAAAAAAAATCAAAAGGTCTGTACCTAATACCTCTGCGACTAAAAATTATGCCAATGCTGGTCACTTCATTTCAAATCAAAACAAAAAATTGTTGGATGGTGTGAAAGTAATTTAAATAAAAATTGTAGTCGCACATTAAAAGAAGTATTTTTTTTCAATGTTCAAGCTATAGCGTTATAGATACGTGTATAGAATTAAGTTACTATTTTAATCTCAAATAATGTTTATTATTGTATAGATAACATAATGTATGTATGTAGGTACAGTCGCGAGCAAAAAATGGCCGTCTGTGCGTTTCTTTGAAACAGTGACAAGTCTTATTGTGAAACGGTCGTGATCGTCATAAACTTTATACAGCGACATGTGCCATATGTGTGTTCTACTTATCAACTTTATAATTTTTCCGTAACGATGAAAGTAAATTAGACGTTAGGAAAGTACAATCTTAACATAACTGACAAATTTTTGCGAGATACCTTTCAATTTCAAACTGATTTCACTTTATCTGATTTCAAAGTAATTTTACTTTTAAATACTTCCGAAACGTAAGATTTATTTGTAAAAGTTAGAAAAGATGCAAGGCAAAGTTATAGTAAAGGAGATAAAAATGAAATAAGTACTGTCAGAATATCTCCATCTCTTATTAATACATGAGGTTAAAATAAGATGAGAATACTCCGAGAGTACTATAGAGCGGTCAATCGATTAGTTAGAAAGAGTAAAATGCAGTACATTTACTTCATAAGTGACCACAAGGTTCAAAGAATGAAGAACTCTCAATTAGATAAGTTGAATTTTAATAAAATTGAGGTTCACTAGTCGCAAGCAAGTTCAATGAAAAAGTCTTAAGAAGTTGGCAAAACTGCTTGAAGAGAAACAACCTGACATTCAAAGCGAAACTCTTTTGTGTTTTGCCTAATCCGCGAAGTTATCCGCAAAAGCGTTTTGCATTTAAAAAGAAATTGTTTAGATTCCTTATTTTGTTACTGTTTTTTTCGTCTGTAAACTTTAAGAATGGTTTTTGAAAAATGTGAAACGAGTGGTATGTATGTAAGTACATGTAGATATACATACCATCTGTCTCGTTGAAACTTGAAAAAGGGCAGAAAACGAAACGACGTCGAACACGTGTAAAATAGAAGATGTAAAAGAAACCGTTCGCTTGAACACTCATGTCTATTTCGCTGTAGATTCTAGTCACAAGGTTCATGTAAAAATCAAAGGATTTAACTCAAGAGCGAGCAAGGTACGTATGTGCGTACGCTGTTAAGTTTAAATGAAACATTCGGTACATGTTTATACAGATTGTCCGTTTAACAACAAAGACTAAAATATTTACAAATTTTTGCGCACGTACAAGAAACTAAATTTTATAGTAAACTGTGGCGTAAGGCTTCTTCGTTTTAATATCATTATTGTTTGATCTTTACGTTTTAAAAATTATTTATTAAACGCAACTTATCAGCATATGTAGGCGTCCATTTTGGATAGCGTTAGTATAAATTCGATTCGCTCAAATTTTCCATGGTTTACGTAATCAAATTGAATTCACAGGAATTTACTCGGTGGCAAAACGAAATATCCTGCTGCCGCAGTCGTTAGCTGATCTGTTATTTTTTTTTTCGAAATGAATGACGCGTTCGGCGTAGTCCAGGCATCTAATATAGGGCACGGCCAGGAATAGCTCTGCTCCTATTATAGCTCGTCGGAACGATCCCTACTCTTTGGAATTAACACATCAAGTACTCGAATTCCACACGCTCGCAAAATTCATACCGCCACAAATCATATTCTAAATATATTCGAAGAAACCACTTCACGCTCTCGAAAACTCGAACCGATTAAATACCTCTTCAATTTTTTTCTTTTTTAATTTGGTTGCAGAGCATCTCTAGGGTTAACTTAATTTTAGTGACCACTACGTCAATTAAAAGGTCAATCAACAATTCGCTAGTCTACAGAATTTTTGGTGACATACAATTACGTAACAATATCTACAGTGTGATAGAATACTTGAGGCTTCCTAGAGTACATTATGTAAATTTAATTATCGAATAAATTCGTTTAATAGAAGATAACTTCACGATTAAACAAAACAATTATAGTTCTAGTTCTGATCTACTGAGAGTTTGGGGTCTTTTCCCTTTTTGTAAATCAAAGATGATTCAAGTCGCTAATTAAAACCATCCAAATGGCAAATTACGCAACACGCACTCGCAAGGATCTAAAAATAGGGTCCGAGGTCACCGCATAACGGACCTGGTTCGGGGGTTTCGGTTTCCTATGGCCTAGGATACTTACACTCTGAAAGGCAATCGAAATGTAGATGTCTTGTCACTACTACTACTACTAACTACAGAAACTGCAAAGTGTGATAGCTGCTACTGACCTAAGTGTTGTCTAAGCGAGTCGTTTGCGGCGACTGTTGTTCGGCACTAACTGTGGCAGCGTCCCGACGGTGCCCAGCGTCTGCAGTGTCCACGCTTCGTCGTGATAGAAGGGGGCTGGCGCGTCACGACGCTCACAGTTTTTTGTTTATAACACCATTCAAGGTTTACCAAAAATCCTGCGAGAAATAGATACCTACGCATTCAATGTTTTTCTTTTACTTTCAGATCTGTACGAAAAGCCGTCGTCATCTTACCCCCTCACGTGTGTATTTTTGAATTCGTTTCGAACAAGTTCGAGAAAGAACATTTTCTACAACCTGCATAGGATCATCATTATTTTGATTCTATTTTTGATTCACTACGTGAAAGAAGATGATCGCCCAGAAACCGCCAACAACCGTGGTCATCAGCTGGTTTTGAGAGATATACATCAAACATCCATACAGTTGGACAATACTGGATTGCAGCTGTATGACGCAGAGCGTCTTCTGCCATCATATACAGGCGAATTCGGTCATTTGGACTTGATCCTCATCGTCCACTTTGAAGCCTTCCCTTAACACGAGATCACATGATGCTGATACTTAATTGGTGTGTTGGAAGAGAGCAGTGGGTGGAACAATAGAATATTTATTCATAGCAATTTAAGTACATTGTCAATCAGTATTGGGGGTGTTATGTTATACTGTCATGATAAGATTACTTTCAAGAGTTTACCATATCAAGATACGAAGAGATTGTTATAATTTCGGCGCTTACACCATGTCAAGAACGGAAGGGATGTACTCCGCCGTGTTACGTTATAGTTAGAAAACGTTGGTTCCCAAAAAGAAATAAATTGTCCTTTTTTAAGTGCGCCTCCATCACGTTACGTTGTAAGGGAAATATAGTCAACGTAGTTATGTTATAAGGGGGTCGCCACCACGTTACGTTTTCCCTTATATCGAGCACTCGCTTGCAGGGCAGGATATTGGTGAACGAAACGTAATAATTAATTTAAATTTTACACTGCCTCGCCTCTTTGCACCACACTGGACCAAACGCCGCCCCCAAGGACCGATTCAAATAAAATTCAGCAAATACATTAAACTAATTATATTAATGAATACTCTGGAAACTGCCTGTCGACTGTTTCCGACTATACAACTCATTGATTAACAACTAATGAACTACTGCCCATTTGATTTACAAATTTCCTTTCCATCCGTGCCGGATGCCACAAAGTGCGTTTCCAAAGGTTCGTGTTCCAAAATTGTCAGCGTCACATTTAATGAGCGAGCACTTTAATTGTCTTGAATGAAATACGAACTGTTGTGTAGCATTCTTAAGTAAGGTTCAAACAACTTGGTTTTCATTTGTCAGCATGAAAGTCCCTCTATTAAAACGCTAATTTTGCATAAGTTCCATCGACCGAAAAAAAAAATTTGACCTGCAAGCTAAGCAGACGTCGGTAATTCATGCTAGACAACTTCTGCGGCGATTAAGCTTGGGTCGATGACCGTACTTGTGAATGCTAACTAAACAATTTTGTCAATTAAACCTTAAAATACGGCGTTAAATTTTGTGTTAACTCCAAAAGTAAAAACGAATTTAGATAATAATTTTTCAAACGTGACAATACAATCTATACTTTGTAGACACAGCTCATTTTTTAAATGTCAATCGTTGATCGATCGATTGATAAGTTTAAGAACTTGGTCGATCCTTGTTGATCAACGTTGTTTTGAAAAGTCATCGACAAATTCCTTTGGTAAATTTATACTAATTTCGAAAAACATCATCTGCACAAGAATGAGGTGCATTCCTAAATTTACCAGCCTACAAAACTGTGATTCATTTTGAAAGTCTTTCAACACTCCGTTGACCTGCATTTCCAGCTCTCGGCTTGTTCAGTTTGGTGACCCACATTTTGATATTAATTTAAGCCGCTGAATTTACTGGCGCGGATGAAAATGTGGTGGCTTTGAAACGGGAATTTCTTCGAGACAGTTAATAAACAAAAGCTCCGAGTTAAAAGTAAACTGAAAGACGACTGTTCGACATAGAATATTCAGTTCTTTCTAGTACACGGATTTCCTCCGATAGAAGATGAAAATATAAGAAAATGGGAAAATAGAAGTAAATAAATAATAATTTAATTTTAATATTGGGGCATGAAGTTGTAGAAGTTGAATAAGAAAATTTTAAAAAATAACCACACCATATGGTTCCAGTATTTGTAAAGAACAAAGGGAAAAGCAACAAAGAGAGGAATCCATATTTTAAAAATTTATTAAATTTCAACTCATATTCCATAAAGCAGTCGACAATACAAACACCAAAGACATTACCTGAAAATAAAAATATATTACAAAAGTTATACAAAGTAAAATTGAAAATTGAAAATTGAAAAAGAGTACTAAAGTAAAATTCAGAGGGCGAAATTAGTTAATAAATTACAAAAATCTAAGTCAAATCAACAATCCTTTAAAGAACGAACGACAAAGAAGAGATCATCATACACGTACCGGATGAAGAAGTGGCGTGGGTCGAAGACGTTCAAAATAAAATGAATTGGGCGGAGTTTTCTGAATTCCTGGATGGGGTTTAAGGGAAAATAAACCACCCCTTGACAGCAAGGAACTGGCCGGTGAAATCTCCCAAGAACAGAAGAAAGAGACGACTCGTATACTTGGCAGACGAGAGACGAGTAAAAGTGAAGAGATCAAAGGCAGAGGACGTCCAGGTGAACTACGTAGTTCAATATCTTCTGGATCTAATATATATTCAATATATTCTGGATCTAATATATATTCAATATATTCTGGATCTAATGTCAAGGATGTCACAGTAAGTAAAAGAAAAGATAATCTTGTAGAAAGATTATTTTGAAATTGTGACAAGTAATTGACAACAACACCTGACCCCCAATAAAAAGCTGTATCAATTAATGAATGCTTATTTAAAAAAGATTCGCAAAGATCGTGGTTAAGGCAATCAAACCTATTGAACAGGTTTTTATAAAAATAGGATAAATTTAAGTCAATCAAAGAATGTTTTGATAACGATTCGCAAAGATCGTAGCCGAGGTATTTAAACCGGGTGAAGGAACTTTTAAAATTAACTGGAGTTATTCAATTAACTAATAAATTGTAGACCATTCGCAAAGATCGTAAATAATTTATTTAAACCCATTGGTCTCGACATTCGAGCATCAACATTATCCTCTGACATCTGACGCTTTTATTCTTGAATTTGATCAAACTTAGATCAAACAACAATTATTCACAGCGACTGCCTCGCGTTGTTTTGGATTTATCTCAATTGAACTCCGTGGAATTTAGATCACAATAAGCTTGAAGATATTCAGGCATCAATATCATACAAAGCACCTCCTTGAATTTAATCAAACTTAGATCAAACAACAATTTACAACGATTGCTTCAACCCACTTTTGTCAAATAGATCACATTAGGCTTCAAGATGTTCGGGCATCAACATCATATAAACCTGATAGAAAGTAACCCCATTTTTAGCGCTTTTCATTCTTGAATTTGATTAAGCTCACTTCAAACAACAACTCACAATGATCGCCGCGTATCGTTTCGCATTGATTGCAACTGAACTGTTTCGAATTTAGAGCAATTTAAAGCTTGAAGATATTGGGGCATCAACGTCATATGAAATGCGCGACGATTTTCTTTCTTGAGTTTCACCAAACTTAGATCGAACAACAATTTAGAGTGTTGTTTCAAATGTACCTTTGTCAAATCGAATTTAGATCAAAATAGGCGACAAGGCATCGAGCATCAACGTCTTATGAACACGGCGGATGCACCCCTGATCTCTGTCGCTTTTTAAATTTTGATTGATCATACAACAGCTAATAAGAACTGGCGCGCTTTTGGTCATAGAGTTTGATCAAATTTACGTCACAGTAAGAATTTCATTGAATGTAGACTTGATTTCTGCGCTTTGTGATTGTGATCTTCAGTTTCATCAAATTTAGATCACACAATTATTGCCGCGTGCAGTTTTTAATTCATCTTGTCGAAATGGAACTTGATCAAATTTAGATCTCAACGGGCTTCAAGGTAGGTATTCGGACTTTAACATCACAGGAATCTGATAGAATGTATCCCTGCTTTTTTGACGTTTTTCATTCTTGAGTTGTATCAAATTTAGGCCAATACTGTCTTGTTTTAATCGAATTGTTTTCATTAAATGTGAACCTGACTTTTATGCTTCTTGGTCTTGTTCCGAGTTTGTCACAACTTAGCTTCATCGAATTTAGATCATGATATGTCATATTAGATATTGTCTTAATCGAAATTAGTCCAATATGTCCACGCATTGTTTCACGTTTATCACAACTAAAATTCATGAAATTTAGATCACGGTACGTTTTATTAGACCAAACTCACCTTTATAACCATAAACCTGATTTCTGTTATTCAATTTGATCAAATTTAGATGAAATGCCAACTGCTACGTCTTGTTCCGCGTTTGTTAGAAGTAAACTTCGTCGAATTTAGATCGTGTTATAAATCTATCTAATCAAATTGGAAACATAGTACGCCCAACGCTTTTCATTGAATATAAACCTGATTTTGCGCTTGATTAAATTTAGATCAAACACCAACCCGCAATCATTGGTTACATGTTAGTTCGCATTGTCACAACTTAATTTCATTAAATAGGCAGTAAATTACTTTAATCAAAGCAGACCCCCCTTTTTTAGATCCTCGTTTTTGATAAGCATGTGACTGATTGATTGACTTTCATTTGCCACGCTCGAATTTGATCGAATTTAGACCCCAGTGTGTTTTAGAACGTTTCGGTCGGTTCTTTTGGATCAACACGACATCTTTTTTTGGAATTAGTCAAATTTAGTCATGTTTAATCGACGACGTGTTTTCTAGACTTTTTTTATTCGTCAAGAGTAAAATATGAAACTTCGTTCAGTAATGCGTCAAAGCGTTAGTCTACGCGCTGAAGTGAAATCATATATTTTGAAGCGGCGAAATATTTTCTCACTTAGTCAGGATTTTTATTTCGGAGTTTGCTAATACACATAATTGATGCCATCTTAAGAAAAACAAACGAAAATAAGCGAATAACTCGTTTAAAAATAAAACCCGCGAGAAATTTAGCAACAGAGGTGTGCCACTTTGCACGCCAAATGGAGCAATTAATAAAGAATCGTATCGTCTCCCGCCCCTGAGTTTTCGATGGTTTTCTCTCGTTCGCAAGTGGATTTTTTTTAACTGACGTGCATTGCCACGAAACGCAGAAATTTGTTGAGAAATTCTTGTGTATGTTGGAGAGATATATTCGCGGCGTAATTGAAGAGGTGTGATTTAAAATAGATGAGTTATTAATACACACCTTCAACTTAGAGGGAAGGTCAAGCCTCGACTTTGTGACAGACGAGAATTTAGCCAGTGCTTTGAGCTTTGACTGTACAGGATTCGTCCATTATATTTTAGTAATAGCAGTAGATTTATTATGTTCGCCGTTACAGGACTTAATTTAATGATTCACATTACATTTACAGTTACAATAATATAAAAGAAATGTCACTTCCACAAATTTCACGGAAAGAAAAATGTTTTCGAACAATTCGTAATGGTCACTTAAAGACACATTTCTAATAGTAACTAGATACCATGTGTTCATTTAATAATCCGATAGCATTACCTGTGGGCGTATTTTGATAAAATATTTCCCTGAACTACGTTAGTTTATCTTACCCTTTTTGCTATAAGGACAACTTTGTAAATGGAGATAAGTGATGATTTTAATTTGGATAAACAGCAGCACCATCGCCAGCTAATTTTAACGTCGATTTAAATAAATACTTAGCCCAAACGAAACGGAACAAATAAGTTTATGCGCCGCCCACGGTTTTCCGAACGGCGGCGTCACAGATATCCTCCAGCTTTCATTATCGACGCACGATTTTAATGTTGACGTAAGGCATTTTCGCAGAACACACGCAATTGTTGAAATGTCGTATGTGCAGCTATTTGCCGGTACTTTTACAGCAGCCGAAATAGCCGCTGGGTTTATTGTAATGCGTCGGTGGACGGAGCAGACAAACGCTGGCACAAGACAGATATTAAAATTTTATGGATTAAGCAAATAATACATTTTTTTCGCTAGGCACAGATTATTTCTCGTCTGGCATATACAAAAGAAATATTTAAAAAAAATTCACTATCAAAAGTTCTGTGCCCAATAATATTACCTGAATCACCATATGGTTCCAGTATTTCTAAAGAACAAAGGGAAGAGCGAGCAACAAGAGAGAAATCCATTTTTTTTTAAATTTATTAAATTTCAAATCATATTCCATAAACCAGTCGACAATACAAACATCAAAAACATTATATGAAAATAAAAATGTATTACAAAAGTCATACAAAGTAAAATTCAAAGTTGAAAATTGAAAAAGAGCACTAAAGTAAAATTCAGGGGGTGAAATTAGTGAATAAATTACAAAAATCTAAGTCAAATCAACAATCCGTTAAAGAACGAACAACGAAGAAGAGACCATCATACACGTACCGGATGAAGAAGTGGCGTGGGTCCAAGACGTTAAAATGGATTGGGTGGAGTTTTCTGAATTCCTGGACAGGGTTCAAGGGAAAATAAACCATCCCTCGACAGCAAGGATCTGGCCGGTGAAACTTCCCAAGAACAGCAGAAAGAGACGACTCGTATATTTGGCAGATGGGAGACGAGTAAGAGTGAAGAGGTTAAAGGCAGAGGACATCCAGGTGAACTACATAGAGCTTCTGAAAGAACATTTAAAATTACAATTGTCAAATAAATTTTTTTAGAATCTATTAGATTCATTGTCATCAAATTTTGAATATTATTATGTAAGATTGTGTTCAAATTATCTCTTATACTTGCGAAATGTTTAGATTATTAGGAAATTATTGTTTTGTAACAAAATTATACAAAAAAATGCACATGTCAGATGTAAAAGTCAAAATTATGACATTTGACTTTATTAAACACAAATTGTGTATCACATAGTACGATTTGATACATTGGCCCCTTCATCTTCATCATCAGCATCGGTGTCACTCTTCAGTCTCTAATCCCCGTTCTTTTTCAGGGCCGTCTCAAAATGTTGAAACAACTGCGACATGTAATTCTGTTCATTCGCCAGTATCTCCAAGTCTTCACTAAATTCGCAAAAGCAAGTCAACAATGTGTTCATTCCAAGCGCTATAATATTGGGGACATGTTGGTCCATCATGCACCTGCTATGTTGGTAGTTGACCAAAATCTTGTCATATTGGCCCTTTAGTCTATCGAGCTGTCTCACATTGAGATTCGCCGTATTTAAAAGAAGCCTGAAATTACGCGTGGCCACTTTGAAGTCCTCCCTTCTCTCTTTGTATTTTTCGACGTATCTTCCAATCTCGTTTTTATCAAAGAGCAAGGAGTTGAATTTCTCCCTGATTTCGTCGGCAAAACCCTCGTCAAATTCATCGCAGATCTTCCACGTCATGTCCAGCAGGTCTTCGTCCATCGCCAGTACCTTTTCCGAACTGATGAGTCCGTTCAGTTGTTGACATAATCTACCACACGCCTTCATTTGTAGATTTACTGAATCGATGTAGTAGATGAAGGCATCAAACGTTGATTCAACCTGCTCGAATCTTACTTGGAGGTTCTTGTGATCGTCTGGTGAGAGAGAATCATCAACTTCAGCGCTGGATAACATCAGTTCCAGTTGCTGACGTCTCAGTGCTAAGTCTTCCTCGTCTTTGTTATTTTGAGGTGAAAAGGCGACATTCTTGGAAGTAGATTTTCGAAATTCACATTGCGTTATTTCCTCGTGGTGTTCTGGGTTTGGTTTTGGTGGAAACATCTTGCGTCTTGGTCGGTTCGCTTGGGGATAATCTGGCACGTACGAGAGGGCCTCATCATCTAAAAGTAGGACTGATTCTATTGCGGGTTCGGCTTTTGATTCCCCGTTCATTTCTTTAAGTTGAGAAAACTCGCTTGTGTAAAAAACTGTATAAAAATGACAAAAAAAATGTACGGCGGAAAAAGTTTAGAAAAAGTGATGGTTACCATGGTGAAAAATATTTGCCAGAGTTGTAAATAAACCTTTCACGATCAGAAAATTCAATACACACTTGCCTCTCATATCGACAACATCACAAGCCTAATAGGGACCATGCACATTCGAAACCAGCGCCTCCAATGACCGTATTCATTACTATACTTTACAACTGGAATAGCTTCGTAACATATTTTATAATAAAAAACATGGATTAGCCATGGGATTTCCTATAAGCCCTATTTTAGCGGATTTGGTAATAGACCACTTAGAAAATGTTGTTCTTTTCGAAACACAAATAAAATCATTACTGTATAAACGTTATGTAGACGATATCATTCTAATTATTAAAAGAGATGAAATTGAATCTTTACTCAATGCTTTTAATCAATTCCATCACCGCCTTAAATTTACCTGTGAAATTGAAAATGAAGGTAGTTTGAATTTTTTTGATATCACTATCACAAAAAATGACAATGGAAAATTAACAACAAACTGGTTCAGGAAGAAAACTTGGTCAGGCCGTTATTTAAATTATAATTCTAATCATCCAAAAAGTCAAAAAATTAGTGTTATTAATAATTTGATTGACAGAGCGATACTACTCTCTGACAAACAACATCATCTAACCAACATAAATATAGTAAAATCAATTTTATTAGCCAATGACTATCCTAAAAGTTTAATTGAAAATGTTATTAATAAATTCAGAACACAAAAATCTGATCAGGTTGTAACAAAGAATGAGAGGTATTTCAATTACATACCAAATTTCTTTGAAGCAATAAATAGAAAATTGAAACCATACAATATTAAACTTGTATTAAAACCTACTAATTTTAAATACATCTTCCACAATAACGCTAAGGACATCGTCCCAAACGAAAAAAATACTAATGTGATTTATAAAATAAATTGTAGAGATTGCGACAAATGTTATGTAGGCCAAACTAAAAATTATTTGAAGAACCGCTTGTACAGTCATCAATACAATATTAAAAAATCTAACGTACAGTTGAATTAAAAAAAAAACGGGAAATGAGATTTTTCCAATTGTAAATTTGGTTGTATTTGTCAATTAAGTGTCTACTTGACAACAGGGACTTGACAATGCATACCTTTTAAAAAAATCTAACCTATTTATTTATAAACTGACGTAGCGTCAAATAATTGTAACCTATTTCTAATAAAGTCGTTTTCACACTGAAAATATTGAAAAAATGTGCCAACTTTTTTTTGACATTTCCCGTTTTTATTGATTTCAGCTGTACATAATTTGTGTTTAATGCTGACGAGACTCAAAACTGTAAGTTATATAACACTAACTGTTGTTATTCTTTTTTAGTTTTAAACATTACATCTGAAGATGACAAAAATTGTTTGTCGAAGACGTTAATGTAACAAACAACCAAAGAAATCTATGACTGTGATTCAAGAAAGATTTTATTTAATAATTCCAGTCCAAAAAAATCCATCAGTTTTATTTTTATTAATAGTTCTTTGTTCCGTTGTATACATTTTTTTAATATAGCAGTTATAGTTTTCAAGAATTTTTTTTATTTTCAACATATCATTTCAACTGAATCTAATGTCAAGGATATCACAGGCCCGATTTCTTCATCGTCTTATCTTGAGGTTAAATTTATCTGTCAGTTAGAATGTGACACATAGTATGTGTACGGCCAACTGTACGTCACATTCCAACTGTTAGATAAATTAACCTTAGGTTAAACATGGTGAAGAAATCGACCATAAGTAAAAGAACAGATAATCTTGTGGAAAGACTACATTAAATTGAAGTTGTGACAAGTTATTGACAGCAACACCTGACACTCAATAAAAAACTGTATCAATTATTGAATGCTTATTTAAAAATGATTCGCAAATGTAGTGTCTAGGTTGGCATTACTGACAATAGTATCAGTTGGTGACAATGTACGAAAATGGAATATATGACAGTTAACTCGGAGTTAATATTACTGTTTAAATAAACAATATTTACGTCGTAAAGACTACAGCAAAGATCGTGGTTAAGGCATTCAAACCTACTGATCAGATTTTTATAAAAATAGGAAAAATTTAATTCAATCAAAGAATATTTTGATGACGATTCGCAAAGATCGTAGTCAAAGTATTTGAACCGACTGCGACTGAAGAAAATTTTAAAATTAGTTAGAAATTATTCGATTAACGAATAAATTGTAGACGATTCGCAAAGATCGTAAACAATTTATTCAAATCTATTGGTATTTTCAAAATTACACGTATACAAAGAAAAAGAATAGGCTTTCTTAATTGATAATAATAATGTGCTTATTAAATGTCTTAAAAAAAGCATCGTTTAAATATTAATTCAGCAAAAAGAACATTTAATGATAATTATAGTTATAAATAATTCATCCAATAAAGTTAAAGCTGCTTGGAAGCTACTAAAGAACGAAAGAATTGTTACCAATTCACCTGATTTTATCACTGATTTGCATAATACAAATCATCACAACGCTGGTGGCATATCTAATGCATTTAGTAACTATTTTATAAACTCAGTCGATTAACTAATGAAAATGTCACTCTAATGAAAAACCAGCCAATATCAAATATAACAGATTTAGTATATTTCTACGTCCTGTCACTGAGTCGGAAACCTTTAATATAATCTTTTCTGTATCTTATAAGAAATCTGCCGGCATTGATGGCGTTCCCTGTATAATTTTAAAGCAGATCGCACAGTTTATAACTATCCCACTATGTAAATTAATAAACCAGTCATTTACCGAAGGTGTTTTCCCTTACGTTTTGAAATCTTCAAAAATTATCCCTGTTTTTAAAAAGGAGGAAAACAATGATATAAAGAATTACAGGCCGATATCTATCCTCTCTGTCTTCTCCAAAAGAAAGCTATTCCGGTTAGACTAACTAGTTTTTTTTGATTCCAATAAAATTATTAATACCAATCAGTCGGGTTTCCCAAAAGTGATGCGTTATGTCTAGCTTACAATATTATTATGCGGAACATAGAACATAGAACGCAGAGACAAGGTAGCAGGAATATATTTTGATTTCACTAAAGCGTTTGACACCGTAGCACGCTTTTACACAAGTTAAATGATTGCCAGTTTCTTAAGTAACATAACCCAAAGTGTTGTATGGAATAGTGCTGTGTCAAATGTTGCTGGCGTGCAATTCGGTGTTCTGCAGGGCAGTATACTTGGACCTTTTCTTTTTTGTTATTTATCTAAATGATTTGAATGCTTTGATTGAATCGGAGGAGACCCTTCATTATGCTGATGGTACTTCCGCAATCCTGAGCTATAAAGACGAACAGCAGTTGTCTCTTATGCTCAATTAAATTATGACAAAGATGACTGATTGGTCTTGTCGAAATAATTTGTCTTTAAATATTGGTAAAACGGTCTTAGTGCCTTATTCCCTTGGCCCCGTTAGTTCAAAAATTTCAAATCTTAATTTCGATATTCCGGTTGATACCTAACTTTCTGCACGACCTCAACCGTATTGTTAACGTTGGCATCTGTTTTATGTGAAACACAATACTATAAATAAATCTGAATGTTAGTTGTAAAATATTCATTGCCAAATTTTGGCACGTGCGGTAAAAATTCTAGAGCTGAATGGTTTTCGTGTTTATAATACTGAAACGAAAACAGATTTACATTTCGAATGTTATCAATTAAACCCTTGTGGATTCACGAATACTTACTGAACTAATTAATAGTGGGGGACAATTGTAATAATTTTTTTTTTCTTATGTAAGATGGGGGAGGGTCAAGTCGCGAACGGTTTTCGAAATTCTAAATTAATTCATCACATACTTTAATAAACGCTTCATACTGCAACCAACTCTATATTTAATTTACTTGCGCAAATGGGTTGAGTGTGTAAATAAATGGAATTCAAAAATACACTATTTTTTTAAAGTTTCGTTCTTGACCTATTTTCGATTGTGTTGAATTCCCTTCACTCATCTGCTTCACGGCACTGACCATTTCAACGAGACATACTCGGATTGGCGTTAAATTGTTCGTTGTCGAGAGGATAACACGAAAAGCCGTTTAAAATAAGATAAGCGTAAAAATATGTCGATCCCTACTTTATTTAAATTGGCACCGATCCTGTTCGTCACGTAACGAATATTCTCATTGCTAAAAAGGAGTGGGCGCCAGCAAAACAAAGTCCATTAAGGGATGCAAATGTCTCGAATAAAATCCACTGAAATCAAAATAAATTCAGAATCAAAATTTAACAGAATATTATTATTAACAAAGTAAGATAAATTATTCCATACAAATTGTATAAAATAACGACAACAACGGTTTCATTTTGAACACCTGCTTTGACAGGCAAACATTGAAACCAAAATTGAAACCTCCCTCTCTCTTGTATTTTTCTTTAGATTTAGTTCGTACAGTGAGGGGGGAATTTGGATATCATTTAAAATTTTTGTAAGCATAGAGATGATGTATGACTTGTCCACTTTGCAAAATTATTGACTTGTGCTTAAACCGGGCACTAAATCAATTTTTTTTCTCTCAAGCAACCCTTATAACATCTGAGTTTTCTCTGTGAC
The DNA here is from genome assembly GCA_958336345.1 of Dorcus parallelipipedus. Taxonomy (NCBI): domain Eukaryota; kingdom Metazoa; phylum Arthropoda; class Insecta; order Coleoptera; family Lucanidae; genus Dorcus; species Dorcus parallelipipedus. Next base: position 18,059,457 of record OY284481.1, read on the forward strand.
GGATGTCTAGTCCTTTGTATGCACGAGTGGTCGGACACCGGAAAAGCGCAGTAAACATCGAATAATAGTCAGACTGGCGTTCCGGTATCGGAGCGTCTCTGCTTCCGTTCGCCGGCTCCATCTGTCGTGCGTCGGCCACAAGCCAGGCGTCCGTCCCGCTCTCGCCGCTCGTCCTGCACGGAACAGAGAGCGTCGCGTGACGCAACGCCAGCGTCCGGGAATAGAACCGCCGTTACTTGAGTCCGCATCAAGAGTTTAATGTATGAAAAGTACATCCACACAAAAGACTAATGGCCGAAGCAGAAAGTTTTAACTCGTTTTGTGTGGGATGTTTTTTTCTCTTTTGTAGTAAAGTTTTCCCTCTTTACGTGGTTCCATTTGTTTGGAAAGAGGGCAATAACTGCTCAAATTGTTCGGGTAGGATTACCCGTGTGCCGATGTGTGGATAGAAGGCACTAATTGAAGTCAAACAGGCATGTTTGAGGACGACGCACGTTCGAAACTTGTAGGTCACGCGTCCTTCGCTTGTTTACTATGTTTCATCGCCGTTGGCGGTGGGTGTGTTTGTACAGAGTCACTGCCGCGAACTCCTGGATGTACCATGTTTGCCAAAGACACGCGTCATTAATTTATCTTTCAAATCAATTTTTATATGACACTATATTAATGAAAAAAAAAAAAAAAAAACTATTGTTGTGATGCACAAATTAAAAGCTATAGAGGAAGTAATCATTATTTTAATTACAATAAAACATATAACTGCTTTATGTTGCAAATTTGTACACGAAGCCACGGTATTCCGACGACGCCGCATTCGGCTACGGCAGGTGAACGTAAGATTCAGTGTGCGAGAGAGACAGCATAAAGCGGGGCGAGATTTCAGTTAAAAGCACAAACCGGGCCGAGATTTCAATTAAAACGCTTGCAGGACCCATGAAAGAAATCACAAAATTTTAAACTATCTATTTTCATTGTCACTTAAATCTAAGGGTCATTAATTTCTAGGTTTAAATTTTGTTCTTTCTCTCAATGTCTTACGCTCGAACGCCATCGATCTCAGCACACAAAAAGGTTCGTCGGTATATCTGCCTTATCGTCAACCGTGGTATGCAAATATACTACGTACATCAAAAGGTCTAACAAATTGCAGTTTCTTAGGGCACAGTACGGTAACGAATTGCTGCACTTGTCTAACAAATAACAATTCTATAACTTAAATGTTCCACTAATTGCTATTATTCGTATGCGTCGCTTCCAAATCAATAACTGATTTAAAGGTGTTGCCTTTATAGTAGAAACCCTTTCTTTCTAGAATTTTCTAGCAAACATTTAGCGTTCTCTTGGGGGTGTCTATGCCAAAATTGATTCATAGGCGGTTCAAAGTAATAATACGATGGCGCAAAGTATTTAATAAATGTCAGTTTATTGCAGGGATTGGCGGACAAAATCAAGAAAATTATTTTATTTTTCCAAATTTTTCCAAATTAAACTGAAATAAGCACTAACACAAATTTTTGACGGAAAATTTTTTCCGCCGCAATCGAGAATCGAACTCGAGCTTCTGCTTTCGCGGCAGATGCTCTGACCATTGAGCTAAAGCGACACCGAGTTCAGTTATCAGAGCATCTGCCGCGAAAGCAGAAGGCACGAGATCGATTCTCGATTGCGGCGGAAAAATTTGTTAATTCTTATTTCAATTTAATTATATATTATCCATTAATAATCTCCTTATTTAATTAATTTAATTTAAGTTGATTTTGACGATATTAAGTTAGAAAGTTAGGTTAGACGAAGGAAGATTAGATTTTTTTGTAACAGAGTAATTCAGGTACCGATTAGCTTAAAATGTAGCTTAAAATTTGTCAAATAAGTATTAGGAAGCAGCGACGTTAATCCAAACGGTTGCGCCACTATTAGAGGTAGTGAGCGGCGCGCAAAGACAAATGGCCGATTCATTTGTTTTTCCGTATAAATACCGGTGCGAAGTGCGTCCGTTACACTTCAGAGTTCGTTTTTAAACGAGGAGACTTTTTACCTAGATTGTGTTCCTTAAAATAATCGAATAATGCAATAAATAATACGACGGCGCATACTTTTAATAAATATGAATTTATTGCAACGATTGGGGGACAAAATAAAGAAAATTATTTTGTTCGTCCAAAAGTCCTCCAAATTACCTAGTATAGTTCATTTCTTTACTTAAATTTAATAACAAATACGTGAATGTGTCCATATGCCATTTGTGTCGCCGTACTCGAATTGAATACTGTTCAATTTACAATGTAAATACGCTTTGTTGAACAGGTCGCAAAAGACTTGCCTCAATCCAACAAGTAAATATGTAGCCTATTAACAGCTTTTAATTTTGTCCATTGGTGTTATTTAAACCGATTCCAACGTCACTCAACTAGATTTTATAAAAAGGAAAGTCCTAGCTAATTATTAGTTTACTATTTTATCTAGATTAATGGATCCATAACATAATTTTCTTAATATTTTGGGTACTATTCGAAGATTCAGTAATGACTCAATTTCTATATCACCCTGTATAAAGAGTAGATAGTACGATGCATTAAGGTAAATATCATTTACGTATTTCATTTCTGTATTTTTTAATTGTTGAATTTATAATATTTTTTGCAAAGAATATTTCGCCAATACTTTTGTTTTTAGGAAAACTGATTTCGTTTTGATAGGGTCTGTTTTACTCGGTGGTTAATTCAGCCCAGGTTTAGATACATCTGGACTGGACAGCACTTTGCATATTTTATTTACTCATGCGTGTTTCGACTTAATACATTCAATTTTATTCCACGTTGTAATCACCTCGTGCTCGGAGAAAATTCATTGGAGGGATAAAGCTTAAGGTCGTAACAAATTCGAAAGTATAATGATAAAACGCCGACCGACTTTGGAAATTTTATAGAAACCATTATTTGCGGTTATAGCTCAGGAAAATCAATTTGACTTGTCGTTAAATAAAAAAAATTATAAACCAATAAACTTGTCGTATACGAAAATTTGCATATAAGAAGATTGAATAATTGCAAAACATACGAAGATGAGCTGATAAGTAATGCATATGTTCGTGATCTACGAGGGCGCTTTTTTAATCAATCTACCTAGTCCTAAAAAATTTGGTGTTCAGCAATCACGGAAATTGGTCGTCCCATGGACGTCGCGTCGACTTTACCAAATTCAGTTTTACTAAATTTTGATATCCAGCAAATAATGTAGGTGCACGTTATTTTGGCCTCGAATTATAAGCGAGTGAACATCACTTATCGGCCGACCCTCGTATTTATTTATGTATTTGTGCATTTATAAACACATTATTTCAAGTTTCTAAGTTTATAATCCGTACAATTTTTGTTTGTTAGAAATAAGTCACGTTCGCAACCCTGGTTTCATCTGACCTTGAGGTTCGTTGAAAGCTGTTTAAAACCGTGAGAAATTTAAGAACGTCGCCCTGTATCTTGCTCATTTGCAAGGCACGTTTCGCTTGGCGTTCCTTAAAGCAACGCTGTCATTTTGAAAAGAAGACCCTGCAAAGATTAATGCAACAGGAAAAATCTGAATAATGCTGATCACCTTAACGCGTTTAAATCGCCATTAATGCACAAGCGTTTCCCAATGTAATACCGGACAATTATTAAATGTTAACGCTTATTCCAATTTAACCCATGCAAATAACTATAAGAAAAGCAATAAATAATGTATTTAGAACTGATAAAACTAGATTTTGTTTCATGTACAATCAATGTGTGTAGTAAGTGCAATACCAGTAATTAAGGAGGGGGATGTTTTTTTTTGTAAGAAAGGATGAAACGTCGGCAGAAAGAAGAGAACTGAACTGAGAAAATTTTTATCATAAAGTATTTTTTTAAACGCCAACTAACATCAAGGAAACTGTAATTGTTTCTACTTTTAGAAAGATAAAAATGTTCCAAATTCATTAGACACGCCTCAAACGAAATACAAATTGTATAAAGATAATTTTAAAATAATAGGAAACTCCGAAATATTTTCATGGACGTAATCGTCCTCCTAATGTACTGATTGGTGTGAATACGAACTACTCAGATATGTAAATAATGCTACATGCATACTAAGAGCGTTTTGGGAAACTGGTCGTATAATGATTTGAATATATAATTTCTTTCCTTCAACTATCACCGCATAATTCTTAATGTGAGCTCTCGATTGTGCCAGAGGAATAACAAGAAAACGATTTGCTTATCAGGAAACAGCGATTTCCGAAGAATCGTGCATCGGTTAAATTGGATGCCCGATTAAAATTTTGACATTTAGCTAATAAAGATATAAAGCCCGAGTAACTAATGGGAGGGGTTTGATATACGGTATAAGAAGACATCACACAATGCTGTGATATCCACCTGGATAGAGAAAGAAAAGGTTTAAGAGAAAGCAGTTTAGAGTATCTTAGCTGTATCGAGGTTAGTAGAACCGATTCAAAACAATTACACACAACTGATAACGTGGTATTTAGATGGACAAGGTGCTTCTGGAGGCAATAGAAACCGATCATTCAGCCGCAACTAGGTCCCAACCGGTGGAGTAGAACGAAGTTCGCAGGAGGTGGAATAAGTGCTCGGTGAAGTGTATTGTGCGGTTTTGAAAACGTCGTTGCGCATTAGTTGGACATAAACAATCTAAAAATTATTAGAAAAGAAAGAAAAGACTTAAAAGTCATCGATTAAGTTAAGTTATAGTAGATTTTTAGTTAGAAAGCGAAGCAGGATAAAATTTAGGAAGTTGAATGATAAAATAGCGTTATTACCTAACAAAAACACAGAAGAGATTTTTAGTTATGACAAAATTTAATCAAATTTAGCAATTTCTCTAGAAATAGAATATTGAGGATACGAAGTTAGAAAGTTAGGTTGGGCGAAGGAAGATTTGATTTTTTTAACAGATTAATTCACTTACCGACTAAATGTAGCTTAAAAGTTGTATAAAGTAAGTATTTCCAAATTATGTACTTGTAGTCAATTCTGGTAGACGGAAATCCAAAAATTTGGAAAAATTGTGGCAATTCTTATTTAAATAAACAAGTTAGAGGCAACATAACTTACAGTAGAGTACTGTGGGTGTGGATCTAGCTGCTGCGTTAATCCAAGCAATTGTGCCACATGTTGCAGTTAGTGAGCTAGTCAGATGGCAGAGTCAATTGCTTTTTCGTATAAATACCGGCGCAAAGCGCGCCCGCGATTTCGATTTTGAACGCGAAAGCTTTTGGCATTCCGCTCCTTAAAATAATCTAATAATAATAATCTGTCCATGTCAAAATTGATTCATAGGCGGCTCGAAGTAATAATACGATAGGGTAAACTATTTCATAAATATCAATTTATTGCAACGATTGGAGGATAAAATCAAGAAAATTATTTTATTTGTTTAAAAGTCCCCCGTCAAGACAACACATACTGTGAAACGTCGACCTAAAAAGAAGAAGAAAAGCAGAACTTACTTGTACCGAGGCTAGTAGAGCTGATTCAAAACTTACATACACCTGATGGCATGGAATTTTGATTGACAAAGTGTTTCTAGAGACAGTAGAAAGTAAGCATCCAGCTGCAATGAGGTACCAATCGGTGCAGACAGAATGGAGTATGTGTTTTTAAAAGTGCGCATTAGGTAGACATAAATAATCTAAAAATTATTAGAAAAGACTTAAATGTCAACGATTAAGTTAGTTTATAGTAGCTTTTCAGTGAGAAAATGAAGCAGGTTAAATTTTAGGAAGTTAAATGTTGATGATTCGGTGATGAGCCGTTGTCCTGAGTGGTCGATTTTGATATGAATAGTTAATTATTTTGGGAAAACCCAAGAAAGGGTTTGACGCAAATTTAAACTCAATTTTGTTAAGTAAATTATAGTGTTAACTATTTTTGATAAGGATGTGTGCACCGACCGCATCTTGCGTAGTTCCAAAGAACAGGACATAGAAGAAGCAGTCCAAAAAGTGGTCGATCACATTTTTGCTTCGGAGAATTTTGTAAACAATCACAAGTGTTTTTTAGGAGATGCTGCGAATGGAACTTCAAGATATAATAAGGTCCTTTTCCGAAAAGGCAACTGTTTTGGAACGTGAACTTCAGGAAACCAAAAAAGAACTTCAAGAAACCAAAATAGAGCTTCAAAAACATCGGATTGCCATGAGCAATATTCTCGCAGAAACAATATAAGAATTTTTGGGATCCCTGAGAAGAAAAATGAAAATACGGAAGAAATTGCAGGAGAACTGTTTCAGGAGAAGCTGGATGTTAACTTATTTGAAGCTGACATCGATATTGCACACCGATTATCCTGTAGGTATCCTGTAAGTCGGCCCGTTATTATTAAATTTGCTAGTCGTAAGATCAAACAGTTAATTTATAACAACAAATGTAAACTGAAGGGTTCCAAGGTCGTCTCTCCTAAAAGAAGTTATCAAACGTTTCTGATATAAAAACGTATGGACGGATGAGTGCATGGTATACGCGAAAGATGGAAATAAGTTACATAAATGAACTGATATTAATGTTCTTAACAAAAAATAAATAAGTGCTAAAATATGCTTTCAAACACGCGAACGTGATTCATGTTTGTCTCTTTATGATTTTGTCTGTGCGGTTGTTATCAGGTACCTACAGGTTATTGAAACTTTAGTTTTTCTGAGAATTATTTTTAATTTAAATTTGTTTTAATGTGTCCAGAAAATAGATATAGATCAAATTGACTGCAGTTCATTATTCAGTATATACTTAATATTACAGAAAATTCTTGTTAATACTTTTTCTTTTTATTAGACCCATTACTAAAATGAAAGTAGCACATGTCAATGTTCGTTCAATAATTAGTCATTTTCAGTTATTAAAAAATCACGTCCTAGAATTTAAGTATTATTACCGAGACTTGGCTGACACCTACCATTGACAATACTTCTATCAGCGTTGAGGGTTATTTTCTTGAAAGAAGATATCACAGTAATCTCTTAAAGAATTAAATTCATTTCAATTAAAACCACCCCATAATGCTGAGATCCCACCTCACCTATATAACGTTGACGAAATTAATGATTTTTTCATTAATAATATTCCGACTGATGTAGATGCACTAAGAATGATATTAGATCTGTCTTCGAATTTGATTTAGTTGATGTACTAACTGTTAGTAACATTATTAATAACATAAAAACTATTTCATGCGGTTACGATAACTTAAGTATATTTAAAATGTGTTGTTCGTATATTATTCCTTTTGTTACAAATATCATCTATATAAGGCTGAGAGATGTAAAAAGTCCACGATGGGATTAAGTACTCGTCCCGGGAAGACTTTTTATACATAGCACTCTCTCACTCTGTTTTACTTGTTTCTAAGATAAAGATACCAGGTGAACGTATTCTCTGAATTCTTAAGAATAGTGCTAGGAGACTTAATCCGATCGTGGACTTCTTATGTTTCTCAGCCTGTAGCTGTATTTTAGACAATATATTTCCTGCCTCTTGGAAAAGACGATTATCGTTCCTATTCCAAAAAAATCCAATCCGATGCATCTCAGTGATCTCAGATCCATAAGTTTACCACTAATCCTATCTAAAGTTTTTGAGAAAATTATTGATGATCAACTGAGAGAGCATTTAAGAACACGCAAAATTTTACTTGAATTTCAATTCGGATTTCGCTCGGGTCACAGTTGCGCTACTGCGCTCTTGAATGTCACTGATGATATTTTAAATGCCACTGATCAGCAAAAACTATCAATGCTAGTTCTTCTTGGTCTTAGTAAGGCGTTTGATTCTACCAATCAAGACATCATGCTATCTATTCTACACTACATTGGCTTAACAAGAAACGTAATTAATTTCTTAAGAAACTATCTTAATGACAGGATACAGTGTGTCAGACTCAAGGATTGGGTGTCATCTGATGCATTTAGAGGAGTCCCGAAAGGGTCTGTATTAGGCCCGCTCTTGTTTGCAATTTACACCGCAAACTTATTATCATCAAAATTTTCTGTACGCAGATCACACCCAGCTTCTGTATACTTTCTGTATAGAGCCATGACAAACATTAAATTCTTGTTTAAATAAACGTAACATAATCTACAGCAGAGTAGCATGGATCAAGCCGCCCCGTTAATCCAAACGAATGCGCCACATGTTAGAACCACTGAGCGGCGCCGGCGGGCAAAATCAAATGGTCGATTCAATTGTTTTTCGTATGAATATCGGTGCAAAGCGCGTCCGCCACACTTCTCAGTTCGACATTAAACGCGAGAGCTTTTGACATTGCGGTCCTTAAAACGTTAAAGTTGTAACATTAGAATATTAAGAAAAGATTGAAGTGAACCTTGACAAATGGATCGTGAGTTATTTCCTTATTACAATTCAAATCAACTTAAAATAAATATTAATTTTAAATTCAAAAAGAAACTATTGACTGGGCTGATCGTCGTGCAAACGCGCGAGAGCCTGGTTATTTTAAAAATAAATAGTACTCTCACCATTAAATAAAAACAAATTAAATAAAAAGAGGAAGGTTATAAGCTGTGCAAACGCGTGACCTTTACCTACTTAAAAGAACGATTATATCAGATTATAACAAGCATGGTTCGGACTGACATTTTTGTTGTGCAAAGACGAGTTTAATTTCCATTTATTTCTGGATATGGAAAAGTAGATGGATATTCATTTTGAAGACTTGTAAAGCCCATTGTTCATTAGTCACTTGTTCAATTAGTTGAGACTGTTCTTGCACAGTACCAATTCCTTCCTTCCTTCTACATTTCGAGGATAAATTAAAACAAAAGTAGCAAAGTATAGTTTTCCATCGACTACTCTGTCCCTTTCGTCTCATAAATCACTTACTTCCAGCGAGTAGGCAACGCTAACAAAGAAAACACACGAACGTGCAACTCGTAAACATAATCAACATCATAACTGCGTAGTTCCGTATAGGAGGAACATGCGCTCCTTCGCCACCTTAGTTCCGTCGTCGCCGAGGGCGGGGCGTTGTTGGTATTCTTCCGGTTGGCGGCCAATGTCGTGCCAGGTGTAGTCATAGCAACAGGGCCGGATATATATTACCGGATAATCTGGCGACCCCTGACCTCCCTGCTTTGATTAGCTGCGCTAAACGCGAGTTACGATTGCCATATATTCTCCGCTAAGGCAGTCTCCATTCAGTTAGAGAGATACTGAGTGCCCATCACCGGGCTCGCAGTTTCTTTCCGGTTCCGTTATTAATTTACGTAACCTTAGATGCAACCGCATTTGAACTGACCCTTTAAATGAACACATTGCTGTGATATTACCTGAATCACCATATGGTTCCAGAGAAATCAATTTTTTAAAAATTTATTAAATTTCGTATAATATTCCATAAACCAGTCAATAATACAAACACCAAAGATATTATCTGAAAATAAAAATGTATTACAAAAGTCATACAAAGTAAAATTCAAAGTTGAAAAAGAGCACTAAAGTAAAATTCAGGGGGTGAAATTAGTTAATAAATTACAAAAATCTAAGTCAAATCAACAATCCGTTAAAGAACGAACAACGAAGAAGAGACCATCATACACGTACCGGATGAAGAAGTGGCGTGGGTCCAAGACGTTCAGAATAAAATGAATTGGATGGAGTTTTCTGAATTCCTGGACAGGATTCGAGGGAAAATGTACCATCCCTTGACAGCAAGGAACTGGTCGGTGAAACCTCCCAAGAACCGCAGAAAGAGACGACTCGTATACTTGGCAGACGGGAGACGAGTAAGAGTGAAGAGGTCAAAGGCAGAAGACGTCCAGGTGGACTACATAGAGATTCTGAAGGAACATTTCAAATTATAATTGTCAAATAAAAATTATTAGGATCTATTAGATCCATTGTCATCAAATTTTGAATATTATTATGTAAGATTGTGTTAAAATTATTCCTTATACTTGCGAAATGTTTAGATTATAAAGAAATTATTGTTTTGTAACAAAATTACACAAGGAGATGCACATGTCAGATGTAAAAGTCAAAATTATGACATTTGACTTTATTAAACACAAGTGTGTATCACATAGTACGATTTGATACATTGGCCCCTTCATCTTCATCATCAGCATCAGCGTCACCCTTCAGTCTCAAATCCCCGCCCACTTTCAAGGCCGTCTCAAAATGTTGAAATAACTGCGACATGTAATTCTGTTCATTCGCCAGTTTCTCCAAGTCTTCACTAAATTCGCAAAAGCAAGTCAACAATGTGTTAATTCCAAGCGCTGTAATATTGGGGACGTGTTGGTCCATCATGCACCTGCTATGTTGGTAGTTGACCAAAATCTTGTCATATTGGTCCTTTACTCTATCGAGCTGTCTCACATTGAGATTCGCCGTATTTAAAAGAAGCCTGAAATTACGCGTGGCCACTTTGAAGTCCTCCCTTCTCTCTTTGTATTCTTCGACGTATCTTCCAATCTCGCTTTTATCACCGAGCAAGGAGTTGAATTTCTCCCTGATTTCGTCGGCAAAACCCTCGTCGAATTCATCACAGATCTTCCTCGTCTGTCCAGCAGGTCTTCGTCCATCGCCAGTGCCTTTTCCGAACTGATGAGTCCGTTCAGTTGTTGACATAATCTACCACACGCCTTCATTTGTAGATTTACTGAATCGATGTAGTAGATGAAGGCATCAAACGTTGATTCAACCTGCTCGAATCTTACTTGGAGGTTCTTGTGATCGTCTGCTGAGAGAGAATCATCAACTTCAGCGCTGGATAACATCAGTTCCAGTTGCTGACGTTTCAGTGCTAAGTCTTCCTCGTCTTTGTTATTTTGAGGTGAAAAGGCGACGTTCTTGGAAGTAGATTTTCGAAATTCACATTGCGTTATTTCCTCGTGGTGTTCTGGGTTTGGTTTTGGTGGAAACATCTTGCGTCTTGGTTGGTTCACTTGGGGATAATCTGGCATGTACGAGAGGGTTTCATCATCTAAAAGTAGGGATGATTCTATTGCGGGTTCAGCTCTCAATTCCCCGTTCATTTCTTTAAGTTGAGAAAACTCACTGGTGTAAAAAAAACTGTATAAAAGCTTGTATGAAAATAACAGAAAAAATATACTGTGGAAAAAGTTTAGAAAAAATGATGGTTGCCATAAAGATGGTGGTTGACATGGTGAAAAATATTTTTTGGTCCTCCGACCAGAAACATTGATGTTGCATTCGTCAAAATCGTCCGGAAACAGCCCTATTGACGTACTAGGCCATCAAAAAAATTACCAAAATAATGTTGACAATATTGGTGATCCGTTTACAACTGCAAATTATCTGTACACCACTTCACAAATAATTCATGTTCCTTCCAATATCTGCTGGAAGATTTCTCAGGTAATAAAGAATTAATTGTATGTTCGGCAGCCTGAGTAATGTGTGCTGGAGTATCCATGGCACTTATTTAAATATGTATAAACAATAAAATGGACTTGAATAATATTTGGTTTTTATTAAATGTCAAAAAACTGTAGGTAACTTGATTTTTAATTTCAAATTCAAAATCGTTTGGGACATTGTGTTGCCAACCTGAATACATGTAATTTCCCTAGCGCAAACTATTTAGTTTTTTATTTTTGAACTTTCGAAACAATTTAAAATAGGTCGGACCAAAAAATAGTGTGTATCACACGGTCCGAAACTGCTTTGCAAGTGCTCGCACTTGCAAAATGACAGTTTCTGGCCTAGTGATACAAATTACTATTGTCTAACAGTTGCATGTTTTTTAGGTGTTTTATACGTTCGTTTTGAGTGAGTAAAATCAAATTTCAATCACTAGCGCAAAATGTGCAAAATCAACAACTATCCATGACGACTTGTCACTTCAAAACTATCTTTTCAAGATTCTTTGTTGTTAAAAAATGCAAGTGTTGGACAAAAGGTCGTATATCACATGTGAAAGAAATGTAATTATACACTCGTGAGAATTCGCACTCATGAGCCGAAATTCTCACTCATGCATAATTTTGCATTTCTCTCACTTATAATCTACTGCAAATAAACCTTTTACAATTAGAAAATTGAATACAAATTTGCCTCTCATATCGACAACATCACAAACCTAAATTTAAAATTTTCAACTTTAACGTCTTATTTAATTTGAATTCATTTAATATTTCCTTGACTTTCATTCATTCGTTCATTAGTCAAATAAGGTTTTGATTTTTATTAATAGTTCTTTGTTCCTTTGTAATTTTTTTAACATATTTACATAGTATTCAAGAATTTTTTTATTCCAATATATTCCCACTGGATCTAATGTCAAGGATACCACAGTAAGTAAAAGAACAGATAATTTTAAATAAATTGAAATTGTGACAAGTAATTGACAACAACACTTGACACTTAGTAAAAAGCTGTATCAATTAATGAATGCTTATTTAAAAACGATTCGCAAAGATCGTGGTTAAGGCATTCAAACCTATTGAACAGATTTTTATAAAAATAGGAAAAAATTAATTCAATCAAAGAATATTTTGACGACGATTCGCAAAAAAGATCCTAGTCGAGGTATTCAAACCGACTGAAGAAAATTTTAAAATTAATTAGAAATTATTCAGTTAACGAATTAATTGTAAACGATTCGCAAAGATCGTAAACAATATATTTAAGTCTATTGGTATTTTCAAAATTACACGTACACAAAGAAAAAGAACAGGCTTTCTTAATTAAAAGGATCTATAATCCTGTGATAAGCCTCAGAAAAACATTGCATACAAATTCAATAATTTTGATTTAAATAAGTAGCAAAATATAAAATTGGCGGCCAACGTGGGGCTACATCAATAATAACACTACAACATGTTATGTCACTACCACTATTGATTGTTGAAATGTGGCGATTTACTTTTACATTTTATATTAGTTTTAACTTTTGGCGAACGTTATACTGTCACTTGAAAACTGTTGTTTCAAAAATTGAATTTCGTTATTTAAAATCAATAATATTATGACTAACACAAAATGGAAACTAGTAGGTATACAAATTTATTGCAGTTACGTCTATTTCAACAAAAGAAAACCACATTTAACGTTTCGTTAAGCTTCCATTCTGTATTGGGAAATCGAATTTATTTTCTCTATAACGTGTTTGCCTGTTTGCACCTATGTATTTGCGGTGGCTAAATACCATGTGTGTTTTGATTTAGGCCTTCGGCGAACGCAGTCTTAATGCTCGTGTACAAAGTGTGAAAATCCTGACGGACAGTTGTATCGAGATTAAGTAAATACCGGATCGCTTTACAGAACAAAACGGCTCAGACAAATTGTCCCATTCATGGTAGTACCTGTACCCGGGCGGTGCATGCGAGACTGTGACGCGTCGAAAGGGATTTGTGCGGCCGACGGTCACAGGGTTGCGCGAGGGTGGCTAATGTGTGTACGCTGGGAGGCAATTGAGCGAGATTCTACCCGCCTCTTGCATTTCACGCAGATTTGCCGATGTTTAACTACACCGGAAACTGCATTCATTGTCAGAAGGTTAGCTACTTATTGTTGTGAGAGTATACAATCAGTGTTTCGATTTTCTTTTTATCGTCGATTTTTTTAGTTAGTTTTACAATTTTTCTTTACGACCCCTATCGATATTACCCTAGGGGGTTCCGACCTATTGTTTGACATGATGAGCGAGCAGTTTTTCCATTAACTTTGCACTCGCCTTTAATTCTCACAAAAATTCAAAACTTAATTAGTATAAACAGATAGTAATTGGGACGTAGAGGCGCTAAAATAAAAAGCAGGGTTGTTACATCAGTAACTTTTACACGCGTGGGCGACACATCCGATTCTCGTTTGTTTAGAACGTTTTGTACACGTGGCACTCCCATGGAGGAAGAGCACCCTACGTGTATGTGACACGTGCGCCATATCGGACGTGTATATCGACTAATAGCCCGGTAATAATGAACACCACCGGTTCACTATCTGGCCATACATCATAATTCATAACTATAAATCGGGAAATACATATCGTATAATTTCCAAGAGCTAACGTTTTGGCCTCTATAGACACTTCCACCGATCGCCGCTAAAATAACGATTACAGATCTATAATATTTAATCCATTGCCAAGAGTACTAACTTTAAACACTCATTCCTCATTAACCAGCATCTGCATAAACATTTTCTTTACAGAATATGAAAGTACACGTCGAGGTCTTTCATTTTATACCAGCGAAGAGTGTTTGGTATTTTGCAACAAAAATAATGGTAACTTTTTGTCATATTTTTTTGTAAGATTTGAAATATAGATGATACGGAAGTGTTGCGATTAGGAAGCCTCTTTAATTGTGAGTGGTATTGATTTGAGTGGTATCGATTAGGAATCCGGAGGTGACGAGAAAAAAAGCAGTTATCGTCAACCTCTCAAGGTTCATCTCTTTTCAGGTTTTCCGGAAAATATGCATCATTTCAGAAGGCACAATGTGCATTCTCATATTCTGTAAAAAGTGTTTATGCAGATGCTGGTTAATAAGATATGAACATTTAAAGTTTGTATTGTTTTTTGAACTGCTACGCGTTGGGTGCCAATATGTTACGCGTAACCGGGGGTGTACATGTACCTAATTAGCAGAATCTACCTGCGTACACCGAATTTTCCGTGGAGAGCCTTCTGTCGAAAATTAACATTGATTTAATCACGCGATTGACTCGCTCACTAGGATTCGACTGCGGAGAATAGTATGAAGTACAACGGGGTTTAGACTGATAAGATGACAACAAAGATGACTGCACTAGCAGTGGACTAAACTTACATAGGACCGTTTTCATAATAGAACTTTAAATTTAAAGCGACTTTAACCTATAAAAACATATTAGTTTTCCTATGCTTAAAGTGACTTTAAATTAAAGTTTCCTTTAGCACTATTATGAAAACGGCCCTAAAGCAATCGGAAATTATTAAAATGTATACAAATCCTTTGGATGATCTAGGAAGAAGTCCAACTGAGTCAAGGCTTATAACTTCCCATGGTTTCGAAATTTTGGAATGTCCTCCCATACAAGCAGTAATAGGTAAGTTTTTGTTCGGGTTTGGTTCCCAAACAAACAACACATTTGCGGACATATTTAGCAACTTGAGACTTCATACAAGGCCAATAATAGGATCGTGCGAGACGTTGATACGTTTTATGAATCTGCTAGTAGAATCATCATGACAAGAACTTATAAGTTGAAGACCTTCTTCCTTAGGAACAACCCCTCACCACTGAGTATCTTCATCGCCAAGATCAGGATACATTGATCGTACAAACTTAAACAGAACGTCATTTTCAAGTCGAAAGGCTGAATGTGTTAGAGGTTCTTGCCTAACTGAGTCACATAATCTAAGACACAACTCAATTTTTTTCTAGGATGTTGAAACTTGGTGTATCTCCCTAATTTGAAATGAGAATCATTTTATCTTACTAAATTTTTCTTCTAAATTCAAAAGGAAGACCACTTTACCTTCACAGATTTTACTTCTTCTTGTGTTAATTCCGCCACCTTGCAGACTTTCGGCATCAAATTTGTCATAAATTCATTTCACACCAAGCAGACATGAACTGCAGAACATGAAATCTTAATTCAAAAATTTTTGGTCCATTATACGTATTGTAAACTCAATCCGGGGACATACTGTAGATAGACGACCACTAGGATTTTGGCTCGAATGAAGCCACTTAAGGGAAAAACAATCAGTCATAACAATGAAATGTGTCGCTTCAAGACAGGGCCTTAATTTTTCTGCAAGCCATAGAACAGCCAAACATTTCTTCTCGAGAGTGGAAAACGTTCGTCCTTGAGAAGTAAGAGAACGACTCATGTAACAGATGTTCACATGTTCACCATCCTCCGACATTTGACTTAAAACACAACCAATCCAAAAATCTGAGGCGTCAGTTTGGACGATAAATTCTTCGGAGAAATCAGGACATGACAAATCTCTTTTATTTGATTCCAAGCAGAGTCACATTGAGTCCACCAAAAGGTGTCAAACTCGAAGAATCGAGGTTAACGCAAAATCAACACAAATTAGCTGGAGGTTACCTTTACGTCGGCAAGTATATGGACAGCACCTGGGGTCGGTGTAAAGCGAACCAGGCGGCGCCAGCAAAAATAATACGCTGCACAGAAAAGCGTAGAGCTGTTCAGGTCTGCAGAAGTTGGAGCAGAGAACGGTCCAAAACTTGTAAGTTTGTCAAGCAGGCGACAGCTAAGGCGTATACTGTTCGTGAACGAACGAAGACGGGACAACAATATCTTGGGGTATACAAAACTCGCCTACAAAAGAATGGAAACAAAACAGCTGAGTTTTCGTACCAAAAAAAAAGAAAAACTTGCTACCTACCTGAAGGACAGCAAATTGTGCGAGTCACTGACGTTTCTCCAGCACCGCTCGGCTAAGCTCTTGGGTGGTTCGACGTAACCTCAGAGCAAAAGGTGGGCAAAGTGAACAAAATAAAAAGCACCAGCTGAGCACACTTGTTTTTATTTGAAATGCTCAAAGATTTGGTAAAAATAATAAACATGTGTCCAATTTACAAAGTTAAATGTGACCCAGACGGGGTCCAGTGAAACGAACACGCAAGTAATTAAATAATAATAATAATGTGACAAGGCGAAAGTAAATTAAAATATTAGATTCATTTAGCGAATTTGAGATAAGAGAATTGCATCTAGCGCGACCTCGACATGTGCCCTCTGCAAGTGCAGAACCTTGAACAAGTTAAAACGGATTTAAAGTATCTCGTAATCTATCGTACCTTTCCGGTCTCATAACAACTCGAAATTGCTCGAGTTGCACTTTGTATAAAAACCCCGCGATCTGCATAAAAAAGAAGACCTTAAACTAGTTGCTATCAGAGCATGACGTTAGGCTCTATTTTGTTAAAGTGTGCTGTTAGGGTAAGTTGAACTTTGTACAATTATGTTTGTCTATATTTATTTATGTTTAATATAATATTTAAGCTACGCTATGCCCCTTGTTTCGATTTATACCGTAACAATAATAATAATATATCTGTTCTTCTACAACTCAAAGCTAGAACTTGAACTACCACTTGATGCCTAAGGGAAGAAAAACATGCGTTACGAATCAGCGCGACACAAAATGGCCACAAGACGTACCTGTTCCTTGTTTTAACGACAGGCTTTTGAAAAGCTTTCTAATGAGCTTGTAATTCTCTCAACGTACGATTGCACAAATCTCGGAGTAATTCCGATTCCGTCTTCCTTCACAGGATCACGTGAAAGATAAACGTCACAGATAAACTGAAGACAGTGAAAGCGAGTAACCGCCGCGTTCCACAAGTTCACACAGGGGTGGTTACGACTGAGATCAGGTTTTAGCCGGTCGACAGAGTTAAATAGAGATATACCGTAGGTCTAAATAACAACGTATGATTTGGTTATGAAACATTGTGAAACATGGCGCATACGGAAGTTATACAAACAGGGTGACTGCCAATTATTATGGAATAACTTAAATGGATTTTTCAACCGCAACAAACTGACGCAAAAATACCAAAAAACAAGATCGGAACTTGCCTTGAAGTAAGTCAACTAAAAACTTCAAACAGGTCTGCACCTGCACCGAATTCAGCAAACGACGCAACCATCTCAAGCAAAGGCAGTTTAAATACTGACGAACCTTCAAGAATGGAGTCGTAAACAGCGACACCTTACAAACATGAAAACGGCCAGAAAAGCGTACGCACAAATGCACTCTGAAATTAGAAATTAAGTTGGTAATATCGGCCGGCAAAACAGATAACCTTCGCAAAAACTGAATCCAAGATTAATAACGCGATTAATAACGCGAATAATTAAATAAATGAGACTTGAAATTCGTTCAACGAAGTCTGGAGAACGAACAGAATCTGAAACAAGTATTTAGAAAGCGATGGGTTCGGAAAAATTGAACGTTTCAAAAAGATGTCGGCCAAAACGATGGTCAGAGCCGGACTCAACGCCAACACGGGGCCTATAAAAATAAACTTTTGCAGATGGAAAGATGCAATGTTCTAAATTGAAATTACACAACCGGCTAAAACCTAGGGTTCAGTTGAAACGAAAGATCTCGACGTGTACTTTCATATTCTGTAAAGAAAATGTTTATGCAGATGCTGGTTAATGAGAGATAAGCGTCTAAAGTGACCATTGTTATAAGACCGTGAAAGTGTACTTTTAATTAATTTGTAATTAATTAAAATCGAGCTGCTAAAACTTTCCAAAGGCTTTATTGAATAGATATGAATGGTTACTTTATGACTGAGCGAAAATTTTCATTGAAAACAAGTTTCTACCCAAGTTTTTAGTATGTTATATGAATAATGACTCGTGTTGGTTTAAATTGTGGTTTTCAACTTAATATTAAATATGTTTTCAATTTCTAAGTACAAGGAGAACGTACACATGAAAATCATAGGAATAAGCTATAAACTACTTATTATAAAGCTGCAAATTTTTTTTTGGAAGTATCAATAAAAGCCGAAAACTGTTTCTGAAGTGCATTAACGTTACACCACATTTAGTCAGCGCGGTGTTTTATAGAACATAAAATCATAATGGGGTTTCGCGAACGTTATTAGTTTTTTTTCCTCGCAGACTCGATCTTCGTTCTTCGCATTTACGTAATTAAAAATCGTAATTAATCTAGAGAGCTGCTCTCAATTAGCGTCCATTAACTGCAGAAGATCTCGAGGCCGCTTCCCTTTTGTTTCCTAACGACTTATTTAATAAGATGCGTAATGAAGAAATACGGAGGCAATCGACTCGCAGGCGCCATTCCCCGGCCGCCTATATTACGCCTTTATTATCTTGTTAACGTCAAATAATGCGGCGATAACTTTTATATTTATTCGAGGACGTTCAGTGTGCTTCTTATTAAAAACGTTGTATGGTACTTTGTTCGGTTGAAACTCGTTCGATCAAAGTTTGCTGAAATCTGGTTGGTCGGAAAAGTGTCTATCGTGTCATCTCATAACGCTGCTGCCTTTATCTTTAACTTATCAATCAGACTTTAATTTGAATTTTAGCAATCGAACTGTGAAATTCATTTTTATTTACGATACGTCCTGTTATGGATTAAATATAAATAATTAAAAAAATTTATTCATGAGAACAAGACCTCCATATGCGCAGACTCACTCATGGTAACGCTCGCAGGACCATAAAATGGAATCGGCTATATTTTTTTTAAACTACGAGGGCGTTCTTCTAAGTTATCTACCTGGCTATGAAGGAGAACTCGCACGGTTACAAGAAAATTATTTTTCTGCATTTTTCTACCGTCCACACTAATACACTTAGCCCGGCATTTCTCGAATTGTTTCATTCCAATCCAATTGCATACAATTAAGATTCAGGTGACTGGATTTTATAACACATCAACGCAAGCACATCTGCACATGTGAAGTTGGCCTTAGAATGGTGTTCGAAATAGCAATTTGTGCAATAAGATCTAAAATGAGCAGCGTGTTCTTTGCACTAGACGCGAAAATTGTCCAACGAGCGCCAGCTAGTTGGGCAACGTACCGTGTGTGAAAAACAGGTATTTTGCTAAGAATTACAAACGAGTGCAAAAATATTTTTAATACTGAACGAGACGAGAATAAAACGTTTTAAAAAAACTTTTTTCTATGGAGATGAAAGTCGAAAGGAATTCGTCCGCCTTTTACCATCGCTCTTAACTTATTTCCTGACTCAAAAATGAAAACGAAAGTTTTTTTTTCGTCCAAATCGTCGACCATTTTCTTGTATCCTGCAATTGTTAAACAAACGATCGTCTTTTGTTTTATTTTTTTTATGAAGGAAAAAGTTTAAAGGAATAGAAAAAAAGTTATTTTCTTGGAATTTATTTCTAGTCAAATTTTTAGTGCCTTTTTACTGATTATTTAAGCTCAGTCTTTTTGCAGACGCCTGTTGGCAACACTGTTCAAGGCTAGATGGTTCAAAGCAATAGCTCTTTTAAATAAAACGAAAGTCACTGTTGCGTCTTGGTTGTTGGTCATCTTTTGAATTAGTTTTAAAGTAGGTTAATTTGACAGCCGCAAATTGTCACCGCGCTCGCGCCACCTACTGACAGAAGAGCGAAACACGTCGTAAGAGGAACGCAAATCTTGAAGCTCCTAGACGGCGCTCATAGCAGCCTCTCTTTTAATAAATAAGCGAAAAGAATGCGACTATTACATCTTGGTCGCTAGTCGTCTTCTGCATAGGTTCATCTTTATTGTCACCGCATTTGCGCCACCTTTGGACAGGACAGCGAAACACGTCGTAGGTCAAACGCGAAGCTTGAAGCTCCTAGACGGCTCAAAGCAGCCTCTCTTTTTAATAAGTGAAAAGAAGGCGACTGTTACGTCTTCGTTTCTGATCACTTTCTGCATAGGTTCATCTTTATTGTCACCGCACTCGCGCCATCTGTTGGCAGGAGACCGAAACACGTTGTAGGTGAAACGCGAAGCTTGAAACTCCTAGACGGCTCAGAGCAGCCTCTCTTTTTAATAAGCGAAAAGAAAGCGACTATTACGTTTTGGTTGTTTAGTCATCGCTGAATAGGTTCAAGTTTATTATCGCCGTACTCACGCCATCTTCTGACAGAAGAGCGAAACACATTGTAGGAGAAACACGAAGCTTGAAGCTCCTAGATGGCTCTCTTGAGACTCTTAAAGAGCCGAGCGTTTTATTTAAATACCCCAGTTTTCTATAGCTGCAAAACCTGGAGATTGCAACTAATCTGTGACATCTATTCTGTGTTATTCTGTAGAACAATTGTCAGTCAGCCTGTATTTAAAAAAAAATTGATAAATTTATTTAAGCTTTAAATTTAAATACTACACAAGGTTCCGTTATAAAAGGTTAAGAACAATTGAAAACCTTCCCAATGTTGGCACAAAATCGAATAGGTTATTTTTCCCCTAATCCATGACATCTATGCTGTTACAATTGTCAGTCAGCCTGTATTTAAAAAAAATGATAAGCTTGCGTTAAAAAATGTTAAAAACAGTTGAAAACCTGACCATCTTTTACTTTCCCAATGTTGGCACAAAATCGAATAGGTTATTCTTCCCCTAATGTGTGACATCTATCCTGTTACGCGGTGTTTTTTTTGTAGAACAATTGTCAGTCACCCTGTATTAAAAAAAAATTGATAAATTTATTTAAGCTTTAAATTACGCGTTTTCTTGTTTTTGTTTTTTTTTGTAGAACAATTGAAGATAATTAAACACGATTTTTTTTTGTTTCGAGACTAAAAGTGAATTAAGTTTCAAAAGGGGGGAGGGCAAGAAAAATCGACAGTATTTTTCTTGTAAATTATAGGTGTTTGTAAAATGTTAGGGATTCCTTTAGGGGTCAAACTTTAGGAGGGTTTCTTATCCCCACCTCCAAAAATCCTTTTTAAATTTGCGGTTAACAGAAATTTCGAGGAAACAGCATTTAACGCGGCGCGGCGCATCACGTTATTCCAATAAATAAAACTTATTCTGAAACACCCTGTATACGCATCGGAGCCTCGTAGATTTTTTAATTGGAAAATCGTGCAATTGTTTGAATCGAGAGAAATATGTAGGCCGTTCAGGTCACGTGACAAGGGTTTCTCAGTAGAATCGATTGAGGAACTTTTGGCGTTTCACCCCCTCCTCCTCCCTTCGCCGCTATAACCCTGTTTGTTTCTATTGAAGATAAGTAAACATTTTGTTTGAGCTTGAAGCTCCTAGATGGCTCTCTTGAGACTCTTAAAGAGCCGAGCGTTTCATTTAAATACCCCAGTTTTCTATAGCTGCAAAACCTGGAGATTGCAACTGGATGCAAGTATGTTAAGCACTGCGTAGACATAATAAGAATAAAAAAAACAAACGTTATTGTCAATTGTAGGACATCTATCGGTAAAAACATTTCGCTCATTTACCTTTTTAGAAAGTCATTTTTAACATTTTATTTAAATACCCCAGTTATTAGTAGCTGCGAAACTTTGAGAAAAGTTGCTGAGATTGCAACTGAATACAAGTGTGACAAACATTGCATAGGCTGCGATTTGGGTTCTTTATTTAATTTTTTTATTAATATCGTTAGTACATACATATTTGGTTGTATTAGTATTAGAACTCAAAATATAAACAGAAAAACTTAAAGTTCTAACAGTAAAGAAAAAAATCTTTGTAATAAATTGTACTTCTGTCCTTCAATAAAATTTTAATCTGTATTGCAATTTTTAATTTGCTGACAGATAACAGTCGGCATTAATATCCATTAATTACAGCTCAAATTTATTTTATTCAAACAAATCAGCTTTGTAGCAATTCAAAAGTAGGCAGTTTCTATTTTCACATTTTAATGTTCAATGAAGATGGCTCTGTATTTGTCAACGTATTTTCAACACTTTATATATACATTATACAACTTGCGAACTGTTGCTAAGGTAATATCCATACTCAGCTCTGTAGTGCGAAAGGGGGAAGCTTAGACAACTCTCTTGTATCATTACTTGCTTTTCTTGGTGATTCATTAAAGAATCCGGCATTGTGAAATATAAGCAAACATGGATAAGAGCGGGCGATCTAGGAAAACCACAATGACTTTGCGTAATCGGAATTTCCGGTATAAACCATATAAAAGACGTCTGGATATTATGAAAGATTATCATACAGCCAGAAGTCGTGTGGTCGTACACATCACCCAGAGTCCTAAGGAGTAATTACCGTTCGCCGAATGTCATAGTGTGTGTCAAAACTCAGAAAATCCTGTCCGTCTCTCTGTATCCAGTACCATGGTTTGGGAGAGCAAACATTAATTTATTTGCCCATTAAAAAATTATACATAGAATCATTTTGAAATTGATGTTGACTTATTGATATATTGAATTACGTTTAAATTTTGTAAATGATAAACATTGCCGCAACATGATGCAAAGCATCCGAATGAAACAATCGTGTATCTATATTATGAAATGGGATTCTTGTGCGATCGCACAGTTCACCAACCAACATTATTTATTCCCAAGGGTACAAGATTAATCGCATCAATTCGACGACTAATATTACCGTTGTAATGCCCGTTGTAAACGGGTGTTTGCCCGGCAAATAGTTCATTCAATAATGGTGAGAAACATTGACACGACACAGCCCAGTACATACAATAGAACCGTGCCTCTCAAATGGCTAATATTCGGAGGGTGACACTGATATTAAGCCGCGAGGACAATTAAATCAGCTGTTAGATCAATATTACGATCCACAGAGAAATTTTTGTTATTGCTTCATTACGTATTGTAGTGTTGCTTTTCTTGCAGATGTGGTAAGTATTGAACTTCTGTATTTTCTCTTTTATTTTAATCTTTATACCACATCCACTACACAATTACGTAGTCTAGTAGTCTGATATGATTTTTATTTTATAATGTCAAAATGACATTTCAGGGTGGGAACTCTCAATGTCAATTGTAATCCAGTTATTTATTATAATTTTGAAGAAAATTCTTTTGAAGATAAATTGGTGAGTAATTTAATTGTTTAATTTTGTGATGTATGTTCAAAATTCTAAAGAAATACAAGTAATCCCTCGTTTGCCAAGTGTTGCTACCTGTTACGCCCAATCGCGAAACAAACGATAAGAATCCTTTGATACTTTAGAATCTTATGAAGTTTATATGTAGTGTGATGTTGAATTAGAATTTTTTTTATTATTATTACAGATAGAGCCTTATTTGCCAAGTGTTGCTACCTGTTACGCCCAATTGCGCAACAAACAATAACTCTTCTATAATAATAAGAATTCTTTGTAAATGTGTGTTGATAGTTCAAGTGATTGATGAATGACAAGATGTGTTATATGTAGGGTATTTTTTAAAACCAAAAGAATTTTTAAAATCAAAATAGACTTACTTTAATGTTATGCAGTGAGACATTCCTGGATAAATTTCTGATAATAAGTTATTAGTGAATGAAATAGATTGAAAATTTTAAAGTTATATTTTAAATTCAATTATAAGAGCAAATTTTTTTTATGATGTTTATATTCTGGTTGCTATTGAAAGATTAACGTTTTGTGTACATATCCTCTCCATTACACCTCGGTTTGTTTATTCTCTTAGGTGATCAACCCCTCCATTTTATTTATAAATACTTCACTCACTCCGACAGTTCCTGTCACATAAAACGTCAATCTGACAAAAAACTTAAATATTTCAAACTTAAAGTTAAACTAAGTAAGCATATTTCATTTTATTAACATTTCAACTATATTTTGACGATTAACAACAATTATAATAAAATTCTAAATATTAATTTAACTAATCTAACTTTTTAAATGTTTGCTACATAAATTTTGATAATTTATTATTCTGTCTGGAATTTTATGACTTTTTATCCCAAATCTCCTACCATCTTTCATATAAACTAATCTTTTATTCCTTTTAGATGTATTTTTTTCTGTTTGGATCGGCCAATGCCTCGCCGTGAGGGGATGTTGCAGACTCAGACGGTTCCCGTGCATACGCTCCATCCAGGTGGAAAAATCCATCCAATCCAAAATGGTAAATTACTTTCCAGGATGCTAACTTGGAACTTGTCGCTGTACAATACAGAGACTCATTTGATTTGATGTTAGAAGACATATTTTGATGAAGATTGTTGTAATTTGTAGGAAGTTATATGAAGAATTTGTGGTATTTTGTATAATTGAGGAATATTATGTGAAGAATGTTTTATTTTGGAAATTTTTATAAGATGCGAAGTTTGTCGGAAACAGCATACGATGAATAAACTTCTGGACATAGGTAAATATCACTGCAGTATGTAGGTATAAAAATAATCTATTACAAAAAAATTAAGAAGATTATATTTTAATTATTTTTTTATTTAGTCCTGATTTTGTTCGCATCGATTTATAACGTACGCGTTTCTCTCCCTAACTGGATGTGAATATAAAGACATCTGCGGGGTGCAATTAGTTGTCGAGGTGACTTTGCTAAGTGGATCACATCAGATATTCAATAAACGCTTCTCACCCTCGCACGGATGCGATATTAGCCGGCGAGGCTTTGCTTGTCTAATGTTATTGCCAAGCTGCGGCTTACAAGGGCTGTTATTAACAGCTTATGAATACTGCGCCTCCAGGCTCCGCTGAATTGATTCACTTTTGCCCCATCGATTTTTGAAGTATTATGAGAATAACTTTCAATCACAAATGTTTTCTGCTCTAATGTAAGAAATGTACGCTGCAAAATACGGTGGGGTAAGTATCAAATTTTTTTGCTTCGTTTAGTTTGCTTGTTGAAAGTCTTTTCTGGATAGTTTTTATAGAAGTTACTGTGTATTTAAAAAGACTATTAATGCACCGTGAATTTTGCGTTCCGCGCGCTATAAAATTTGCCCAAATTAAATTGCAAAAGTCGGTTAAATTAGAGCAAAGTTGAGTATTTTGGTGCTGGCTACCTTTTCTCTTTTAATTACTTCTTCATTTAAGGGAATTTTATATCAACTTGCAGTACAAGCCTCATAATTTAAAACCATTAAGGCAAAATGTAGTGCTGGGTTATATATATATTCTTTTAACAAATAAATAAGCTTATTTGTGTAATTAAGTTACTGCGAAGGGGTGGTTCTTGGAGTAAGATTTGTCGAGAGGGCGAAACACGGTCCACATAATTCTTATTTATTTTTCCGCTTCCTCTTTTTTAGGAACTCTAATCCGGCTTAATTTTCGTCCGGTTCGCTCTTTTGTACCGGCCTAAGCACAAGACGGCCACGCAATGAGCGGCTAACGACAATGCCAGCGGGGAGGCCGACAGTTTTTTATTGCGCGCCATAGACGAGGGGTCTTGCTTGTCCGAGTCCAGTAAATCACGATAATTCCGATTAAATGTTGCTGAAACTTGTACGTACGTGTGTGTATTAAGTGATTGGATCGAAAGCGGACGACGAATATTAAAAAAAATTACGATTTCGATAGGCTTAAAAGCAATGGCCTCAGATGGAGGCCTGGCTAGGCGAGCACCTGGTCAGCACCGGCAAGCAATTAGCGATAATGGCACCACACACCGAGCTTTTGTGTGCTCTGCTAGTCTCTGTATCTTTTATATAACGAATAATGCATCAAGCAGTCTGTGCTCTCGTCTTATTCACGCAGAACACAAACAATAATAACTGAAGATTAATTGCTCGCAACTAAATCACAGGAGCCCCCTTTGTGGAAGTCACTCCTGAAAAGAGGTGAGGCTAAAGACGTCTTGTTTTATGTTCTGGTGCTATTTAATTATAACCGAGCTATTTACAATAATTATTTTCATTCATGTATTCATTCATTGGCTGTAATATAATTATGTATTCACGAGTGTAATATAACATCCCAAATTATCGACGCGTTATTTTTCATTTCATAAGTTTACGTGGAGGAGGATGTTAATTTGTTTTAATGAGCAGCAATGTTGGTGCGTGATCACGGCTAAAACAATGAGACCGGGCAGATGTACGCACTTCTAATAGTCGATAATAGAGCGAGGGTTAAACACTGAACAGCTGATTAGACGTGATTCACATCACCTGCGTTTAACTAACTTTCCATCCATCCATCCGCCCGCCGACATATTCGTCGATTTTGTTGTAAGGGCGAATGCTTATCATTAAATGATTCATGGTTGCATTTATGACTTTTGTAGTGCTGCAACAACACAGATAGTCTAGACAAATAAAGTAAATCTACCCATTTAGGTGAACTCAGTTCAAACTTTAGTTAAACACGATCTTAATCGTAAGATGAGAATACGGGCCATTGGGTGGTATGCATAAAACGAAGTAGGTGCTAATACTTCTCAAATAAGTATATTCTTCGAAGTATCTTCTATTACATAAAGTAACTACTACAGCTTTGAAGCATATACCTACTATGAAAGCAAAGTTTATACTATACAACACCTAGTAAATGCTACACTGTAGTAGTACTTACTATTAAGATGAAGCATCTACTACAGACATGGCCAAGAAAAGTAAGTGACTTGTTCGTTCATTTATTATACAAGAATACGATGTGTTGAATATATCTATCATATCTATGTCTCTGTACTTTTGCAACAATCTATTGGTACATCAGTTAACCACTTTATAGTCACTTTTACCTGAATAACCTGCATGTACATCATCAGTATACATCCTCCTTTCTGTATGCAGACACTTTCCGGGTACGCATATTCATAAAAGCAGCCATAATATTTTATTATAATTCATACTGCGCATCGAAGAAGTTAACTAAAAAGCAGCTTCACTTAAACTGAAGTAGATACTACAAAATTTATAGTAGATGCTTCTATGGGAAAGTAGAAACTTCTATGTAATCTTGTACATAATAGTATCTACTAGCTGCGGATAGTGAGTACTACGCTAATGAAGTAAGTACTTCACTTTCGAAGTAGATGCTTGAAGTAAATATTAGCATGTGCATACCACCCAATGCGATTAACCGAGAGTTTTAAGATTTATACATTTTAAGCGACATGATCAAATGAATAACTGTCAATATTTTAGCCTGTTACAATAAGGTCCTAAAAAGGGACATACTTTTTCGAAGCGTTAAAGACGGCGTTAATGGGTTCAGATATGATATTATGACATTAGAAGCGGTGCGATAAGAGAGCCAATGGACTGGACATGACCGTGCAGAATCGGGGTCATTCATCATACAGAGCATATTGTGTATGCACTGGCCACGAGAGTCAACCGACTTGAAACAGAGATAACTCCCATTCACATTTATTATTAGGGAAACGCCGCCACGCCGCCGGACAGAATGCCCTAAATCTGCAAGGGTAGACACTGCTAGCAGAATTTTAAAACTTAACACCACCGATTTGCACGTGGTCATTTGTATTTGTAAGTTTGCAAGTCCCAATCGATAAAATTAAAACCTTTTTCGCAATCGGATGGCAAGACAAAACTACGACTTCGAGTCACCCTAAAGCAATAGAAAACAAACGACTGTAAAATCATGTCGTCACGCTCAATTTACCGTCCATCCCTTTTCGGTTGTTTTAGCATATTGGTTCCTGCACCCCGTATTTTGTAATAAGACCGCCGGCTCAATGAATACGCTGCATAATGCGGGGTTTAAAAGTTTAAAATTAAATTTTGAATGCTTCTTCTCTCCTGCTGGGCGAATTAAAGCGATGGGTTAACGTTACCCTTAACGCTACAACACTCATTTTAAAATAGACTCATTGTTTTAATATAAAATTCCCCATCATTTATCATAAATGCTGTTACTCGTATGTACCTACAAGAACGCTAATTTCATGTTATGGTCATAAACATAAGGATGTGACTAATATAATATATAATTAGATAATATCGTGTTGATTCGGAACACATTATGTTTCAAGTTTCAATGAAACGATCGATACATTATTGTGTTCTGAATTACAGTCCAATAGCTATATTAAACAATTTTGCAAAAGTTTTTGAAATATTAATTCATAATAGTACGTAGGAGGCACTATGAACTAATTGTATCTGTCCCTATCAGAGCATGGCATCACCAATTTAAGCAATTTCGGGCAATATGTTTTGTCTTGGATAGATCAGGACAAGTTGATGTTATATAAACAGATTTCGAGAAGGCTTTTGACAGAGTAGATCATTAGCTGAAGGTGTTAATAGAAACAGTTTAGGTCGCGACATCTTGCGTCCGATTCTTGACCTAAAATTGGGTGATTAGAAGTAATAAAATGGAAGAAAATAGTTTTTTTTATTTGTCAAGAGATGGCACTGTAAGTTGCTCTTTTCTTTTATCTCAGAGTGCGATTCGGTATCTCTGGAGTCGTTTCAGGGACCCAACGCAGGTGAAGAGCTAAAATTTATGTGTATTGCAAATCACAAAAACGGAAACAATAAAACTGACGTATCAAGAGTTCTATAATTCGTTAAGAGATGGCGTAGCAGATGACTCTCACATGTCTGACACAACGCTGCGCTGCACGCTCTAGTAAAGTATGTTCCTCGGAATCTTGCAAGTTTAGGGACCCCAGAAAGATGAAGGAAGTCATTGCAGACGAAAAATTAAAATCTGACGAAGGTTTTAATAGTTAGTCAAGAGATGGCGCCGCGCTTTCCTCTCACACGTCTCAGAGTAAGCGCTTTGAAGTCTTGGGTACTTTTGGATCTACTTCAGGGTCTCGATAAAATAAACATGACTGCTGCACCACTTCAATAGATATGATAAAAAATTATCAAAAAGGCTTTTCTAGTTTGCCAAGAGAGGGCGCTTTCACAAAAGCACACTTCCCAACATGCGTTTCGACAATTCAAAAGTTCCACAAAGATAAACAGCTCCAGATTTGATATAAATAAAATCAATAGAAATGATAAAACTCATTTAAGATGTGACTTTCTTAATTTCTCAAGAGATGCCGCTGCGCTATTTCGCAAAGTTAGCTCCTCTAAGTCTCGAATGAAGAATTCAATTTGATTCGACAAACGAATCAAAAAGGTACGAAGATCTCAACAAAAATAATAAAATGATAAAAAATGATTTTCTCAATTTGTCAAGAGATGGGCGCTGTACGTTACAGGTGAAGGACTAAAACCGATGCGTGAAGATTTTCATAATTCGTCAAGGGATGGCGTAGCGCGCTGCTTTGACATATCTCAGGATAGACTCGACGAAGACAATCGACTGTCAATAAAAACGATAAAACCTCGAAAAAGCTTTCTTAATTTGTCAAGAGATGGCGCTGCATGTTATTCTCATAATAGCCCTAGTGATTGTGGTAAATAATTCAACGCCTGCCGTAAACTGATTTTCAATGATCAAAAAAGGCTTTCTTAATTTGCCAAGAGATGGCGCTGCATTTTATTCTCATAAGAGACCCAGTGATGGTGACAAATAATTCAACGCCAGCTGTAAACTAATTTTCAAAGATCATTTACGTTTTATGTCGTTTTGACTCTGAAAATGAAAGCGTCAAGATTTTATGAAAGCGTAGACTAATGGCCGAGAGATGGCGCTACAGAACGATTAATTGAGATAATCTACTATTTGCTGATGACGCTAAAATATTCACTTCAACAGCAAGAGTTAAAGACTGTCAGTTGTAACAATCTCAGCTTAATCAGTTGTTACGGTGGTGTAGGAACAATACATTGAATTTGAATGTTGCCAAATGTAAGATAGTATCGTTCACTAGAAAGAGAAGTCCTGTTGTGTGTGCTTATCATATCGCGTCCCAGGTAGTCCAGGGAAGTGACAAGATAAAAGATCGTGGCATTACATTCGATTCTCGTTTCCCTTTGAATCTCGCATTAGGGAAATTGTTAATCAAAGTTTACGCATGACAGGCTTCATTATACTTAATTGGCGAGAAAGCTATTGGAATGTATTTTTTTGTAATTCGTACGACCAATTTTGGTTTCCACATTACAGATATCAGTGTGATATCTAAAGTATCTACTTTTAAAGACACACGGTGTTTATCCCAATAAAAATGTCTCATTGGCTGACCAGTTGAATACCTTTGGAGTTAACACTTTGGAAGTACGCTATCGCTCATCTATTTAAGCTAGTTAATGGTACAATTGACGATAATTGTATGATATCTCAACTTGATTTTAGATTTGCAAGCGGCAAATTATTTGAGCATTTGGTATAGTACCTATTAATTTATAAATAAATATTTTTTAATACGAATTATGTTTGAAGTCTCTATTTTTCATTACGAAATTTGCCAATTAGAAGTTTGCCTGCTTAATCAAAACCGTTTGTTAATTTATTTATGCTCGTACATAGTAATGTACATATATTTATTTAGCTAATAGAAGTTCCCCAAAATTTGTGCCGTCTATTAAAGAAGTCCTACCCCCTATTCACAACAATGAATCGGGTATTCTGCAGGCGACAGCTTGTCTGCGGAGTCCAGTTCGTTCCGAACAAAATTAAGCACCCAAATAGGATTACAAACTTTCTTAATACCGTCTTTTCGCCCCCAAGAGCTGTCACTTCTGTGAGCCCGACGAATTATTCGAAAGGTAAACGGACGCATTTCAAATTTTTTTCTTTTTTTTTAATCCCCGTTTTGTGGCAAAATTTTACGTGTACACATGTTTTTTGAACGGAGACGGAATGTTTTTATAAACGTTTAATTTATTTACCGGTGCACGCCTACAAGTGTCCACGTTATCCACGTTTCTTCGGCGAATGACAATGCCGAGCAGTGAGTGTCTGAAAATTGTTGTTACGCACAAAGTCCTTTGAGACTGACGTCCATTCTGAAGCGATTCATTCATACTCCCCAGTCGGTGTACAAATCGCCTTGACCACCCACGTTAAATATAAACAGCTTATACAACTCCAAACTTTGAGACTGAATTCCTTAAACTATCGGAAAGTTCAATTTTTTTTTTTTACACTTATTGATTGACCTACATCACACTTTGATCTCAACACACTGTGATTACGTACGTACGACGCAAGTCATGGAAATTTATTAGTTATTAGTATAAAGGTCCGTTTTCACGTTCATGCAATTTGCGCAAATGTGCTTGTGCACACAAAATTGCACAAGGAAGTCGTTGCATGTAAACGTAATTTTTTTGTTTGCACAAGCTATAAAGTTTGATAAACCGCGTGCATTTGCACATACATTTGCGCAAGCAAATTTGTATGCACCAATGCTTGAACAAATCCATTTGCGCAAATTGCTTGAGCGTGAAAACGGACCATAAGGGTGGTGTCAAATTTTACAAACGGTAGATATACGTCACGTTATGGTCCGTTTTCACGCTCAAGCAATTTGCGCAAACGGATTTGTGCAAGCATTTGCAAATTACAAATTTGCTTCCGCCAATGCATGCAGTTTGCCAACCTTTTTAGCTTGTGCCAGCAAAAAAATACGTTTTCATGCAACGACTTCCTTGTGTGCACAAGCACATTTGTGCAAATTGCTTGAGCGTGAAAACGGACCATTAAAGACTTGTAATAGATGACGTTTATAATGATCATGTAACGTCGCAGATATTACGCCAGCATACCTTTTGTACCTTGCATTAATTGATGCCTTAAATGCTGCTATTGTTACGGAAATAATTTAAGGTATGTAACGTGAAATAAGGATCGTAGCTCAGTTAAAATAATATATTAAATATAAATATTGTAACGATTTTAAAGGTTCTATTAATTTTTATTTTAAGAACAAAACACGTTATAGTTAATAACTAATTTATTTAAAACAACTAATTTATTTAAAACAACTGATTTATTTATAAACTTACACTATAACACTAACATTTATTTACAAGCTTATATCTAATTTATTTTAACAACCGAGCGAAAATCTATCGCGAACTTTTAATGCGAAACTGTCTAACGCCGAATTCTTCTGAACTCTGTGTCCCACTCCCGGTCGCATGCATTTATAAGCCGAGCCTGTTGTTCTCGCAGTTTCTAGAGCGCGACAGACTGTCTGGTCTAGTTTATTCTGCCGCCAGCATTCTCTCGGCTGTCGCATAAGGTGCGTCAGCTAGACGGCTCTGACGCAAGAGATAGTCTGACGCCGGCTGGTGTCGACGAATCATTACTATATATAAAGTCAAGCATTATTATACTCAATTATAATCAATTGTACTGTCACAGTCATGATCTAATGATCAGCTCGTCGACTATTTAAAGGGGTTTCGTCCGAGGACGTTTTTCCCGGGGTGTTATGAAATTTGTGCCTTGACATTTGAATTACAAGCGTGTTACTCAGAATTTGCGTAATTCTTTTTTGACATTTCCGAACGATTCATACTTATATAATTGTTTACAAAATGCTTTGGTTGACTGATTTTTGCAGCTGCGAATTCTTTGCGTTGGCGTTCTTCTTGTCCTAGTTACACTATGTTATATTTATGTTTGCTATTGTTAACTGATCTTTATTATTATTATTATTATTTTTATCATTCCAACCATAGATCTCAGGAGAGATATTGGTATCGTCATTGAAAGAGGATCATAAGAAGAAAATTCATATAAAATTTTTAAAAGTTTAAATAATGGTCTACAACTTTCAGTAAGCTTTTTATGCAAAATAGTCCTTATAAGATGTTTCTGTAAAACAAATATATGCTGAGTGTTAGTAGAACCGCCCCAAAATATTAAACCATATGATAATATAGATTGCACAGAGGTCATATAATATGTTTTCAACACATCACACAATTCCTAAGGTTTCTTATAATGTAACAAAATTTGGTAAGATTTGAGCTCACATACTGTATATGCGTATTAAACTTTAAGGAGGCATCAATATATAAATAGGAACCGATTTTCCATTAAATTTAATATATACGTTTGTCAGAATTGGTCCTTTTTTAAATTCTATCGCTTCAGTTTTGTTCGAGTTTAGTTTAAGACGCTCAAGCTCATACCAATTGGACATTGTTAATATTGTGGATGAAGCAAGATTCGAGCGGGAACTCTGATTGTTGGCAGTTACAACACACGAGGTGTCATCGGCGTATTGACATAGGGAGACAGATGGAAGTTGATTTTGTAAATCATTGACAAAAATTATAAACAACAGAGGACCCAAGATAGAACCCTGGGGGACACCCATGTTGATTTCTTTAGGTTCAGATAACACCTCCTTAATAACGTCTTCCTCCATATGTCTAATGCAGACTTGTTGATACCTTTTTGAAAGCCACCCCTCGAATTCCAATATTATATAACTTATCAACAGGAAATTCGCCATTATCTAAGCAAGTGGTAATATAATGCAGAGATTCAAAAATAGCAGACTCGGTTGATCGGCCTTTAGTGAATCCATGTTGACATTTGGACAAAATTTTATACTTCTAATTATACTTTTATACTTATAATTTATAATCTGTTATAAATAATTTTTTCAAGAACCTTAGAGAAAGCTGGCAATAGTGAGATTGGGCGGTAGTTGTTGATATCTGTTCTCAAGCCTTTGTTCTTATAGATGGGAATGACTTTGGCATGTTTGAGGCAATCAGGGAAAATTCCCGTGAAAAAGCAATTGTTTATAACCTCAGCAAGTTTACCCGATATTAAATTGCCAACATCTGCGATTATGGAACAGGGGATGCCATCCTATATTTAAGACTTCGTGATGATCCGTAGGAAACAGGAAAAAATTAGATACCGCATTATCCTGTAATACTGATCCCAAGTTATTTGAATGTATTATTGGGTTAAGTGGAGCAAAATGCTCACTGAATAAACTTGCTATTACAAGTGGATTATTTATAGGAATGTTATCAACGACTAATTCAATAGTTCCACATACCTCGGACGGGTAAGCCGAATCTTTAATAATGCTCCACACCATTTTGTTTCTATTTGAACCTGTAGCATCCAAAATTTTATTATTATTATATGATATTTTAGTTTTATTTATAAGCTGTAGATATTCTTTTTTCTTGGCAAGATATAGTTTTCTAAGGTTGTCGTCTTTTGAAATCTTCCATATATGATGTAAATCCTTAATGTAATTACTCTTCGAAATAATCTCCTGAGTTACCCAAGCAGAATTATTTTCTGATTTGTTAAGAGAAATCGAGGAGTTAATAGGAAAACATGTGTTAAAATGCCGAAGAAAGACCTTCATGAAATTATCAAAACTGATGTCGCAGTGTGAAGAAGCAAACCAATCGTCTTGCATAATCTTAGACATAAATTCTGAACGGTTATTGATACTAAATTTTCTCCGAGTACAAACAATTTTTCCAGGTATGTTCGATAAATTCGATAAAGGTAATTTTACAACAAGCATTTGAGCAGAATGATCCGATAAGTGGGTTACTACATTAAAGCTGTCTATTTTTGTAAGATTACTAAAAATATATCTATACATGTACAGCTGCTCCCAAATACACGTGTAGCATCAGAAATGTGCATATTCATTCATACAGTATTTGAAACATTGTTTTTCTGCTGGTTTTATACATATTATCACAGTTAATAGAAACAACAAATAAAGGCACAGTAGTATACATGCAGCCTGTATAACTTTTGAAAGGTATACAGGCGTTATACAAGCCCAATCATTAATATTAGAAAATATTATGAATTTACTTTAGTGTCGAAATGGCATTATTTTTTCTTGTATGTGTGGTAAGGTAACAGTACATCAAGACAATCGGCACTCAAAGTTTCAAAATTGACGTTAAATAATGTCCTATTAAACTATTTCGCTTAATCAAGCGAAAAGCAAATTAAAAAAAAAGTTTCCGGACAATTTAATGTTCACGTCGCTTATATTATAAATTAATCAAAGAGCAAAAACCATTTTATTTTCAATTTGACTACATATTATAAAGCAATATTGTGTGAACCCAGCGTAAAGGTAACGTTTCGTTATTTGTAAAAAAAAACCCAAAAATTCCGTCCGTGAACTCTAACGATTTTTAAACAGTTCTTTTATTCGAAAGAAACTCGCATTATTCCTTTTGCATCACTTCCGTTCGGCCGTTGGTTTCTTAAAGAAACCGTCCATTGCCGAACTTTACATAAAAGTTTCTCGCATAATTGATATCAATGAAAGTGAAAAGCCGTCCGAGAAATCAATATTTGCGGTAAGACCTCCGTCGGCTGTGAAAAGAAAACACGTGTTAACTTTTGTCCGCCTTGCAGGAGGCCCGGTTCCACCTACCATCAGGATGAATGATATCCTCTACGATTATTATTAGGATTTTCAGCTCGTTTTCAGGTAAATTACTTGCGATCGTACGGAGGGGCCGTCGCACACGCAACTCTTTCAAAACACAACCGCAATAAATCATAGTGGAAGCGGAAACGAGTAAACCAAGTCCATAAAAATAATAAGTCAGCTTTTTTACGGGCGGCAATTAGAGCTGAAAGATGATCAGTGCATTATCTCTGCCGGGAGCTCTTTATTCGGACGACGGCTCGAGCTTCCGCTTCCGGTCGCCCGTCGGAACAAGATTTAACACTCTCGCGGTTATGATGCGTACACCACCCCCGACGTACTGCGCCACTCGCCACCCCCTAAATTCATTCAAACACGCACATCATAATGCACATTCGTTATAGGGAAATAATGAACTTATACGATGAAAAATTACTCTCTCTTTCATCATGCAGAAATTAATTTCACAAACGGGGATGATGCCCTGGTAATAAATTCTTACTCAAAATAATCAAATGTAATGTAATAAAAATACCTCAATGCCTCATCAATAAATAAACCTGAATTAATTAAAAATCCTCCAGTCAATGACGAGCGTAATTCAAATTAGTCCTAAAGTTGATTTTTTATTTATATGCCGTTCGTGTAGATCAGAAGAGAATCGACGTCACAGATTGAAAAGTTTATAATTAATTAAAAAATTACCCCAAAATCAAGCTGCGGCACTGCGTACGAAATACGAGGCCACGTTTTATAAACGCAGCAGTATAATAGGACTTTAAATTTTATTGACTTCTTTCTGGGTGCGCCGCTGGGAAAGTAAATAAACTTTGTTGTTCCGTTATGTTTATTATTAGTTACCTGTGGCAATCACATTTAAATTTAATTTAATTAAAAAGTGTTACATAAAAATTTAAATTTAAACTGAATGATCACTACGAAACCAATTTTATCCAAGCAAATGAAGTTCTCATTGTTTCGCGTTGCAAGTATACTTCGCAATTAAATGAACGTGTTCCGGATATAAGATTATAGATAGTTTCCGTATCCGTTTCGGAGAACTCGCTGATTACTTCTCCAACTTCTTAACCATAAATTATAGTTGTCCGGGGGGGGGGGCACGCTGCATTTCTCATCATAACAAATCGCCGGAATAATAGCATTCTCCTATTTTTGCAAACTTTGATTAAAAATTTTATCGAATCGTGGTGGCATTACGGGTTTCGCCATCGTTTTGTTTACGTGGCGAATCCTTTCCGTATTGTAATTCTATTTGTATAAATAAAGTTTTTGTCGACGATGAGTGGCGTGCGTGGTTCGCGATGTGAAACAGGAGACAAGTAAAAATATCGAACAAACAATATTTATAATATTGGAAGACACGAAAGTCGGAAATGAACGTGAGAACATCGTAAACGTACACACCTGATGTAAATACGTTCATCATACACACATGCACTGATACTTTCGCTACGAAACACACAAACTATGAAATACGATGAACAAGTAATCCACATCTCAATAACTAACGATAGGAATAAGGGAGAGTTGCCACTAAAATAACGATCACAGGTCAATAATATTTAATCCATTGCAAAGAGTATGATGATATTAAAAAGTACGATTAAATATGAGCCGTTGAAAAGCAGAGTTGTCTAATACATAAGCCTATATATATAATAGGCTGTATAAGCTTATGAAGTATCAAGAATATCATCAATTAATTATTTATTATTTGTTTATCATTTATTTATTATTTACGTGTACTTAAAATGCCTAAAATTGTATTATCTTTCCTATTATCTTTGCTTTTTATTGTTATGTGCATTGTTCATTTTATTTCTACTTTATAAAAATGATTGTTTCGAAACGGTACGAAATCTTTTTACTAAAGCACAATGTAAACGATAACGGTGATGAAAAGTTTCTCAGGTATTTGAAGTCACATTTTTTTCTGATTCTGACACCTTATTGGTTTATCCTACTTAGGTTTATCCTACTTATATAAAAACGCGACGATTACATTTGATAGGAAAAGTTTAAACATATTGTAGTGTTCTTATTGATGTAGTCCCACGTTGGGGGCCATTTTTTAAATGTAGTGGTCTGTTTACTTACAAAAATTCTACTTCAAAATTATCGAATTTTGTGTGTAATGTTTTTCCGAGGTTTATCACAGGGTTGCAGATTCTTTTAATTAAGAAAGCCTATAGTTTTTCTTTGTGTACGTGTAGTTTTCAAAATGCCAATAGATTGAAATAAATTGTTTGCGATCTTTGCGAATCGTCTACAATTTATTCGTTAATTGAATAATTTCTAATCAATTTTAAAATTTTCTTCAGTCGGTTTAAATATCTCGGCTACGATCTTTGCGAATCGTCGTCAAAATATTCTTTGATTGAATTAAATTTTTCCTAATTTTATAAAAATCTGTTCGATAGGTTTGAATGCCTTAACCACGATCTTTACGAATCGTTTTTAAATAAGCATTGATACAGTTTTTTATTGAAATTTAGGTATTGTTGTCAATTACTTGTCACGATTTCAATTTAATAAAGTCTTCCTACATGATTATCTGTTTTTTTACTTACTGTGATATCCTTGATAATAGATCCAGTTGGAATATGTTGAAATAAAAAAATTCTTGAAATCTATAACTAGTAGGTATTCCTATGAATGAAACAAATTTTAGAAGTGAAATTAATATTATTTTACAAGTTGGTTATCTTAATAATTTTCCAGTTAATATCATTTTTAATATTTTTAATAGAGTTAAAAACAAACTATTAAATAATATTATTTACCCACAATCAATAGTAAATTCAAATTTATCTAATAATAACTTTTTCTCTAATCCATATGTTGGAAGTCTGTCTATTAAAATTAAAAAATTATTAAAATCTTTAGGTTTAAATATTTCTTTCAGCAATCAATTAAATTTATTACATTTATTTTGTAATAACAAAGATACTTTTGATAATTTGTTAAAAAGTGGAGTTTATTCTTTAACATGCGATTCTTGTAAAGCGATATACATTGGGCAAACAGGAAGAAGTCTTCAAACACGTATTAAAGAACATTTAAGATCATTACGATTAAATAAATCTGATTCAAGCTTTGCTAATCATCTTATTGACAGTTCACATACGTTTGATTCTTCCTCAAATACTAAATTATTACATAATCTTCAAAAAGGAAACATATTAGATATAGCAGAAAATTTAGAAATATTTTTAAATTATCATTTACTTTCCAAAACATTTCTTAATGAACAAACATCTTTTCCTACTGATAATTTTTTCAAATCCATTAATTGGAATTGCATTTGATTCTTCAACATGTATCAAATATTTTACTGCACGTACAGTACCGTACCAGTTAAAAAACATTCCTCAACTTTTCAAATTTTATTTATTTATTCACAAAAACATCTGTCATTTACAAAAATTTTTCGAAAACTCTACACATGCTTATTATACATTAGATTAGAGGATACTGTAAGTTCTTTATTACTTTTAAGTATTTAATTTTCTTATAATTCTTTATCTTGAAGGTTGTTGTAATTCTACTGATGATGCTTTATGCGAAACCGGTCTAGAAAAGATTAAAACATATTTATTGCAGTACAAGACTTTTCTTATCACATATTAATTACTAGTAGGTATATTTAAAAAAAATTGTATAACGGAACAAAGAACTATCAATAAAAATAAAAATCTTATTTGAGTAATGAATGAATGAATGAAAGTAAAGAAAACATTAAATTAATTCAAATTAAATAAGATGTTAAAGTTCAAAATTTTAAGTAAGGTTTGTGATGTTGTCGATATGAGAGGCAAATGTGTATTGAATTTTGTAATCGTGAAAGGTTTATTTACAACTCTGATAAATATTTTTCACCATGTCAACCACCATATTTATGGCAACCATCACTTTTTCGAAACTTTTTCCAACGTACATTTTTTCTGTCATTTTTATACAAGCTTTTATACAGTTTTTACACAAGCGAGTTTTTTCAACCTAAAGAAATGAACGGGGAATTAAAAGCTGAACCCGAAATAGAATCAGTCCTACTTTTAGATGATGAAGCCGTCTCGTACATACCAAATTATCCCCAAGTGAATCAACCAAGACCAAAACCAAACCCAAAACACCACGAGGAAATAATGCAATGTGAATTTCGAAAATCTACTTCCACGAAGAACGTCACTTTTCCACCTCAAAATAACAAGGACGAGGAAGATTTAACACTAAGACGTCAGCAACTGGAACTGATGCTATCCAGCGCTGAAATTGATGATTCTCTCTCAGCAGACGTTCACAATAACCTCCAAGTGAGATTCGAGCAGGTTGAATCAACCTTAGATGACTTCGTCTACTACATCGATTCAGTAAATCAAGAAATGAAGGCGTGTCGTAGATTGTGTCAACAACTGAACGGACTCATCAGTTCGGAACAGGCACTGGCGATGGACGAAGACCTGCTGGACAAGATCTGCGATGAAATCGACGGGGGTTTCGCCGACAAAACCAGGGAGAAATTCAACTCCTTGCTCGGTAATAAAAACGAGATTGAAAGGTACGTCGAGGAATACAAAGAAAGAAAGGAGGACTTCAAAGTGGCCACGCGTAATTTCAGGCTTCTTTTAAATACGGCGAATCTCAATGTGAGACAGCTCGGTAGACTAAAGGGCCAATACGACAAGATTTTGGTCAACTACCAACACAGTAGGTGCATCTTGGAACAACACGTCCCCAATATTATAACGCATACAATTGACACATTGTTGACTTGCTTTTGCGAATTTAGTGAAGACTTGGAGAAACTGGCGAATGAACAGGATTACATGTCGCAGTTATTTCAACATTTTGCGACGGCCTTGATAGTGGGTGGAGATTTGAGACTGAAGGGTGACGCTGACGCTGATGGTTAAGATGAAGGGGCCAATGTATCAAATCGTACTATGTGATACACAATTTGTGTTTAATAAAGTTAAATGTCATACTTTTGACTTTTACATCTGACATGTGCATCTTTTTGTGTAATTTTGTCACAAAACAATAATTTCCTTTTAATCTAAACATTTCGTAAGCCACATATACAATATAATAATATACAAAATTTGATGACAATGAATGTAATAAATCCTAAAAAATTTTATTTGACAATTATAATTAGAAATGTTCTTTCGGAAGCTCTAAGTAGTTCACCTGGACGTCCTCTGCCTTTGACCTCTTCACTCTTACTCGTCTCCCGTCCGCCAAGTATATGAGTCGTCTCTTTCTCTTGTTCTTGGGAGGTTTCACCGGCCAGTTCCTTGCTGTCAAGCGATGGTTTATTTTCCCTTGAACCCCGTCCAGGAATTCAGAAAGCTCCATCGAATTCATTTTAGTTTGAACGTCTTGGACCCACGCTACTTCTTCATCCGGTACGTGCATGATAATCTCTTTTTCGTTGTTCGTTCTTTAAGGGATTGTTGATTTGACTTAGATGTTTTTGGTGTTTGTATTGTTGACTGGTTTATGGAACATGATTTGAAATTTAGTAAATTCTTTGTTGCTCTTCCCTTTGTTCTTCAAAAAGAAGTAGATATTAAGTAGTATATTATTTTTTAAGCTTTCGAATCGATATTTGACAAATCAGGTTATAGCACGTGTGTGAGTGAACATTTAAATAAGCTCAGAGAAAAAATCCATAGTCACTGTTTTCATGTTGAATAATGAAAACTTGAATAGATAACGAGCGATAATTTAGTT
The DNA here is from genome assembly GCA_958336345.1 of Dorcus parallelipipedus. Classification (NCBI taxonomy): domain Eukaryota; kingdom Metazoa; phylum Arthropoda; class Insecta; order Coleoptera; family Lucanidae; genus Dorcus; species Dorcus parallelipipedus. Next base: position 18,100,869 of record OY284481.1, read on the forward strand.
ACATATTTAAAATTATCTTGTTAACCATACTTTGTCTATCAGCAAGATAACACTCCAATATAGTAGGTGATTCGATTGATTCCATTTATTATTGAAGTGCGTAAGCCAGACTAAACTAAACTGTCCATTTCTGTTTCATAACATCTCTAAGGATTTCATAACATCTCTAAGGATTTCATAACAAATAAATAAGTAATTCAAATCTTGACAGTCCAACTTATAGGTGTAATATAAAATACAGACTTCAAAATACAAAAATACGTATCACAGTTTAACTTTATTAATCCCATAGAAACAATGGGAAAAAATTGAAGATTAAATTTAAACTAAGATCGAAAAATTGGGCCGAAGGCTCGGTTTATTCATGACAAGTTAACTTTAACTTTATAGGAAAATAAACTGAAGGTTGAAATTAAGTTGTTATGAATAAACCGGGCCTTAATGAGGAAAACAAAATTGGTGAAAGTTAAGGTGACTGTTCGTCAGTTTAAAAATAAAATAAATTCGCCAGCAAGATATTGGAATTTTATATTACCTGCGACTCATTACCAAAGATAAAGTAATTATCAAAATGATTAGCGATAAAAAGGTCCTTAAAATAAATATAAAATTCTTCGCTTGACACTTTTTTTATTAGTGCCGTAATTTGCTACATTCTATTGTTCTAACATTTAATTAAATATTCTTTGTTTTCTACATGTATGGCACGTATTACATGTATTATTGTGTTCTTGATAATTGAAATTAATCTCCGCCCACAATAATTTTATATCCGTAGATACGTATTTCGGCAGCTAAGCTGCCATCTTCGGTACACACGTAGCGTATGTACATATATCGATTGCCTGACAGTCTCGCCTGTGATGTAAAATATGAATGTAATATTAATGAACACACCTTAAAAAAACTACCGTCACGCACATATACCTAAATTAGGGATTCAACTACTAAATACTAAACGTACATGTTTTAGTAGGTGCATATACGATAGGTTATGTTAAATATCAGTTTGACAGTTGTAAGTAATCCGTCAGGAACCGGAAACCTCGTAAATAAGCACAAGCGAAGCATTAATTTGACTTCGCAGTGTTCACTAACACCAGACGCATGTAATTAATGACGCAGCATTCATCCTTCGTGATTTTCACAATTCACTAAATTGGAAAATTTTCTATAAGATACGAGTTGCTCTGAAACAAAATTGTGTTTCAATTTAGGAAAAATTTCGTTTGTTAAAATCTTTATGAGTTCTTTAACTATTGTATAAAACACGTTTTCTATTGCTACTGATTTAAATATGTACATCAAGTACTCATTAATGAATCAAACGTTAATTGAATACTTTAACTGCAAATGCTTACAAACAAGAGGACAAACGTAAACATACATTTATGAACACACTCTTGCGTACTTCTGATTAAGTCTATAAGCCCTCGATATGAGTAGCATATACTCGAATTAAAAATACTGATAATCAAACACAATCTTAACTACTCGTAAAACTCTTCATTTAAGTCGTTAATATAATACTCGTTTTCAATTGTGGATAATTGCTTTGTTAGTAAACGGTCGCAAAAATGCACATATCTATTTTCCGATCCAATTCAGAATTGTTTGTGTAGCATTTAGTGGCCTATCATGTTATTCGAACGAGATTATAGATTTTCAACTTTAAACGATCAATTACTCTCTACGTAATAGTTCTCAGTTATAATACTGAACTACTGAAATTCGCAGCGTGATTAATTACGGGATTATTCCTGAATTATCATAATCACGTCTTTACGGACACTCAAAGCGATTCATTTATTAGCCGAGGGTCGGGTGTAAAAAAAGTTTTGATTGACAATTTAATGACGTTATCTAAAATTTTACGTGCAATGAGTAACAGATAATATAAGACCCGTTCGGTTGTATGTATTATGAAATGTGTATCCGCAAATACAAACATCTTTAAATTTACGACGTATCTTAACAGCCTATCCATTACATTCGGGATTGGATTTTAGAAATCTTATCGAATTTTATCTGCATTATTAATTAACTCTGCTGGGGGTTCTTTCCATTTTAACTGCGTTGTTGGGTTACGTGATACAAGAAAGTATTCTCTATTTGAGTAGTTGGTAGAGCTTGAAGAGCAGAGAGCAGCGATACTGTGGCGATCTGGTAGGTCCTTTTGGATGCGTCGGCAGCAAGGAATGTTTTCAGCCTAGTGTAAGAGTCGTCCAGGGAGCAGCGATGCTGTGGCGATCTGGTCGGTCCTTTTGGATGCATCAGCAGCAAGGGACGTCTTCGGCCTGGTGTAGGGGGAGACGCACCTCTTCTAGTGAATCGGAGCACCGATTGATTTCCACCATCCAGCCCGGATGATTTATACCAATATTTTGCTTACATAAAAGTTAGAAGTCCAAATTTCCGCCATAAACTTCAAACATTAACATCTAATTAAATCATTACTAGTAGAATCAATTGCGGTCAAATGCACGATTGTTCATCCGCACTCACACTCACAATCACAATCATAATCAGTCAAAATGCGAGTGTAGACCCCAAAGGATCGATGTTGCCCGTCACGCAAGTCCTAGCTTATGAAATGCAACTCTCCCTCATTCCGGCTCGTCTTTCGTTTATTGTTTTGTTTCTCTTCTTGACATGCTTGATTTGGTTTGCATTGTGTAACGTACGCTGTCGTGCATTGTAACCGAGACGTGCGAGGAGTTTAAACTCAATTTGTCGGGAGCACTTCGAGCAACACCCATGACCATTGTGCCAAGGAAGTATGAGTCCGGTTTTTCTTAATGATGATGACGCTGGTGAAGTTCTTCTCGGCAAACGTGTGTGGCCCGAATATCAAGCAATACGATAATCGACTTTTTATATAATTCTCTGTATTTTCAAAAAAAGTGTAGCCAAGTGTATGAATTCTTCTATTCTAAAACCAACAATACAATTTAGTCACTAGAAACTAATATAGTCTGACGAAGTATAAATAAATTAGGGCAGTTGCACCGTCATGAAGGCACAGAGCTTTTAATAACAGTCTGTTTAATGTCACGAATAAGCCCATCACTAAACGCCCTTCCTTGTTATTGGTCCTTTTGTCGCCTTCTCTCTTTTTTTCCTGCGTTAAAGCTTTATATAAAGTTCTGCCGGCTCATTTATTTTCATTATAGATGTCGGACGTGCCCCGCTCCCATCCTTCGATACAAGCAGGGTGTACGAAACGTACGTGTAAGCCTGCATTCAACAAACCGAGTGAGATTCACTCGTTCACGACCCCCCTCATATTTCATCTACGTATTTGAATATTGTAGTCGGGAGCACACGTCTTTGATGAGGTTCAGGTAAAAAGTCTCATAAGACGCGACAAACCACAATGACGTAACTATATCATTCCCGTCATTAACAGAAATTATAAAATATTCTTTTAAGCAAATCATCTTACTCACTCCATGAGTGAATCATAGTATGATTTGTATACATATATTATGCCATACCTAATTACTTTATCAAAATGGTGAAGCACTTCTAAGTTGATGATTTGCTATCTTCCTCGTTGAACGAATGAATGGGCCAGTTGTGATTTCCGTTTGATTTCGTTAACTCGAAATTAGCGAAATTACCGCGTACAGCAGATATTACTTTCAGATCAATAAACGTTGGCTCGGAGATAAAATTCGAAATAGAGATCTCGCGGTGTAATAATATCGATGTCGGGATTTATTTTCGCTTTCATGAGATTATTTGTTTCCAGGCACCCGTTCGATTTATTTTAAAATTATTTGCCGCGATGATATAAATAGATATCAAAAACACATGTCGCCTTTTAAATGCGCATCCAAATTCAAAACCAAAACAGAATCTTTAGCAACGTTTCTGCTTACAACAGTCAACATAAAGAAATAATACTCCCTCTGTCCCAAATTATGGTATGCATTTCTATAAAGATGTTTTGAATATGGATGGTTATATAAAATGATAATTTGTTAATGATGGATATTTATCAAAATCAAGAACTCTTGATGATTAATAGATGACTTTGCATGAATCTGTTCTATTTTAATTTTATCGTTTATCTCAATATTGTCAAAAGGTTAAATGACACCCGTTGTGTTTAGGTAAAGAAAATTATAAATTCGGAAAATTGCATTTTTCAAAGAAGAAACGTCAAATCAAAGTAATTAATATTAAAATTCAAGATATTATGAATAAAGAACAATTTCGCAACGAAGGGAATTTGCCGGTATCTATTTTGTGTAGTCAATATGCAGTTGACATCGCAAAATATTACAAAATATTATTGGTCAATAAAACAAACGTTTTTCTTCATAACTCACTCTGATTACATTAATTTTTAATTTCAGTAAAGATAAAAAAAAGTAAATCCAATATTAGAGATTTGTATACCTTAATTTGGGACAAATATAAAACCCGCAATGTATACCATAATTTGGGACAGAGGGAGTATGTAACATATTGCTGTGAAATTATCTGAATCGCCATGATAAGAAAGAAAAGAACAAAGGGAAGAGCAACAGAAATTTCATCAATACAAACACCAAAAACATGATCTGAAAATAAAAATATATTACAAAAGTCATACAAAGTAAAATTCAAAGTTTGAAAAAGAGTACTAAAGTAAAATTCAGGGGGCAAAATTAGTTAATAAATTACAAAAATCTAAGTCAAATCAACAGTCCTTTAAAGAACGAACAACGAAGAAGAGATCCATCATACACATACCGGATGAAGAAGTGGCATGGGTCCAAGACGTTCAAAATAAGATGAATTGGATGGAGTTTTCTGAATTCCTGGACAGGATTCGAGGGAAAATATACCATCCCTTGACAGCAAGGAACTGGCCGGTGAAACTTCCCAAGAACAGCAGAAAGAGACGACTCGTATACTTGGCAGACGGGAGACGTGTAAGAGTGAAGAGGTCAAAGGCAGAGGACGTCCAGGTGGACTACATAGAGCTTCTGAGAGAACATTTAAAATTATAATTGTCAAATAAAAATTTTTAGGATCTATTAGATTCATCGTTATCAATTTTTTTATATTATCATGTAAAATTGTGTTAAAATTATATGTTATACTTACGAAATGTTTAGATTATAAGGAAATTATTGTTTTGTAACAAAATTACACAAAAAGATACCCATGTTAGATGTAAAAGTCATTTCACTTTATTAAACACAAATTGTGTATCACATAGTACGATTTGATACATTGGCCCCTTCATCTTCATCATCAGCATCAGAGTCACCCTTCAGTCTCAAATCCCCACCCACTTTCAAGGCCGTCTCAAAATGTTGAAATAACTGCGACATGTAATTCTGTTCATTCGCCAGTTTCTCCCAGTCTTCACTAAATTCGCAAAAGCTAGTCAACAACGTGTTAATTCCAAGCGCTATAATATTGGGGACGTGTTGGTCCATCATGCACCTGCTATGTTGGTAGTTGACCAAAATCTTATCAAATTGGCCCTTTAGTCTACCGAGCTGTCTCACATTGAGATTCGCCGTATTTAAAAGAAGCCTGAAATTATGCGTGGCCCTTTGAAGTCCTGCTTTTTTTCTTTGTATTCCTCGACGTATCTTCCAATCTCGTTTTTATCGCAGAGCAAGGAGTTGAATTTCTCCCTAGTTTTGTCCCCCGTCGATTTCATTGCAGATCTTCCTCGTCATGTCCAGAAGGTCTTCGTCCATCGCCAATGCCTTTTCCGAACGGATGAGTCCGTTCAGTTGTTGACACAATCTACGACACGCCTTCATTTCTAGATTTACTGAATCGATGTAGTAGATGAAGGCCTCTAAGGTTGATTCAACCCGCTCGAATCTTACTTGGAGGTTTTTGTGAACGTCTGCTGAGAGAGAATCATCAACTTCAACGCTGGATAGCATCAGTTCCAGTTGCTGACGTCTCAGTGGTAAATCTTCCTCGTCCTTGTTATTTTGAGTTGAAAAAAATGACGTTCTTCGTGGAAGTAGATTTTGTGGTGTTTTGGGTTTGGTTTTGGTGAAAACATCTTGCGTCTTGCATCTTGCACTTGGGGATAACCTGGCACGTACGAGAGGGCGTCATCATCTAAAATCCCCCATTTCAGTAATGTGTCATTACTTCAATCGCATCTCTAATAAATGTGACATCAATACTGATTCTATAACTTTTAATAATAATAATAATAATCTCTTTATTGACCAATTGAAAGTTACAATCTGCACATATTTATATGTATTTAAACAATTAAAAGGAAGAAAAAGAAAGAAATAACTGAATTGGTCAATCGGCGCAGGATCAGACTTAACTTGAGCAAGTTGATGTCTGATTTACATCCTGTACCGAAAACATACACAAGGTTAGAGAAATCTAGACTGCATTCGATATTAATACATAAAAAAGTGAGCAAATAAAAATCAGATTAGAGTAGGCGGTGCAAAGAAAATGTATGTCTGTGATTAACTGAATTAATTAATGTAATACATTCATGGACTGTCAAATTTATTGACTTTTTATTTAATCACAGACATACATTTTCTTTGCGCCGCCTGCTCTAATCTGATTTTTATTTGCTCACAGGTTATATATATATATTTTTAATACATGGAGATAAAAATAGTAATATTTTTTAGTTTTGTTCATATTTACCTGTACTGCTAAGAAGGACACTAATCAGCAAATCAAAGACCATCCCATTGATTCTGTAATAACATTTTTTTGACTTTCTGTCTGAAGAAGCTCAAAGAGCAACTTTTGTTTTTTGAAGCGTAATTTTTTATCAAATATAACACCAAGGTTCTTTACTTCTTCCAGAATAGGTATAATTGTATTATTTATTTTAATTTCAATATTTTTGGCAATATGATTTTTATTTGCTAAGCCGAAAACCATTACAGAAGATTTTTGAGGATTTAATATAAATCCATGTTTTTGAGCTGTCTCATTAATAACACATAAATCCTTGTTTATTAGATTAACAGCATGCGACGCTTCGCTTGGAAGAAAGTAACACCTGCGTGTCATCAGCAAATTGATGAAAATTACAAACAATATTATCAAAAAACCTTGAAGTGTATATTACAAAGAGTAATGGTCCAATTATACTTCCCTGCGGTACGCCTCTTTTTATTGGCAAAGGTACAGACAGTTGATCATCAAGGGTAAGAATTTGGGTCCTGTTTGCTAAATAATTTATAAAAAACTGTACTGCTTCCGTATTCAGCCCAATGTAATGTAATAGGAAAATTAAAATATTGTGGTTAATCATATCGAAGGCCTTTGAGAAATCTAAAAGTGTTAGTACTGTACTTTTGCCTTTATCTAGAGCTCTAAACACGTCATCCGTAATCCCTAGGAGAGCCGTACCACAGCTGTAATGGGACCTAAAACCAGATTGCTGATTTGGCAATAAGTTAAAAGATTCCAAATGGTTTTTTAATTGATTGTCAATAATTTTTTCCAATATTTTTGAAAATGTAGGAAGTATCGTAATTGCTCTTAGATCTTTAAAGGATGAGGGATTTTTATTTTTAAGTATAGGCACTACCCGACCAATTTTCCATACTTGCGGAAATACACTTTCTGTAATGCAATGATTTATGATATGTTTGATAAAAGGTATTAGGAAAGGACAACACAGTTGTATCCTACGCAGATTTATGCCGTCATAGCCATATGAAACAGACTTAAAATGCGTGATTATGTCAAGTATTTCATCTTCACTAACCTCAGTAAACTTGAGGAGGATGGAGAATTCTCGGTAAGTATTCCTGCTGTAATGTTGGGTTAAATTTAATTCGTCCGTATGTTGTGGACTTTCGGTATTAACAAAGTATTCATTAATTTTGTTTGCGTCACATTGAAGCCACAAATTTGTTCGAGAGCTAGTTAGTATTTTTTCAGTCATTGCATAGACACTTATTATTAGTAGTTTTGCTTTTATATAAAGTCTTACTTTAGTGCCTAGGTTAACTTCAATATGTATAAATTTTCTTGTTGCCGCGAATTGTACGATTAAATTTACTTATTTATTATATTTCCTGTAATTGGGTGTTGCCTGTTGGAAATAAAATATTATTATTATTAAAAGTAGGACTGATTCTATTGCGGGTTCAGCTTTTAATTCCCCGTTCATTTCTTTAAGTTGAGAAAACTCGCTTGTGTAAAAAACTGTATAAAAGCTTGTATAAAAATGACACGTTGGAAAAAGTTTAGGAAAAGTGATGATTGCCATAAAGATGGTGGTTTACATGGTGACAAATATTTATCAGAGTTGTAAATAAACTTTTCACGATTAAAAAATTGAAAACATAGGGTGGAACCTCCCAAGAAACCTCCCAGAAAAAGACGTCTCGTATACTTGGTAGACGGGAGACGAGTAAGACTGAAGAGCTCGAAGGCAGAGGACGTGGAAATGGGACGATTCGCCGTCGCCAATTCGCCGTCGGACCAATTCGCCGTCGGGCCAATTCGCCGTCGGACCAATTCGCCGTCGCGTTCACAATTTCAACTTACTGATGACGTTTAGTCATCATATAATTTATCAATATTTGGAGAATGTATTCAGGAGGCTAGTATAAACAAAAATTGCCGTATGAACATTGGGTTAGTTTTCTCTCTGAAAACCCCCCTGAACATATTCTCCAAATATTTGGGGACAGATGTATCGAAGCTGACATTTTTGCAAATTTTATTTAATTAATTTAATTTTTCTTTAAATGTTTCTGAATTCTCTGTACAACCAAAACGCGAACCTAAGTTCTACCGTATTTCTGGAATTACCGATTATATTTAATTGGAATTACATAACTTTATAATCGAATTATACAGGTTATTTGAATAATCGAATGACCGGTTATTTTTAATTCGAATTATCCCATCACTAGTAGATACTACAGAGATATTTTGTCTCTCAAAAGTTATTTCGTTCTTAAATTAACTTTTTTTTATTGTATTATTAGTTTTCATTACGAAATTGTCTGTTTTTATTTTTGCTTCACCTTCCTTTATTCTTTGTCATTCGCTTTCCTCTTTGAAATCGATCGCAGTTTGTTTTCACTCCTCTCTATCTTACTTCTTTGTTTCTAAATTATTTCGTTCATTCCGACTGGCCTAAAAATTTAACGAAGTTTCATCTTTCAACACCGTATTTACAAAATTGTATCTTCTTTTAATTAATTATGAAGTGTAAATAATTTATACATGCATCATTAATGACAAATGATTTATTTATTTTAAAACTACCGACGGCGAATTTACCGACGGCGAATTGTACCTATGGCGAATTGTACCTATGGCGAATTGTACCTACGGCGAATTGTACCCACGGCGAATCGGCGACGGCGAATTGGCGACGGCGAATCGGCGACGGCGAATTGTCGTAGACCCGAGGACGTCCAGGTGAATTACTCAGAGCTTCTGAAAGAACATTTAAAATTATGTCAAATAAAAAATTTTAAGATTTATTAGATTCATCGACATCAAATTTTGAATATTATTATAACTTTCCATGTTATAATTAAAACCAGACTTATATCACGTACTTAACTGATTCGTATCGAATACGAAATTGCAATATTTACTTATTAAAATTAAGTAGATTAATATTGAAAGATTAATCAAAACTGACTTAGACGTATGAGAGCGATTTTTCTTTCTGCGGTGGAGCGTGGTTTCGTTTTGCCCTTATCTATGTATGTGTGGCAACGCCAATCAACTAATCAATCTATTTATAACAAAAAGTCATGTGACGTTTCTTTTACAATTTGTTTTAAAATGCCGATTGCAGGCGATAAGGCGGTATTTTTAGCCCGCCAGTATTATTCATAAATCGAGAAAAAACTACAGAATCGTGGCTAATTGTCTGATGGCGTCCAACGAAGAGCCACGAGATTATTATCTGCATTCGATAGTGACACCGTTAATTAAATTCGTGTAAATGAAATCGCTCGCCTGTTTCCATGAGCTGTGCCCGTGCCCCACGGTACGCGTTATCGTAGCCCCATTATTTGCCGTATTTATCAGCGGCAACCTGGCAGCACCGCCGCTTATCTCGCCAACATATCGATGACTGACGCCTCAATAAATACACTGATTTAATCGAGCCTGGTCTTGATTAAAAAAGTCGTCAAATCGTCGTACAAATAAATCTCAAATTCATCCGTTAAATATATTCGATTATGTTGTACGAATTAACGCCCACTCACCCGGCATTATTGGTATTTTTTATTATCGCCGTATTTAATTGAGATTCGGCATTAAAGTATTTGCTCCATGCAAAGCTTCGTACCTACATAATGAGAGACACAGATTTTTCATTAATTCGGTTCCTATCTAAGCGTCCATTTCTGTAAGCTTATAAACTACATACTTTTGTTTAGAAGATTTATTCCTCTTGCAATTTAATGAAACAAAGTTTGAAAAGCGGCAAGCTGTATTTATAATGCAATAAAAGATATAAAACGAAACCGTTCGCTTTGATCACTATGAAATTGAACTAATCGAAGAGCTCTTTCGAAAAAGGCATTTCTCAAATACTTACATTTTCAGCCTAATGCTTTATACTTTTAACATTATGACATGGCATTAATAATTTTCAAACGTTGCACAACCCTCCTGGACGTTCAATTCTTGACATGCGATGGTGGGATCTCAGTTTCGTGATCATAAAATCGAAATTTCATTGAAAAAATAAAGTAATCTCTAATGTTTCTCTCGACGACCTATCGATCGTATTTTGTTTTTGCTCGTCGGACACTGAAAATTGTTTTTTCGAAAAAAAAAAAAAAACTTAACATTTCAAGGTCATTCAGGGTCGCCTATTCCTTGTATGTCAAAGTACTGACCCAATAATCTATTACATCGTACGAACGAAGTTGTTAAGTAATTGATAATGCAAAAATTTGGCAAGAAATAATAATTCAAGGACATTCAAGGTCGTCTCTTAAATTACTGATGCCAAACTGCTAATTCAAACACAAATAATTACTTCAAGCTGTAAGCTCAAATACTTCTGCAACTAAGTTAAAATGCACGTATTAAAACAAACTCTGCAATTCAAGGACAATCAAGATCACGCTTTGCATTTACGCAAGGTTACGTTACGTGGAAGCATTGGATCAGTGACAAATAAGAGATACAGCTGAAGGCAATTTAATAGAAATGAAATGTCAAGGTTACAGATCTCATTCAAGAATTTTCAAGGTCATTTAGTATGGCCTTTTACGTTTATTTTTGTCGTTAACAATTTGGAACTGGCGTAAATAGGTGAATATTAGAAGGAAAATAGGAGCGGGACGCCAAAGTGCCATAAAAGATAATAAATATGTCAAGGTCATCCAAGACTTGTGCAGATGTTTAAGGTCGCTAATGTCATGCATTCTTTTATGAAATCGAGACGGCGCGGCGCTGCCCCAAACACAAGAAACAATCAGGTTCTTTCAATCTTGAAGGAGGTAATCAGGAGTAAACAACAAAGGTTTCAAGGTCATTTAAGATCTTTCTTCAAGATTGCCTTCTATCTGCTAATCTTGCCGATGCTCAAAGTGTCACTCGCAGAGAAAGTAGATAAGTGAGGATTAAAGCAAAACTTCAATATGTCGTAAGACCTAACATGTCAAGGTCAAGGTCATTCAAGATCAAGGTCAAGAATTTATGGATCTCACTCAAGCGAAAAACTGGGGCGCTCTCAAGAAACTAAGAGCAAAAATTTGTAAGTAAACACAATTCAAGGTCTTCACATTTACTCAGGGTCGTTTTAGATTTTTCAGTGACGAATGACGTCACTGATTTTCCAAATATAGCGCAGGTAAGAAGCTAAGAGATAACAGGAGTGAAAATAACAATAAATTATGACATAACATTTCAAGGACTCTCTTTCCTACAGGTACATTAATCAAGGTCAATCAAGGTCGCTTCTTGAGTTTGCTTTCGCTGCTGAGGTCAAAGTACTGACATAGACAGGGGAATTATCTGAAAGTTCTGGACGAGAGAACAATAATTTTAATAATCAAGGTCATTCAAGATTTTTTTTAAGTATGCATTTTCTTTGATGAAATCGAGGCGTCGCGTCGCCTCAAACACCAGAAACAATCAGGTTCTTTCAAGCTTGAAGGAGGTAATCAGGAGTAAAACACCAACGGTTTCAAGGTCATTTAAGATCTTTCAAGGTTGCCTTCTATCTGCTAATCTTGGCGACGTTCAAAGTGGCGCTCGCAGAGAAGTTGATGAGTGAGAAAATAAAAGCCAAACGTTAATACGTCGTAAGTCCTAACATGTCAAGGTCAAGGTCATTCAAGATCGCCTTTTGCGTGCGCTTTTTTGGTGCTGAAGTTATTTTTTCTCGACGGCCTATTGATTGTCTTTTGTTTTTCGCATTCAGTTTTTTTTTTATATTAATTTGAACTGATTGGTGTTTCGTATTCTTTTGTTGCAACTTGTCGATTGTCTTTTCTTTCTCTTATCTTTCTCGACGACCTGTCGATTGTCTTATTTTTGTTTCTCTCGCCGACCCATCGATTGTATTTTGTTTTTGCTCATCGGACATCGAAAAATCGTTGTTTTTTCAACAATTTGTCAAATATTTTTTTTCCTTTAAATTTAAACTAATCAATCGCCGTTTCGCGTTTTTTTGATTTTTTAATAATTCGTCGATCTCTTTTGTTTTTATTTTTTTTTATCTCTCTCTTTTAATTTCTCTTGGCGACTTAATTGCTGAATTGTAAACAGAGAAAAATTCAAATTTCGCACCGAAAAAAATAATGGTCTGATAAAATTTACGTAGATGGCTCCACACGATTTGTTTTTTTTTAATAGTTGAGTTTTCTTAGTTTAAATTTAGAAAATTGTCTCGTCCACAAGATACAAAAGTAGAACTTCAATCAACAATAACGATGAAATACAGAAATAGACGGCGCCACACAATCTCGATTTTATTTTTTAATTTCATCCGAAAAAATGAAAAATTTCGCATCGGAAAAACGTAGTCCGATAAAATTTACATAGATGGCGCCACACAACTTTGATTTTTTTTTTAAATTAACTTCAACTTGCGGAAGGTGACTGATTTCAGTCTTGCAACTAAATTCCACTTAATTCCAAACAGAAAAAATTTAAATTTCGCGCCGGAAAAAAAACAGCCCGACAAAATTTATATAGATGGCGCGACACGATCTCAATTTTTTTTAAAATTAATTTCAACTTGCGGAAGATGACTGAAATACATTTAATTGCAAATAGAAAAAATTTAAAATTTCGCGCCGAAAAAAGTAGTCCGATAAAATTTACGTAGAGGGCGCCACACGATCTGGTTTTCCTTTCTTTGTAATGTCAACCTGCGGAAGATGACTGAAATATACTTAATTATAAATAGAAAAAAATTGTAATTTCGCATTGAAGAAACGCAGTTCGACAAGATTTACATAGATGGCGCCACACGATCTCGATTATTATTATTATTATTATTATTTTTTTAAATTAATTTCAACTTTCGGAAGATGACTAAAGTACACTTAATAGATTGTCTTTTGTTTTTCGCATTCCACTTTTTTTTGTGTTTGAATTTGAATTTCAACAAATTTTTGGGACAATTTGCCGAAAGCATTTCTTTACTGATTCAAATCATGATTACGGAAAAACAACTTATCATCGCCTTTTCGAGATTTACCCCAAAGTTATGATTTTTTTATAATGGAATGCCTTAAATATTATTGCATATTCGATTTCGCCGGTCAATTCTAGCCTGAAATGATGGGTCGCATCATGGGTCTAGGACGAGCGGTTCTCGAGTTGTATGACGTCATGAGAAAATCTCAACTCGAAAACGGCTCATCCTAGATCCATGATGCGACCCATCATTTCAGGCTAAAATTGACTCACAAATTCAAATTTGCAATAATATACAGGGTGTGCCGTTAAAAAATTGCTATTTTGCTTCGGATCGCGAAAACGACTTGTTCAATTGTTTTTTTTTTTGGCGCGTTCGAAGCTCCTGAAAATTGCGTCCAACTTTCGCATTGTATGTTTTTCTTGTAATCCCATAAGGAAAATGAGGAGGACGTGTTTTTTTAGCTTTAATCAACGTCGGATGACACGCCTTTCAGATATGTACTATCACGGCCTAATAATTTCGTACGATTTTATTTTCCGCTGTAAATATGGCTTTCTTTGACGACTTGTCAAAAATAATCATTTTAAATGTCAGATTTCAAATGTAATGCTGAAGTTGTAGCATCACAATGCCAAGTCACGTGCTGTATGAAGGAGAGAAGGGCTTGCAATGGCAAAATTAGAAGATGGCTGGTCGCTACTTTTATTCTGTTATGTCAGTTCTAATACTTTATTAGCTTGCTGTTCTTAAAATATAACCAACAATCTGACTTTTGATTAAATGTCTTTAGTGTCAAAATTGAGGGAAGAGCCTATTCTAACTCGTGTCTAAATAAAAACCTGGTGAAGTAGGCTATATTTAGTAATACTGCTATGTAAATGCAATGGATAAATTCTCGATCACAACCCACTTGACCAGGTTTTTATTTAGACGCTTGTTACAAAACTATATTTTAGAGAAATTCTGGCTACTTGATAAAAAATCGTGCGAAATTTTAAGGCCTCGATAGTACATATCATTCTAACTTTCCTATTTTGTTAATTTTCCATGCACCTTACCTTCTATAGATTTTTTATATAGCTCATAACGTGCCTTTTCAAATTTCTCCTTGTAGTTGGCCTTGAATTGTTAGTTGTGAACCAGCCTTGCTTGAAACTTAATAAATTGACATATATCATAACCTCACTTTTCTTTCCTTTATTAGGCGCTTTCCAGGTTAGCGTCGGAGTGGCCTTGAACTATATGGGGGGTAGCTCTAAGTTACTCCAGAGTACCTCAGGGTTACTTCGACGCCAAGCTGGAAAGTTTAAAAGTGGGGTTATGCTATTTCATACGTCAGGCTGATTCACAACTAGCAATTCACGGCCAACTAATTTGGAGAAAATAATATACAGTTAGGACAAATATTAAGGTGATAAAATAAGACACAAATGAATTAATTTAATTATTTATTATAGTTATCAGAAGAAATAAATTAACCTTTTGTACATCATACTTCTGGAATACGGAACAAAATACCCGGAACTATCTACACACACGAAAACTATCTACACGAAACATTAGGCTCTTAGCTTTTAGTATTAATTAACCGGTCGTATTTGCTTATTTACAGATATACAAAAACCAAGATCTGTTTCCATCGTTTGCCAGAATTTTTTCCACTCGCAGCAAGTTTCGATTAAAAAACAGATCTTCCGATCTAGGAAAATATTTACATACATCTGCCAATGTCCACAACTTATAGGTACATTTGGAAATCACTAACTAACACAAAGAAAATCTTTTTTTAGTACATTCATAAAACGCGAGGAACATTTTTTGGATCCTCTCGTTTTACGAAATTACGCAGGTGCCCCTTTTCTATTCGATTTTTTTACCAGCGTTAGTGCACGAGTCCACATGAAACAGAAGGTCACGATGATATCACCCATATACACGATAAACGAATTTAATTTAGTTTTTTTTCAGAGATTGCCGATAAAAAGAACATGTTTATTTGTTGAATTTATCTGTACAAACTACTGATAAGTTCCTAACACAAGCGGAGAGGAAAAGTTCGATCGATTTCATAAATTCTGTTAATATTGATTTATTAAATGGGTGTTGCAATATTTCACATACGAATTCTATTAAACTGACATAGGTATTAGAAATTAACGCGATATCGTACGTTTCGGGGTAGATTTACAATTCATTTTTAAGAAGCCCCAGTTTTGTCATTCGATTATTTCCGAAGCTCAAATTAAAAATGAGAAAAAAAATGGAATTATTTATTCTCTATAAACAATATTAATTAGCACCTATATTTTGACTCGATTGGTATTCACACACTACAAATACATGTTTGGCGTTGTTGTTATTTCTAGGTTCTTCGTGGAAAACAGATTCAAGAAATAACCGTATCACAAAAGTCTTTCTCCTTATCAGACGATGGATCACAAAGTGGTCGGTAAAAAGTATTCGCGTTCTCTTTACCACCAAACGCGGGGTTGACCGTGCATGATAGGATGCGAATACGAAGACATCATCATGTGCGCTCCGGGTATCTGAAGAGTGTCCGTCGGTTTGGGACCGCTGCTGCTCAAGCAAGGCTTGCCGTCGCGGACCAACACAGGAACGGCGACGCGTCTCGGCGACGGCGTCGGATTATTATTCTGTTGTTCATGCATTCCCTTTTCGTGCATGGCTCTTTTCGTTTTATATCTGAAATCCAATTTACAACCCGTTAGGAAAAGATATACACCAAATATATAATCACATTTACATGTTTACAACATCATCATCAAGCATTATTTATCAAAATATCAACATTCTTGATCGATTAGGTAACGCTTTGCTTTCTCAAAAACAAAAAATCAACACACCAATAAAAAAAAATTGGCTATAAATGTATATATATTGTCGCAGAATTTGCATATTTTGCAAAAAATCCTGCATATTATCACGATAAGATACTCTCAAGCCTTCACCATATCAAGATACGAAAAGATTGTTATAATTTGTTATGCCTTGTTACGTTATAGAAAACATTGGTTCCCAAAGAAAAATAGATTGTTCTTTTTGAAGTGTGCCTCCATCACGTTACGGTGTAAGGGAAATCAGTCAACGTAGTTACGTTATAAGGGGGTCGCCACCACGTTACGTTTTCCCTTATATCGAGCACTGGCTTGCAGGGCAGGTTATTGGCAAACGAAATGTAATAATTAATTTAAATTTTACATTACCTCGCCTCTTTGCACCACACTCGACTAAACGCCGCCCCCAAGGACCGATTCAGAAGTCACAAATAAAATTTACCAAATACATTGAACTAATTATGATAATGAATACTCTGAAAACTGCCTGTCGACTGTTTCCGACTATACAACTCATTGATTAACAACTAATCAACTACTGCCCTATTTGATTTACGAGTTTCCCTTTTTATACCACCCGTGCCGAATGCCACAAAGGTTCAAGGTCCAAAGATCGATGTTCCAAAATTATAAGCGAGCGAGCACTTTAATTGTTTTGAATGAAATACGAACTGTTGTGTAGCATTCTTAAGTAAGTTCAAACAATTTCTCAGCATGGAATTCCCTCTATTAAAACGTTAATTTTGCATAAGTTTCATCGACCGAAAAGGAATTTGACTGCAGGTCAAATTATTTTCGAAGAATTTGATCTGCGAGCTAAGCAGACGTCGGTAATTCATGCTAGACAACTTTCGCGGCGATTAAGCCCGTGTCGATGACCGTACTTGTGAAATGCTAATTAAACAATTTTGTCAATTAAAACTAAAAATACGCGCGTTAAAATTCGTGTAACTCCAAAAGTAAAAACGAATTTAGATTTAAAAAATTTCAAACGTGACCATACAAATATTACTTGTTACTGCAGGCAAAAAAGCATTCACGGAGGCGTGCGTATATTTACCAGGAAAAATATGAAAGCTCAACCAATAAATTCGGTAAAGAACAAAAGCAAAGAACGTTAGAATTAGTAGGAATATACCTATGCGACCAAGAATTGACAGTAATTTGTGTCTACCGTCCACCAAATGTCGATATTACAACTGTAGTTGAAAGAAATTGAAGCCTCTAGACCTACAAAAATTGCTCTAGCTGGTGATTTAATGAGAAATTTTTAATAAACTCAACTCGTCAGCGTGAATCTGTTTGTCCTCTACGGTCTACACGAAACAATTTATGAACCTACCACAGTCTCAAATCATAATGCTTAGATAATGTTTTCTATAATTTTGTTGTGAAAGAAGCACACGTACATCACCCCAGTATCTCAGATCACGATGCACAAATAATCAAAATCAAACAAATACGAAATTTTACCAGATCTTTCTCAATGTCTAATATCGAAAAATTCAAAAATGCAATGGATAAACATGCAAGCAATAGAAACCACGAATACCAAAATGGATATTTTTATGAAAACTTTCCTACATTATTTGAATATACAAATGCTTTCCAGTACGTCAACATTATAACCACATCAAACACAAAATCTTGTTGCCAAACCTATGTGCAAAAAAAGAAATCCAAGATCTTATGTACAATGGGAGATGAGCAAATAAAGCGAATTTCCAAATTAAAAAAAAAGCTCCATAATGATGCAGTCACTACAAAAAGCAAAATAAAAACATACACACCATAAATAATTCAAGCAACAAAAGTAAAACTATCTGACAAATTATTAAAAACGAATTTCAAGGGCCTAATCCTGCATCGGAAAGCATTCCTTCCTGTGAGAGGTTAAGTACGTATTTTAAGAATTTAGTAAAGGAAATTACTTGGAAAATACCTGATGCATTACAACAACCCTGTGATTTACCTGAAGAATGTCCTCGTGAATAATAAGTGCATGTTGTACTTCCGACCAACTTCAGAGGAGGAAATCAAAGATCTGATAAAAAATATCAAATCAAAAACTACACCTGACTGCTATGAGATCCATACCAAATTAATTAAAGAAACATCAAACATTATTGCTGAACCTCTGAGACGCAAATAATAAATTCAATGCTCTGCACCGGTACATATCCAGAATGCCTCAAAATTTCCAAAATAGTACCAATTTTGAAGAAAGGCGATTCTACCGGTCGCAATAATTATAGACCCGTACCTATTTTTCCTGCATTCTCCAAAATATTTGAAAAACTCATCGCAAAACAGAAATAATTATTTTACAAGTAGACAATTTGGTTTCCGAAACAATTTATGTACAACTGACGCTATAAAGTCTCTTGAGAACTTCATTATGGAAAATATGGAAGATAACATAACAGCAAAAGCAAGTTTTTGACAGTATACCCCATACAAAAAATGGAACACTATGGTTTCGGAGGCATTGCCCACAATTTAACAGTTTCCTATCTTGCTAACCGAAGACAATACGTAGAACATAAGAATATGAAATCTGGAATGATGAACATGGATGTAGGATCAACCCTAGATCAACCCTGTTTATTATTTTTATGAATGATTTTCCTAATTGTCTGTCCTGTCACTCTACATTATATGCTATCGATACCACCTTAGCTATAAAATACCAACAAATAAAACAACAAATGGAAAAATTATTTACTTCCAATAGACTATTCCTAAACGAGGATAAAACAGTGGAAATGACTTTTACTTCAAACAGGCACATACAATGCGTTAATATATTTTTTAGATTAGAGGAGTCTATGAAAAGTAAAACTTAAGTCGTAGCTTAAATGAAATTAACTTATGTCAAAATTGAAATGTCAAGATACATTTGACGATAGTAGAAAAAATCTTCCAGTTGAATACATAAGGCTTTGTTAAAACTCTTGAACATGATAACGACTAATTTCAAATGCCGTTGGATTGCTTGCTGACCCATGACTATAGTGTTCAAGATCGTTTAAACAACTAACAGATTTGACAAGCGTCGGGAAGCAAATGTCAGAATAAAAGTTTCGAATCAAGCTAAGACTCTGATTTTGCTTTTCATAGCCTCCCCTTATCTAAAAAATATATTAACGCATAGTATACAAAATTCCTTGGTGTTTATGTTGACACTCATTTAACCTGGCAGCACCACATCGACAATCTATGCAGCAATCTTTCGAAAACGATACATGCTATAAGAATAAACTGATAAAGCAACAGCGATATCTGCGTATTTTGCGCTCTTCTATTCAAAAATGTCATATGCAATGGAAATATGGGAACATGCCACGCACGTGAGCAAAATTTTAATATTACAAAAGAAAGCCATTCGGGCAATAGAAGGTGTTCCTCAAGAAACCCACTGTGTCGCTATTCAGAAAAAAGAATCTTTTTACTGCTCTCGGTCTTATATAGGGTGTCTCAGAGAATTTAGCACTTTTATTTTGTCTATAGCTTTAAAGTTTGTTGAGGTACAATTGCCTGATTGTTTGCAATGAGTAAAGCAAGTCTTGAAATTTAATGTCTGAACTGACATATTGTAGTGTTGCTTTTCTTTGCAGATGTGGTAAGTATTGAACTTGTGTATTTTCTCTTTTGTTTTAATCTTTACACCACATTCACTACACAATTACGTAGTCTAATAGTCTGATATGAATTTTATTTTATAATGTCAAAGTGACATTTCAGGGTGGGAACTCTCAATGTCAATTGTAATCCAGTTAATTTATTATAATTTTGAAGAAAATTCTTTTGAAGATAAATTGGTGAGTAATTTAATTGTTTATTTTTGTGATGTATGTCTAAAATTCTAAAGAAATACAAGTAATCCCTCGTTTGCCAAGTGTTGCTACCTGTTACGCCCAATCGCGAAACAAACGATAAGAATCCTATGATACTTTAGAATTTTACAAAGTTTATATGTAGTGTGATGTTGAATTAGAATTTTTATTATTATTATAGATAGAGCCTTATTTGCCAAGTGTTGCTACCTGTTACGCCCAATCGCGAAACAAACAATAACTCTTCTATAATAATAAGAATTCTTTGTAAATGTGTGTTGATAGTTCAAGTGCTTGATGAATGACAAGATGTGTTATATGTAGTGTATTTTTTTAAAACCAAAAGAATTTCTTTAAATCAAAATAAACTTACTTCAGCGTTACACAGTGAGACATTCCTGGACAATGGTTTGATTAAATTTTATTAATGAAATAGAAAATTGAAAATTTTAAAGATATATTGACAATTTGTTTATAATAGCAAAATTTTTTTATGTTTATCATTCGGTTACTATTGAAAGATTAACGTTTTGTCTACATATCCTCTCCATTACACCTCGGTTTGTTTATTCTCTTAGGTGATCAACCCCTCCATTTTATTTATAAATACTTCACTCACTCCGACAGTTCCTGTCACACAAAACGTCAATCTGACAAAAAACTTAAATATTTCAAACTTAAAGTTAAACTAAGTAAGTATATTTCATTTTATTAACATTTCAACTATATTTTAACGATTAACAACAATTATAATAAAATTCTAAATATTAATTTAACTAATCTAACTTTTTAAATGTTTGCTATATAAATTTTGATAATTTATCATTCTGTCTGGAATTTTATGACTTTTTATCCTAAATCTCCTACCATCTTTCATATAAACTAATCTTTTATTCCTTTTAGATGTTCTTTTTTCTTTTTGGATCGGCCAATGCCTCGCCGTGAGGGGATGTTGCAGACTCAGACGGTTCCCGTGCATACGCTCCATCCAGGTGGAAAAATCCATCCAATCCACAAGACTCAGAAATAGTAAATGATTTTCCGGGATGCTAACTTGGAACTTATCGCTGTACAATACAGAAACTTATTTGATTTGATGTAAGAAGACATATTTTGGTGAAGATCGTTGTAATTTGTAGGAAGTTATATGAAGAATTTGTGGTATTTTGTATAATTGAGGAATATTATGTGAAGAATGTTTTATTTTGGAAATTTTTATAAGATGCGAAGTTTGTCGGAAGCAGCATACGATGAATAAACTTCTGAACATAGGTAAATATCACTGCAATATGTCACAATGGTACGGTTTGATGTCCAACAACGTGCGTTTTGTGTTCGCAGATTTTAAGAATTAAATTATTCTTACAGTTCGGCGTCACTTTCGTGCTTGTTATGTTCTTCGCAACGTCGATCAAGCACCTAGTACCAATCTGATCAAGTTCTGGATACAGAAATGTGAAAAAAGTGGTTCGACTGAAAATATTCACACTCCTGGACTCCCGCGAAGTGAGCGTAACGGATAATGTAAGGCGTAAGGCATCACTTGGAAGAGTGCTAGTGGCAAAATTGGCGACATCTAGATGATATAATTTTCCATACGTGAATTTCTAATAAATGTAGTTTTAAGTTCTAAATACAGTTCGTTGGGAAAACTGATGATAACTGAGTAAAATTAGAAAGAAAACGTTGCATACTATAGCTCAGCATCGACTCCAAAGTAGTGCACCTTTACGATTGGGACTGCAACTTTATAATGAAAGCTCGGATTTATATGCGGAAAATTTTGCTAGAATATGCACATATAGGTATGAAAAATTATTGTCTAAATTCGTTTTTGCTTTTGTATTTACACAAAATTTAACGCGCGTATTTTTAGGTTTAATTGACAAAAAGGTTTAGTTAGCATTTCACAAGTACGGTCATCAACACAGGCTTAATCGCCGCGGAAGTTGTCTAGCATGAATTACCGACGTCTGCTTAGCTTGCAGATCATATTCTTTTTCGGTCGATGGAACTTATGCAGAATTAACGTTTTACTAGAGGGAATTCCATGCTGACAAATGAAATACAAGTTGTCTGAACTTATTTAAGAATGCTACACAACAGTTCGTATTTCATTCAAAACAATTAAAGTGCTCACTCATTAAATGTGACGCTGACAATTTTGAAACATCGATTTTTGGACGTGAACCTTTGGAAATGCACTTTGTGGCATCCGGCACGGGTGGTATAAAAGGGAAATCAAATGGGCAGTAGTTGATTTGTTGTTAATCAATGAGTTGTATAGTCGTAGCATAGTATTAATTAATATAATTAGGGCCGTTTTCATAATAGAACTTTAAATTTAAAGTGACTTTAACCTATTAAAAAACATTAGTTTTCCTGTATTTAAAGTGACTTTAAATTAAAGTCTCCTTTAGCACTATTATGAAAACGGCCGTTAGTTTAATGTATTTAGTGAATTTTATTTGTGACTTTGTAGTGTGTATGTTTTTGTAGTTACTGCATCATTATGGAGTTTTTTTTTTTAATTTTGGAAAATTCGCTTTATTTCCTCATCTCCCACTGTACATAAGATCTTGGATTTCTTTTTTTGCGCATTGTTTAATTAGCATCTCACAAGTACGGTTATCGACACGGGCTTAATCGCCGCGGAAGTTGTCTAGCATAAATTACCGACGTCTGCTTAGCTTGCAGATCAAATTCTTCGAAAATAATTTGACCTGCAGTCAAATTCCTTTTCGGTCGATGAAACTTATGCAAAATTAACGTTTTAATAGAGGGAATTCCATGCTGAGAAATTGTTTGAACTTACTTAAGAATGCTACACAACAGTTCATATTTCATTCAAAACAATTAAAGTGCTCGCTCGCTTACAATTTTGGAACATCGATCTTTGGACCTTGAACCTTTGGAAACACACTTTGTGGCATTCGGCACGGGTGGTATAAAAAGCGAAACTCTTAAATCAAATAGGGCAGTAGTTGATTAGTTGTTAATCAATGAGTTGTATAGTCGGAAACAGTCGACAGGCAGTTTTCAGAGTATTCATTATCATAATTAGTTCAATGTATTTGGTAAATTTTATTTGTGACTTCTGAATCGGTCCTTGGGGGCGGCGTTTGGTCGAGTGTGGTGCAAAGAGGCGAGGTAATGTAAAATTTAAATTAATTATGTTTCGTTCGCCAATATCCTGCCCTGCAAGCGAGTGCTCGATATAAGGGAAAACGTAACGTGGTGGCGACCCCTTTAGAACATAACTACGTTGACTGTATTTCCCTTACGACGTAAAGTAATGGAGACACACTTAAAAAAGGACAATTTATTTCTCTTTGGGAACCAACGTTTTCTATAACGTAACAAGGCGGAGTACATCCCTTCCGTTCTTGACATGGTGTAAGCGCCGAAATTATAACAATCTTTTCGTATCTTGATATGGTAAATTCTTGAGAGTATCTTAGCGTGAGAGTATAATTTCCAATATTTTATAACATGTATAATTTTCAGCATTCATACAATGCTCACTTAGACAACAAATATCTATATTCAGTTCTTGCATTAAGAATTCTACCGATGCACTTTTATTGATTTTGTTTTGTTCAGTATATTTGACACGGTATTCAAGTCTTTTTGTAAATCCTTTTTTAAACTTCACTATTCATTAATGTCGTACTGGAATTTAAATACCAAACTGCTTGCAAGAGTTTAGAGTTGAATTTCTCGACGTCATTATTGACAACAAACACTCGAAGACAACCTGCATAGGTGTGTACAGTTCTTTCGTGTAACCGGAGGTCTTTTTCGAAGAAAGTCAACAGGTCAACCTCAAAAACGTACTGCCGAGGTTTTCGAAGTTGCAGCATGCAAGACAATGAATAATGCTTCTCACACCTCTATCCGCCAATTATCACAACAGATTGTGCTTTCTGTGGGAACGTGCCACAAATTGTTACGCAAAAATGTTCAGCTCTATCCTTACTGTATGATATAGGTGCAAGAATTGCTGCCCGGTGATCCTATATAGAGATTGTCTTTCTGTGAATCTTGTATAATAAATTATTTAATTTGTGAGTGAATGATTTATGTCATGCTGACATGTTCAATTTTAACACTGCGACATACGTTTTCCAAAACAAAATATTTCCACAGGTGATGCTACCGGATTATTAAATGAACACATGCCACAAAAGTGGCGCCACGGTTGCGTTAATTAGTCAATCAATTTTTCTAATCATGATCGCGTAGTACTTAGTTATCTTGGGCTATCTTATAAATCTAGACATAGTTTAAAAAAAATAGTTTCTTGACGATCCATTAACATCTACCTATCTATCAAACAGTCACTTCGTTTGGACACATACACATCATTTATAAAAGTAAAAAGTTTTATTGATTTTATTGTAAAAGTAATGTATGTAGGTCAGTAAGTGTAAGTTGCCCTGATCTTGTTTTTAATGTGAAACGGCTCATATTTGTCGATTTTACCGATAATGGCGACGTATGCAATTAATAATCGTTATCAGTGTTCATAATCGGTGTTTGTATTATTTCTTTGTTAATCAACGCAATTTTGTAATAACAGCCACAGTTCGAGGACTGTTACGTAAAGATTGGTTTTCATTGACCTGTATGTATTTGTTACACGAGATCCTTTTTCTATGCGAAACAGCGGGAAATTTGAATATTTCTAGAACACACCACCTGTTCTAAAATGCATATCTGTTAATCTTATCAATAACAATAGTGAATTAATAGTGAATTAAGACTTATTTTTGTAATTTTTAATCGAGAAAGTAAGTAGTCGGATAAAAAGCTTACCTGTGGTTCTGGAACCATATTTTAACTTGAGTTGGTGTTAGTCTGATGATGGACGCGAGGTGTTCCCTTTCAGGTGCGGAAAGATATCGCTGTTGCCTGAACCTTCGCTCCAACTCGTACGTCTGTGCTTTGGAAAAGAGGACCCGTCGTTTCCTTTTCTTGTGCACCCCCGATGACTGCTGCTGGGCTTGATCCTCATCGTCGATGTCTTCTTCGGGGTGTGTGCTTGCGTCGTTGCTGTGCGCACCCGACGTTTCTGAAGGACCTGACCTTTCGGATATTGCTGGGCTGGTACTGTCTGGGCTGAGTTGTTGTTGATGGTGGGGAATACCTGAAACAAAAATCAAAATAAATTAAATAAATTGTATTGTCATTAATTATTACTTAAAAAGGCGTAGCTATCATAACAAAGCTTAACTTAAAAACATTATTAATTGTAAATTGTATAGAATTTTTTGAACATTTTTCACATGTTCTAGGAAATCTCTTCTTTTGTCAGTCTATTCAAGAATCACCCTGTATGTGAATTAACAAGGGATGCCACGATTATTATCCCGAAATCAATAACGAATTCGAAAATCTTATTATGTGAAACGTGAAAGTGAAAAATGTATTTTAAAATATGTAATTGAAAGCCGGAAGCAACATCGAAAGTTAACATTCAATAGAAGTCAATAATCGTTTCGAAAAGGAAAAGGGGGGTTCTCGATCAACCCCGTAAAGAGCGACTCGAATCGGTACAGCCCGCGTGACACTAATTCACGCGACCAGAGCAAGGGGGGTGAGGGTCATTAAATCGCGCTCGGATTGAAATTACCAGTTCAGAAACCGCACGGATTGGCGGTTGGGGTTCACGCCTTCGGATCTAGACAGCTGTAAACGTTCACAGCTGCTACATTGTCATTTGTCAACCGCCATCGCTAGCTAGATGTCACCTTTGTGTTTTAGCTTCCCCATTGTAAAGTGCTGAAAGGGCAACGAGGTATACAATACCCATCACCGAAAAAATAAAATAAAACCAAGACGAGCGACGACCGCAATTTTGCGTTCTCGATTTCTCTCTCCGAACAGTCGAATAAGATTTCTGTCTAACTAAAATGTTACTAAAGCAAAACAAATTTCCCCCAGCTTTGATTAAAGCTATATGTTTAAAATCACTGATTTTAATCAAGCGATTTTTATTTTTAAAAATAATGGTTTTTAAAAGTTTTCATTATAAGTATAAATAAAACGGGGTCCAAGCTTCTAAAATTAAGATATATTTTAAGACATTTGACAAGACGTCATGAAGTTTATCTAAAGTGAAAGACGAAACGTCGGCAAAAAAGAATCAGTGTTTCGATTCGACCGAGAACCCTTATAATGAAGATGGACAATGTCTGCGGAAATTTTCAAATTAATGTTTTTTCTTTTTAAGATTCATAAAGTTTTTACTGTCAGCGTTTATTCAAGAATGAAAAAAAAAAAAATTGAAATGGCAGCAACGAGAAAATCGGCAGTTAAAGTTGCGAGAAAAGCAGCAGTGGCCCTGAAGTTTTTCTATGACGGAAAACGAAACGTCGTCGGCAAAAGAAGAATCAGTGATGCAACACAATTGAAAACTCTAATGAAGATGGTCAATGGTCGTGGAAATCTTCAAATCAATGTTTTTTATTTGATTCAGAAAGTCTATAGTACTTTAAGCATTTCTTCGAAAAAAAAAAGGGAAACGAAGCAAAACTTATTTCCAATCCAATTTTTGCATTTAAATTTAATAAATTTAAACATGATTTTTCAGTTATACTTTTTATTTTTTAAAATATGTTTGCTTCCACATTTCTCAAAAAACAATTTGATTATATTTTTGCCTCCTCTATCCATGTCCCTTTTTTCGATAATTTTTCCAGCAGTGTATAATAAACTGAAGAACATAACTATAGCCTCGCTCCCAATTTTTAATTTTTTTTTGTCTGAGGCCCGATCTTTCCACCTCCTGATAAAATTATTTGACGAATAAATTTACGAATCACCATGGAAACCATTCATAAAAATCAAGTTATTTGCCAAATAACGTTATCGGGAACTTTATTAGGAGGTGGAAAGATCGGGCCTAATTCAAGGACAACTTCATGTGACTTAGAAGAATGCTAAAAAGAACTAAAACCACTAATAAACCAATTCAGAAGTACAATTCATATATTTTTTTTAAGGAAAAATAGTGAAATTGAACAGTGCATAATTATAGCCCTAGATACATTTCAAATAAAAAAATCACTATTTAGTAATGGGTTGGTCGTCCGTTTTTTGTGATTAACTCAAAAATCCTTGAAGACATGCTTTCAACCAAATTATTCAATATTTCTGGCTCTAAATTAACCCAAACTTCCTCTAATGCATTTTTGAGTTCATAAATTGTGGCATATTGTTTATTATCACGATAAACTCGATTGACCAAAATTCCCCAAAGGTTTTCCTTGGGTTAGCCCAAACTGGGGAAACTGGGAAACAGGAAGACCACTCCACTAATTGAATATCTTTCTTCAAACCAAGCCATCGATTCCCTACTAACATGTATTCGTGCATTGTCTTGTTGGAAGATCCATTGTTGATGATCGTTGTTATTTAAAAACTGAATTAAATTTCCTTCAAGAACGTTGAGATTTTCTCTGCTATTAATTCGTGTTGATGGGTAAGCTAATGTTAAAACCTCACTTTTGGTAAAGGCATCCCACAACATTAAAGTGTCACCACCAAAATTTCTCTTTGAAAAATACTGAGGCTCTTTTCTTAAATCCCGCCAGTAACGTTTAAATTCGTCTGGACCATCTAATTTAAACTTTTTTGCGTCGGAAAAGTTATCCAAACAAAAGTTTTGAAAATAAGATAAATAGAAAAAAAAAGACTATCTTACATTCTCCCAATTACGGTTCATATTGTCCCGAGCAAATTGCAACCTGGCCTTTTTATTGTCGAAGGAGTTGTTTTAAACTTTTGACACACTTTTGTTCAAAATCCTTCGAATTGTGTACCGGGATATATTTGCTCCACATTCTGCAGCTATTCTTTTACAACTTTTCGAGCTACTGCTTACTGCAGCTATAATTCTTCTTTCAGTGAAAGGTGAAATCTTTTTTGGTCCACCTTTTTTGTTTGTCCCATACTGAACAGGATTTCTCAAATTATTTGACACAACTTTACGCGATCGCTTAATTCTTCAAGCAATTTTACATCAACTTAAACCTTCATCACAACAAGTCAAGATTTTAACTTTTTCCAACTCGGAAAGATAACTTCCTCGAGGAATTTTCAGTCTAATTCTTACGCCCATTTTAGATGGTCACATTTTTGTAACAAATTTGTTACGAAGTGAGTGAGAAGTGCCAATTCAACCAATCAACTTTCACTGTGGTAGCTTATCTCTCTCACTTTGTACGTACAAGAAATATGACCGTCTAAAACATGCATAGTCATAGGGCCAGTTTACAGCAAATTTAATTGTAATCAAATTTTAATGACGTTGTTAATTTGACAGTTCGCAATGTAATTCTTATGGCAACTTAATCGTGATTAGTTTAATTCGAAATTAAATATTTGATTTGCTTTCCGTAAACCCACCCTAATTGTCACAAAGTAATGACGTTTAATGATAAAATTAGTTATTTTTTTTGTTTCATACTAAGAGGCACAGCCAGCTTGGATTTCATTAATTTATTTCAGTCGGTGCTATAGTTATGCACTGTTGAATTTTAACATTTTTTTAAAAATAAATAAATAAATTACATAAATAGTTTGTTCTAGTTCTAAATTAATTTTTAGTTATATTTTAACTTCTTTTATGGTTCATCTAAGTAAGATTAAATTATTGTTGTTTTAGGAATAAAGAAATTAAAAATTGAGAGCGGGGCTATAGTTATGCTCTTCAGTTTATAATATAATATTTATTCTTCATGAGTATTAATAGTACAAAGAATCGTCATATGAAATTAGAACAAATCCTACATAGAAAACAAATAATAATACTTAGAAAATAAACAATAATTGTTTGGTACTAATACTAATTTTAATTTTAGGCAATCAATAAAAGAAAAAAAAATAAACTAGTTTACTCTTTGAAACTGAAATTTAAATAATCTTCTACACTATAAAGTTCTCAATCACTGTAACAATTTTTTATGTGATAGATTTTTTACTACTGTGGGCAGTTTATTATATATACATTTTGAACGCTAGATAGTGTTGCGATTTATTTATTCTGTGAAACGGGATAGCAATGTTGTCCTTTCCTTTTGTATTACACCTATGAATGGAAATCAGCGTTTGTCTGACATTTTTCAGGGTTTTGAAGTACGTATTTAACACAGGTATGTATGTAGACACTCGGTAATGTCACAAAAAAGTAGTTTAGCAGTAACTGTTTGATCGTAGATACCATGTATGCTTCTAACTGCACTTTTTTGTAGAACAAAGATCCGCTTTGCTTCCGGTGAACCACCCAAAACTAAAATACCGTAAAATACGCTGTTTTCACTGTTGGGTGTGAAGTGTTGGTATACAGTTTTCGTAGACTGTAAACGATGGATGATAACTTACAGCTGAGGTATTCAATGTGCGTGTTCCAAACGACAATTTTGTTGAAAACATTCATTTTTAATAATTTAAATTTATTAGCACTGAATCAAGTTTCTGCATCACTTAAAACTAGCTGTATTCATCTGCGTATCTCCTTTCGATGTGTACCTGCCACTAGGAACGTTGTATCGTCCGGATAGAGATAAGTTTCTGCTCCGTAAATGTTGTACGAGAGATCATTAATATGAATGATAAATAACAGAGGCCCTAAAACGGATCCTCGTGGCATTCCGTATTTTAATATACTCTTTTGAGAGAACGTCCCGTGCCATTTAACTTGTTGGTATCTTTGGTTAACATAGGATTGTAAAAATTTTAACGGTGTATCTCTGATTCCATAATGACTTAAGTTTTGAACGAGTATCTCGTAATCGATAAAAAGCTCCCTGCACTTCATTTCCGCTATCAAATGCTTCTGTTATTTTTTCAACAATTTCTATCATAGCAGTCACCGTTGATTTATTTTCAGTATAACCGTGTTGACTCGATGTTAACAAGTTATAATGTCTGAGAAAATTTATTAATCTTTCCTTTGTGATAACTTCTATAAATTTTGAGAATATAGGTAGAATTGTGATGGGTCTGTAATTGTTATATGATTGTTTATCTCTTGTGTCTTGTGTATTGATACGACTTTCCCAAGTTTGAGGACATCTGGAAAAATACCACCTCTCATGCATGAATTTATGAGTTCCGTTAGTTGTTTGGCTATTTCATTAACACAGCATTTTACGCTTGCAGTTGAAAAGCCGTATTGAAGTTGAACTATTTTTCAAAGCTATGATGATTCTCATCCGTTGAATTTAGAAAGAATGATTTAGAATTACTGATATGCTGATTACGAAGGAAGTTATTTGTAGAGAATGAATTGTTGTTCATTTGTAGTTCAATTCATCAGCTGTTAGTCAATTTCCTTTTCCTTCTTTTGCCTGTTGTTTATCTGTTTCATTGTTGATTAATCTTCACATGGCTTTTTGCTTATTATTTGAGTTTTCTATGTACTTGCTATTGCACCCCTTTTTTAGTTTTATCTGTTGCAGATTTATACTTCTTTCGAAAATGTTTATAAGCAGCTTCAGATTCTCCTATCTCTTTTTACCATTCTTATTGTGTCTATAGCATCCAGTATAGTTTTCATTCTTTTTAACGAGTCTGTACACCATACATCACTGTTGTCATGTTTTATTATTATTTGCTTTTCAGGAAAACATCTATCATGTACAGACTTGAAGTGGTGTATAAAAGATATCTGAGGATATTAAATATTGCTTCCGCTCCAAGTCTTGCAAAGCACTTTTAAATTGGTGAGTGTTCTTTTCATTTATGGTCCTTTTAGTTACTTTGTATTTCTCAGCTGGTTTTACTGAAGAGGATTTGTGCCAAGTGGTCCGATAGATGGGGTTTTAAAGTTTCCATTTCATAAAGTTCTTTCGGTAAATTATAGAAAATATTATCAATACAACTTGAAGTCTTTTCTGTGATTCTTGATGGCGGCTCGAAAGTGGTGATGTTTAAATCGCATGTTCTCACTAGATTGTATATAAATGATGTTTGACAATGTTCAACAGTAAAAGTTAATGACATTCCTTTACGAAAACAAAATATTTCCATAGCCAATGCTGCCAGAATATCAAATGAACACATTGTATTTAGTGACGTTAAGAATTAGTATTTTATTATTTTTATTCACTTTTTATTCATTTTTCTTTCATCCTCCATCATCAGATATTCTTACTATTCTCCTTCAGTCCTAATATACATCACCCGTTTCTTTTCTATGTTATTTAAAGTTATTTAGTTTGGTGTTTGAAGGAAATTTCAACAAAATAAAGTACCCTATCTATGAAATATTTACGTTATTACAACAATCATTCGGCCGCCGATCGATGCTGGATAATGTAAAAACGACCGGAGCCACCGAGTACAAATGGAACACGTGAAACAATAATTAATAAAGGCTTCTTTTTTTCGTGAGTGACAACTTAAAAGAGTTCAGTGCATTAAGCTAATATCTGGGCCCATCGCTGTCAGGCTTAATTTCCTGCAGTCACGGTCGTTAGGGAATCGATTCGCGCATATACATTGAGACTAATGGTAAGGGAGACAGATCAATGTGTCCTTCGTAAACCAGATAAAAGTTACAAAATTCCAAACAACATTTTTTACAGGTCCATTTCCATTTTTGTCTTAGCGTTGATTTCTTAAAGAAATTAAAAAATAGGAAACTCTTATTTGTCTTGAAAATCATTAATAATAATCCTTTCGATTAATTAATTTTAACATATTGTTGCTTACTCGTATAAATATTAATTATTTCCTGCTAGAAGTAGTAATAAATTGGAGATTCTTCAGCTAATACGTTTGCCTCCACAGTGCGACGGCAACCGTAAAAGCTCATTTATTTGTGTTCTTAAATTACAAGGAAAAGACTTACCTAATTCTGTAGGTGGTGAAATGGCCCATGACCTGGTAGGTTGTGTCAGTATAGTCTGACCGGAAATGAGATCTTGATGGGTAGCGTAGAGGGGCTGATCGCTGGTACCGTCGATTCCCGGAGTCCTGTCGTTGAGTTCGAGGATATCGCTGATGGCAAAACCGGCTGGCTGTCGCTGGCCGCTGTTCGTCACTTTCATGCTATCCAGCAACCTGAAATCAAATTTCGAAATGTACTGAAAATTCAAAAATAAAACAAGAAATTTAAAACATATATTTAAACTTCAGTTTCAGTCCAAGTACCAAGACTCTGCAACCGGCAAATAATCCTGATTCCTAAATCTGCCACGGAAGTAACATCTTATCGTCCAATTAGCCTACTGCCAATCTTGTCAAAAATTTTCGAAAAACTATTTCTTAAAAGATCGAGCAAATACACCGTTTAGCAGCACACATAAATAGAACCCTTGAAAACAAGGGATATTTCTCGGCAGTATCCTAGACATCGCACAGGCGTGTGACAAGGCATCAAGGCCTGGGCTCTCTAAGCTGAAAAATATAGTGCCACACGCATGTTATTCAGTTTTACAAAGTTACCTTTTAGGCAGACATGTATTTCTTAGGGCTGGTCTTTTCACCCTTGATAAACTAACTGTCGGATAACTACCACTGGAAAGAATTCATAAAAATCAATGAACCGTTCATAAAAATCAAGTTACTCGCCGGATAACTTTAACAGGAAGGTGGAAAGATCGGCCCTTAGTGAAACACCAGAATGAAATGACAACCCTACATCCGATAGAGGCTGGAGTACCTCAGGGTAGCGTTCTTGGGCCGGTGTTATTTCAAATTTACACTGCTAATATACCAACATCGACAACAATCATTACTACCACCTTTGTTGACGATACAGCGCTACTAGCAACTAGCCATATGTTCACCCTTTATAATTATGATATTTAGGGGAAATCAATGTAAAAACAAAAGTAAATACTCAGTAAATACTGCATCAATTAAAAAATAATAATAATAATTTATCCTTTCCCGTCGTTTTATAATAAAAAAAATATATTAATGCTTACTTTAGTTACATGGTCATTTATTAAGAAAATGAAAGAAGCTTCTTCCGGGCTTATGGAACTGTACAAGTGAATTAAACAAATAATTAGCTGTGAGGGATGTGTAGTAAAAACACGCTTTAAATAGGGACCATAAATCGACGTTTAAGTAAAAAAAAATCAGGCAGTATCTAAGATGGTCGCCTACCTGATAGGGTAGTCTTCTTTTCGTACACTACACTTCATCCACACCAGGAATACCCACTCACAAAAAGGGGTCAACGATAAAGTTAAAGAAGAAGCAAGAATGATAATTTTTAAATGTGTACAAAGATATAAAAATAAAACAATAAGCGGGACATTTCTGTTCCCGGAAATGACTCGAACTTTAATTAATTTTATTAATCTTCTCTCCCTGCTGAATTGTATTGCTTACATTTTCAAAACTGTGCGAGTCACCCTTTGGGTTCTGCTCATTTAGGTCACTGGAGTGACTTGAGTTGCCTACCCTCAAGGGATTTCGAGGTGTTTTTGAACCGGCTCCGCTAGTTTGCGTGGGTGAGGTTCTCATGCACTCGGGGTCTTTCTCACGTGGCTTATTTACTTTAACGTATTTTAATGGCCATTTATCGTAAGGAGAGTCGGTATTTTATTTAAATTTGAGTTTCAATTTGCGGCTGTTTACAAAAGCGTTGCAGCAATGTCTTTAAAATTTTGGCAAGCAAATGCGTTGCGTATTTCCATACATAGAAGAAAACAATTCATAAAAATTCATTATACAGTAATTACTCATTTTAGGCATAAAACAGGCAACAAAAAATCTTGTAGGCGCTTCGGCTATAAAATTAGGCAAATACTTAAAATAGTGTAAAAATGGGCACTTAGACAGGAATAAATATACGTTTATTTCTAATTAAAATTGTAAGCTTAATGTTTAAAACTTAATTGCCTATGATTCTTCTTAAATAAAATTTTAGGCAATTGTCTAAAATATCCGGGCTTTAGTGATTGCTATGGCTGCTTAAAAGAAAACAAATTAAAATTCCTAAAAATTATTGAGTGTCCCGTTTCTTATAAAATTGCCGTGAAATGCAAACAACAACTCAAACAATATTTTACAAAAAGTATGACGGAAACTTCTTTTGTAGAATTTTTTTTCATGGGGCGTTAAAGTTACTGTGTTGTCAAAATACATACAGGGTGACACAAGACAACTAATTTATTTAAATAATGAACCTATTTATATTAAATAACATATTGTAACTACAGTCAGAATTTAAGACATTGTTGAAAATTGTATTACAAATGTCCTCACATGTTATTTGCGTTGAAGTTCTCGAAGGAAATTTCAATCTAACGGCAATCAAATTATTCGGTTTTACTTCAATACCTCACCCTTAATAATTCCCCACATGCAATTCGCATATCGGTTTGAGCCCGCTAGCTAATATGTGTACAGTCGCAATCACAATTCATGACGCTTACAGAAAGTTTACGAAACATCGTTCCCATCTCCTTCAAAACTATGTCGAACGTCGAACGCATCCAAATCTTACTATTTAAAAGTGAATCCGGGATGTACACTGGCTCGCAATAAAATGGCGTACAGCTTAGAAATCAAGGAGCAGAGTTTTCATCTATTTTTGGTTTTGTAAATCGGTATTTTGTGAATTTTGACGTATTATTAAAAATGTAGGTTATAAACTGAGAATTTAAGATCCTTGTTACGATTTATTTAAGCATAAATATGTTATTAAAGTATCAGGAAACAAACGTAACAGAGGTGCATTTATTTTTCAAAAAGTAAAGTAAAGGAGTAAAGGAAAAGTAAGGTTTAATATTTTATCATTTTTCTATCAGTTTTTCTAATACTCGATTTAGTCTTTCGGGGATGGTGAAATGAGGCTGTCTAATATTGATGTGTACATGCGAGCATACATCAATAGTTTATGATAAAAGCAAAATAGATGTAACTTACGACGATTTTCCATATGCAGCCAATTCAGAATTGAAAGTTGATGAGACTCGTTGCGTTCGTCTGATATCATAAATCAATCGAATACAAGAGTTTTGAATTTTCTGAATTCTGTTAGTGGTTAATTTATCCAAGCAAGTTAAAATGCGATAAAACTAAAGCATCGCGTAACAGTTTTTTGGACCTTTCATTCAGAAAGTCTTTACTAGAGTAGATCGTTCTCAAATTACAATATGCCTTTCTAAGACTAATAGAAATATGTTCGCGAAATCTGAGAGAATAATCAATTTGAAGGCCTGAATCTACAATTTTTAAGGGTACATCTTTTACAGTTAACTTTAAAATGGATTTGATTGTGTCTCTGTCATGATTCTTACAAAACAACATAGCTAGAGATTT
The DNA here is from genome assembly GCA_958336345.1 of Dorcus parallelipipedus. Classification (NCBI taxonomy): domain Eukaryota; kingdom Metazoa; phylum Arthropoda; class Insecta; order Coleoptera; family Lucanidae; genus Dorcus; species Dorcus parallelipipedus. The sequence goes on from OY284481.1 coordinate 18,136,457, forward strand.
ATTAGAATTTAAAGATAAATGATGTTTTTCTGATTGCGTAACGATACTGTTTAAGGTCTGAATTCACAAGGATATCTTCCTTCTTCAATGAGTACAAAAGTTGTAAATCATCTGCACAAAAGTGATATGAATTTGCTGTTTCAAAAATCAAAATCAAAAAATCAAATAGTTTATTCACTTGCTAATTATTATAAAAATTGGATGTGATATGTCAATAGTAATATACATACGTTACAACACATAAAGTGTAAAAGGGACACTTATACAATTAGGCAAAAAATCAGTAGAGTTTAACAAAAGAGACAAATAATAATGATAACCAAACAGGCAGTACATGTGACAAAATCAATAGAGTTTGACAACCAGACAAACAATAATGTTAACCAAAACAGTTTGTTTACAATTAGTTACCTAAAAATTCATGAATAGTATAAAAAGCCTTACCTAACAGAAATTGTTTTGTTTCTTTCTTGAACAAAGCATAGTTAGTAATATTGTGAATGTGCATTGGTAATTTGTTGTAAAATTTCTTACCAACATACATTGGCGATTTTTCAAAAAGGCAACTATGTGCTTTGTTGTGAAATTATTTTTGTTTATAAAAGCGTGCAGTTTGAAATGTATTTTCCCTCAAATGATTAAAGAGGGCTTCATCTTGTTTAAGAGTTGAGTTTTTTAACATCCCGAAGCTGCTCTTCTACTTACACTTTCTTCCTCTATCTACTTCTTCTCTCTTCTCGTAAGATTGCTTCTATTTAGACCATCAGTGCTCTTATTGATCATGCATTTTCTAAGATAAGAGAGTATTAAAATTTAGATTAAAATTGTTTCTGTTTTTGTCAGTTCGGCATTTTTATTGTTTGACACTGACAGATTATAAATGAAGACCGACTTAATACAACAAAAACTGGGTGTACGCGATTTTTTTGTCACCGTAGTAAATCATGTAAAGGTTATGGCATGAATTATAATTGCGACTGTACATACTATGTACCACCACAAGATGGCACAACGATGCGTATTTCTTCTGTGAGGCCTACGGAAAAAAAATCATCGGACAAGAACCAACTTTAAATATTAATAAATAATAGCTTGGTCGCCAGATCATTTTTATGATAATTCTTGTGTAAAATGTGTACCATTTTAAATAAAAATTATTGTTGAACATCATTTTAAATATGTCTTTCACTATAAAAATTGTTGAACATCATTTTAAATATGTCTTTCACTATAAAAATTGTTGAAATATCAGAATTGGTAAATAATAAAAATTTCAAATTCCAATCTTATAACTTATAACCTTCATATCTTTAAGGAATCACAAGATAGAATTTCTTTAATATTTTTCCCATACTTAGAGGGTGTCCCTGAATATTTCAGAATGGCGTTGTTTCGCCATTTTTACAGCACCCAGTATTTCCTATCTACGCGCCGCCACTTATATACAGGGTGGCCCAACGATACGTATTGCTTCCGTGAGAAAAAAATCGATGAAGAAATTTATACTAGACAACACGCGGCATATTGAGAAACTATTTTGAACTATACAAAGTGAACGGCGGTTCGTGGAAACCAATTTCTTTTAAATGGAAAACACTCTGTATATTTTTTGATATTTGGATGCGTTGCAATGAGCTGATTACAACGGTATAAATATATATTGATTTTATTGATTACTTTCGTAAAATACATTTTTTTCAAAAATTCAGTCAGTTTGTATTTCTAATTACTGAGGTAACACAGGCTAACGAAAATCTAACACGATATTTTTAAGACTTTGGCCTTTATGAAAATATGAATAAAATTAAAATATCTTTTCGCATTATACCGAGCGATCGATACTTACGAAACATTCGGTATCTCATTTTCTTTTAATGGAACGGCCTACTTTTTATTTCAGAAATGGATAGCACTTAAATGTAGTTTTCTGCTGATAATTTCTAACAGTTTCGTCACTAGAAATTTTCTTTTTACAAGGATTTGAATGGTCCACTTTTTAAACTACACACCCGATATGGCCACCAGTCTGAGTATGTACTTTTGCTACAAATTTAAAATTCAATTTAATTAAGTCTACGGTTTTGTAAAACATTGAGAAAGAAATAAAAAATGACGTGTTGTGTTGTGTTGATTAAGGGTTTTCTTTTTGTAATGAACACTACCGCTTTGTTCAAAATTTTACTTGAATAAGGCGACGCGACGGTCTGGATATTTTTACTATAAATTCTGGAGGCAAGAACACATAAATGTCACTGCCCCTTTGTTTTGAAAGTTAAATAAAATCTAAGGGTGCGTACCGTAATTAGCAAATTGTAATCGTAATAAGATTGTTTGTGGTTGCAAATTTTGCGTTCCGAAAATAACATATTCCTGAAAAAGTTGACATTTACGGAACAAGATTATTGAAATTTGGTGGTTTCAGTAGCCACCACAGTCATCACTATAAAAGCATGATGCTTTCTGCTTGATGTAGTTGTAGTTGATGTCTAGATGTTAGGTTATAAAATTGAATACTCATTTTTTAAATGGTAAACAAAGTGAAACGTACTTTTTTTATTATATATTTTTGGTTTTTCATTAGAAATGCAATACTTTACAATTATATGTTGCATTTTTTCTTTCAGGAAAAGAATTATAATGCGTGCAAATAATAATAATATGTAAACAATTTGCAACCATTTTGACTTCAGTGTTATAAATTGTATTTCAAGTAGTGCTGGCAACCTAAATCGATTTTTTGGATAATCGGTTAACCGGTTTTGGATATCCGCGGTTTTGGAGAAAACCGAAAACCGGTTATCCGGATAACTCGGTTATTCGAGTATCCAGTTATACGGAAAATTATCAGTTTCTTGGATAATCGAATAATCGGTTTTAACCATTATTTGGATAGCCGATTATATCCGAAACCGGTTTTTAAAGAAACCGATTATTCGGTTTAAATTTTTTTCGGTTTTTGCCAGCACTAATTTCAAGTTAAAAATAATTCTTAAAAATAAATTGTTCGCAAACTTTTTGGTTATGTTAGTACCAACTAAATCGTCGATTGTCACGAAATTATTCACTAACCGCTAACAAACACAAACGACCTTCAAAAAATCACAACCAACTATGTTACTATGTATTTGGTTACTATTTGCTATTTACTGTACATACCCTAAATAGGTTAACTGTTTTTCTATAACTTTTCTACCTAAATTCGATCATTCGAAATCGATTTTTCGATCATTTGATTCTACTTTCAACGACCTCTAATTTGATAACCGCACGATAGGATTTATTTTAGCAAAAATAGTTTAAAAAGCTTTCTGAAATAAAAAGTAGCCCGTTCCATTAAAAAAACAATGAGATACCGAATGTTTCGTAAGTATCGATCGCTCGGTATAATGCAAAAAGATATCTTAATTTTGTTCACATTTTCATAAAGGCCAAAGTCTTAAAAATATCGTGTTAGATTTTCGTTAGCCTGTGTTATCTCCATAATTAGAAATTCATATTCAAACTGACTGAATTTTTGAAGAACTTTTCAAGAAAAAAATTTATTTTACGAAAGTAATTCAATAAAATCAATATATATTTATACCGTTGTAATCAGCTCATTACATCGGATTCAAATATCTAAAAATATATAGGGCGTTCCATTTAAAAGAAATTGGTTTCCACGAACCGCCATTTTTTTGATCACTTTGTAGAGTTCAAAATAATTTTACAATATGCCGCGTGTTGTCTAGTATAAATTTCTTCATCGATTTTTTTTCTTATTTTTTTCCATATGCCTCACAGAAGAAATACGCATCGTTGGGCCACCCTGTATATAAGTGGCAGCTCGTAGACAGTGTTGTAACAGATACATTTTTCAAAGTATCTAGATTCAGATACAGATACTTACCCTAATTTGTAACTCGATACAGTTACATATACTTCTTTTTTAAAAGTAACTAGATCCAGATACAGATATAGTATAAATGTATCTATATACCGTTTAGATACATACATAAATGTATTACATAATAATAAAAATAATAATGTTCTTTATTTCAATTAAAAAAAACTGACAAAGTTTGAAATTGAAAAATATAAACAGAAAGAACAATTATCGTTTTGTGACATTAATGAAATTACACTGGAAAGTAGTACAAAACAAATGAACAAATTCACAAGTTCAAAATAGACTACATTGCATACAGGGAGAATGACAATTGTACCGACAAAAAAACGCATAAGAGAATCGATGTTACAGATTACGGGAAGAATGTTCGAAAAATTTTTGTAAACAGTTTATAATTAATTAGAAAATTGCGTACGAAATACGACGGCCACGTACTATAAATGCGGCTGTATAATAGGACTATAATTTTTTTTACTGACTCTCGCTTACACACAATGCGACCTTGACAAACATTTCAATTTATTTTATTACTCGTTTAACAGCTGGGGAAGGCAAGTTTCTTTTACGCGACGACGTAATTATTAGTAATTTCTAAAATTGCGTACGAAATACGAATAATAAATTCGCAAATAATTGTGTAAATAATTGTTTGTTAATTCGTGCGGATTATTTACTAGAGCGAAATGTACCAGCAGTTTCGTCCACAAAAAAATCGCAAGGATTTAAATCTGGTGATCACAGGGGTCATATGACCGGCCCGACAGGCATCTGATACTAAATAAATAGTAATACAACACAAGCGAATGATTACTTGATTTCAGTTGCAAAGCATTGCTTAAACGAATCGGTTTTCTCCGAAAATGTGAAAAGATTTATTAGACCTGAAGTTATCGCCGACTATAAAAACTTTATGAATGTAATAGATTACGGGATCATGTTTAAAAAATTCTAAGGAATAGTACATAATTAATTAAGAATTTGTTAAAGTTTTAATAGATTTAATAATTTTAATAATAAGTAATTTGCTGCATGCATTATTTGTCAAGTAAATATTTTCGAGTTTGCATTCATGTCGGGCGTTGATCTAAAACCGGAATTGTGCAATTCCACTTAAAAGTCAATTTCACTGCAGTATCATAAAACTATAAAAAAAACTTTTATGACGGCATTTATTTCATTCATCTGCTCCTCGAATTTTTAACCAGTAACTAAAGTAGAAAGAATTTTTTAAACATTTTTCCCATACTCTCGGACATCGCTTCTTGTCGTGGTTTCATTCTATCGGTATGATTAACAGTCACCCTGTATATTCTTTTAATAAATATGGCTCCAAAGTTAATAGTAGTCGATATATGTATTTCCGTACGAAAACTTCTATTGTTGGTTGAGCTACGTACTCAGTTAAGCATATTGCGTTTTGCGGCTTTCGTGCAGCATTTGTGATTGGCTCATTCAAAATTATTCAAAATTATAGCCTATCACAAATGCTGCACGAGAACCATAAAACGCTATCCGCTTAGCTGAGTAGGTACTGATTTATTCGTTGTGGAAGTTTATTATAAAAAGGCATTGCACAATATAAAAGAGATCCTTCCATTAACGTTTAGCCTGTGTATTGGAAACTGTACTTTAATTTCTTGTAACATAGGGTTAGGTAGCAAAAAATAATTTTTTTATTTTTATTTAAAAAATGTATCTATGTATCTAAATGCTCAGATACATACATAAATGTAACTAAATACAGTTACAGATACCAAGTACTACAGTGTAACTAGTTACAGATACAGTTACACTAAAACTATCTAGATACTGTATCTGAATACTTGTAATTAGATATGTTACAACACTGCTCGTAGATAGGAAATATACAAGAGTTAAATTAATTTGATTTTTTGGATTGATGCGACTTTTGTGCCACCTGTATATCGTCTCATTCCTTGATCTCTGTTTATTGGAAAATTAAACAGTAATTAATAACATATTAATATTGCTTTAGACGGTGACTTTTTAATACAAATTTCGTTTAAAAGCACATTTTTGTTATACACACATAGTATGCTTTTATTAAATAAATATATCGATAGTTTCACTGAAACTACTTTATAAAATAAATAAAATAAAAAAATTAAGAACGAAACGTTTGCTTGATCACTGTGCTGTCTATTTCGCTGCATCTTTTAGACACAAGGTTCATATAAAAATCAAAGGATTTAAGACAAGAGTGCGCAAACTTGCCTAATTCGTACCTCTTAAGAACAAATGCCTATAACTTTACGAAATTTGAAGGAAAATAAACCGCAATAGCAACAGTAAACTCTTTTTTAACAAAGTCAATATATTTACAAGCAAACTTTAGGAATTCTTAAGAAACAAAAGTTTTTCAAAAACACGAAAAAAGTGCGATTTAAGATCAATGTTGCAAATGTTGTTTTTTTTTTTCGTTTTCTCTCCTTGTCCATATTGGCTGTCTTTTTTTAACGTTGTTTTTCCTTTTGAGAGTCTTATTTGCTGTTAAGTCCTTGCGTGTGTCTTTCTTCTTTACTTTAGTCAACTTTTCATCTAAATTGTTTCGTATGAATTTTCTGTTAGAATTTGGGTGTCTCTAGTTCTCTTGGATAGTTTGTATGCATGTAAGCATTTGAAACCTCCGAGATATGTTTTCTATTTCAGTGCGAATTGATAAAGAACTATTGTGAGCTATTGGTAAATACGAAATAGGCGCAAACGCCACCGTGAGTTTAAATTTGCCAAGGAAAATCTTAATAACATTCCGGCGGTTAACAGAACCAAAAATAACATTGCAGATAGGTGTACTTTTGCACAAGAACTTGTTTCTTTATCTTCACTAGAATTGATGCAAAATCATTATGAGTGACGTAAAAGTCTTACTGAAAACTAATCCAAAAACTTATTTTTTCAATAAGTTTCCATAGAGTGGCTACCGCACAATAACTGTCATTGACAGTTTCCGCTTATCACCATTACGACTTACGAGAAATTGTGGAGGTACAATTTAGGCGCTGGTACGAATTAGGCAAGTTTCCCCCACATGTATGATGTAGGTAAGTACTTAAAAACAACTGAGTACAAAATGTACTTGTACTTCTAAATAAATGCTATTCATGGACTTGCATCTATTTGAATTATATATATATGTATAAATTTGTGCATTTTGTATGTTCATTCGCACTAAAACGTAAGACCTTTCTTTTCTGGATTCTGCCGAAATTTTCGCAGGTAAATTCCGTGGAACGGGCCCCGTTCGAAGAGTGTAAATAATTCGTAAACGATTCAGGTGTTTTATGAGGGTTTACGGATGCACTTGTCGAATTGCCGGTACGTGACTCTGCTTCGTTTTCTTGGATCAGCTTCGTCGACACCTGCAGTTGGCATCGTAAAATACCTGAGGCTTACGAAAGCTCGTTCCGCTCATAAATTTCACTATTCAAATGCGATGGCAAATAGTAACACTTGATTGTGACGTGACGCATTTAGTTACATTTGATAAAATCCAATTGATCGTCCAAAAAAGAAATTACGAAACTCCTTCAGGCAGTTCGATATTATTAAGTAATGACTTTTGATGCTTTCGAAGATAAAAGAGTTTTGGTCCTTGAAATAAATTAATCTGTTGATCTGATTTAACGGTTTAATTCCTTAAAACAAATTCTTCTTTTAAGCAAACTTAAGAAAATGAAAGTTATGGATACGTAGTCTTTTGAAAGAAGTAAACGTGCTGGTTTTAAAAGATGTCCGTACAGACGTATTTTTTAATTTGAATATCTACGTTACTAAAAAAAATCTTGCACAAAAAAAAAACAAACCCAGGTAAAGCAGATCTTATAGCAGCAGAAGAACACCAAGCTCCTGGAAGTAGTGCCGGTGCCCATGGATGCAAAAGTAAGGGCGGCCAGGCCAAAAACGGCGTCGCGGTAGCTGGGGGCATCACGGCCTCGGCCTTAGCCCCTTTTTTTTCCTCTTCAGCCACTTTTGTATTACACGCGAAGAGTACAGGCGCCACTCACACGTTATCAAAACAGTCCAATTAAACAAACCAAACGAAACGAATGAGTAGGTAATGGTATGCAAAAAAATTGACGTTATTGAAATCTCTTTCTTTTTTTTTTTCTCGTCTAAACTGGTTGCCGTTTCGAGTTCTGTTGGATTTGAAGTGCTGCGGCACGCGAACCCTTGAGGTCTTCTGGAGGACCACTGAATAGCGCTGAAGAGTCTCTCAACTCGATGGCCCTCGTAGGCTCTCACCCTTCGGCCAATGGAAATTTCGGCCTCGAAGGGTGGAGTTTGGGCGCGCCAATGGCGGCCTGTACTGTGCCGGTATTGACCGGTAACGGCGGCTTAGAATGTGACGGTTTCTTGTACCGAACGGGGGATGGAGTGCGAGGAATATGAGTGCCCCGCTTAAGTGGCGATTGTGTCCGACAATAACTTGCAGTCGTACTCATTTATTTGTGCTGGGACTTAATGAGATACGTGCATACATTCTTTCGGACCGTCTTTGTATGTTAATACAATACAACAATAAAGAGCGTACATTAAGGATCGACTCCTGTATAGGTACGATAGATACCTTTTCAACCACACAACGTAGGATGAAATATTTCTACGCTTACAGCGCGACGCAACGTAGCAAACTAATTAACTTGAAAGATTTAATAAATAATCAGTTATTTAATAATTTGTAAACAAAACAATTTATTGTCATCTTCTGTTAACGCGAAGTTAACCCATTTCTCTTTGTCCTTCAATACCTTATTGAACTTAAAGTGAGCATTTACCAAGAAGACAATTGATAAACTAAATAAAGTAATATAACTAAAATAATTAAAATAGATATAAACAATACCAAACGTGCACTTATATATTGTATGAATCCCTCCAATTGCATGCTATCCTAGTACCTTACTCAGCATTTGGAACACTTTCGTTTCATATCTTTTATTTTATAATATAGTCGTTTCTGTCTTGTCTCCGCCTTTTTTCAAGTTTCAATGAAACCATCGATATGTACGTAATGTGTGCTTATGTGTTTGTTACCATAAAAAAGTTGCTAGACAACGGAAGGCAAGGCTTTCGATATCTCTTAAACTGTAAGAATTAAAGGAATCCGGGGCAACTGCGAATTTGCTCGCAGATCGCAGCGAAAGTTCGATTAGTCGATAATAGATGGCGCCAGGTTCATTTAAAAATTTGAGGAACACTTTTACCAGTTCCTCGTTAATGAAATGACAAATTAAAAATTGCGTACTTTTTTTTTAGTACAACAGGAAACACAACACAGCCTTTTCCTTTTGGTGTACGCACTAAAACTGCAGTGACAATGCACTAGGTGGCGCTAGTAAAACAATACAGTTTGTTTATTTTACATTTGAACAAAATAGCGCACATTTTTTGAGAGAAAAAGAAACATAAACGACAGACTTTTTGTTTAACATCTCTTTGAATCACAGAGAAAATTGTTCGATTGGTTGATACTAGATGGCGCCGAGTTCATTTTAAAATTTGAGCAACATTTTTACCAGTTCTTCTTTACTGAAATGAGAAATAAAAAAATGCGTAGACACTTTTTTTAACATAACGCAACAAAGTCTCTTTCTTTTTGCGAACGCAGCGATAATCCACTAGATGGCGCTAGTAAAACAACACCGTTTGTTTATTCTGTATTTTGACAAAATACAACACTGTCTGAAGTGCACATTTTTTGAGTAAAAAAACCATAAATGACAGATTCTTTTTCTTTTTACCTTCTCTTTGAATCTCAGAAAAAAAAATAGTTCCATTATATGGCGCCAGCTTCATATTACAATTTCAGGAACTTAGATCCCTTTCATTGATATTGTAACGATTCTACGGGTTCTATTAATTTTTATTTTTAAACAAAACACGAAATAGTTAATAACTGATTTATTTAAAAGCAAACTAATTAACACTAACTTAAACAATAATTTATTTACAAACATATACGTAATTTATTTTAACAGCCGAGCTAAAATGCAACACGAACTTTAACGCCGAACTTTCCAACGCTGAATTCCCTTCTCATCCCCGGTCGCGTGCTTTATAAGCCAGGGTTGTTTTTTCGCGAACATTCGAGTAGGCGACAGAGAGTCTCAGATTGATTACACCGCTGGCGTGATGTCGAAGCGTCCGAAGCTTCTCGTCTAAGACGCGTCGGCGGTGACGCATCAGACGGGCTGGCACCGGAATCGTCACAATATATTGTATTTGGTATTTTCACATACAAACAATTACCAGATGAAAATGCGATGGTGGAAGTTGTACCTATTTGGTTATGTACGAGTATTATGAGGTTTGACGCCACTAAAGTTGGAAGTTGACCAACTTTTCGCGAACAACGCCACCTGTGCAATGACATTTGAACCTTTGTATTTAACATTCATTTGACAGATAACGGCGCATAGCGGCGCTACATTCTGTTTGAGCCTTTACACCGCGGTAATCATAAAATTTAAGAGCGAATGCTCTAAAATTGCAGCGACAGCCCACTAGATGGCGCTGGCGCTAGTAAAACAGTACCGTTTTTTTTATTCTGTACTTTGACAAAATGTATCATTTAAGTTCCGCTCAATAAATAAGAGTAATGACTTTGCTGGATAAAGGTTGCAGTTGCTGCGAAATTTCCGTTTGTTAAGCTTGACATTTCAAATTTTTCTTGACAGAAACATAACCTCAATAAGAGCCTGATTCACCAAATATGTCTACGTCTGCACGATGCGTCAAATTCTTGCCCGGATTTTATTGTACTTTCATGTTCTTTTTAAATTGTCGAATTCATGTCTTCGTTATTACTAAACACCGGGAGAATTCTATTTTCCGAGGTTATCGGTGAGCGAAATGCTTGCAGATGAAACTGTCAGTATTTGATGTAGCATTGTTTGTATATCAAATACCGCGCGTTAAATTAAATTCCTGATTAAGGTGATTAAGGCTATAATTTCAATGTTTCTTCTCCTAAAGGTTTGCAGCACTGACAGTTGTCCACTTAAATAAGTTTGCAGCACTGACAGTTGTCCACTTATTTTTAAATAAGTGGACAACTGTCAGTGCTGCAAACCTAATCTACCAGTTCGGAGGTAACTTTCAATAATAAAAATTCTGTGTATTTCGTGTCAGTTTATAAATTGAAAATGAAACGTATCACAATTTTAAAACTTGTTTAATTTAAAAATTAAAAATTTAAAAATTTAAAACTTAAACAAGTTTTAAAATTGTGATACGTTTCATTTTCAATTTATAAACTGACACGAAATACACAGAATTCTTATTATTGAAAGTTATCTCCGAACTGGTAGATTAGAAAATGGACACTGACAGTTATTGACAACTGTATTGCATGTCGCCAACTTTATAAGAAAAAAATACATCTTACTTACTTTATCAGGAATTCATTTGAAGGCACCGGTATAATGAAATAAAGATTTTTTATTTCAACATTTCTTATCATTTGCGGAGCTTTTGTCATTGCGCATGGCATTTCATGTTTTTTATTTTATTTATGTTACTTTTATTGCATGATTGGTTCAAAATTAATATTAAATCAGAAATTAATTTGGAAGTTTACAAATTCTTCAGTTTTAGCAACAGATTTGCTCACAAGTCTAAAACTGACTGAAATTGTAACATGGATTATGAAAGAGGTTAATTTTTAGGTTTAAATTGAAGGCTAGTGTAAAACCGGCCGATAACATTGCGAGTTTCTGGCTAGCAAAATTCAAATGACTCCTTCTAGTTTAAAAACGAACTGTAGAAAACAAAATTTTACCAAAAAAAGTTTTTGACGTTACAATAAGTTCACTATAAACGCAAAGTAGAAAAATAAGCTTCATCAATTTGAACAGCCGATTAGTGATAGTGAATATGACATTACCTATATGCTTAACTGAGACATGGTTAACTCCTGACATTAAATAAAAATAATTTAATTGTCAATTTACTAGATTTATCTTTGTTAACTAGTGCGTTACCAAATATCGACATTTTAGGTTGTAAATGTAAGCTACCTATTAGACATTTATATGTATTTGTAGTATACAGGCTGTTTTTTAACTTCATGCAAAAAACGAAACGAGTGAAAGTTGACATTAAAAGTGATTTGTATAATTTGTTTTTGTATAACAATTGATTAATAAATATTAGAGATAATAAATGTTTTCGGCGAACGATGAAACAGTTTGATAGTCCCTGGTTTATTTTTATTACGTAATTACGTAATCTGAGAAGTATACCGGTGTGTCAGCATCGGCTGTTAAAGTGGGTCAGTCAGTTCTCGTCTCGCGTCTCGCGTCTGGACGTCGTCGCAAATAACAGTGTTGAAAATATGGCCGAATTTTCCAATAGTGTTATTGTGGACATGATTTTAACTTACGGTGAATGTGGTCAAAATGCGTTGGCTGCAAGACGTTTGTATGCACAGCCAGCGTAACCGAGATCACCCTTTGCCAAATAGCAGATCCTTTGTATGAGTTGTGCAGTTTGTTCTTTGGCAAATTATTCGTGATGAACAATTACCCGTTCCATTTTCAAAGAGTGGAAGCTCTGATGCCTCCAACGCATGCGATTTTGTCGGTGGTTACTCCGGGATTAGACAGACAATCCGAACTTTGTTAATAACATTCTCTTCACCGACGAATCAAGTTTACAAGGGATGGTATGTTTTAATTTTCGCAACATGCATGTGTGGGCAGGTATATTAAACGGCACTTTAATCGGTATGTTTACGTCTGTTTGCGCAGGGAGGAACTTCGAACACTTATTGTGGGTGAAGGTCACCGTCCGTTGCATCTAGCGGTTCTAAACATTTCACAAGTAATTGCCGGATGTCGATATGAATTTTTTTTTCATTTTAATTTTGGTGCATTCGTGAGAATATCTGTTACCAAATACGCCATTAATTTTTTTGCACGAACTTAAAGAACGTCCTGTATATTCACCATACTCCAACAAGCAACGAACTTGAGATATTACTTGAATATTTTGAACAAAATTATATTATAAGTTGTTAATAATAGGAGACTTTAACATACCGATTTTTTCTAATGATCTTATGACGCTCACAATTTTTTAAACTTGATGGATATATCCCAACATAATAAAATTTACAATTCCCTTGGTCGATTATTGGATTTAATGTCAGACAATTTGGATTGTAAGGTACTACGAGAACCAATATCTATGGTCAAAGAAGAGGTCTTCGATTCCGAGCTTAACGTAGTAGGTACCATCAGGTAATGTAAGTCTACAGCCTAATACAGATTTTAAGTGCTTTTATTTTCGTAAAGCTAATTTTCCCAATTTATACAATTACTTACTTAGGTGTAATTGGTCTTCATTGGAAAGTTTCAGTGATGTCAACGTCGTTTGCCAAGAATTCTATAATATCTTATACCTACAGCAGTCTACGTAATCATGTTCCTTTGTTTAAAGCAAATAATAATAATTATCCGCCTTCGTTTACAAGAGACATTATTGCCAATATTAGATTAAAGTATGCGTATTATAAGAAATACAGAAAAAGTAGGTCTGATACCTACTTATTTAATGGAACATAAACGATTAGGGCTACAGTTAAAGTGAAGATAAAGGAATCTTATGACAATTATCTTTTGAACGATAAGCGATCCAAGAGCTTCTTGGTCTTACATTCGAACAAAAAACTGCAATACCCGGATACCCGGTGTTACTAAAATGGACGACATTTTTGTTGATAACCCTCAGAATATTGTAGATAATTTTGGATATTATTTTAGTTCTGTTTATTCTGATTCTGATCCCATTAGCGTTTCTCCTAATAAGTGTGGTAAATAATATCCCTTTAAATTTTAATCAGGTTGATGAATCTGATAGGTATAGTAGCTGCTATCAAAAAATTGAAAAATGAAATGACTAATTTTTTTAATCAAAGATTGTTCTAATATTTTTTTAAAGCCTTTATCAAATATCTTCAACTTATCTCTGAAACTTTCTTGTTTCCCTAACGTGCGGAAATTGTCCAAAGTAATCCCCGTCTTAAAAACTGGTGATCTGACATTAGTCTCTAATAACAGACCTATAACAATTCTGTCCAACTTCGCTAAAATCTTTGAAATTTATCCTATTATCAGGAATTTCATATCGCCAAGGACAGACATAAAAAATCACTAATTGCGCTACCTGAATACGAACTATGTTGATCTTGTGCCTTAGATGTAAGAAGAAATTTTCTTTTGAGTATTCCTTGGGACAGATTCCTCTAACTCGGGTTACAACGGTTAAGGATTTGGGTGTACTCTTTGACTCAGAACTTAGTTTCACGCAACATTTGCTGACTTTGGTCCAAACATCTAATAGAATCTTAGGATTCATTATTAGAAATTCCGAACCATTTAATAATGTCAATGCTTTAAAAGCTCTTTATTTTTCTTTGTTACGTTCTAGAATGGAATATTCTGCTCTTATTTGGTATCCAGTTTATATCAGTTATTCTGCAATGTTGGAAGAGACTCAAAGAAAGTTCCTAAAATATTTGTGGTTTAAAACTCACGGCACATATCCTGACAGAGAGGCTTTTCTCACGACGTTTTACTAATTATTTTCGGGGTTTTGCCTCTTAGCATTAGAAGAAGTTGCATAGTTTTCACTTTCTTGTATAAACTTTTAATAAATAACATCTCTCCCGTATGGCCATCTCCCCCGGAATTACCCTAAATATTCCTTGTAAATACCACGCGATCATTTAAATTTATAATTAAAGTAGGCGGGATTTTTTTTATACGGTTGTGCACCTTGCCAATCGACTCGCTGTGTAGATTAGAGGTTATGTAAATATCTTCAATCGTTTTAATTTAAAGGAAGTGGAACAGTTTTAGTGACAACCATAGCAAATCTTCAAAGTGTTCGCCCCCGGCAATTAATTAAACATTTTGAAGCGTCACTTTGACAATTCAAACTCAAATTAAGCTGTCAACAATTAGTGTTGCCAACCTAATTCAAAATTCAATAGCCTACTCTAATTATAAATTTAAATGATCGCGTGGTATAATCGTCGCGTCCTGTGTATAATATGTCAGAATCAGAGAAAAATTTTAATGACTTAACACAAGTTTTATTTTGAAAGCCCACCAGAGACAAAATTACTTTGAACACTCGAAATAATAGTAGCAGGTATCTGCAAAATGTATTTTGAAATATGGTAAACTTATCACCTTGGTGATAAGCAATTAGAAGACAGGTTGCTACGTAGTCTGATAACTTCAGAAATAAACATTCCAGGAGAATAATTATTATTAGAAAGAGGCATTCAATGGCGCACCTTTTCTGTGTCTTTTATTTACGAAACAGCCAGTATACAGTGTGTCCCAAAAAGTTTTATACAAATGGAGAAAAAGTTTATCTTACATTTCACAAAAAAAAACTATTCTTTATAAAAAGCTCTGCATGACTTGTAGATTCATAATCAGGTACAAATTTTTAAAAAAATTGACTGGAATACAGGGAAAATAAAAAATAATGATTTGGACGGAGAGCAAAATACGTTCAAACTGTAGTGGAGAAGCTAAATGTTCATTGAAATTGTAATTAAATAGCAAAAAATTATGCACACTTGTAGATTATTGATATTCCCAGATAAAAATTAAAAAATAAACACCTCAGCAATTGTTAGATAATTTATTTTTATAAAACATTGATAACCTTCTTTATCAATTTGTATTTGGGAATATCAATAATCTACAAGTGTGCATAATTTTTTGCTATTTAATCACAATTTCAATGAACATTTTGCTTCTGCACTACAGTTTGAACGTATTTTGCTCTCCGTCCAAATCATTATTTTTTATTTTCCCTGCATTCCAGTCAATTTTTTAAAAATTTTGTACCAGATTATGGATCTACAAGTTATGCAGAGCTTTTTATAAAGAATAGTTTTTTTTGTGGAATGTAAGATAAACTTTTTCTCCATTTGTATAAAACTTTTTGGGACACACTGTATGTATGTATGTACATGCTTTTCAAAGAGCCTGAAAAAAGCTAACAAAATTTTCCAAAAAAAATCAGTGCAAATTGACGCAACTTCAGTTTACATAAATCTCAAGATAAAAATATTATCTCCAGATAATATTTGATTTTGAACCAAAAATATACTGTTTGCTTTATTTATGCAACGAACTTCAGTTTTGATTTTTTTTATAAGTTTCATAGGCGTTATTATTTCTCCGAATGGGTTCAATCAGGAAAGCGAATTGTGCAAGCAATGGAAACAATATTTACTTTGCTAAATTCAAACTGATACATTCAGTTTGTCTTTTCTGTTGGCACATATGACGAGCTATGTACAAAATGTATAAAATATACAGGGCGCCCCATTTATTTATTTATTTTTTAAATAAAATTTAACTATATTAGTTATGCACAGTAAAATTAATTCTTCTGGCCTCTAATTATAAATAAAACAGTTCCACAATTCATCTCTTTCATCCATCTGAATAGCTGTAGATTGTGAATGCTTTGATTTAGAGCTGTCGTTGCTTAATAAAAAGTGTTTACTTTTAAGACGTCTATCGAAGAGCAAATGCAACTTTTTAAATTAATTTTTATCAGTGAATCAGTATAACTTTTTAATTTGTTATTAACGACAAAAGAAACCTACTGCACACTTTTTTCTTTTTGATTCTGACCTCGTAGTTTTGGTACTTGAAAAATGTTTAATAAAGAACTTTTTAATCTAATTATAAGCTCTATTTCTTATTACATTTCTTTGCATTTTTTTTTAATCGCTCTTCTCCATGTCAAATTTTTGTTTTGTTTTATTTATTGTTATTTAAATTTTTAGTAAGGTCACTGTTACAGAGGGTGCTTCAGACTAACTTTAACGTTTCGTCTAAAATCGAGAGGTCCCGAAATTAATTAATTTCCTTTTTATTGTTTATTTATTTTCTTGGAAAGTCAGTATTACACAGGGTGCTTCAGACCACACCTTTTCTCTAAAATCGAGATTACCCGAAATTAATTAATTTACTTTTTTACTTTTACGGTAAAGTCAGTATTACACAGGGTGCTTCAGACTAAACCGTTTTTTTGTTTGTTTTATTTTTTTATCGTTGTTATTATGTATTTGTAAGGTCACTATTATACATGTCATTTAGACTAACTTTAACCTTCTCTTTAAAATCTAGGGTTCCCGAAACTAACTAATTTACATCAAAATATCTTTTAAACGGACACTAATTAGAGCAGAAACACTTTACGTTTCGCTATTGACAACCTTGTTTATATTTTTTCACTTCCGAAGAAGCTATCAAACGATAGCGAAACGTAAAGTGTTTCTGCTCTAATTAGTGTCCGTTTAAAAGATTTTGTGATACAATTTTCATCGGACAAGAACCAGCTTTAATAATTAATTTACCTTTTTAATTTTATTGTAAAGTCAGTATTACACAGGGTGCTTCAGACTAACCTTTTTCTAAAATCAAGAGTATCCGAATTTAATTAGTTTCTTCTGTTTTTTTTGTTTATCGTTATTATTATCTTTTTTTGGTAAGATCATTATTGTACAGGGTCCTTAAAATTAACTTTAATCTTTTCTCTAAAATCGAGAGTGCCCGAAATTGGTTAATTTTTTTGTTGTTGCTTGTTTATTGCTATATTTTTTTTATAAGGTCACTATTACACAGGGTGCTTCAGACTAAACTTTCAAACTTTTTCCCTAAATTCGACGGTTCACAAAATCAATTAATTTGTTTTGTTTATTGTTATTATTATCTTATTATACAGGGTGCCTTTCTCTACTATAATCGAGAGTTCCCGAAATAAATTAATTTCTTCTATTTTATTTATTGCTATTTTTTTTTGTAAAGTCACTATTATACAGGATGCTTTTCCTCTAAAATTAATTTAATAACCAAAAGACAATTAAAGAATTTTCAAGGTCAGCCTAGTTAAAAATTGAATTCAATCAAATTTCAAGGCCAACTGAAGATAGAGGTAATCAGATTTAAATTTTTATCGCTGTTATACAGGGTGCATCAAACTTTCCGTTTTCGATAAGCATTATACAGGATGTCTCAGATTCAAAAATTAATCAATTTGTTTTTTTTATTCACTTATTGTTACTATTATTTTTTTGTAAGGTCACTATTATACAGAGTGCTTCAGACTAAACTAAAATTGGCAGTTCCCGAAATTAATCAATTTTTTAATTTTGTTTTATTGATTGTTATTTATTTATTTTTGTAAAGTCACCGATGTACGCACAGGATGCCTCAGACTAAACCATTTTTCTAAAAGGTTCCTGAAATTAATTCAATAACGAAGAATTGTACAATTTCATTTTTCAACTTCAAGGTGATCATAATTAACTTCAAAAACATGATTATTTCTTTATTGCTCTTATACAGGGTGCATCAGACTTTTCATTTCTCATGAGTATTACACACGGTGCCTTAGGCTGAACTTTTCCTCTCAAATGAAGAATTCCCGAAATTATTTTAATAAAGAAGGGGCAACTAAAGAATTGTATTTCATTTAATTTCAAGGTCAGCGTAGCAAAAGATATGAATTAATTGAACTCGATTAAATTTTAAGGTCAAATGTAGGCAATCAATATTAACTTCAAAGACGTAATGATTTATTATTCTTATACAGGGTACATCAAAATGTAAAAGTAATCGAAAGATCCGAAAATGAAAGGTTAACTTAAGATATTAATTTCAAGGTCATCCGCGCATATGGATAATTAGGATCAATTTTTAGTATTTCAAACACATTTTAATTTTCAAAGGTGCCTCACATGAAAATTTGGACATTTTACAAAGGCATAAGTTTGTTGGATAACTCACTTATGGAACATGCTGTATATGTGAAAATAATTTACTAATACAGAACACATTGTAGTCGATAACTTTGATGCAAGATACTTTCCTTCATACTAATCAATAGTTAAGGAACTATTGGAGAAATCCATACCAATGATGCATGCTGTATAATATACATACAGTCTGTTTGTGATATCATATAATCTCAATTTATTAACAAAGAAATAACTTTTATTTTTGATGCGTTTCAAATTCCAGAATAATGACGCATTCGTCAGGACTTCCTAGAAAGCAGAATTTTGTAATAATAAACGGAAGGTATTTCCCACGTTTAAAAGAACCACTCGACAGGTACCCAGGAGACACTTTACTTCTAAGGAGAGAGACTTTATGGCAGCGCCGCTGATAATACCATGAACAGGTAAACTTGTTAATGGCCTCCTCGAATCCGTTCGGTTTCATTTGAAAGTTGTGTGATCGTGCTTGAGATGCTCGGATTAGTACAAATACCGATCCATGTGGTGTTTCGATTAGGATTAGGATTAGGAAATAACGCTGGACGTCCGCAGAAGGGAATATTCCTAAACCTCGCGCATTTTTTTCCTATCTTCGCAGCTATTCGCTAAGTTTAAAGAGTTGACGACGGAAATTCTGTGAAGGTGCAGGAACACCTGTGCAGGTAAAAGCAGACAGCTCGCCGCCAACACAACCTCGGACCACCGCGTAGCCACTTCATTCACAAACGTTTAACTTTCCTAACAGACTTACGAGGGCCTACATCCGTTCAGGATTTACACGTACAGTGTGAAATTGGCATTAGGTATTAGCAGGTTAAAAAAAAATCCAAAACGAAACACAGGCTCTCATTATCCCGCGTTTCCCTACGTGTAATCTTTATAGACCTCAAAGGAATTCATTTCGTGCTTGTAATGGAACTAACGACACATTTATTTTGAGGACGTTAAAGAAATCGATCGGTGGTGTAAAAAGTTGTGTGCTGGACATTTTTTGGACAAGAACGCCCCTTCCGGATATTGTATGTCGGTCGGTTGTAAAGCTGAATAGTCAGGTAGAGATAAACGCGCCGCAATTCCACACTTTACATCTCGCCGGAAGTCACCCTCACGTCGAACAATACGAGAAATGCGACACCACTATGAGAAATTCACATCATTTGTGTTTGCTGTTGACGCAATGGCGAGAAATTTACGACGGCAATGGGGATATTGGCGGGGGTGATTTATTTAATTTGCCTTTTGACTGTGTCTTTATTTTTTAAATTTTCTTTTCCGAGTCCTTCTCCCCCGCAGGCTTTATAAACAGGTAAGTAGCCTCTATTGGTTGAAATTCTAAATAATAATAATAATAATAAGACAAGATATAATATAATGTAATACATACATAGTATACAATACAACAATCAAAAAACGCTGAATGATGAAAATTGAAAATTAAAATTACAAAATTCATTTACAGAATAAAATGCTTGACTTAGAAGGATCATGCTTAATTTGAGTCTAAAGCTTTTTACACTTGGAGCATTACGAATTACATCTGGGAGCTTATTGAACACGAGTTTACTCATGTAGAATGGGGACTGTTTAACGAGAGAAGTATGTGGGAGATTTCTTGTGAAGTGGTTATGCTTGTCGGAGTTTCTTTGAAAATCATTCATATTTTTATCTACCGTTGTTAACATTTCCAAAAGAAAAAGGGAGAAGATAGTTAAAATTTTTAACTTGATAAACAATGGACGACAGTGCGCATTATAATCTGCTCCACACATGACTCTAATAATCCTTTTTTGTATAACGAATAGTTTATTAATATTTTCTAATGCACTAAACCCCCAAAAACAAATACCATGCCGCAATTTAGATTCGAATACTGTGTGATAAACTTCTAGTGCTGCTTTACATCCAAGATTAAAATAAATTGTACGGATCAGGTAGCAGTCTCTTGCTAATTTCGTTGATAAATCTTGTATATGGTGTGACCATTTTAAGTCTTTGTCCAGGATCAGTCCTAAGAATCTTACTGTATTTACCTGGTTTAGAAAACTGTTACCTATACCAACCTTAAAAAACTCACTATTTTTGAATAAGATTAATTTAGTTTTATCGACATTCAGCTTTAGTAGATTACTATTAAACCAAGTTTGCAAAATATTTGTATCATTCTGAATTTGCTCTAATAAATTTATGTTATCTGTGGCCGAGCAACAGATAGAAGTATCGTCAGCAATAATTCTGCCTGTAACATAGTAAAAATTTTAATAAAAGGAATTTTATAATTTCGACCAATCTGGCAACCCTGTTGTGCATTTCCCTTATTCCCTTAGGCCCAGTTTTACAATCGTGGAATAAGAACGGAATAACTGTTGGCCAAATATCCTTTAATGTTCCTCCATATCTACGTCACACCTACGTCACGTTATACCAATAATAATGCTTATCCGACGATTGTAAAATCGGGCCTTACTCACTTAATGTAATGCTTCCCAGGTTCATAATCGCAAACTTATGAGGCTTAGCGTCATCACACTAATAAAAATGAATTAAGGATTGTATAATAGGCATTTTCAAGCAATACTTAATATGTTTTAAGAACTATGCAACGATTCCGCACCTTAACTGGATTACTTAAAAGGAGGTAAATGAGCTTAAATAATTTCTTAATTTGTTGATAATACGTACTAATTTGCATTTAATTTCATTTGATATATTAGTAGGTACGTTTTAAAAAAATCCATGATCTAGATCAAGTAGTCATGCGTCAGGTTCGTCTGTCAGTTTTGATGTTTATTTCCATTCGTTGAATTATTAAGTTAGAAGTACCTTTGTATAATACAATTTTTATAAGATTTTAAAGGAAACTTTTTCAAAATATCATCAGGGTAATATAATTTAATATATTGTTATTGTTGAATGTATAGATCTTCTTTCAATTGCAGTTGTACTGACAAATTAGCAAGAAAATTGAAAAGTTTCTTTGCGAACATAGGGGTGAAAATGGGTCGTGGTAAAGCCCTTTCTGACAATATTAAAAGTCAAATTCAGGCTTTATTACAAAATACAAGCTACAACCAACGTCAAATCGTTTCAAAGTATAATGTATCGCAAACGGTAGTAAAAAATATCAAGTTGAAGCTTGATCGTGGCGAATCCTTGAATGGTAAATACAAAGGATCGCGAAGAAAAACCACGGAAAGACAAGACCGAATAATAATTCATACGGCAGAAAAATTGCGAAAAAGGTCGGCTAAAGAAATACTTACAGCGCTACCAGAAAATATAAATATATCAGAAAGGACTTTGAGATATAGACTAAAAGAAGCTAATTTAATTGGACGTCGTTGTATCGTAAAACAAAAATTAACTAAAGTCATGATTAAGAAAAGAAAATTATGGGCAAAACAATTTGCAAAATTACCTGAATTCTTTTGGGACACCGTAGGTATTTTTTTTTTTTTAGTAATATTTTTAAAGGTACTTGACTTTGCTAGGTTTGCTTCTCTGACGAATCAATGGGCGCGTTTAGCGAACCGCAGCTGCTGAGTTGCTTACTCAGCAATCGTTTGTGATTGGTTCACATTAAGGTAATAGCCAATCACAAACGATTGCTGAGTAAGCAACTCAGCAGCTGCGGTTCGCTAAACGCGCCCAATGATTCAACTCTGTGATGAGCGAAATATTTTTGTCCGTCGTCGCCCAAATGAAAAATTTCTGCCTGAATGCATTACCCAAAGGGTAAAACATCCGATACAAGTAATGATTTGGGGTGTGATCAGTTCAAAAGGCGTAGGAGACATATATTTCGTCGAAGGAATGATGAATTCAGTTCAATATTTACACGTTCTAAAGTCTACATTACGCCCCCAACTCGGATATTGGTTTAGGAGAACTCAAAATATTAGATTTATGCAAGATGGTGCTCCTTGTCATATATCTAAAATGGTTATGGAGTACTTTAAAACTAACAAAATACAGTTATTGGATTGGCCGGGTAATTCCCCGGATATGAAACCAATTGAAAATGTGTGGGCTGTTCTGAAGAAAGAGATATCCAAAAGAAACATTACAAACAAAGAAAATTTAATCAAAAATATTACTGATATATGGGAAAATAGCGAAGTAGTTAAAAAAACTGCAATTAATGGAGTGAAAAGCATGAAAAAGAGAATTGAAATGCTTCGAAAAAATAAAGGCCAATGGATTAAGTATTAATTTGATAAACTTTTTGGAAAGTTTTTGTTAATAATAGAGTTATATATGATTTTTAAACATAAACACGTAAATTATTCTAATTATTTTTCTAATTATTTATTAATAATATTTATTAATAATATTTATTAATAATATTTATTATATATTAATATGTACATAAAACTTTAAAAAATTGACTGAGTCTATTTCATCTGCCACTTACTTTATCTGGTATTGGTATCAACCTTTTCTTCAATTGTTGTTCTTGACGTCCTCTCCAGACTTCTGAATTTTTCATCTTGACGGTAACATAAATTTGTTCATCATTAAACAGGCATAGTGTCAAAGTCTTATTTTGAGATTTGTCGTCTCGTGGAAGACTGTGTCTCCACCTTGTTAAGAATAACCCGAAAGCTTTCAAGACTAATTTAATGCCGACAGGTTTCAGCCTGAGAATGGCCTCATCTTCGGGGCGATTAAGTGTCGGACTGTAGTATGTCACAAGGAAAATTTCACAATAATTTAATCTTCTTAATGTTACTCCGACTTCCCTGTTTCTTGTAATTTGTGTGGATGTTCATAATAATCGATTCCATTACCTATAATTCACTGTACAGCTGCTTGATATTTTGTTGTCATTCTTAAGAAGTTTTAAATAAAACATCTATCCAGCCTCGTCATTATATTACCAATATATTTTCATTCATACCTCTGTTACATATAACGAAAAATTCTCAAGGATTTATGTCGCTTTTTTACGTTCTTAAAAACTCTAAGTATTTTTTTTTTGGAAAGTTTATGTTTTCAGCATTCCAGTCTTCACTTGTTAAACCATTTTTGTTATTAAATAAAAAACAATAATAATCTTACAACTTAATATTTTTCAGTAAATTTAACCAAATTCAAATTCAAGCGGCAGTATGTTTTATGGGTATACCGTTTCTATGCTTAACTTGAACAGAGATTTGCTAAAATTGTATCTTATCTTTAATACGAAAATACAAGTGTCTCACTTGAAATTCTCGAACCAATAGTAGGACAGGAGATATGGTTATAACGGGACGAAACTCCTCCTTGAATTCTACGTTACAACCATATTAAATTTAAGAAAAGTTGCTGCCATAGTTGAGACGTGATTTGAATTTGTAAAAATTGAAGATCTCGAATATTGTTCTATTTAGACCAGGTTTTCGTAAACGCAAGTTTATTCTTATTCTTCAGCTTATTGCCGTAGTTATAATTACTTTCGCAAATTGTTACCACAAGTTAAATTTCCTGTGTAATGTTAGAAGATCTTAGCGTGTGGAATTTTAAGTTATGTCTGTTGAGGTGAACATTGAAATAAAAAGTAGTTTTACCACAGGATAATACTATGAGAAAATTTGGTATGTTATTTCATTCTTCCGGTATAATTTCACATAAGTTTGGTTTTCTAAAATTTGAATTAAGGGTCAGTTTCATAATGGAATTTAAAGGAGGGTTTAAATTTAAAGTCAGATGTCAAAACAAATGTGAAAACACATTTGTATACACATATGAATGTGACTTTAATTTAAAGTCTTCTTTAATAGTAGGTATACGAAGGTGAGTTTTCTAATAGACAGGTACTTAAGGTAACGTTTCAATAGTTTTATAATTCTTGCTGTTATTATGGTTTATTGACATCAAAATTTGACATGACATAAATCTGAATTACTGACTTGACAATAAAGTAAGATTCAATATAATTAAATAATGGAGACACACGGCTGCTGGATTTAAAAGTTGTCGTAGTTTTTTATGATATCGATAGTACAATCTTAGTAGTAAATAAATTCGATTTGGGTAATAAGAAAAAATTTAAAAATATACTAAAGTCGACTTAACGCAGCCATCCTGTTTGTTTGTTTGTTTAAAACTATTAAGCAAACAGTAGGCACTTGGGAACACACGCAAGGATTGCCAATACATACATATTGCGAATGAGGAAAGGGAATTCAGAAATTTGTTGAGTTATACAGGATGTCCCAAAAATGCATATAAAGGTTCAGGTATTTCTTTTCTCCATTCAATAAGGGTCCCGAAAAAGCAAAAATTAATTATCTAAGTTTGACAGTTTCAGTACACGAAACAAAATACGAGGCAAAGAAAAATTGGTAAACTTGACAACGTTGCTTATGTATGCAGTTAATTCGATTTACAGAAGGGCTTCAGACTAAATAAATTTCAAGTATGTAGTTGCAAATGCAACGTCTTAATTAAATATTTATTTTACTGTTCTCTGCGCTGCTGTTTTTAACAGTAACCCAAAGAGCAGTCCTAGGTCGTTAAGGGCGTTTTTAATTATTTTCTGTTACTGATAAAGACTTCCTTACTGATTTAATAGCGAATTATCACAACCGTCAAGTTAATTTACGGTAAACGTTAAAATTACGTGGCCTCATTCATTTCCATTGGATCACATGATCTTAACGTTTACCGTAAGTTAACGTGATGGTTGCGATAACTCGCAAATAACATTTTCCGTTCCGTTTTCAGCCGTTTACTTCGCAGTTTTCTGTTAGAAGTGCTCTATTTGGAGGGTTCGTACATACAAGAAAAGTACATTACCCTGGGTACCGTTTCTTGCGGTTTTAGAATGAGGAAATATAGAGGAATAGGTTTACCTGAAGCTTTATATGCATTTCTGGGACACGCGGTATAAAAAAATAATAAGAAATAAAATTAAATAATAATCAAAAGACCTCCAATCTAAGGCCAGACGCGCACATGCGATTTTCTGTCAAATTTTCTTCAAATAATAGTTGCGTTATGCATTAATAAATTTCAGCCCACAGTTTTTTTTCACATTTCTGTCACTATACCCTTTTAATTGTTTATTATAAAGAGCTGACCTTATTTGCACCTCTGCAATTAGCAGTTCTATGTCTAAGACACTATCTATGAGTGATTCGTCGTCAGACATTTCATTATAAACTTCATAACAATTTTCTAAAACGCTATACAGTCACAACACCCTACACAGCAAATGAATGAATTGCGATTAACTAGTCGCAGTGCGTGTAGCTTCATTCTTGTCCGAATGATGTATTTTACCTTGCGGCAATCGCGTCGTTTGAAAAATGGCTCTGGTTGCATCTTTTTAATCGCGACGATTATTTAGTCGTATGTGCGTGCATTGGTATTTAAAAACTACGCGTTTCATTTTTGCTATTAAACAGTCGCGCGCCAGGAAATCGCATTTGTGCGTCTGGCCTTAGTTTTCTTTCTCGAATATGTGACGTAAACAAAGCTGCTCAAGCTGGGCCATTGAAACAATCAATGACTTTCCAAAATTCAATTTGCAAATGAAAACAAATTCACTTAAATATTATCTCAACAACTCATTAGATTTTCCAAAAAAGAAATACCAAATTACAAATACAAAAAGAGATCTCATTCTAATTAAAATTATAGTATTTAGAGCTACTTTCTGCCAATTTTATTCAAATAGTTACTGATACTTTGTCTATGATTTTTTGATAGTTTAAAATTTAAGGATTTAAAGTTCCAAGTTTTTTTCTATAATACCTGTCAAATGTTTTTGATGTTGTTACCTGCTGTTACCTGAATTTCAAAAATTTCTGTTCTAAATTTAGTGATAAAAGCAGGGTTCCAACAGAAAAAAAAACTATATCTACCTATTACGATATTTAAAAAAAAATATTTTCATAAGTGTACGTATCTACTTATATGCCCTTTTACTCATGGGAAGTTCAAGAGAAACTTTTCACTATTATTTTACGTCGTTAACCTTATTAGGCGAATTTTTAACGTTAATATTAATAAACAATTGAAGTAGCGACATCTTGCAATCGCTTTTTGACCTAACATCGCAGTAGGATTAACAAATTGAAGCTAGTTCGCCACATAATAAGTCATCCCATGCGAGGCGGCCATGCTTGCTGTCAAAGCATATGAGAATTTTAGAAAAATTTTGTGCAAATCGGTTTTGATTACAGCAGATTTTTCAGTTTCAGGCCTAGTTGGGGCATTCGTCAGCAGAACCTCGAGAAGCTCGAGAAATCCACCGCACAGAGCATGCTCGAGGAATCTGCTGTGATCAAAACCGATTTGCACAAAATTTTTCTAAAATTCTCATATGCTTTGACAGCAAGCATGGCCGCCTCGCATGGGATGACTTATTATGTGGCGAACTAGCTTCGATTGGTCAATCCTACTGCGATGTTAGGTCAAAAAGCGATTGCAAGATGTCGCTACTTAAATTGTTTATTACTTTCACATCGCAAGGGCGAATAACCTGGACAGATCAGTTTGGTTTGCAATGGATTTCTCGAGCTACGGTTCTGCTGACGAAGGCCCAACTAGGCCTGAAACAGCTGTACAGAGCATGTTCGAGGAATCTGCTGTAATCAAAACCGATTTGCACAAAATTTTTCGTTAATATTAATGTTAAGAGCAATTCGTTTACATCAAATTTGCTATTTATCAGTACAATTATTGTTGAAGTAAATATTTCGCAGTGTATGATCCAGTCTTTTACAGATGGTACATCAAAAAAGAGTTTTTCCTCTAACTCTTAGAGTAACTGAGATTTCCCCCATAAGAGACAACGAAATTGATTCCCCCTGTACATAAGAAGTTCAAAATAACTCTTTGTGAAAAAAGGAAAAAAAAAAAAACTCGCAGGCACAAATCAATAATCTCATTACCTCCATGCCACGATGCCACTGATATAAACTATCATTATAAACTATCTTTAACTCCAGTAAACCTTAAATCATACGTAACATATCCTCAATATAAATAATACAATTATTGTGAAATTCGTTTAATATAAACTATTTTGTAATTGATGAAGTTATTCCTGCTGTTTGTAGCCATAATTTAATATTGGTAAATGAAATGCTATGTCTTGTGGCACAATGTTTTTTTTATTATTATAACGACCGGTTTCGCCTTTTAAAAAGGCATTTTCAAGTTATATATAAAATTACACCTAAAAATAAATAATTAATAGTAATTGTCTTAAATATGTAGATTAAACACTTACTTACAATTACTTACTTAAAAACTATATAATGATTTATAATATTAGATTATATATGTAATGTAAAAATATTTGACGTAAATTTTTTTAAAATTTTTGATGTATATGAGGGGTTGTTAATAAACAAATTTTTATTTTATTATATCATAGACGTAATACACAAATTCCATTGAATTGATTTTAAAAAATTATCTGTGCTAGAGATGGCTCATTAATTATATTAATAGAAAAAATATTTTTATGTAAGAAAATTTCTAAATTCTCGGCTATATTTAATTTATTTCCTTTAGGTAAATTATGTAACAATTGTACATTATTACAACGATCAAAATCGTGATCTGTTTCTGCCAAATGTTTAGCAAACGTGGAATCTAATTTGTTTAAACGTAACGATCTTAAATGTTCATTAACTCTATGTAATAAGCAAACTTCTTCCAGTTTGTCCTACATATGTAGCATCGCATGAATTACATTTTAAAGAATAGACACCATTTTTAGAAAAATTATCTAAATGATCTTTGTTGTTTGAATATAAATTTTTGAATGTTAACATTGTAAAATAAGAAACATTTAATTCTAAAGATTTTAAGAATGATTTAATTTTATTCGATAAAGGACCGACATATGGAATAGAAAAGTAACATGATGGAGTTTTAGCATTTTCCAATGTTGGAAAAATTATATTGTTTGTTATTTAATTTTTAATACGCTTGAAAATATTGAAAATAGGTTTAATTGGAAAATTATTATAGTAAGCTATTTGAATAATTACATTAATTTCATGTTTAAAATCAGATTGGTTCATGGGGATAGAAAAAACACGGTGAAAAATTACATATACATCAAAAATTTTAAAAAAATTTACGTCAAATATTTTTACATTACATATATAATCTAATATTATAAATTATTATATAGGAGTAGTTTTTAAGTAAGTAATTTTAATATCTACATATTTAAGACAATTACTATTAATTATTTATTTTTAGGTGTAATTTTATATATAACTTGAAAATGCCTTTTTAAAAGGCGAAACCGGTCGTTATAATAATAAAAAACATTGTTCCACAAGACATAGCATTTCATTTACCAATATTAAACTATTTTGTTTCTTATAAATAAAGCACGGATCTTTAGGACATTGCCTAAAATTTTATTCAAAAAAAAAAAAAAAATTAGATTATACATATTCTCACCAGCCTATTAAATTCATCATTGAAAAGCAACACAAAGAGAATAACAAAATGCGTTTTTCTGAATATGTATTACGAAAAGTAAACCCAATCAGCTAAACACTTTTGAAAACAGAAAGAAAATCTCTTTTTATGATTTTCACTTAAAATAGAAGATGCCCTACTCCAAAATGCACCCTGTACAAACTTGAGGCTCTATAATAACATCCTGTACTTATTATGTATGTTTAACTAATTAGTGCATGTAAAAGAAAGTCATAGTGTAAATAAATTATAAATGATCTGACAATTATAAAAATCAATTTAAAAGTTAATGCTTCGCTTCGAAGCTGTCAAGGGAAACGTTCTCTTTTGAATTGATTTTTGCAATTGTTAGATAATGTATGTCGTTTGTTTGCTTTGCGCAGCAATGCTGCAATTAATGTCTTTCGACCTTATAAGCCATTCCAGACAGTCACGAAGATATTATAGCTGAATCAAAGTCATTAAACACCACAAACATCCATGGCTAAAGGTAGGATTCGAACCTACGCCGCCGAGCGACAAGACTTGCAAGTCGGCTAGGCTAGACCGCTAAGCCACCCGACGTCCCAGACAATGTATAATAATGTAATTTGCCAAGCTGTCGTGTAATCGACTAGAAAAATGATGGGCAAATTTCTGCAGGAATTTATTAGCATGTATGGGGCCATTTAATATTTAAGGTACCTGACTAGGAAGGAGGAAGGAGGTCATGCAATCTAAAACTTTTTTTTGTTAGGTATAGTTTGAAGTGTCAA
This sequence comes from Dorcus parallelipipedus, assembly GCA_958336345.1. Lineage (NCBI taxonomy): Eukaryota > Metazoa > Arthropoda > Insecta > Coleoptera > Lucanidae > Dorcus > Dorcus parallelipipedus. The sequence continues at coordinate 18,166,377 of OY284481.1, forward strand.
AAGATTTTGTGCCAAGTCTTGTTCGCGTAACTTTATTACAATTGAAATTATAATTTAAACTACTGGTGCGGCTGCGTGATAAATTACGATCATTCAATCAATCAATTACGATCAATTTCCCGGAAAATTTGCTAAATTTGATATAGGGAAAAGAGAAATTTCCGAATTCTGCGCCTCCCCTCTTCGCTCAAGACAACTGTCCGCTGCTTCGCACACCTTATTATTCTCTACGGGCGAATTTATACAGATTGAAGACTAATACTTTAACCAATTATGATATCATGAAAGGCAACAAAGCGCATGCGACTCGCACATACAGCCATGCGCAGCTTAAGTGCTACAATTTCACAATTCTGTGAGCCTTGTACCACAAGGTTTTAAGGGTGAGGATTGCGTGCAGGCGGTGCATTTTAGATGCGCGTGACTGTATAGCTCTTGCTTTCTTTACGTGAGGTAAAATATAGTGGAGATTAGGTGTTACAAAAACTGAAAATATACAAATAGCAATCAGTAGTTTGTAATATTTTCAAAAGCAGCAACAAATAAATTAATTGTTGCTTGTACATAATGTCTACTGTAATATCATTTGAGAATTTGAATCCGTCCGATGATATTAAGCAAAGATATTTTATTGTTAATATTAATCTGTGGCTTAAATGTAACTGCATTTGCGTAATTTGATCAGCGTCTTTCCACCTACAAAACACGCTACGCCCACTGTATCCATCTCTTTCAACCAATCGCATACACATGCTCTTCGTTACTATTCTTGAAATCACTTTTGGCTAAAGCAAAAGTCTTCAAACGGTATATATAATATTGTTTCCAAAGTCAGAAATCAATTGTCTGATAATGCTCTCATTTTTCGAACTAGTATTTTAAGTTGGTTCTTGTCCGATGAAAACTGTATCACACAATCTTTAAAGCGGACACTAAATAGCGCACAAAACACTTAACTTTTCGCCGTCGTTCGACAGCTTCGTCAGAAGTGAAAAATATAAACATGTTGTCAAAATAAACAAGGTTGTCAACGGAAACTGAAAAAGTAACTTGATTTTTTTTTAATCTAAAAATAATTTAAACATAATAAATGTTAAAAAATTCACAGATCTATATTCTATTTAAGGAATCGAGAAAACTACAAAATGTATCGTTTAAATTTGCAAAATCACTTTTACACATTTCTATATTTCTATATTTAGTGTCCGGTTAAAAGATTTTGTGATAGTATTTTAAGGAATTTAAAAGTTTGCTAAAAGTCGGTTTTGATTAGGCACAATGAAATTTTAGACCAAAAATTGGCTGTGTGTTAGCTCGACCTAAACTATCACTATTTTAAGAATAGTTAATTTTATTCTGTGGATTAGCCACAGTTTTCCAGAAGAGATTTGCTTTTTTTGTTTTCATATTATAAAAGAGGGGGATTTTTGCTCTTTCTTTAATTACTTATGTGAGTTTTCTAATGTTTATTGTTAGAATTATTGTTTTGTTAAATTACCAAAAATATTTCTACTTAAAAGAGGTTTTTAAAAGTAAATGTTATGTTAACCAAAGACGTAGGTCAAAGACAAAGAGTATGATACGAGGCTGATTTTTGTATACTTAAAGGTCGAATTGTAAATATTAAAGTTGATTTAAATGACACTTTTGTGTACTAATCGATTAATTACTTAGCTTTTATTATTTAGCTTCTCCATCTTACAAAACTGTAACATTTTGGTCTAAACAATTTAAATAATAGGAATAGGGAGTCGTGACCCTCGCAGCGGAAGCCTGAATTCTGTTGCAACACTAGAAAACATTCAAGAAAATCGAAGATTGACGAATTAGGATTCATTAGATTTGAAACACTAATGGGGAAAGAATTTCCAACATAATTCACGAACATCCAAGGATGTCAAAGGTGAGCGCAAGATGAACGCCCCGAATGCTCACTTACTTCCATCAGCAACGCAGAATTGAAAGTTCATAGCAACTTCTGGGTGCCTGTGAAGGACAAGAAGAGAACTTATATGTATGTGACAGGGGACGAAACACTTTGACTCTGAGAGTAAAGAAGAATCAGCGCAATAAAAGCAAGCACACCCATTCTCCAATACCAAAGAAATTTAAAGTTCAACCATCGACTAGCAAGGAGATGACTACGATTTTTTGTGATCCCAAAGGAATCTATGGTAAACTACATTAACCTTTTAAGAAAATTGCATGAGTCTACCTCAAGTATCTTGATGTTGAATTAACTCAAGGGCTATAGACAATCTTAACTAAATCACTACAATTCTATTAGATTGGATTTTTTTTATCAACTTTATCAAATTTGGACGGCATGTCGCGTCTCAGCTTAACTAAAAAATAAGTCATTGCACTCCTTGAGGTTATTTTGGCCATGACGTCCAAATTTCATGACAAGAGTTGATAAAAAAATGTAATAAATCTTTAAACAAATTACATATTCACAAATCCTTTTGATCGTTTTAATTAAGTCGCGAAGTAAAGTATAAAAGTTACCTTTCATGAAATCACTGCTTACATGAAGTCCGATAAAACGCGTTTACAATTTTCTCTGATATTTGATGTGTACACAATAACATACATTTTAATTCGGAAAATTCATTTCGCTTGCAAAAAATACCTAATAATAATAATAATAAATAATCTTATCCGATATATGAATTTCTAGGAAATTTGGAAAACAATGGGCTCGCGCATGGCATATGAAATTCCAAATAAAAGTTAGAAATTATTTGTAAATCTATGTAAACCTATGCGACGGACACGTTGATTTTTCGCTACGTTTAACGTGTTTCAGTTCAAATCAATTTTGGATTGGAAAAATAATAGAAAAAGAATTGGTTCAAATAAAATTCTGGGTCAATCTTCCGTTTTCCTTTTAAAGAAAAGAGTTTTCCACTTACGGAAATCGATAGTCGTCCTCGAGGGTGACATAGTCCGGGGGAATGATGTGCCACGAGCTGTCATAGCAATCATCGTAACCATTGGCAGCCATCCTCTTCTTGCTTCCGGTTTCGGTTTGAACTCGATTCACCACTCACTCCATCAAATCTTTGTTCCCGCGCTCATCGACATCTGATGTCGTTTTGCACCGATGCGACTACAAATTGCCTGATAAAAGACCTCATATCTGCCTGCCTGGTTGATAACGGCACCAGGTGGACGACGGCGCCATCATATCAATATACAAATCATGTATGTGCTAAAAAACAAACAAAAGCTGTACAGGTGAAAGCGATTTTTTTTTCAACTATGCTAAGAACCTAACGCATATAGCTAATTCAAAAATTACGACGAAGTAAAAAATTCTTCAGTTTAACATAGTTTATAGCAAAAGAAAAACTTGTTAGAATTTTAATATCCGCAAACGGTTAGGAGCATTTAAAAAGTATGATCCATGATACTTTTATATTTCTTGACAGAATTCTGCAAACAGAAATGTCACTAGTGTCATTCGTCCTGTCAACTGTCGGGTACCTATGTGTGCTTTCGTGTTTGTTTCCGTTGTTTGTTGGTTTCATATAAAAATAAGTTATTTTCAGTACTCATTCACTTTACATTTGTTGGATTACAAAATTGCAAATTAATAACTGCCCGACATTTTGCATTTTAAATCGTAAATCCTTTACTTCTCGGTTGTCCGCCGTTAAGTATTTCAAATATTTGTTCGTCTATAGGCGTTTATCAATTTACCCGTTTATAGCGTAATGTAGTAGTAGCTATCTTAAATAAACCCAGCAGGTATGTCAACAGTACGAGTGATCGTGTTACAAAAGTATTTACTTCGTATATTCGCGTAATTCCTAGTATAGTAAAAAAAAGAGGGATTTTGTAGCCGTAACAACAAATTCACAAATTAAAAAGCGTATTATAAAAGTCAAAGATTCAATTTTTTTTCTTGAAAGTTTCAATGGTTGTAAAGTTGAAGCGCTATCGAATGTTCAACTTGGGATACTGTTACGGCTCGGGGTTCACAAATTGTAATCGTTGTTTATTTTAAAAACACTTTAATGTCTACGATCATTCAACACAATGAAAGCACAATAATATACTTGCCTAATAAAATAACACTTAATCGTTATATTAATTCGCTAGCTACTATATACATCGCTTTCTAAATAAAACTGATTTGAATATCCCGCTCCCTCGGGGTTATACATATTATGTATAGTAAGCCACGATGTTCTAGAATAGCGGCGCACAAAGATAGAACAATCCAGTAAATTCTACTACCATTCGGTGCGATTCTGGAATACACTAGAATCTTGTCTGCATCATAGGTGGCGCGACCAGTCTAAAAATAGAATTTATTTCACGGAATGTAACAATTCCATCAAGATATCAATTTAGTAAATCTGCTTTGGAAACTCTTTATTCATATTACTCGGTAATGTAAGAGTGGCAGAGTACCTAATAAAATACGGAACTCGTTCTTATATGTGCATTAAAATATAAGAAACGCGATACAATTTTAAACAGTACGGCAGACCATATTACATTTGCTAATAAATAAATAAAGTAATTTTATTATCCTTTGTAGTGGCGGAAAAGTAAAAATCACGGCAAATGTAAAATGTTTCGGAAAATGTTTTCTTCCTTTATTTTCTTTCATTTTTTGTACCTATAAGTATTAATTTTATTTTCGCGACCTTTCTAGTTCGATTACACATTGAGAAACACTGTATATTAGATCAGTAAAGTATTGGTTCAATGGGTTTTTTTTTTGTTTTTGATTTTGCTTATTTCAAAAATAATAGAATGTTTAAATGAAACCTTAAAATAGTTATCATTAAAAAAATATTCTTATAAATAATCGTAGTGGACATGAATTTTTTGAATTTATACAGTATGATTCAAAGGTATTTGTTGAGAACCAACGCGATATAAAGATAAAGGCCATTCAGTTTGACAAAATGGCAAGGAGTTCGTGAATAAGGAGCAACTACGTGAGGGTTAAACTTTGAAAAATCTGCGTCACCTATAAATGAGCGTAACTTTTTATTGGAGCGTTCCACACCAGAATTTCTTGCAGAACATGATAGAGCACATCAAGATCTATCGATCTGAGGTGGTCTCGAGTTTTAGGCCTGAGGCAACTATAAATGAGCGTAACTTTTTATTGGAGCGTTCCACACCAGAACTTCTTGCAGAATATGAAAGAGAACATCAAAATCTATCGATCTGTGGTGGTCCCGAGTTTTGGCCGGACCGTTCTCTATAGAAAACGGCCGCTGAGTGAATTATAAATGTGACCTTGACGTAACCATTCCTGGTTTGAAGATATTTGGAAATATCTAATGGACTGTACAAATTAAATTGTTCAAAAAGATGGAACCACCGGATCTTGTGCAACAAAAAATAGGTTAGTCTAAAGCCGGCCCCATAAATGTGTGTAAATTGTTTAATTTTATGTAAGAAAAACATCAGCGTGTTAAGTTTTTTTTTTTTTAAATTGTACACCAATTCCACAATGTTTTATTAATACGAAGTTTCGAAAGGTCGCATAATTTTTTTTTAAATATTAAATTAACGGAGTAGAAAAAAAAACATCGGAATTACTACACGTTTCGTTCGCGGAAAACGAAAGAAGCCTGTAAATGTCATTATCTCTTGTTTTTTATTGTTTTTTTAATTCCAAAAAAAAACGAAAAATAACACAATCAAATTCAAAATATGTAGCTTCCAACAAAAAATCGAAAACTGTTAACAAAAAATTTAACTTTTTTTTTTTTAATTGTGAAGAATGCTGGCAAGTCGCGCGCTTTATTGTCAATGTCGTTTTAATGTTGCATTAAAAAACAAAGAAATATATAAATATCGAAAATTGTTTTTTTTTTTTCAAAAAAGAAGAATTCTGACGAGTCACGCGCACTGTTACCGATGTACAAATTTATGTTATTAAATAAGCTCAAAAAACCAGCAATTAAAAATTGGGTAGATTTTTTTAATTTGATAAAAAAAATAAAAGTATTTTGTAATGGAATAAAAAAGGCACATCTCGCTTTTGGGAAAGTATTAATATTGCACAAGAAGAACAAAAAAAATGGTAAATGTCACGAAATTTAACTGTCAATGTCAATTGTGTTTTTTTGTGAATATGTGAAGAATACTGCACTTTTTGACATTACATTGGAAAACAAAGAAATCTATAAATATCGAAAAATTGTCGTTGTTTTCTTTTTAAAAATGAGAAAAATTCTGACGACTCACGCGGAATGTTGCCAATGTTTTAGTGTTTCGTAGGATTAAATAAATCCTGCAAAGCCAACGATTAAAAACTGGATAGATTAAGTAAAAGTATTTTGTAATAAATTAAAAAAAAGACGCATCTTGCTTTTTAAAAAATATTTAGTATCCCACAAGAAAAACAAAACGAATTGTAAATGTCATAAAATCTAACTATCAATGTCAATTGTTTTTTTTGCGAATTTGTGAAGAATGCTGACAAGTCGCGTTTATTGTTCTTAAACATAAATGTAAAAGTGTGATTTGTCAATTGTTTTCTTTTCAAAAATGGAAAGATTCCTGACGAGTCACGCGCAATGTTGCCAATATTTTAAAATTTATTTTATTTTACAAGTGTTTTGTAATCAATAAAATAAAATACAAATTTTACTTTTATAAAAATATATGTATAGGTATACTGGCAACACACAAAAAAAGAACAAAGAAAACTGTAAATATCACAAAATTTAAATTGGCTTTTTTTTTTCAAATTGTGAAGAATGCTGTCAAGTTGCGTGCATTGTACTCAATGTCATTTTAGCACAGCACTGTCGACTATAAAAAAATAATAATAATGCGACTCTTAAAATTTATAATTCAAGAAAACTCTGGCAGACGGCGCTGGCGATTTTTGTCAGAAGTCAACATGAAAGTGTGCATGGACATGAATTTAATTACTTTTCAATGGAAAATAAAAATCAGTCCGTCGCGTCGACTAACAAAAACATTTAAATGTAGCGCTTGAAATTTATAGTTCAAGAAAATCCCTGAAGATGGAGTCGATGGTAAAAAATTAATTAATTTCAAGCCACTATATTCATGTTGATATACTTCGCTGCAGTCGTCGATTAAGAGAAAAAATTTAATGTGACGTTTGAAATGTATAATTCAAGAAATCCCTGATAGATGGAGCTGGCGATTTTTGTCAGAAGAGTAAAAAGAATTCAAGATGAAAATATGGACACGAGAATTAATGATTTTTCAATGCGAAATAAAAATCAGTTGTCAACTAACAGAAACATCTAAACGTAGCGCTTGAAATTTGTAGTTCAAGAAAACCTCGGCAGATGGCGTTGGTGATCCCTGATTTTTAAGGTTACTGTATTGTGGGAAATTAAAATCAGTCGTCGATTAACAGAAGTATTTAAATGTATCACTTGAAATTTATAGTTCAAGAAAGCCCTGGCAGATGGCGTTGGTGATTTCTGATTTTTATTTTTCACTAAAAAATAACTAAATTCAAGTCTAGATTTTCATGTTGAACTTTTTTTATACCTACGCTTCTGGCAGTCGTGGATTAACAGAAAAAATTGAATGTGACGTTTGATATTTATAAATCAAGAAAACTCCGGCAGATTGCGCCGGCGATTTTTGCCAAGCGTGTATAAAATGATTCAACATGAGAACTTGAATACCGCCGATTCCGAGAGCCTGTTGTTATACATTATATTAATGCGACATGTGATGGTGGAATGTGCTTTATTGTTCTGTACCTGCAGTCCTGCCAACTGCTACATGCTAATGTTGCTACACTTGGTACATACATATATGACATCTTCCCTTTTTTTTACGCTATACTAAATGTAACTTAAATACAAGACTATAATACAAAATTAAATACAAAACGGTAACAGTAGTAATATAAGTAGCAAATTTACATAACGTAATCTTTGAATTTCTTTGTCAAACTAGTCATTCGTTTTGGCCTTTCGTTTTGTAATTTAAGTTGAGGAGAGCTACCTGTCGGTTGCATAGATGATAGTGTGTCTGATTTCGGGTTGGTAAGATTTGGTAAGTCAAACGTATCAGGATTAAAATCAGGAGATTCAATTTGAGAGGGTCTTAAATCTTTTCGATTTCTCCTTATCGTACTCGTTTCAGTCTGAACAATGTAAGAACGAGGTTTGCCATGTTTTTCAATAATTTTACCAGGTACGCAAAGTCTATCTTGTCTCACAATCACATTTTGATTTTTTTCTAAATCTGTAAGAGTTTTTGCTGGACGATCATAATAATGTTTCATGTTTTTATGCTGCAAATCTTTCGTTTCTTTATCATTTTGTTGAATTTTGGGAAACAAATTCGCTGATGTAACAGGTAATTTTTCTTTTAAAACCCTGCTTAGCATTGCCTGTGCTGGTGAAAAATTCATGCTTTTAATTTCCGTATTTCTATATGCTAATAAATGAGGATAAATGCTTGATTTTTCTTCATACGTTTTTCGAAATTTGAATAGTTCGTTCCGCCAAACCATTTGACTGAGGAAATTTAGGACTGGATGTACTTAAAATGATATCATAATCTTTACTGAATTTTCGAAATTCTAAACTATTAAAAGGCATGTTATCAGAAAAAAATTCCTCTGGAATTCCGTTCCTAGCAAATATTTCTTCTAATCTGATTATAATATTTCACGCCGTTTTTCTATTAAGCTTTATTAATTCTAACCAATTCAAGAAATAGTCAATTACAACTAAATAATCTATTGTTTTATATGTCATAATATCTGCTGGAACTTTCTTCCATGCTCTGTCTGTTATTTCATGTGGTATTAAATTTTCTTTGCAATTTTTGCGTTGATATTTTTGACAAGATGTACATGTTACTACTTTCTCTTCAATGTCTTGATTTATTTTGGGCCAAAAAACTCTTAATTTACATTTCTCTATGCCCATATGTCCTGAATGTAATTAATCTAACATCTCTTTTCGTAATTCTGGTGGAACTACAAGTCTGTCATTCATAAATACTAGATTATCATCATGATCTTTTTGATAAAATTAAATAAATAATAATAATAACCTCAGTCAGAGGCGCTTTGGAAGGCTGCTAAGCGCGTGTTACCTTAAGGGAACTAGCGAAGTAGGTCTTGTTTACTCTCTTTCTGATACCCCTCCTATGACGTATGTGGATGCTGACTGGGCTAGTTGTAACATAGATCGCAGATCTTAACACAGGATACACTTTTATAATGGAATCTAGCGACACGCTGTATAGTAATTTTGCAAAAGTTATGCTACCGATCGTACAGTTAAATTTTGAATTGTAATAGAATTAATGCTGTTTATTTTATTCTTTTCTTTCACCCACTTTTACCCCAAACTCAGAGAATGTTTAACTTTTAGAAACCCTATAGCAAACAAAAATTAAGAAAGAACTGCGAAACGTTAAGTGTTTATGCGCCATTTAGTGTCCGTTTAAAAGAGTTTGTGATATAAAGTAGATGATCAGTGGCCATGCATTGTACAGTCAGTTCATTTTACAATGAAGCTTTTTGCCTGAAAAAAACTTTTGGATTGTTTCATAATTTTCTTTTGCATTTTGAATTGAAGGAATTTCTTCCCACTTTCCACCGCCTTTACGCCGAAATTATGCCTGAATTTTTGATTACTTTCCCACTAAATTAATAATTTTTTTCTTTTGCTAATAAGAAGACTTTACAAACTTTAAGATACGCATGGTACCTACCAAAACACATAATTAGAGATTTTACAAACATAAAATACTGCAGAGATATTTAGCTATGAGAGGCAGATCATAATTCTTTATCGCTTACCGCCATATGGCGATGTTTACCATTAGCGAGAGAACAATGATTTCTGTATCGCGGAGATAACTTTTACAAATCATGTCCATTACTTTTGTGGATATTTACATGCGCACGTTTAAAAGTAATGTATTTTACGAGTGATTTATTTAAAATGAGAGTTGATCGTCTCATATCAGAGGTGTAGGGGAGAGTGAGGCAATGAGAGCCTGCGGGAAATAAGAGCCAGGCCTGGTTTAGGTAAAACTAACAAAAGAAAAAAAATCAAATTTGGCGAAGCAGCACCCCTTTCCGCCCAGGAACATGGAATATCCATTTATCGCAAAAAACAATGCGTAGTCATAACTTATAAGCTTCCTGCTGCTAGTTCGAGATGTCAAACTTGATTCGGTAAATATGTGGGTCCCCACACACTGTTAAGGGTGAAAATCCTTCTCAGTTTTTCAAATCACCCTGTATTGCGAAGTAACACAAATAATGGTGCACATATAAACGAGAGTCTTTATTACGCATCGCGGAATTGTTGTCGTCTCCCTCATTTCCAATGTAAGCCAACTATCTTCGTTTATCAACCCCTCTCTTTATATCTTACATGCATGAAAATTCTGTACGCTTCGCCAGTCCCTCGGGAGTAGACGTGGTGGTGCGATTGTTGTGGTTTTTGTGTTAGAAAATTCGACAAGCTGAAAACGCCTTGACTGAAGATTAATGGTAAACTGGTTACTGGATTTTTAAAATCGCCACCCCTGCATTTGTAAGCATTGTTTGATGTTTGTCGAAGCATAATCCCGGCAGATTGAGATTAAGTAAATATGGCGCGTATTTGGGCGTGCTTCAGAGTGTAAACATATGTTTCTTTTCTTTTAGTTTACTTTTGCTCTATACTTGTGGTTGTATTTTCCTCTTCTATTTATTACGAAGATTACGGGCATCTGGATTACGGACTTGGATTCACCCAACCGCTGTTGGTGACTTTCGACGAGAGAGGTCGCTGGGATTAGCAACACGCCGACATGCCCCCTTGGCTTCAGCGGTCCTCCGTCGGATTCGATACTCGCAGGACATCGACGACGATAGCTGCCGTGTGCGCGCGGACGATCTAATCAAAGTAGAAATATTTTTATGACATTGCGGTAATGCATGCTTTTAATTCACTTATAAATTAAGCAACCTTCCGTTGCCGAAGTTTGTAAATTTACATTGACATTGTAACGGAACCCAATTTTCGGACTTTGATATTTGAAACCTCGTTGCGTTTCTTTATTTTGAATTTTATTTTATTGCGTGCTAATTTATGACAACAAATACAGACAATTGTGCTGCATTGGTAAATTTTATTTTATTAGTAAATTGTTCTTGTACTTTTTGGGGTTACGTACCCTCTGACAATTTTCTGGTCTGCAGGTAGGTAGCACCACAAGTGGAGCATCCTTTAACTGGAGCAAATTAATTCCGGCTCTTCGACTGGATTTTCTGTGTTTCCCCAGTTTGTAAGGTGGTCGCTGGAGGAGAATAAAAACTTGGTAAGTCGGCTGCAGCCGCAGCACGCAACACAAGCATAACCAGCCTGACGCCTCCCCTATAGAGCTTGGAACTTGTATAGTGACAACAAAAAAAAATCGTAGGAATTAGAGACAGTACCTATCAACAACTGTAGAAACTATAGAAATGTTGTTCTACTCGACCAACCTTAGGGAATATTCCTAGGGCCGGTACTTTCATCATCGATGATTAACTTTAACCTTTGGTTTATTCCCATGCCTACAATTGTAAAGACAAGTATTTGTATACAGGCTGTTTCAGTGAAGATACACCAAACTCGGTATGTTGGTAGATATCGTGAAAAGAAATAAAAGTTTCCTATAACATTTTTTTTAATGAATAAGTTTTGAGATAATCGAAGGGAAAGGAGAATCGTATATTTTTAAAACGTACAATAGATGAGAGCGGTCCGAATTCTTAACCTGCCTTAACGTTCGGTTTTTTACTTTACTACCCCATAAACTGTCGCGCCTCAGATGATATGATGAAACACATTTAGTTCGTTCACTCCGTTCTGGTTAACGTTGTCGTGACGAGTAATTAGTTGGTGTAGTTTATACTTTTCATTTTTAAGTTTATTATGTGTATGTGTGGGTGTGTTGGTGTGTGCGATGGCGATTACACATTTCGAGAATACGCAGATTATTCGAACACATGTTGTAAAGTAATTGCCGTTTTTGTAATTTGCCCGCTTCCGAATTTGTTTTTACCTCATGTGACCAAGTTCAGTCTAATAGGCAAATAATTTAGCAGACCGGCGCGGCGGAAACAATAATTCTAGTTACTAATTTTCCCCATTTTTTAATAGTACATAATTGTAGTAATTGTTGGGTACGGTATTTATAAAAACATCGGCTCCAAATTATGCAAATTTCAAGTTGTACCGATTAAAAAATTTTATTAAGATATTTTGTTTGAAATAATGTCAGAAACGTGTCCCTCAAGTTTGGTGCATATTCAATGAAACACCCTGTATACGAATAAACCAAAGATTAAAGTTAATCATTGATGAAAGTAGCTATCTATCAATTAATTCAAGATCAGTTCAATCAGTTCACCGGATAGAGATGAATGCACTCTAGTAGATAAAATAATAAAAATGATGATAATTATTGTAACGAATCGTGTAGCCGTGTATCAAAACAACGAATGTTTTCCCTTGAACGTTCGACGAAATCCTTTGATTCAGGTCAAAATACCGACAATGTCCCGAACGTATTCAAACACGAACGTTCGACGCTTGGCATTCGTAGCTCGTAGGTTCAAACGTCGGCCACACGATGCGACAAACTCTCATTCGTCCAACGTTGGAGGGTGTTCGACGCATCGTGTAGCGTCAGCTTTATTATTCTCTATGGGCGAATTTATACAGATTGAAGACTTTCACTTTAGCCAATAGTGGTTTCATGAAAAGCAACAAAGCGCATGCGACTCGCATGTACAGCCGTGCGCAGCTTAACTGCTACAATTCTGTGAGCCTTGTATCATAAGGTTTTAAGGGCGAGGTTTGCGTGCAGGCGGTGCATTTGGATGCCTATGACTGTACAGCCCTTGCTTTCTTAACGTGAGTAGTGGGACTGGGCAAAATGTAGTGCGGAATATTTAATTTGATTTTGTGCATTAGCCACTGTTTTTCAGAAGGGATTTGTTTTTATATTATAAAAGAGAGGGATTTTTTTGTTTTCTTTAATTACTTTTGTCAGTTTTCTAACGTTTATTGTTAGAATTAATGTCCTGTTACTAAAAATGTTTCCACTTAAAAGATAAAAGTAAGCGGTATTTTTATGTTAACCAAAGTCCTAGGTCAAGGACAAAGGGAGTGTTAAATATGAATACGAGGCTGAGTTTTGTATACTTAAAGGTCGAGTTCTAAATATTAAAGTTGATTTAAATATTTTGTGTACTAACTGATTATTTACCCTTAATTAACTACTTTTTTTTATATTTCTCGATTTCGCGGGAACAAACAGACGAGAATTCTCGAGTCCCGAGAAATCAAAAACCCTAATTTTCATCCAGGGGCCTTGGCTCCAACATTTTTCTGCGGTCTTAATGAAAATGTATACACTGAGTTCCACAAAAAGCGAATCACTGCAATAATCGTCTGTTTTCTGCTTCTCATGAATTTTCTTTTGGTTTGCAATGGCAGCATTATTTTACGTTATCTGTAGTAACATTTTCAAATTTTTGTTTTTGCAAAGTTTCCCTAACGCATTTTAAAATTTCTTAGGAAAACTTGATAAGGTCAACTTGATGTTTCCTGAATTTTTAAAGGCCTTGTTATGCATCTTTCACCAACTGATGTCGCACGAGCTGTGGCTCTTGTGCAAGATGGCGTAGTCGGCGTTATGTAGCAAATCGTCTTGAGGTGTCACAAGCCAACATCCACAGGATCATTAGACGATACAACGAGACCCAATCTTACACCAGACGACCAGGAACGGGTTTTACAAAGTCGACATCTGCTCAAGATGATCCGAGTTTTGACTTTGAGTATTCTTCGGAATAAGAGAATGACATCAGTTGAAGCCAGAAACACACTTGAAGAAGTTCGGGTAGCCAAAGTATCTGCGAATACTGTCAGAAGTCGTTTAAAGGATGTTGGCTTGCTTGCTCGAAGACCTGCTAATGGTCCAGAACTTCACCGACACCAGAGAGTAGAGCGACTTCAGTTTGCACGAGCTCACGCTGAATGGCATTTCGAGAACTGGAGCCAGATTCTCTTCAGTGATGAATCTCAGATCGCCTGATGGTCGACAGAGGGTATGTATGGAGAAGAGCTGGAGAGCGATACGCTTTATGTTCGTATTCATAGTGCTTCCTTGAATGAGAAACCCCTTAGAATGGGATTGTCGTAAGGCAGTTGCATTACAACAACTCACATTCTAAGGACTCCCTTATTGAAGGAAGTCTCAAGGAAGCACTATGAATACGAACATTAGTGTAACATAGTGCCACGACTAAGTTATAGTGGTGGATATGTGATGGTATGGGGTGGGATCTCTGCCGAAGCTCGGGCAAACTTGGTAGTAGTATAAGGGGTTTCAATGAATACATAATACATACACGTACATAAAAGAGACATTTTACAAAAACATGTAGTGCCTTTTGCACCGTTTATTGGAAATGATTTCATTTTAATGGATGATAATGCACGGACGCACCGCGATAACTTTGACTTATGCATCGAAATACAAAAAGCAAATGTCTTTAAGACCATAAACTGTGTAAAAATATCAGTAATTCGCTTTTTGTGGAACTCAGTGTATTATTACCAGTGAGAGGACCTGCAAGGTTTTTCCGGTTTCATCCAGTTTGAGAAAGCGACGGTCTAGGCGAGAAACCTAGCCCGCTTGTTCGTAAATGTTAATTAATCAGTCTAATATTGTCAGATTACAAACTGAGATATAATTACAGAAAAAAATAATTGCTCTTTCTTGAATTTCGGAACAATAATTTAGTTAATTTAAATTAAATATTTTTCCCGATAATGTATTTAAATCACATTGCGCTGCTGGAAACACAAATTCGTTATCTCACATTGCTCGGAGCATCCAGTCAATCACTACAAAGAAAAAAGAAAAATGTTAAAACAACCTAATTTTTGTTTGGATACAGTCAATGCATTTTTCTATTTGAAAGAAAACCATTACGTATTCAATTTAAGAATCAACAAAAAAAAGATTTGAATCAATGTAAAATATGTTTTAGTTAAAAAAATTAAATAAACGCATTGTCTGTATCCAAACAAAGAGTTTCCTGTGTGTACAATACAGTGAATTACCTCGATTTGATGGTGCACTACTTCTTTGACGGAAAATCGGAAAATACGTTTGAGTCGTGAGACATTCTGGTTGTAACATCTCACCGCTTCGTTTACTTCTCACAGTAAACCGTAAAAACTTCATCTGTCCTCTCATTGGTAATTACCATAAAATACCTTACATGCAGAGTGCCCATTTTAAATCATGACCCCCTTAAAATTAGAAAACAAGCAACACGTTCTACTTCCGTGCTTTTAGTACATTATAAAAAGTATGATGTTACTTTTGATTTGATTGATGGGTTGCCTATTCTAAAACCTTCAAGGGGAACAATTTAAAAAGTGCAACTGCTTTTCTAATAATCCCCCCTATTCTGCTACTCATAACGCCATCATTAAATAACGACTATCGTTATGCGACATATTTTAACCAATCACTATTTAGATACGACGTACTTCTACTTCTACGCGTCGATTGGTCAAAATATGTCACTCAACGATTGCCGTTATTCAACTACGTCGTTATGAGTTAAGAATCAACGATTATGAGAATGAACCACCGAAATGAATTAAGAAGTCATTAGTAAAAAAAAAGGTTGATTGGAAAACTACGCTCCGCCACATCGTCGATTTTCTTTTTTAGATCTGAACCAGATATCTTCACAAAAAAAATGAGCTGGGATAAAACACATTGCTAAAAAAATTCACCAGTTCTTTAGAGTTTCGGCTATGTGTTCATATCTTCTGAATTCAAGGTTACCAGGACACTGTTGTTACAGTCCAAACAGAATCGAGTATCGTCAAACACGTTTAATACTGACGTATTAGCGAAAAACGACAAAGCGAAGCTTGAGGGCTTTTGACAGTTATTTTTCTTAAATTACAGAAATTCTGCCAATATTGAGAGGTTACAGAGATGTAAAGTTTAAGTCATTTGTAATTTTTTTTTTAATAATTATAGTCAATGTACCACAGCCTTTCAAAATTCAAAAGTTTTGCATCCATCATTTATATCTAAACCAAATATGCAAATATGTACTTAATAACAAGAGATCAATATGAAAATGAATTAGGGTAGGTGTTGGAATGTAAATGCATGCATATTAATACTAATTATCAGTCAATTGTAACATAAATAACACGCCGGAAATGTTACTCGCGCAGTTATTCCTAGAGTTTAAACGTGTCTTGATGCAGCAGGCAGTGGTCATTTTACGCATCTGCTTTATTATTATTTTTTAAATAAAAGTGTTTTCTTGCTTTGTAAAAAGGTCAAAGTGACTGAAGGAACGCTCGATAAACTAAATGCATACATGCGTGTTTAGTGGCATCGCCAACTCTAATTCATTTTTCATTTGATCACTTCTTATAAGGTAACGACAAAAAAAATAATAGAAGTATTGAACCTAATTAAGAAATTCTATTCCTGGGCATTCTGAAATTTCTTACTAGTGTATATCATGATGAATAACAAACAATAACAATGGCCCGTATCCTAATCCTATGATTAAAGTAGCATTTAACTAAAGTCGTGATTAAAATAAACAAGAAACGATATGGCTTTATTCAATTTAATGTGTAAAACAGCGACGGACGAGCGTTGCTACGGGAAATAAACACGTTATTAAATTAATCACGATGAGAATATGAGCCAATTCTCATATCACTTTAAAGACAAGATCAGGATATGGGCCAATGTCTTTAAAAACTAATCTTGTTAAAATTATTAACATCTCCGCATTCGAGACACACTTGCGCCAAATCTTATGTCCGTTTTACACTATGCTAAAATCTGATACAAAGTGAGTGACAAGTGCCAATTCAACCAATCAGAATTCACTGTGGTAGCTTATCTCTCTCACTTTGTACCAAAAAATGTTATAATGTAAAACAGCCTTTATACAACTTGTGTAAAAATCAAAAGTAAGGAACAATTAAAATACAAGAAGGGCGCAAGTTTTTGAAAGGCTGTGTAGATTTGAACGTGTTTTAAAGGATAACAGCTTCCCATGAAACAGAGAAAACACAAACAACAAAATGACTAAAAACATTATCAATTTATTGTAATTCAATAAAAGCACACTGTTGAAATGTTTCATATTTAAAATATAAGTAATTCTACCTGAATAAAATATGGACATTTGACAGTACGTTGTAGACAAAGCGAAGCCAACGACAAAGAAGAAGAAGTCAGTATTGCAACACAATCAGACGTTTTAGCATCATCACAAGTTATAATATCGTTTTGTATATTATATATATATTACTATACATTCACTAAGTGCAGTTACATTTATAATAAAATATATTAAATACAATAATAATAATAATATAAAAGGGTACTCGGTCTGTTGACTCGTAACGACAATTCAACATCTTAGCTGCAACGAAGAAGGAAAAAAAAACATTAAGTTATTTTTTGTTGTCTTAAACGATTTACCTTTTCTTTAAAGTAAAGAAGCTTCTTCTTTTCTGCTCCTCTTTCTGAGCTGAAGATGGCAAAGTTTGTGACCGTGAAGGTCCAGCAGAGTCAGCGTCACGCACGGCACCTATTCTAGACAACCATTTATTCATATCCTGTTCATCATGTGCTTGCAACAAGAATTCCGCGCCCGAGTCCAACTTTAATCGGAACACGTGCTTTCTCTTCTTGTAATCAGATGGAACCGATGCAACTGCGCTGATGAGGCTGAGAGGCTGCTCTCCTTTGTATGTCTGATCCGGCTGAGATTTTGCGGTTTTGTTGTCCTTATAAAAATGCAGCTGAGTGCCACGCTGCACGGCATATACTTGCACCCAAGAACGGTTGCTGGCCTTGACGGTTGTGCTTTCCCATTCGTGTTTACGCTGGAGGAATCCCTCCAGAGCAGGTTCCTCGTCTCCGGGACTACCTTGCTCTGCACAAAACATACAAAACCGTTACTGCACGCACGTCCCCCGCCATGTCAATGCCTAAGTGCAAATAAGCTGTCTCTATTGCACACGTAAAGCAGATACCTGAGTGATGAACGGCCTCATCGTCACTAGCTCCTGACAACTTGGGGCCCTTCTTCCAGCGGAAACTGCGGAAGGGGGACTTGCTACGGGAGCGGTCCTTCCTGCGGGCCTCCTTCTCAACGGAGCGAGGCGCTTTAACAACACAAGTAAGCAAATGCACACAAAAAACACATGCACTAAATCGCTATGAAGCAAATGCATTCTTTTATAGGTAAACACATGTTTTAACATACCAGACACATTTTTCCTACATAGTAATTTTCAGGAGATTGTGACAAAATTGCTGGTTTAAAAAGAAAAAAATTATATATAGATCGTCACATATACAGTAGCTTCCAAAATTTAACATACATTTAATTTTCTGGCTTTTATTGTTAAACTTTTGCCTGTACTTTATAGAACAGATCAATGATGCGCAGGTGCACTGAAAGTTGTGTATCAATTAATCGTTTAAATAATGAAATAAAATTAATTGATGCAAATTGTGAAGGCTACTGTATCATTTATACACATATACCCAAACAACTACACATATTTACATAAAAATATACGTGCGATGAATTTGTACGCGGTATTTAAATCATATCCACAGATCTAAACGACATCAACTACTGAACATTTTATTTATTATACAGGTATGTCAAAAGTAAGTAATACTTGCGCTGCAAGTTTCAATTAGTGATTTTCTTAATAATTTTAATAAAATTCGGTTTCTTTCTATTCTTGAACGATGCTTATTAAGTCCAAGCTCCTACACCGTCTGGCAACAGAGGCGTTATAATATTAATTTTTACACAACTTAAACCGGTTGTGTAACTCATAGAAACTTGTCTTCGTAGTCTACCTGCATTATTAGACGACGTTAGTTAATGCTTTTTGTGTGTTCATTTACTCGTTAAGTGTAATTAAAATGCAAATTTAATTCGCTATGCAATTACTTACTTAACGTCTGCATATCATCTTATGGCCGTTTTACACTATTTTCTAACTAAAATCTGTTACTAAGTGAATGAGAAGTACCAATTGAACCAATCAGAATTCACTGTGATAGCTTATCTCTCACTTTGTACCAAAAAATGTTATAATGTAAAACAGCCTTAAAGTGACGCATCTCTAATATTTCTGATATAAGTATAAACTATAAAATTTTCAATGTATTGTTTGTGTAAATCTTAAAATACATTATCCCGTATCCTCATCCTGTGTGACTCATTTTTAATAACGCGTTTATTTCCAATGGCAACACTCGTCCGTTGTTCTCCTACTCATTAAATTGACATAAAGCTACATTGTTTCTTGTTTATAATCACAACTTTAACCATAAGATGAGAATACGGGCCACTGTGAGTTTTTTAAAAGTTATAATTGCAGTAACTATGCCCTAACTTAAATTACAGTAACTATCCTTCAAGACAGAGAAGACACAAAATTCATTTCGAATAAAAAGCAGAAACGGAGGAATATTAAAAGAAAGAAATGAGATAATTAACCGATGGAGAGAACACTTTCAAGAGTTACTTAACCCTGACCCAAACAAAGAGAAAGAAGAAATATTTATACCAGAAATAGAAAAAGAAGACAAAGACGAAGAAATAACGATGGAAGAAGTAGAAACTGCAGTAAAGAAATTGAAAAATGGAAAAGCACCAGGCTACGACAAAATAACAGCAGAAATGATGAAAAACATGGGACAGAGAGGAATGCAGTTACTATTACAAGTTTGTAATAAAGTATGGAGAGAAGAACATATACCAAAAGACTGGCAAACAACACTAATAGTTCCCATACATAAGAAAGGAGACCGAAGAAACACAAGTAACTACAGAGGAATAAGCCTAATAACCACAATCATGAAAATATTCGAACAGATACTTGAAAAACGAATAAGAGAGGCAGCCGAAGATACCTTGGACGAGGCACAAAGTGGGTTTAGGACAGGAAGAAGCACACAAGACCATATCTTTACGATCAAACAACTAACACAGAAGAGGCTACAAGAGAAGAAGAAAACATACCTAGCTTTCATCGATATGGAAAAAGCTTTCGATAAGGTTCCAAGAGAAAAACTATGGAAGACCAAACTGACCTAATGTATTCAACCTTCTTCGAAGCTTGTAATTAAAAATCCCTCCAGATGTTACGCAGTAACAATAGTTTAGAATTTAGTTTTCTCGGTGTATATATAGACTAGGTTACAGTTTAAATTATCAGTTTGAAAATGACATTGTAATGTTGAAACTGCAGTCACTGTGTGACAAATAAATGTGATATTAACAAAGTAATTAACTGTGTTTTCTTTTTATTATAATGGAATATCACAAAGTAACGGCGGAACGTGTTAACTATGGAAGACATTACAAAGAAAACGAGTCCGAGACAAAATGATCGGAATCATTCAGAAAATATATAAAGGAAATGTCAACCACGTTATTTACAACAGATCAAGGACTAAGACAAGGTGGAAGTTTAAGCCCTATTTTATTCATAATGTTTATGGATGAAATACTAAAAAAATGCTCAAAATTACATGTAGGATATAAAAACTTACAACCTGTATATATATCCGAAGGAGCTTTTGCGGATGACATAGTGACATGGCCAAAGACGAGAGAGAATTACAGAAAAACTTAGAAGTTTGGAACAGAGAGCTGAACAAAAACGAAATGAAAATGAACATAGAAAAAACAAAAGTGATGGTAATCGGAGAAGGAACAGATAAACTAAACGTACAGATAGAAGGGAAAAAGATAGAACAAGTGAAAACTTTTAAATACCTAGGAGTTATGATAGATGACACAGGAAAACAAGAAAAAGAAATTATAAACAGAATCGAAAATACAATGAAATTGTTCTACACAATGAATAATAAGTTTATTAATAAAAAAGAAATTTCAAGACAAACGAAAATAAAGGTTTTCAAAGGTATATACAGACCACTACTGACTTTTGGATGTGAATCATGGGTTATAAACGGACAACAGAAAAACAAAATACAAGCGATCGAGATGAAATATCTAAGAAGAGTCAGAGGAGTCACAAAAGCAGATAGAATGAGAAATGTTGATATAAGAAAAGAGTTGGATATACAATCAGTACTCGAGTTTATTGAAGAAAGGCAGTTGACCTGGTGGGGACATTTACAAAGGATGGAAGAAACAAGACCTGCTAAAAGAATATGGCTAGCTAAAATACAGAAAAATAAGAGAAGAGGAAGACCACAACTAACATGGGAGAAAGAAATAGGGAGACTACTTGAAAAGAAAGGAAAACATGGAAGGAAGCAAGAGAATTAGCAATGAACAGAAAAGAGTGGAAACAGTTTATACATGGATGAATAGTTAATAATTTCACCCTACACCACTATGTGGTACCAAGGGTTTCCGATTATATATATATATATATAACTATGCCTAAGATTGGTAATTTTTTAGGGGACGAGGGAGATAGAGCTTAATACAAACAGCAAAGAGTAGATAACTTACACAAGAGGGGACAGTTAAACAAGGAAGTGCAAATTAGAAAAGAGAAAAGATTTACGCCAATTTAAATGTCCTTTCGTGTATTAATCGAGTCTTTTCGGCAGAGCGACGATAGGCAGATAATCTTAAATTGAAATCGGCACGCTTAGAACCAACGACGTGCAATATAATGTCTCGACGAGTGGCGAATATTTTCGACTGTCGCCGATTACAGTTGTCGCAGAGTGGAGGGGATGACTCACGAGAACTCTCGTGCCCAGTATTGGTGTACAGCATGAGTGATGCCGTAATGCCAACTTAAACTTAATTTTAGGGATTTCTGTAGTTCTGTAATTACATCAAATAGGAAGATACTATATCACCACCAGTCAAATAAGATATCTGATGTAAGAAGATTGATATAAGAGTGATTCAAAAATAAGTGTCCGACCCGTTAGGAGCGCATCCACTAAAGTCATGCAAGTCCGAAATTGCAAGAAATAAATTCATTGGAGACTATGGATCCACCGCGTCCTATCCACAGGTTTTCAAACCGAACTGTTAAAAAATTCCGCACATTACGTTACGCTGAAAATGTGGCAATGCACCATCGTGTAACCACCACGTCTCACGTCGTATCCGCAGAGGAACTTCCTCAAGTAGTTCTGGCACTGTGTTACGAATAAATTATAACACAACGCTCCGGTCAAACGCTGTGGCAAAACATATGGTCCAATTAAAAAATCCCCAATTATTCTAGCCCACAGATCAATAGAAAATTGTCTTTGAAAAGGACTACTACACCCCACATGTGGATTTTCTGTTGCTCAGACACGACTGTTTCGTGAATTAAAGATTCCAGCACGAGTAAAACAGAATGAAATTGGGAAATAACGGTTCCTCGATGGTTTTGTGTAATATCCAACCTACAAAAAATTAACCATTGGAATCAGTTGGTTCAAGGGCATGAAAGCGGACGAATTTTCGTGCAGAAAGAATTCTCCACACAGTGGCTCGTGTCACATTTAGTTGACGCGCGAGAATACGGATGTTTAACGTTGGATCGTCTTCGACACGTTGGAGAATTTCCTTGGTAACTTCTAATCTAATCATCTCTAACACGTCCGCGTTGTCGATAGCATGGCGAGCCCATTTTTCGGAGTCTGTATGTTGTAAGTGCATAGAAATATCCGAGCCGATGGGTGTCGTCTTGCAGAAAATCGTTCTGTGTAAAGGGCAGCAGGGTTAGTATTCTGAAGATTCTCAATGAATTTTATCTTAAAAACTATGCATATTACACCCCCCATGCATATAGTTTTTTGTTTTGTATTTTTATGCATTATCTGCGGTTAAAAGGCCGGACACTTACTCTGAATCACACTCTATAACATGTTTCCC
The DNA here is from genome assembly GCA_958336345.1 of Dorcus parallelipipedus. NCBI lineage: Eukaryota > Metazoa > Arthropoda > Insecta > Coleoptera > Lucanidae > Dorcus > Dorcus parallelipipedus. The sequence continues at coordinate 18,189,319 of OY284481.1, forward strand.
TGTACTTACATTTTACTAGAATAATTAAAGATTCACTCTGCATATATTTCACATAATGCATACACTTGTCTCTCTCTATTCATCCCACCCGCTGTGCCAACTTTAATTCTCCATTTTATGATAAGAACAAGTGTGATCTCACATTTTCCATAAACATGCATTTATAGTAGATACACTATTGTTGTTTCACGCATTCACGTGATGTCACATACCTAGAATTTAAAAAAATAGAAAGTTTCAGTTGGAAAAATGTGAGAACACACATTTTTCAACAGATACTTTTTACTCTGATTTCTGATTGCATAGGCATTTTTATAAATAATGAAATTACCAGAATTCACGTGAGGTGACAGCACTGTGATTCTATTAATATTATGAGATTCACGTTTGGCATGATATCACGGGAATACACGTGATATGTTTGCGTTTTAGAATATATCCTATTTTCTACACAAGACTTGTTTCAATTTCTCGTAGTACACTTCAGTAAATGTGCAGCTTTAGCTTTAAATAATCTCAACTACATAACGAGTCCTCAATTGAAAAGTTAATGATTTTTGATGAAAGAAGAAATAAAAGTGTTACGGTGTATTTTTCCGTTGTAAAATTCCATTAGATGTAGTAGATTCCCAAGATGGCCGCTAGAAACGCGTTTTCGTTTAGACAACGCTTATGGGCAAGCAGGTCGTTTTTACAGATTTTTCCAGAAAGTCTGTGAATGGCCAGTTTGGGTCCTGCTTAAATTTCTCGTTGCATACAAGACTGGGTTAGTATTTCGTTTGACACGCCGGAGTGTAGTCGATTTATTTCTAATCTAGTGCCATTTTGTGGTTGGTCCCTTAAGTGTGTGTACTTGTGAGGGAAACGAACGGAGATCTAGTCCGTGATTTGATAAGAAGCACTCCAACGAAATACAAGCAATTCTTTTACTTTTCGAAGCCTGATTTCGACATCAGGTGTGCAAGCGAATTCTGTACGCACTTTAGATCATAACGTATTTTTTGCTACCTAGACGTTTTTCTTTTCTGTGGTTATATTTAGGGTTCAATAGGGAGGGCCAAAAAAACTAAATGTGTATTTTTATCTTAAAATTGTAGAAAGGCTAAAACTCATTTGGGTGAAAGAGTTTTTTGAAACGCGTTTTAGTTTTTTTCAAAATCGGTCTTCATAGGGCCAGTTGTACAAAGGAGGTTTAAACTGAGGCTCAACTGAACCAGGTTCAAAGTGAACGAAACCGCATCAAATTTTATTTATGAATGCAATTGCCATGTCCTTAATATCCTATGCGAATTTGTTTACTTTGAACCTGGTTCAGTTGAACGTCAGTTTAAACCTCCTTTGTACAACTGGCCCATAGAATCGTAAAACGCATGGTGACGTCACAAGCCCGTTAGCAACCCGATAGATTTAGGCGCGCTTTTGATCTCGTTTGAAAAACATAGGCAAACACTCGTCAAAACTTGACAGCGGAACTTTCTTGTAGTCGGTGGGTATTTTTTTAGTTGTACTTGTGCACCGTGGGACAAAGCACCACTTAGACATATTAACGTGAAACGCTATACGCGAAAAATTAGCTACGATATACTGTACGATCCAATATTTTTTAGATGAGGGGAGGCCATGAAAAATAAAATCAGAGTCTCATCTTAATTGATATAATTAACCTATTGACCATCTATCAAAACTGATACGTCAAGATACATCTCCTAAATTTTTTAATTGAATACATAAGGATTTGTTGAGACTCTTTAATACGATAACGACCAATTTCAAATGCCGCGGGAGTATTCGAGAGAGACAGATTTGACAGAGGTCAGAAAGCAAATGTCAGACTAGGGCCCAATTTGACAATCGTGGAATAAGGACGGAATAATTGTTCGCCGAATATCCTTTAAAGTTCCTCCATTTCTACGTCACACCCACGACACGTTATTCTCAGAATAATGCTTATCGGACGATTATAAAATCGGGCCTAAAAGTTTTGAATCAAGCCAAGGCTCTGATTTCATTTTCATTTTTCATAGCCTCCTCTTATCTAAAAAATATTGGATCGCACATTGTAAGTACATAAATGTCATTTTTTATATGCCGATCTGATCAAGCTGAGTTAAGAACGTAACGTGACCGACTGCGAGAGGAAAAACTGTTTCACAAAAGTTAAAAGGAGGAAGCTATATAAAAGTTGCTAAAATTTTATCAATCAATTTGACGTTTAGATACTAATAGTGTATCGGGCTTCGTTCGCGAACACTCGTACATGGCGTGTGACGTGAACAGGAGTACCCTCACACTAGGATACGAGTTCTAGCCTCGGTCGAACATCAACAATAAAGTGAGATAAAGAAGTTTTACTTTACATTTTACTTCACACATTACGTTTAGAATTCTATCGTGTTAAAGTAAAAGTGAAAAATCTTGGAGCTTCCTATTTTTTGCCCGAGTTATTTTGGTGCCGCGGTAGAAGACGTTGGTGATACCGACGAGACCCACTTCGATCGTTCGAATTTGACTCCGACAACCTGTTGTTTGTCATCGTCGACGACCTTGGTAGGTACCCTAGTTCAACTGATCCGAACACAGTTTAGATGGTTGGATCTGTTGTATTACTTACTGCCTTTTAATCTGTCACATTGGAATTAAACATTCCTTGTCGCGTAGTGTTAGATTTATTCAGTTTCGCCTGTCCCATCGAGTTAGCCGGAGATGGGTTATTGGTTAGCGAAATGCCTTGCAAAATGCAATGTACCGAGTTTGTACTGGTTTCGAGCAAAGCACACCTTCAATTTTTTTTTTGTAAATTCATGTTATATTAAACAAAAATCTATTTTTAAACCGCTGCATAATTTTGTCACAACCTATATCTATTTGATACTTACTAGTAGCTGCCTTAGGTTGTGGGCTAACTTCGACGGTCGGTGGTTTAACTGGCGGTGGTGTTTCTTCCAATTGGACGGGGGACACGGTAGGCGCTACATGAACATGCACATGCTATTTATAATTATCATGCACTAAAAGTAACTTCTAATTCGGGATGACATTGAAGGAGTCCAGAAGCCAGCCGAGAATGTAAGTTGACCATTACAAAGAGTTATACAGGCAGAGCCAACGGGCGAAAGCACAAAATAAATACCGCCTACCTATTTGACAGAGACAGTGAGGGAAGGTTCTAGAGTGAAGATACGCTGTGCTAAAATCGGAAAAAGTGTGTACGTGTGCAATAAAGCCAACATCAAAGCGTTATTAATATGAGACACAATGAGTCGTAGAAAATTACCTTCACCAGGAGAAGAGGTTCTAGTGGAACCTCTATGTCCAACCACAGCTGCATGGAAGCAACAGGATGAATTTTAATGGCGGTTAAATTCTCTGTATATTACATGGTATCGAGACGTTTATAAAACTTTAAGCCAAGCATGTATGAAGTATGAGCAGTCGCGATACCGTTTACGTTTAGACAGAGAAAGGATCTGACTTTGGGAGAATTTCTATTACCAAAAAAGTGAAACGGTTACTTACCAGGTCTTTCCTCCTCAGTGGGAGATGGGGCGTCTGGTTTGTCGGTTTCAAGCGGTGGAGCTTGAGCCGCTTCCAAGGCTGCCTTGCGCTCGGCTTCTTCAGCTTCCCTCTTTGCCTTCTCTTCAGCTTCAGCTGCTTCTTGACGGCGCTTCATTTCGCGAAGTTCAAACTGATAAAAGCATGAATAATAGAGTTTCTTTCTGATCACAGTAATACATTTCAATACAATTCAATGACATTCAGTTCGCCAAATTTTTGGTTGCAAGTCGGCTGGATTGCAATGGGGCCCCCGAGCATATTCTGTATAGCTATTTCGGCTTTACTTGGGGCCTCCTCGAGAACTCCATTGCAACCCCGACGACCAACAAGACATGCGGAAAGATGCTAACTTGTCACATAATCGCGACACAAGGTCAGTTACGGGTCAGAAAATACTCGTGCTGTGTCGCGATTATGTGAGACATATGTACATCATTTCTTAAGAAAATAATTAAGCAGTTAAACACAGAAACAGTTATTTGTCACTTACCTTCGACGTATCTTCAACATCTGTAATATGAGAGTAAATGACATTGCGTCGGTTCGGGTCAGTTTTTACTCGTTTGAAGCATGCAACGTCCGCAAATGCAAACTGATCCGCGACGGCGTACGTTCTTTCGATTTCGATAAACTCGGAACACAAGAACCTCATGTATTCAGAGGCGAGCTCGCGAGACGTACGCAGATTAAAAATGGTAAACGATTTTGAGTGTCGCAAGTTCGGCGGACGCGGTTGAACAGAAAAATTGGTCTCGGAATCGCTTTTATGTCTAGGATTCTTATTCTGGTGTTCGACTATATTGCTGTGCAGGAAGCTGAAATTCTCGGAGACCGCGCCGGAGGATTCCGGATGGTAAATAGTGACCCCGTCTAAAGTAAACAATCTCCGAGTTAAAACGCGCGGTTTATAGAAACGGTCCACGTCTTTTATGATGAGAGGGACGATTTCTCCGGGTAGACGCCGGGTCGTTTGCATTTGCGACGCCGGACTGACGCATTGGGGGTAAACAATGCTTGGAATGGACAAATCTACGTGATCTAATGGAACATGCAAGAGATCCCAAATATGACCAACACCTGGCTTAACTTGTTCTAACTACAACACACAACAGAAAGTTAAGCAACACCAAAGGAAGCGAAAAAATGAAGAAGAAGAAAAGCAAGACGTCTTACCGTGGTAAGCCTTTCTAGAGCTCCGAAGCGCTCCTCCTGTGCTGCAGCCGACTTCTCGAATGCTTCGTGCTTTTTGATCAAATTCTCAACGTCATCAATGGAATGTCCTAGTTCGGTACTCATCAGGTATGGTTCCTGAGCGATGAGCCAAGCTTCGGCGACGGCAGCATCTCTAGCAAACTGATACACTTCCAAGATGAGTTGCAGATTCTCCCAGCGCTCTTCCCAGCGGTGATGAAGCGAATTTCGTTGGCTGCTAAGCGCCAATAATTTATCTCGAATTTCCGCAGAAGCATAATGATTGCGTGACAGCAACTCCTTGCCGAGGCTCACGCACGACGTGAAATTATCCTCGCGCGCATCGATTTCCGCTTTCAAGCTTTGATGATTATTCATTAATGTCTCCACGCCGCTAACATCGCGCGGTTTCTCACCGGTATTCATCTGTCTAACCACGTCATCCATCCACTGCATCAACGTTCGCACCAAATTGAAGAAGCGGAAGAGATCTCCGGTATCCGCCAACTTGAGTTTCCTTTGATCGCAAGCTGCTTGCAGTGCCATCCAAGCGTTGACGACTTCCGCTTCCCTGTTGGTGATTTCACGCGCTCTGTCTCCGGCGTAGGCGGCTTGCAACTTCACGGACTCCTCTTGGATTTGTTGCACCTGAGACTGCAGTGTTTGAAGATCTTGAAGGAAATTCTGGTGCTTACGCTGAAGAGTCGACACGGAACCGGCGTCGCGTCCTAATTCGTCGCTCATTGCAACTTGCTTTTCGAGGATTCGCCCCAAGACATCTTTGCAATCGTGGAAAAATTTGTGTAACTCGCGAGAGGCCGCCAGCATTTGCGTGCGCGTTTCGATAAGTTCGAGCAAATCTTGCCACGCCTCGTTCAGTTGATCTTTCCATTCCGCGACTGTCGCAGAATCTGAGTGGCCTGCTGCTATTAACTGGTCCGCTATTTCATTAACAGATGTCACGCGTTCCGTTCCAATGGATTCAGTATCTCGCGCAAATTCCTTAAAACGTTCCCATAATAGAGTGACGTGGTCGTAGTCTTGGCCAAGTTCGTGAGAAGAAGCAACGACTTCTCTATCGGCTATCCACTGCTCTAAATCTCCGACTTCTCTATTCAGCAAGAAAAGCTGTAGGGCCTCGTCTAATTTAGCGCGGCGTTCGCCAGCCAGATCTTTAAGTCCCGCGTATAGTTTATCCAGCTGCGATTGTTTAACAGCCACCTGTTCCGCCATTGGATGTCCTTCGGATGCGAGCGAACGCACGGATTCGCCTAACACACGAATTGTATCTGCGTATGCTTCCACGGCTGCCTCCTGGCTATCATGTTTCTTCAGTAAATTACGAGCGGACGTTTCATCTTTTCCACGATCCTCGACCATCATGTATAATTCCTGTTCGCTCATCCACGCCTCTGCTTCACCAGCATCAAACAAGTATTGCTGGGCGCGTTCGTTTCGCAACAAATTCTCTCTTCGTTTTTCCACAGCATCCTTAAGCTCTTGCCACGCTCGCAATAATTCCGTGATTAAATTGCTAAATTCAACTGCATTTTCATGGCCTTCGTCGACGAGCTTCTGGCCGTTATTGCAAACCGTGTGAATCCTCGGTTCGTGATTATCGATTTCAGTTTTCAAGGACTGATTTTTCTTTTCAAGCATATGCACATGGAACAAGCCAGTTCCGTATTCCGTGGACGTAGCAAGCGGCATCTTTTCGGAAATCCACAGCAGTTCATCTTCGACGTCTCTTCTGAATTGGAAAGCTTCTTTTTTCTTTTCCAGGTGTCTCTGGCGTTCGACTAACGGCTCCTTTAATTGTTGGAAGCGTTGTTCCACCTGCGTCTTTTTATGTTTGATGCCTTCCATATCTTTATCCGGAACCTTACGTTCCAAATGTTGAGCCTGAGACTCCAACTGGTCGACCTGTCGCGCTTTCACGGCCATTTGGGTCTCGATCATCTGCTGCTTCTGCATTAAAATGTTAACCGACGCCAAGTCTTGGCCGGTATCTTCGTTTTCGATTTGTTTTTCGAGTTCGTTTATCCAACTGTCGATGTCGTCGCAGGTCTGATGTATCAAGACCTCTCGGTTGGCGTCGAATAATCGTTCGCCCTTATCTTTCGTCGTTTGCTCTAATATTTCGAATTGATCCGCGAGTTCGTCGAGCTTGGGGTGGATCTCTTGGGCGTATTCGGGTTTTTCTCGGGCGAGATCTTCGGCGGCTTGTTTAAGATTGTTGAGGCGTTCTTTATTCGCGGCAATTTCCGCCTCGAACGCCTGATGTCTAGTCCATTTAGAATGTACGGTCTTCGCCGAGCGATAGGTTTCGTCTTGCGCCGTAATGTGCTTTTCTTGGATCCATTCTGCCAATTCGTCGCAATCGCGTAAGAACTGTTGCAGTTCGAGCAGATCGCGCAAGCGATCCGTTAGGATTTGAGCGCGCTCGCGATTATTCTGTCGCCGTTCATCAATAGCGTCTGCTCGCTTAGCGATCTTGTCGGAAGCGAAATGGTTCTCATCGCACAACCTACGGCTGAATTGAACCACCCCGTTAATTTTGTCGTCGTTTGCATCCATCGTGGTTAAGAAAGCTTCGTGTCGCTTCAAGAGATTCTCAGCTTGTTCTAAATTAGCTGGTGTCTCATCTTTGTTCAAGGCATGCTCTTGCTGGCTCAAAATTACTTCAGCCTGGCGAGCGTCTCTGTTCAATAATTGCAAGCTGAGAGATTGTGATAATAACTGCTGTCTATTTTCCCACATTTGTTTTAGCTCTGCCCAACCATCTTTCAGCGCCTTCAATCTTTCACGCAAGAACATGTACTGTGGATCATCTTGAGTTCCCGGCTCGGCAGTAATGCGTTCGCCGTACTCCATCATCTTAGTATAATCGTCGGTGTAATTGTCGATTTCCTCTCGAATGCTTTGATGTTGGGATAATAATTTTTCGGCCTCTGCCAAAGATCCCGGGGTATCCTCGGATGCCACGTCGGTTTGCGTGCGCGTAAGCCACGCCTGGAAGTGATCCAAATCTCGCAAGAAACGATGCAAGTCTCCCGCTTCTTCTAATTTAGCGTCACGCTCTTTAAGCATCTGAGTCAACTGTTCCCAGATGATTTGTATTTGAACTATACGCTCCCTAATAACGGCGGCTTCTTCCGGATGGTCTTTCTCCATTTCTTGCGCTTCCTTTTCTAGAGCGGTAAGTTTCGCCTGGATTGCCGCTAAATCGCGTTCCATGCCGGACAATCTTCTCTGTAACGTCATAATTCCTGTCAGATCCATTTCCAAATTATCAGTGCTTTGTAGGATGCGTTTCTTATCTTCGATCCAAGTTACTGTCTCGCGACACTCGATATGGAATGATTGTAACCCGTGCGCTTGGTTAAGTTCGTCCTTCTTAGCTTCGGCCTTTTCTCGTAATTCAGCCCATTTCTGATTAAGTTGGTTCTGTCTGGCAGTAATCTGTTCGGAATCTGGGTGTTCAACGTGTAGTAACTGTCTAGCTAACTGGTTAACGACGGCTACCCTAGACGCGTTCGCATTCATTTCCTTCTCGAAACCATCATATCTATGCTTCATGATTTCCACATCCTCTATATCTCTCGCTGGGGTCATAGTCTGCAGCATACGGTCTTTTTCGCCGATCCACTGTTCAACGCCGTCACTTTCCGAAAGAAGCTTGTACAACGAGAGTGCATCTAACAATCTTTGTTTCCTAAGTTTGGCGAGTTCCAACAATTCCTTGTATCTGCCATCAATGGACGCCAAACGTTGTTGAACCTCTGGGGCATTGGCGAGTTCTGGGCCGAGTTGGTTGGCCTGTTGATGAAGAGCGTCAATCGTCGAAGAATAATTGCGAAGTTCATCCGTCACGTCTCTGTGTTTCTTGAGTAAAGACTGCGCGTTGGCTTCATCACGTCCGACGTCTTCGCTCGACACCAATCTTAGGGTATCTAACATCCAAATGTCAACATCGTCGGCATCTGCGAATAACTGGTGATAATCAACGGCTTCCTCTAGTCGTTTTCGACGATACGCGGTCAAATCTAGGAGATGCTGCCAAGCCGCGCGAGTTTCATCAAGTCTGTTTTGTACCTTATCAGCGCCGAAGTGACCCGCCCCCACTAATTCATCGCCTACGTTGATGACGGCTTGCAACTGAGGTTCGTGTGCTTGGATTTCGTTTTCAAGAGCTTTGTGTTTCGCTAAAAGTAAATGCACGGTTGTGAGATCATGTCCGATATCGGCGGTGGAAACAATTTGTTCTTTCTCTTTGATCCAATTATCCTCGTCGGCCATATCCCAATAGAACTGCCATAACTTGCGCGATTCTTCTAAACGGGCTCGTCTTTCTACGGCCAAACGGACTAATTCGGCGTACGCATCTTCTAATTGTTGCACACGTTCCAGCACCAAGCTCGGATCGCATGGTTTATACCCTTCTGTTGTTTCCACGTCCAAAAAGCGTTGCGACGCCAAGGCTACGGCTTTAACCCTTTCACCCAATATATTAATGTCAGCTTCAAGCAAGTTATGTTTCTGTAATAAATCTTCTACGCCCATTAAATGTTTGCCGTGATCGTCAGTAAGCAAGCGAGTTTTGAGATCCTCCATTGAATCAAGAATATGCAACATTTCTTGGAATGTCTGCTGCAATTGCAAACTTAATTCTAAGCGCATGCGACGTGCTCTAAGCAACTCTAATAGGTAGTTCCACAGGCGCAGTACGTTATCTTTGCGTTGACCAATGCGTTCCATGTCATGGTAATTTTCTGCCGACAGTTCCGAAGCTACCGCGACGACCGCTTGCACGCGTTCTTCATAAGCCAGAATATCGGTTTCAATGGCTTCGTGTTTCTTTGCTGCTGCTTCTACGGCCGCCAGATCGTGACCGAAATTGTCTTGCGACACGAGCCGCTGGTTCTCACTCAACCAAGTCTCCCTCATGCTCGCTTTGCGATTAAATCGCGCAGCTAGTTGCTCAAGTTTTTCTTGTCTGATGAGTTCCTCCCTCAACGCAAGTTCACGTTCATGTTCTGCTTTCTCGAGGCGTTCCCAGGCCTTGTTAATATCGGCGATCATTTTGCCCTCTCTTGGAGTGTACACACGTTGGTTGTTAGCGCGCATTTTTGATTGCAATGAGAATAGAAGTATTTCCAAATTTCCTTTCTCGACGAATTTCGGCGGTTTCTCCACTGTTCTGTAAGTGCTGAATTGTGTGAGTTGTTGTTGCACTCCTTGTAAACTATTTGCAAATTCACGATCGCCTAAGGCTTTAATCGTGGATTCAATCCACGCGAGCAAGTCGCTGGTAAGCGATTCGTACTCGCGGATCATCCTCTCGTTGTCCATGGCGATTCCCACGACCTTTCCGATACGTTTGCCTTGCACAGTTTCCTGCTTCATTTTGCTAAAGTAATGATAATAAGTGACGACATATGTAATTATTGACTTCTCATCTGGTTGTTCCACGCAGACATCTTCAGCATCCAACAATTTCGTAAGACCTAATTTATCTTCTGCTACCGTGAAAGCGTTATTCAAGTTGCTCATTGGATTAGTTTTTGAAAGCCTCTCGAAGTGAATAAGATCTGGTCTATGTTTGTGAATGATCGCGTTGAAGGCAAGGCCATCCCTCCAAGACGTAGTGAAATTACGTATGTTGACATTGTTATAGCCGGCTGTCTTCATCTGGCACCATAAAAGCAGAGCGTCCTTGGCCGATTTTGTTTCCTTGTTGTCGGTTTCTTCGATGGTAATGTCTTGAATTTGGAAGCGCAGGATTATTGTCCATATAAGACCTAGCGAAAGCCTGGGATTACCATCGACTATATCATGGGAACCCATGTTCTCCAAGTGCACGCGCTGCTCGCGCAAAAACTGTAACGCCTTGTCTACATTCTCAAGGCAGTGAATTCGCATCTTCCCCTTCGTGGGGCGAGGTAGTCGCTCTCCGCTGAGCACTTCCAACAGTTTGATAAGCTGCTTTCCATCGCGTAAATCTAAGTAGAGATCTGAGATGCGTGAATTAACTCTCACTAAGTGCGAGTTCACCCACTTTTGAAATGTTTTTTTCTGTACCGACTCACGCTCGTCCGCGAGAGCTTTAATGCGAGAACGTTCAAAGAGACGCGACGATGAATTACCACCGTCATACTCGTACTCTTCGACGATTTCTTGTTGGAGTGTAGGGTCCCATCTATTGATGCTGATATCCGTCGTCATTTTTACGAATTATTGGCCAATATGGCCTCCTAAAATTAAAAAAGAAAAATTACTTAACATTTTCAAAATACTATAACAATTACGTATACAACTATTCTAAGTCTCGAAGCCAATTTGAATTACAAATATCTATCACATAGATTGCATTATTCAAATATTAAACAAAATATTCCAACTTGCAACTATATTGCAGTTAACTTCCCCGATCTAAATATTTTTGTTACAGTAATCGTCAGATAAGGACTTTATGAAATTAGTTGTCTTTTTGCTATTAATTCTAAGAGTATATATAACTTTATATTATAGAATGTATCTGATAACATATTAAACATAAATTTATTTACTTTCCATATCAATTTTAGCCAGCCAACAAGGAGTAGCAATCAACTACTCTCAGATTACGTTTAATATCAGGACAACCTGTTTGCCTTTTTGGTTGTTTACTGTTTACTTGTTGATAAGTTTGTCTGATAGTGGGCTGCAATAAAATAAATGAAAGCTCGTTCATTAAAAAAATGGTTTACCACTTTCTCCATCTGTTAAGACCTTCCCATTTAATAACCAGAGTTTGTTTTGTTTGAATTAATTAACTTAAATTTATTTTCATTTAAAAGATTCCTTGTCGATAGAAGTGTAGTGTATCAGAACCGCTGCATTTTTCCACGTTTTAAGCAACGCTAGCTGAGCTATTGCTACTTTCTTGTTGGTTTTGCTTTTCGTCAGTAAATAAAAAACAAACTTTCTCTGATTATATTAAAGTGTGTACGTCAATGTGTACTCGTTTGGATCAACTTCTGGTGCTACATGATTTTTTCCTTACAAACCGAATTTATTTGTTTTAATTCGCTTTATTCAAACAGGGCCTCCAGTATTATGCTAATGCTCAATACCTACATACGTTACATATTTTAGATAAGCGTAAGCGATATCCAATTAAGTAAATTTGACTTCGTAATCTTATTTGATCTTAAACACACCTTTGAACATGTTTTATCTACGTACAAGCGGGAAAAAAATCTTTATTTAATCAATTTGGAAATTCGAAATTTTTAACAGATCTTGAGCTGGTCTTCTATATACAGAAATAACAATGGAGGAGGTAACAGAGGCAATAAAAATGTTAAAAATGGGTGAGGCACCGGGGAAAGACAACATCACACCTGAAAAGTACATGGTTGGGGAGGGAAACGGAAACAAGGTATTGCATTCTATCATAAACAAAGCTTGGAAAACAAAACAGATATCAGAAGATTGGAGGCTAGCGGTCGTAATTGCATTGCACAAACACCGCAGTATGTAGTAATTACAGAGGTATTTCGCTAATGTCATTGCCAGGCAACTATATGAAAGGATAACAGACGCTCCCCAAGACAACCAATCAGGATTCAGAGCTGGGAGAAGCTTCCAAGACTGGATTTTTTATTTGAGACAAATTTTTGAAAGTCATAAACGGATATGGAAAAATGTATAAACTTGGAAAAGGTCTTTGACTCGCTTCCAAGAAAATGGATATGGAAAAGTTTTGAAGATAGAGACATACGATTTAGAAGCTGCAGTCAAAAGTACCTATATCCAAAAACCAGAAATGAAATTAGAGTATGCAATGAAGAAATTAACACAGCAAAAAGGGTACATCATTGACTCCTTTACTGTTAATCATGGTCAAAGACGATATCTCAAGAAGGACAAACAAAATAATAGAAGGATATACGGTCGGAGTAAGAAATATAATACTTTTTGTACGTAGATGACTTCTTGTTGGTGTCAAAAAACATAAATCATTTAAGAAGTATTGAAGTATGGAAGCGGTTGTACACGAGTATGGGATGAAAATAAACATGAAGAAGACAGAGATTATGGAAGTGCCACAAAAAGAAGAAAAAGTTCAAACAAGCATAGATGGAAAAGACGCTGACATGACCAGAAGTATGAAATAAGTATGAAAGTATGAAGTATGAAGTATGAAATATCTTAACATAGAAAAAGAGATCAACAATAGAGGAAATACGGCATCAAGAATATTCAATGCGATGAAATCACTCTTCCTGAATAAAAGGGAAGTCAGCAAGTTAAGGAAAATAAAAATATATAAGACTGTCTTTGCACCAATAATGATATATGGCAGTAATTCCTGGACCTTAAACGATAGATTAAGGTAAAACATTACAGCGATGGAAATGAGAATACTTAGAAAAATTGAAGGAGTAACTTGATTGGATAAAATAGGAAATAGTGAAATAAGAGAAAGAATGAAAGTTAAATCAATCATAAAAAAATAGAGGAAAGACAGTTGAGCTGGTTCGGGCACCTTGTGCACATGGAGCAAAATAACTTAACTAGGCAGGGTGGGACAAAAAAAAAGAGAGGAAAATCCAAAAAGAAAAAGAGAGGAAAATCCAAAAAGATCAAGAGATTGGAAATACACTGAAAGAAAAGGGCATCACATAGAACACAGCAAAGAGGCAATCACAAGACAGAAAGGAGTGGAAAAGATTCTGCTATGAAAAGCTTTCTGCTTTTCATGATAGTTTAGTTATCCGTAACCCAAAATACCGTGCCATGGTATTTTGGATTATGGATAACTAAAATATCATTTAAAAGAGATTGTATCTATTTTTGTTTTCATTTCATTACGCATGCTTTACATTACTGAAATCTAAAGATTATTTTGGCTTTGTTTTGAACCATCTATCCAGATCAAAGTCATAGCAAGATTAATTGTTTTATTTTAAACAAAATTTATATTGCTACGATGATCTTAGATGTTTATGGTTCGCATTCCAATTTTAGATTTTACTAAATCTAACGTATTAGCAATGGTATTAGTTTGTTTTGATATTTTTGCCTTTTTATAACTTGTCTTAAATCATTTCTAAGTGTCTCCTCAGAATAAATTATGTAGTACGCAAAAATAACAATAGAAACCGATAAATGACACAAAGGATGACAAATTTAAACAAAATTTAACTAGGCACGCAAACTGTAGAACACAAACCTCACTCGATTGAATCTCTTCACTCTGTACATATTTGTATAAAAACAATAAGTGAAGCACTTTCTTGTCAGATGAAATTTATCACTAAGTATGTAATTATAAATGATCGGGAGGTTGTAAAAACCGATTTTTAAAGTTACTGTCCCATAATTTATAATTACATAATTTATAAGCTCAATAGAATAAGAGATATGTATGATGCCCAGCATTATAGTGATAAAAAATGAAACATTTTGTCTACTGATTAGATATGAACACTTTTCGTCTGGTATGCACTTCCAGTAATCCAGTTGTTATTTGTAATTAAAAATTTCAATTTCAAAATAACCTCTTAAATTCTGGTATGGTATTGCTGGTATGTATTTACATAGAAATTCATAAAATGAAATCAAATTCTGTTTATCTGCGAATCAAATAACCCGACTTTATTTTTATAAGATCATTCATCGTAATCCTTACATAATCCTCGCCAGATTTATAATTTATTAACACCATTCTGATAAGTATATTTATAAATGTAACAATTTGGTAATAATTATTCTGCGGGCAATGCTGTAAAACAACATTTCTCAAGATTAAATAGTTTAATTTTTGAATAAATATCATTAATCATATGTGAATTATATTTGTAAATTTACGTAATAAGTTTAAATTTTCGAACGCCACTTTCAGTTTGTCGCATTTATTCTTCAAGCAAACTAAATTAAAATTAATAAATTGCAATTTTAAAAGAAAATAACTTATTCTTTGAATAGATAAAAATTATACACATTGGATTAACCTTTTAACAGAGGGTAAATTTTTGCATAGTATTGTTATAGCTCTATAATAATAGATATCTTTGCCTTTAATAACTTATTGCCGACATTCATGTTTCTTTGTTCCTCTCCTCTTGATAATTCCCGCAGTAAAAGGGATTTATTAACATTTATGCAAAATCAAATTAAAATAGAAAGCTTAAATTTTTATTATACCCATTTCATTTCATTTATTCAACATTATGTTACAACAGCAGTGGTACATAAGTTATGTCAAGTTTCTATATACTACACTAAAGTACGAAATTGTAGAAATAAAGGATTTTAAAAAGATTTAAGAGAACAAAAGAGGAAAAACTTTTCCTAATTTAGTTTATCAAATTTTTTGCGTGCACTACATATTCATTTATATTATAGAAAGGGTTTTCCAGGAGGTGCTGTTTTAGTTTTGTGTGGAAGATTCTTGGGCTTAGATCAGTCAGTGAGCGAGGGAGGAGGTTATATAAGTATAGATGTTGATGCTTTGCGGCTGTCATGTTGGTTCTTTGGAAAGGAATGTCCAATGCGTGGCTATTTCTTAAGTTTATTGTAACTAGGTCACCTCTCTTGTGTAGGGTAGTTGCTTCACGTCTGGCTCGGATCAGTTGTTGGTATAAGTACGACGAAGTTAAGGTCATAATTTTTAATTTGAAGAAAATCGGCTTGGCATGTGTTCTGTAAGGAACACCTTCTATTATTCGTACTGCTTGCTTTTGCAACTGAAATATATGATCCGCATGAGCTGATCCTCCCCATATTTGGATGCCATATGTCATACGCGAATGGAATAGCGCATGGTAAGCCGATACGGAGGCTTCTTGTCCAGCGATCTGCTTGATGCGACGTATGGCATAAGTGGCAGATGACAATTTGTTGGAAAGTTCGGAGATGTGGGTTTTCCAGGTTAAGCGAGTGTCCAGAGTGACTCCCAAAAATCTTGCAGCCTTTGTAGTGATAGAAGTATTACGCTTTGTTGTGAATGCTATTTTGGCTGTTTTACTTTCATTTAGATGTAGACAGTTTGCATTGAACCACTGACTCAAATGCTGTTGTGTAGTTTCGGAGGCTATGTGTAATTGCTCGATGTTCGGTCCCTTTACGGCACATGTTGTGTCGTCAGCGAATAGGATGGTGTGTGACGGTAAGTTGTATGGTAAATCGTTTATGAATATACTAAAGAATAGTGGACCTACGATTGATCCCTGGGCAATACCTCTATCAATACATTTTAATGAACTTGGGCTATTATTAAAGTAAACTAATTGTTTACGATTATGGAGATATGATTTTATGAGACTTAGTGCTGCCCCACGTATACCGTAGTGTTCTAGTTTTGACAGAAAGATTTTGTGGTCCATGCAGTCAAACGCTTTCGTTAGATCGCATACTGGGTGACTTAAATTCTTTTTAACCCTTGCTATGGAATTTTGAACATTTAGACAGCATGTCTTAGCTTTACTGTAAAACCGCATCAAGAAGCGCAATGATGTACTCTTCACTTAAGCTAAGACATGCCGTCCAGATTTCATGAAAAGAGTTGATAAAAAATTTAAAAAATCACTCGGTATTATCATAGTTATTCCAATTTTGACATTCGATCTCAAATGAACATTGTATCATTTTCGTGATTTTTTGGTTGTCCAAATGATAAAACCTCAGTTTGTTGAGTTTTGCAAAACTTTATTGTACTATTTAGAGCACACTGAAAATATACTGCATGATACAAAAATAAACACGCGTACTATTTTTATTCTCCTGAATATTTTCTATTCTTGACAAGTGCAGTTTATCGAAAGGACGCGGCCGCATCAATTCGATAAAAATTAATTTTGCAAGAAATCAAATTAATCAATTTCTAGGAAAAAATATATAAATAGATCTTGCGATCTAATTCGTGAGAACTTTTCATTCGTAAATAATGAATAACACTACGGCTGAGTTGCAATGTAGCATCAACGTCACTGTTAACTAATACTAGATTAATCACTTTTAATGCGATATTAACTTTAATCGAAGTCATTGCAACTGGATATAATATGCAACAATGTTTTGTAACTTAGATAAAAATATGTATTCCTTATAAATTTGTCTACCTATGGTAAATATGAACTCCAAGGTAGGTAGGTGTCTTTAATTACATATTTCAATCATTTACTGCTAGAACCATCAAACATCGATTTAAAACTTTACGATGGGATGATGATTCATCCTTTGGGAGCTATACATGCTAAGGTTAAAATGGGCGAACTTTGTGAAGCTCACAAATTTCTAGTAATTGAAAGAAACTACCACCAGTAGTTGGAAGACCATTTGTAAGGCAGTTCAAAGTCGATTTGAAAGACGCTGTATTAAGCAAATACAAAGTATCTGAACCTGCAATAGGTTGCTTTATTGGTTCTCCAGTTTCTTTACGGCTTAAAGAAGGAGCTGTTCCAAAATTCCTTAGGGCTAGACCTGTGTCAATTGTTGTCCAATTATTGTTGTGTCAATGTTCGTCCAAAAACCGCAGTCTTCATACGGACTACTGTGAATGGGCTACCCTGATGGTTCCAGCGAGAAAAAAAGATGGCAGCGTGAGATTGTGCGGAGACTATCGAGTAACCGTGAATCCGCATCTTCATATTGACAAATATAAGTTGCCCACTGCAGATGAAATTTTTGCCAAGTCGGTTGTCGTTCCAACAAGACTGAGACAACAAATACACAATGAGCTGCACCTGAGTCACGTCGGTATCGTCCGTATGAAAGGATTAGCTAACCATACACGAGCATTCCTTCCCGCCGGAAGTTCAAAGTCCACTGGCCATTTTATCGTTTATGACCAATTTCAAGATCCGGAGAACGGTGGTGGTATCGGCAAAATTCATCCGATGACAATTGGGAAAATATTAATGGAAGGACAAGTCTCAGGGATTAAATCTATTGTAAGCAAAGGTAGAAATCGTATAGCTATCTCCTTTACTTGCTCTAAAAGTGCAAACAATTTTCTGGAAAATAAGATCCTTTCTAAACATAACCTAATTGCATTTGTTCCAAAACATTAGTAACTTGTCACGGCATCATTCGTTCTGTCCATCAATCTTTATCCGACAACATTATTCAAGAGAACATTAAGTCTCCTTATAAAGTTATAGGAGTTCGCCGTCTGAAAAGACGTGTTGCCAGGAACGATCCTGGAAATAACAGTGAACCAGAACATACCAGTCGTAATTCGGACTTTGTACCTACGCAGACCCTGGTCATTACTTTTGAAGGAAAAGTTCTTCCAAAAAAAAATTTACCTATTCTACACTCCAGTAGAAATTGAAGTATATCAATTTCCTGTGATTCAGTGCTTCCAGTGTAAAAACTTCGGTCACACTACTAAACAATGCAGAGGTAAGGTTACATGTAATAACTGCGGAGGAAATCTTTATGTCTCAGACTACAACAGCTGCAAAATTACCTGTTCCAACTGTAAAGGGGACTATACTGCTTCTAATAGATCTTGCCCTCAATACTTACGCCAGAAAAAGATTAAGAAAATTATGGCCTTCCAAAATTTGTCATTCTACGATGCTGCTGAATTGGTCAAGGCAGAAAATCTCAAGAGTTTTTCACCTCAACCCCAGGACTTTCCTACTCTCATTGATTCCGATAATGAACAAGCGGCGTCTGCGACTCAATGACTCCACCGAAGTACTTCAGCCAAGAAGAACATAACAAAAATCTTAGTTACCTAAATGACAATCCGGGGACTTCCCGTTCGGATCCAGTATTCTTGCATAAATCAAACTCTGAGAACTCTAAGTCTCAGGTAGATTCGTGAAGGAAAGAACGTATGTTAGTGAAGTACGAGATGACTAGCCAACATACTTACTTCTTTCGGGATTCATGTTAGAAATGTTCCAACGTTCCTGACCGACACGATAAATACTTACTTTCATGTAGACTTGTTTATACTTCCACTATTTCCCAGATTCAATTTGTGTTAGTGGATTAGAACAGGATTTGCTTCGTTTCAATTTCTTGAAGGGAAAGATCGAGGGAAAAATTGTCGTTGTTGAAGAAAAGAATGACATGAATGAATGCTGGTGTATGGCTAGCTATTAGCACGACAGTTCATCTGGTGGCCTGGAATTGACGGCGACATTGAAACTCTGGTAAGAGCCTGCAAAGCTTGTGCCTTTGCTCACAAGAACCCTAGCAAAGCTATGCTACATCCATGGGAGCCCTCCACGGGCGGCGTCATGGCAGAGAATTACACATTGATCATGCTGGGCCATTCATGGGAAAAACTTTTCTCATTGTGATAGATTCTTATAGTAAATGGCCAGAAATTTTTGCTGTGTCGTCGACTGTTACGATTACTAATCTACGTTCCGTTTTTGCTCATTTTGGACCACCAAAAGTTCTTGTTTCTGATAATACTGTCATTCACATCCGGCGAGTTTCAAGATTTCTTGCAGTGAAACATCACTTCAGCTCCACATCATCCGCCTACAAATGGTCCCGTGGAAAATTTGGTCGACACATTCAAAAGCAGTGTTTTCAAGAGCCTGTCACTAAACGATGCTCTTCATGTTTTTCTTGCCTCCTACCGTGTGATTCCACATACATTCCACTGCGGGTGAATCACCAGCAGTCCTGATTCTGGAAAGATTGGACTTACTGCGACCCAGTTATATGGATACTATTTAGTCAAAGCAGGAAGCCCTAGTCAGAAATTTTGGTTCTGGGAAAATGATGTTCGAAATAGGAAACACAGTCTTGGCTAGAGATTACCGTTCTACAAACTTCTGGAATACTGGAAAAATTGATCCGATTTTGGGTACACGTACCTACTTATCTTCTACGTCTAAAAGATGGTACATATTGGAAGATGCAAGTGGATCAACTAAGACCTGCTTCGAGTCGACTATATGACAGTGAGCAAGAAATGATAATCGATTCAATTTCGAACCCCTTGCAAGCTTCCCAGGAGTCAGAATTATCCGATCTTTATAATAATAATTGTGATACAAATGAAGAAACATCGGAGGAACCACTACAGCTTCCAGTTTTAAGAAGATCGTCAAGACTGAGAAAACCAGTATGTTATACTTAAGGAACTTTCCCTTTTTAAGGAAGGATGATGCTATGTATTTGTACATTTCATATATTGTAGTTATTAGTGGGCAATGCATTAGTAACTAAGATTCGTTATATGTACATAAAAAAACTGACATTTTTTAGTGCTAAAAATATAATTCTATAAGCTAAGACATACTTCTTTTTCAGTCTTTATAATTTCATGGCACACTGAGCGAAGTATTTTTTATTGAAAACCCGTTATAATTGAAACATGCTGTATCCGACACAGTATAATCAAATCGATGCCTGACAGAAAATAAACTTCAAAATTTAATTTCCATACGTCAATTACAATGACAATAAAGACTGGTTTACATCAAGATGTGTTTTCAACTCTTACGTCAGTCACATGACAGTGGTGACCGAAATTTTCTGTCCGTAACTGTACATGAAGAACAAGAACATCTTTATGTTTATAGTACAAGGTTAACTAGATTTTCAGTTGTTCTGAATTGTTCTGAATTTTGTTTATTTTTTTATCAAACACGTTTTGTAATTATTAAATCAATATCGATAACTACTGATT
Source organism: Dorcus parallelipipedus (assembly GCA_958336345.1). NCBI lineage: Eukaryota > Metazoa > Arthropoda > Insecta > Coleoptera > Lucanidae > Dorcus > Dorcus parallelipipedus. The sequence goes on from OY284481.1 coordinate 18,209,720, forward strand.
AAGTCCATAACCTACGAGGCCTAATCAATCAATCATCAACTACATAACTTATTTAGTACTGCAACGGTCGACCTAGAAAGTGCATTTTTTTTTAATTAAATACCTACCGGGTGCCTAAATAAATTTATGGCCAAGAGTGCACGACTACTAGAGCATGTCGATATTATTTGTTACTTTTAGTCAAGCCACGGATCACTTTTATGTAATTCGCAATGGACCAAGCAAAACAACGTGCTTTATTATTTTATTCAGTATAAAATGTGCTGCCTTCTGAAAAACATTTTATGATTACATATTAAAATTGACAGATGACAGTTAATAAATCAATTCTTGTCACAGCACTCTTGACCATTGATTTAGGTATTTAGGCATTCGATATGTTTGCAACTACCGTACACGGAAACTGTTAATAATTACATCACCGGTTAATCGTACTAAGTCTACAGTCCATGCATCTTGAGTCACTTTCCGGTCCACTCACTTTATCCGAATATTGAATCAATTCTTCAAAACGTGAACCATCCCGGCGGATCATTAACGTAGCAGCTACGTCTGCACAGAGATCAACTGACGGCCCTGCGCCGCCCGCGACTTGCGAATATGCTATGCGGCACTTGTTGGAGCAGACGGCGCCTGAACTACTCCATGCCGACGATCGATCCACGAATTCGCGACCTCACCAACAGAACAAAACAGAAATAGGTCACCCCAGGGTGTCGCCCGATTTACCAGCGGTCGCACTTTCCATCGCCGCAAAACAGAAAAAAACACACGTCCGATTGAATCGTCAGCTATTAATAAAAATTCTGTCATGCTAAATTCTGAACGCCCCCTTTCCTTTCCAATAACAACGACAATATTAATATAGACTGAAGTTTATCATCTGATTTAAATTAAGTCTAAACATAGAGGGCCTCTCGTCTCATCCGGTTCGGATCGATATTCTATTTGAAAGATTGCCAAAAGCGAACTGCATACGCCAGCGAAATCTTGATTATTAGCGAATGCAGACTTTTGTCGCTAATGATGCCGTCACCTAATATTATTTAATTCGAAATAATTGCATCACTCAAGGACTCGTTCACGCATTCATCACATCTATTTATAGACAGTTACATGCTTCGTTAATTGGTCCGACCATACGGTGGTTCTATCGCCCATATTAAAAATACGCTGTGCGTAAGAGGTCACCGTTTAATAACGTAATTATCTAAACTCGAGCGATACGTTGATTTATCAAGCGGTGGGCCGATAGTAACGTGATGTAACGCCGTACTTTACAATTTACATTTATAAGTCGAATGCCCATTCTTAAACATTAAAACTTAAATGGACGGGCACGGAAAGAAATAATTCGGGGCGTAATCTAGATATCTAGAACACTAAAAGAAAAAAAAAGCGTACGAGCCTGTACGAGTTCACTGACTTTCCAAAGGGCATAGCCTTATTAACCCGTTGCCGTTATTGACCAGAATTAAGAGCAACTTTCTGCGAATGCGAACACGTCACTCGAAACCAATAACGCATAATCAAATCACAAACTCGGCTAACTCGTACATTAATTTATTCGTATAAATCTAGGAGGCCCAAGAAAATATTCAATTATTCTTTGCGTAAAGGCGGACTACACCTAAACGAGAACGAGACAGCCATATTTAAAGGTTATATTTATATGTAAATTACGATGATATTTGACTTACACAGCGATCAACGAGGTCGATAACCCGCAGATATTTACTCGTGCTATCTATTTGACGAACTCACTTCACTACCTTGCTAATATTTTACACAAAATTCAATCACTTAAATGAAAACTTAAACTACATCGCGACATCGCCCTCCGTCAGCTAAAGTAGTACTGTGCGCACGCGCGTTACCGTTGGCGACTCGATCGCCTGTACACACCCAGTTTGAATTATTTTAAATAGCGTCTCGGTCTTTTCTACCCGTTTAATCGTTGTTTTAAATATTTTGATTCATCAACTCTCAAGAGGATCGTTCAGTTACATCCATAACATGTTTTAAATAATTTAAATTACTCTATGCAGCCGGAATAGTATCGGCGCCATCTCTTAGAGAAAGCTGGAATCAACCCACGCGTTCAAGCAGTTGACAACCGAAAAATAGCCGGAGATAAATTCGAACATAGAATTACTGGATGACAGATGGCGCCTGTGTCCATTTGCTGTATTTACAAATAATCTTACCGAAGTTAATAGGTTCGCACTTAATTCAATATTAATTTTCATTTAAAAATACGTCAGTACTTTTATAATTGTTTTTGGTACGTTCTTAAAAATCGTAGAAAATATACATTTTCCACTTTGCTCGTACTCTTAATTATTGGTTTGTTGTATTGGCAGTGTTAAAGATGACACTGTACTTTTGAATATAAAACTACAGGAGGGACTATATATAAATTAATATGTGTCCGGAAAGGAGGTTGCAAATGGTGTAGAGCTGTTACCGGGAGACAGTGGCGCACTGTTTCAAAAGGATATTCATAAGAATATAAATTCAGTTAATCCGTAGGAATGTAAAGAATTTACGCGTTCGATTCGTACTGGATTCACCATAAACGAAAGTGATACAAAACACTTCTAGGTGTACTACCGATAAAAACGAATTGATATCGCATGCTTTACGCTCACGATCTTCACTTGAATCTTAACCTCATTCTTCGTTTATAAATACTTTTAAAAACCCTAACCACAGTATAAGAATCACAGAGTAGCATCACTCGAGCATGACTGTCATATTTGCCATTTTGTTTGATACCTACCGTCTTGCAAATTACTATTGCTATCATAAAAAGCTAGGACAAGACTTTTTAAGCTGTGTAAAACTGCTACCGACCATAAATTATTTGAAATGGTCACTCATTGTCAATCATACCTACAGTAAATAATGTTTAAAAAGCTAGGATAGCTGCTTACATAGAAAACAAGTTGCTCAAAATTTCAGCGTTAACAAAAATACAGTTACTGACTTGACAGCAAAGTAAGATTCAATATAATAAAATAATGGAAACGCGTGGTTACTGGATTTAAAAGTTGTCCTAGTTTTTTATTTTTTCCATAAGGGTATCCAACAGTATGGCCGCTTTTTTTGACACTGACGTTTAAGTGACGCCACTGGGTAATTACTTATACTGTGCTCTAACATTCAGACAAATTAAACGAATGAAAATACTTACCTATGAAACGTAATTCCAAATTCTTTATTCTTTGTGGTTAGTGAAGAACCACAACCCGATATAAATAATTACAAACACAACCACCATCCAAAACGTCAACAAGTACTGATTCATACGTGGGGGTTCAAAACGGTACTTCCGTCGTACATTTCAATCTGGTTTTTATAGTAATAGCTCCTTCCTGATAGTTTTCTTTTCTGTTCTGTAATTTCAAACATGTTGTCACGTGTTGTCAACAGTGTTCCATAAAAAGTCTGAACATTCAGCTTAAGAAATCACTAAAAAACTTTAAAAAACTTAAAAAGATATTCAAAGAGAAAGCGAATTGTAATTTTAAAAATTAAAACTAATAATAATAATGTTTATTGATCCAAAATACAGTGTAGAAGCAGTAGTAGAGATAGCAAGCAAGCTTGATAATAATATTACGGTAAACGAAAGCTTCAGTAAAATTATCGTGAAACAGCGATAATGTTTTTATTTTCTTTTTCTAGTCGAATCCTGCTCGAATCCAAGATTTATTGAGCGTTTTCCAGTTGTAAAAATTGCGAGTCGATTTTGATTGCGTCCTCTCACAGATGTTTCGATCTATTTGGGGCCTCTTCAGCAGAATCTTACTTACCATGGTCGCCTAGATTAATGAATAAGCAGTGGACGGGCGTTGGGCAGGCGAGAGTGGGGGACGTGTCGAACTGGCGAAAAATACATAAACTAGTAGAGGCGATGTATTGTTTAAATACATATAAATATGTGCAGATTGTAACTTTCAATTGGTCAATAAAGAGATTATTATTATTATTATTTTTCGCCCGTTCAACACGAGCCCACTCTGGCCTGCCCAACGGCCGTCCGCTCCCTATTAATGAAGCACCAATGCTTATACGGCTATATAACGGCTATACGGCCGGTCGCGTTTGAAAAAAGTTTGTTCTACAAAAACTCTCGTTAGTGTGGCCTCTGCATAATTTTGAATTGAACTTCCGCCGTCACCATAGTTACTGCGTTTAATGTTACCTACATTTTCATTCGAATATTGTACATTTTATCACAATTTGAATGATAAATCGCATTCTTATCACTCCAAAATGCTGCACTTTAAACAAATCACGTGATAATTTGCTCACAATCACTTCTCTGAAGTTAGCAAAAAGTCCTGTAGTGTGGCTCCCTCTTCGGCACAGAAAAATGGCTCTGAACTAAGAACCGATCCGAATCGATTTTGTTGGTATAGATATTTATGATGATATCCGATTTTTTTATCGATATTTTTTACTTTCGATATTTCGATATATCGGAAAATGTCACCGGATCGATTTCGATTTTTTATGCTCAATTTATTAGTAGTATTTTATAAGACTCGAAGCCAGCAGGTTGGTATGCCTGCAGCAATGTGTATTTATGGTTATATGGGTTATATGGGTTATATTATTAGTTTGACAGATTGAAGTATTTCGTAGTATTCATTTTGCTTGTGAAAAATTGAATTAACGTTTAATATTTTTTCTACTCATGCTACGAAAATAAGTATTTTCGTCATAATAAACTCTTTGTGAAAGTACGACTTTCTCTACCTAACGATGGAAATATTTCCACTTCTAGAGATCATGGCGAAAATACGACTTATTTTCGTAGCATGAGTAGAAAAAATAGCATTTACTACTACCCGACATGGTTACCATGGTAACTGAAAATATTTTGAATAACCATGAACTGAAAAATCGGGTCTTCAAAAATTGTTAAATCAAAGATCGATATTTGAAATATCGATTTTTTTCTTTTCCGATATGTGGTGTATCGATACAATCCGATCCGGATCGATCAGGTATATCGATATTTTTGTTACTTTGGAACATCCCTATGTCGCGATCTAAACTATTGTTTTCCGGTTGGTTGTGGTCAACAAGTGAAGAATAAACAGGAGAGTTTCTTGTCCAAAGTGGTAACTAAATGTGGCCGCAATTTCATAGGCATACACAAGCGTTTTGTAAAATTCTGGAGCAATCACAAACCAGACAGTTCACCATTGTTTATAAAACACTTACTTCACTAAATTCAACTAAATAGGATCCTAAAAATGTTAACTGTTTTCTAAACACTGGAGTTCTATCATAAAAATACTTGGAAGGAACTTGCTTAAACTTGCGGCCAAAAAAAGTGACCCATCACATTGATATTGTTACGGTAATATTTGAAGTAATATGAAATTAGGGACATAGCTTAATGTAACAACAGATTTATTATTAACTAATTAACTAACAACCATTACAACTTACATTTTGTGTATTGGGGCACTAAAAGACAACTAGACTACATGACACTCTGAAGAGATTTGTTCTAATACTCCTTTAGCGTTCGCTCTATCGGCTTTTTATAGGGGTTTTGTTTCCGGGGTGTGACGTCAATTGTTGCCTTGACATTTTTGTATACGCGATTCCGCGCTGATCTGTGCCTGCAGATGAGTCATTATATTTTGCGGACGGCCCGTACGAGTGCAGCTGCATCGGGGGTGAGTCATACGTTATATAATTGCGACGGAGGCATCTTTTGTTTATGTTATCGTTTTATGTTTATGTTATGCTTGACTTAATCTCAGCTGCACATCTTTGCTGGTTCTCTTATCCTAGTTACAATATTTAATGACGTTTTGATTACATTTGCACAGCGTGTACCAGCCTTGCAGTTTTGGAGGTTATACGTAGTTATACTAAATGTCAAAGCAGCAATTTAATTTACACAATATGACAGCTCCAATAATTTAGTACTTTGACAGGTCGAAGGACAATTTACTATACGAAAAAAGAATGGGGCAGTTTTCTCGCAAGTTTACATTACCCTTGCTGCGCGACTGATCGCAGTGTTGCCAGGTGTATAAAATATTAATCCCCAGAAAACGTTACTAAAAGTTACTAGATTTCGCCAGACATGTCAGAAACGTTCTAAAAATTTAAAAACAAATTTTGCTAACAATGAAAACACGATGAGAAAGCTTGGCAATTGGTACATTACATACGCACAAAGTCAATTTATTAATAACATAAAAAACAAAAATAAAAGTCTATGTATTATAAAAAAAAATACTTTTTTTTCCATTTAAAAATAAAATAAATCACAAATTCTTTGATATTAATTTAAAAAAAAAGATTTTTTGAATGCAAAATTTCATTATTTATAAAGTTTCATTATTTATGGCCGACTTCTTCACCATGTTTAACCTAAGGTTAATTTATCTAACAATTGGAATGTGACGTACAGTTGGCCGTATACATACTATGTACTCTGCGGAATAATTTGGCTGACCTCGAATCAGTTGTTCCTTTAAATTGGTGTAGGCGAAATATGGGGGAAACGAACAACAAATGGCGTTGGCATGACGACATAAGGTGTGTGGCACACAGTTTTTACCCATCAGATTATCGCAGACACAATTTTTGTCCGGAAACACTCGACAGCATACTATAAGTTATTCGCTCTGGGTGAGTTTGCGATTACGCTCGCCGAGCGCTCTAATCAAAAGTGTGAGGGCGACTGCGTTTCACTGCATGTAAGAGTGAGAAAAAGATACACTCCGATCGATCTGAGGGTAATCGCGAACTCAGCCTCTTTGTATAGGTATCAAACAGCATGGCGCTTTCTTTTTGACACTGGCGTTTAAGTGTTGCTATTGGCTAATCACTTACGAACAATGTTGTCAACTCTTCAATAAACTTTCTCCCTAAATGTTAGTTAAAAACTCCCTAAATTGCTAGTCAATAGCTGTAATTTTTTGTTTTTAAAGCAATGACTTTACAAAACAAAACCAATGAATAATTGTAAAAATAAAAGTCTGCAGAGATAGATAAGTTCTTTCTATGAACTAACTAACCGATTGAAAAAGATTTGGGGATCGATTCATTATGCGATTTGTTTTAATTGATTCAAAGGATTTTGAATTTGAATTTAAATATGTGTCTTAAATCATTGTAAAATAGTTTTTTTTTTTAATGTGACGATTAAGTTTTCATATATTTCCAAATAATTCCGTCGCATTATGTATGAAATGTTTCGATAATTTGTTTTAAAAATAAAAAGCGATTACTGCATGTTTGATTTCAATAAAAACACATGTTCATTTCTCGGACTTGCAGCAGAAATTGGTAGGCGTCACCGGGACCTACGTGCTGTATATTCTGCCCACCCAAGAGCACAATAAATAGATCATCGGCACTTGTGATTGAATGCTTTCTAAAAATTTTAAATACTTACCGGAATCACAAAGACCAGACTTCAGTCATTTTGAAACATGTCACATTCCGTTCCGTCTGGGAATTGGCGCGGTCCACAGCGATAGAGTCATACAAACACCATAAACAAATCCAGTTTGACATTTCAAATTGCTTTTCTAAATTTTTATGTATAGATTGTCGAGTCAAAACTGCAAACGTGCGATCCACATGTACGGGAATATCACGTTATATTGGTGAGTTTCGTCGTAATGGTGACCTGTTTTGTCTCAGCCAGGAAACAGGCCTGTTAAAAATCTCCACTTTTACACTTGGATAAGTATAATTTATAAATGTTCGGGAGACATGAACAAAACACCCCCAGGGAGTAGTAAAGTGCTCTTAATCTTTCTAACATCTGCAAGGGCAGCACGTGAACCAAAAATGCCACGAACGGGATTGGCTAAGGTGATTTTTGAATCTTCGCTGCAAGTCCGAGGGCGGAGCTTAATTGTTTTCATATTAAGTAACAAGACGCGTAGAAGGCAGTTGGCATTTTACGCTAAACAGATACGGTCGAAATTGAATTTTCTTTAGTTGAGTGTCGCAGTTTTCTTTGGCGCTGGTAGTCTTGATTCGAATTTGTATTTTTATATAATTCGGTTTTTGTTAAATCATTTGATAACGGTCGATTAAGCTTAGTGACTAAGTAACCCACGGCGCGCCGCGAGTGCCGCGAGTGATTAAAAGATAGTTGTGTTAAGGTGCGTGGGTGAGACGGATTAACGCGTATTGGTAAATTTGCATGTATTTGTATTTTCTCCATCGCATCCTTGGTGGCATAAATAGAGCGAGGATAATTTAAATTGTATTAATTAGTTGTCGAAAGATTCAGTAAAGTTCATTCTTATCATTACATTTAGGGAACTTTAATCAAACTATTTTTATTCACTGACTACGAGTATTAAACGCATTAGTGATTTTCATATTTAAAAGCTTTGATTGGTCAGCGTTCGTAACTAGTAGCCGAGTTCGTTAATTTAATTAATCAACGGCAATTTGTCATTCCCTACATCTACTTGGGACTTTCCATACAGTGTACGTTAGAAACCATCACAATCTAAGGGGATTTCTCTCAAGCAAATTATAATCCAGACAATTGGTCATACATTCCTGACAATTTTCTTGATCAAAGTTTTCACACCCTGTATATGTGGCAGGGTCAATCGGTTGTCTTGGCTGTGAGATTTGCAGGTAAATGATAAGCGACTCCCTCGAGACTGTAAGTTCAAAAACATCCATAGTGTAGTACCAGGAAAAACAGTCGAAGGGACCTTGCGCAATTAGGGGTTAGATAGGTTTAGCCGAGGAAAAAACGACGAAGAGAGAGATTTGAAAAAAAGGTGCCAAGGGCCACTCTCTCAAGGCGATTGGAAGTAGCTGGGAAAGTCCCTACCCATCGACCTTAATTAATTAGGTTAATTAGAAAAGGGGTTACTCCAACATTTCCCCAAGGGGGAATCCTTGAAAAACGGGTGATTACTTTTGATTTACCTGCAGATTGAGCGCTGAAGGCGGCAGGAATCACATACTTTGCCAAAACATCTGACTTAATTAATTAACTCCATTAATTAAGTACACTGTCGTCCCACCAAGACACTTTGTGCGTTGGTTTATTAAATCGAACAAGTCTTTGAATACCAGCAGAGTTACAGACACTGTACTAAGACTCTAACTTTAAATCTCAATTAATTACCGATAAATCAGGAGTGGAACCCTCCAATAAAGTAAAATCTGTATAACGTTATACCACCAACGGTGTAAATCGGAGGAATTTAGATCACGCCCGAAATCGAAAACTGTTATGAAAGTCACACTGTATTTCTGAAAATCGTATTTTTTGATTAATTGTATTAATTTCAAACAACCCGGGTTTTTACACTCAATTTCTCTGATTCTATAGAAGAGGAGAAGCGGAGTTTTTTTCCGTATCAATATTCATTACAATAAATAATTAATTAAAATTTAATTGTTGTGTTTTTCATTATCAACCTGCCTATTTCCTCGTTAAAGCTAATTATACTGTCGCACCAAACAAAGAATCTGGGGGAAAGCATAACGTAGGGCTATCTACAATTGATAATTGGATCATAATTAGGTCATAGCGAAAGTGATTTTGGCATCGGTGCATTCCTTAGGATCATCCACCCGAGAATACCATCTGTTGTATTGAACGATTAGAGGCGCCCAGCCGTCAGTAGGTATACGACTGAACCTTTATCGTCATAAATTTAGTTTAGAAGTTTCAGTGGCCCCTAATCAGTATTTACTTATATGAATTATTTGCCTGTATACTTGTCAGGATTAATTAATAGTTAAACAATTAGTGGGCGCATCACATGTAGTTCACAAGTTAAATCATTTCACGGTGAAGAGCTGCATAATGATGTTAGTAACCAAGAAGTTAAATTAATAACAATTTTGGATGTGTCTTAAGTTACAATAAATAGGGGAAGGTGGTGCAAAACCGCATAGTGAGGTCAAATCGCACAGACCCAGAAAAATTATTTATTGACTAGCGACACCTATTTTTCTAAAGTCATAAGGTGGAGTTATTTGTGTATGATGGTATTACAGAATACTATGACCAAATTTAAATCCGCGACGAAATAACTGATAATTAATTTTTTTAATGTTTGCTGATGTAAAATTGTTGGTTTTTGTTTTAGTGAACATTCCAAAAATTCTTCAATTAACATCAAGTAAGTTATGTTGATTTTGTTCTACTATCCTTACAAAACATTATCCGTTAGTTACCCATGGTTTAAAACGTTACTTTTTTTTAATCATTGAAATTGTTTGTTTTTGTGGTTATGAGGCAAAACCGCATACACAAGCATGAGGTAAAATCGCACATATGCGATTTAGCCCCATTCAACTACCTTTTATTCAATGGCGTAAATCTATAGACGTGTTTTTTACTTTAGACGATGTGCGTACCTACAAAAGAAAAACTAATCGTCAGCAGTGGTCAGAACTTTCAATGAAAAATGCGATTGAAGCCTGCCTTAGCGGTAATTGCGGCGACCAAAAAGCTGCTAAACAGTACAATGTTCCTCGTAGTACGTTAAGAGACAGAGTCAAAGCGGCATTAAGGACAGGAAAAAATCCAACTGAAGCTGCAGTAAAAGGAATGGGACGTTACAAAACAGTATTTTCTAGAGAACAAGAGGATGAACTGGTTTCTTATGTATTAGAGTTAGAGACAAAATTATTTGGACTGACAATAACAGAATTACGACGATTCGCCTATCAGTTGGCTCAACGAAACGGGGTTGCACACAATTTTAATAACGAAACTCAAGAGGCCGGTAAAGATTGGATACGAGGATTCCTACAACGACATCCTGAACTATCCCTACGAACTCCAGAAGCCACATCGGCTGCTAGAGCAATGGGCTTCAACAGAATATCTGTCCAAAAGTTTTTTGAATGCTTAATTACAGTTTATGATCGCTACAAATTTCCTCCAACACGAATTTTCAATTGTGACGAAACGGGAATGACTACCGTTGCTAAAACTCAATCAAAAATAATCGCAAAAAGAGGTAGAAGACAGGTTGGGTCCATTTCATCGGCTGAGCGTGGTAAACTTGTAACCGCAGAGATTTGTTTTTCGGCAGCTGGTACCTATGTCCCACCTCTTTTGATTTTTCCAAGGCAGCGAATGAAAGCAGAATTGCTAGACGGAACACCGCCGGGTACAATTGCTGCGTGCCATAAAAGCGGTTGGATGCAGAGCGAAATATTTGTGCAGTGGCTGCAACGTTTTATTAATCATACAAAACCATCTGCAGAAGATCCAGTCTAGTTGTTACTCGATGGAGACGCGTCTCATATGAAAAATCTGCATGCAATAAGCCTAGCTCGTGAAAGTTATGTGATCCTTGTTTGTTTTCCACCTCATTGCAGTCACCGGTTACAGCCTTTAGATGTGGGTTTCATGGCTCCTACTATGGTCAGGTAAGGATATAAACATTGCATTCATACACCTAGTGATGGTAAGCTCACAATATCTTTTTATTTCAGGAAATTAAAACTTGGTTAAGGACAAATCCCGGTCGAATTGTTACCGAGTTCCAAATTGGAAAATTATTTGGTGCTGCTTATGCAAAGGCAGCGAATTTGGAAACGGCCATCAACGCCTTTGCTAAACCTGGAATATGGCCTCTTAATGAAAACGCTTTCACGGATATAGATTTCGCCCCGTCTGAGGTTACAGAACGAGAGAATCCTAACACCAGTGGTGATGCAGCTACAATAGAGCAACCCATTTCTCCAGGTTCACACTCCACCTCCAAGTACAAGCTCAAATGCGGTTATTAGTAATGCAAGTAGTACATCTATGACTAAAGAAAGCACTGTTGAAGAAATGGACATATCACTCCCAGGAAGTTCAAATACCAGCTTCAAAGTGCAGCCCCATAATGTTTGTCCTATCCCAAAGGGTACTCGAAAGGAGAATAAAAGGAAGAGAGGAAAAGCGGCTATTTTGACATCGACTCCAAACAAGGACGAATTGGAGCAACAACATGAAAGTTCCAAAGCAAATTCTGTGAAAAGAAATCTAAAGCTTAATGACGCTAAATCGAAAAAGCCAGTGCAGCCAGGGCCTTCCTCAAGCGACTCAGAAAGTAACTTTAGCGACGAGGATGATCCCCCTTCTTTGCAAGAAGGCGTTTTCCAAGTCGAAGGCTAATGAAGGTTGGATGAAGTGTCGCCAGTGTTACAAATGGCATCACGACGCATGCACTGGTTTAGCAGATGAAGATTTGGACGATGCCCCATGCACTGGACGATTTTGCCTTATAGGGTGGGGCAGAATCGTCAAAATATTTTTTGAGAAATAAATTTTTTTTGTTACTAATGTGTTACTTTCAGAGAGTTGATATTTTTTTATAATCAATGAATAACTATTCGCTACATCTGTTCGTTTATTTGAATTTGTATAAACCCTTACAATCATTTTAAAAAATTGATAAACCTTAAGAGTGCGGCTTTGCCCCACGCTCCCCTACATTTATTCTTTGGCTGACATGTTTTTTTCGATTATAAGAATGTAATCATCTTCAAGGCGAAGCTTGGGAGGAAATCAATAGATTTGTGTATTAATAATAAAATTAAGTTCACTTTGGAGCAGGAACATAACGATAGTGTCAACTGTTCTAGTCTTTTTTTTTATAAAATTTATGAAAAGCCAACCTCTGCTCCGTTAATTTAAAACTTCTTCCTTGAAAACTTTTAGTGAACGGTTTAGTACGTGAATAACCTTTAAATACTTATCTTACTTAAAATAGGGCGAAACGCGAACTGATATATCATGCATCATGCCTAAATTGATTTGACAGAAAAGAACTCCACTGCAATCTCATCGACCTGTCCTCGAGCTACTATTCTCCTGATAAGGCCCCAATTAGGATGAGGACGCTCGAGGTTTCCATTGCAATCAAAACCGACTTGCAACAAAATTTTAAATTTCCAAATTTCTGTGTCATGGTTTATTGTACATAAATTGGAATAGCGACCTAATCTGTTCTAAAGAATAAACTCAGAAATTCTCATAAAGCAAAAGTGTAAATTGTCCATATTTATCATGCTTAGAAAAAATTACAATCGTCTTAATACAGTAGTACAGCGTATAATATGTGTATTGTCACCTACGTGATTTTAAGTATGTAATAGGTACCATACGAAAAAGAAAATTATGTTTTAAAGGAAAACAGAAAGAAGCGAGAGCTGATATGAAATAATGGAACGAGTTTTAGCACGAGCGAGTTCCTAAATTGAAAATGTTTTCGAAATCAAAGCGTTCAAGGCTTCGGCATCCCGTCGCCGCGCTAAAGTTTGAAATTGTGTTCTTAAGCAAGAGCACCGGTGTAATTTAAATTCAAAAACGTGCAATTAAAGCACAGTGGTCGGACGAGCTTATATTAGCATAGTTTACGGCTTATATTGCCATTAGTCCGCCCCGGGGCGTGAATTGATGACGTATCTACCAGCGCTAGTTCATTAAGGACCGAAGAAGGCCCGACCAGAATAAGCAATAAGTTCCTTTACACTCTCTAATCCGGGCGACAAAGGCGTGTTTGTAGCGTTCCCGTGATACCGCACGCTAATCAACATCAATATGCGCTAAGGACCTGACTATTTATCCCGACACTGACGCGTGGCCTTTCAACTTATCCTGCGTCTCTTCTTCATCCGACCGTTCGCCCTTCCTTACTACATACTTACGTACACTGAATAATGTCAATGTCGCAACTACGTTTTCTTCTCCTTACCCTAGCCACAGTAGTTAAAGTGCTCCTCCTTCATTGGCTAACGCACTAACGTACATACATAGGTACTTACATCAGGTACCTACAATTTATACTTACACACGTAGATGCTGAAACTACAAGCAAAACTATTAATTCAATCAACAACACATGTACATACATGAATAAATATAATCATAGTGGTCCCTTTTCCAGTTAATTAATCAATCAATATCCCAGCCAATAAACTCGATTATGCAACTAATCTCAACATCCTCCTAAAATATTTATTAAAAACAATAATTCATTTGTGAAAATTGGTCGTTTGCATTCGGAAATGTAGGTATGTCTGTAAAGTATATGGTAGTAGTTTTTGAAGGAAGAAAGTTCATCTTCAAAACAAACAAAAATACGAACATTTTTATATGTTTGGTCCTAACGACGATAGATGGCGCCGTTCAGTCTCATGATTTAATCCAAAAGGTTTCGATTGTCTTTTGTTTTCTCACTTTTTCGAAGACCACTTCTCTTTAAAAAAAATATATATAAGAACACGAAAATTGTTTGTGTATGTTATTGTTGCACGCATAACCTAACTTTCGTTTCTAAATTGTAGAAAGTAGAATGAAATTGCTAATAAATATAAATAAGTTGAAACAATTTGAAAAGGTTTCGGTCATGCGCGGACCGCGGTCTGAATAGATTAGTTCGAAGCCAAGCCGTTTTAAGAGCCAGTCAATGGTTCTTGCTCGATACACGGACCGAGGTCGAAAATAAATCGGTTTCTAACCAGGCCAATGAGAGTCCAGTTTTTGTAAATAGTCGAACCGCGGTCAAAACGAACCAATTTAAATTAAAATAAACTCAAACTTATTATTATTAAGAACACACTTTTTCTTTACAAAAATATACAAGCCATTGATAGTATTTTCAAAAATAACCAAGTTATGGATATTTTTGGCTGACTCGACGAAAGCAGCTTAGGAAGTTGGCTTGAGTGTGTCTTGTGTGTTGGCAGATACTTTTGTTTTTCAAACAATTCGATACGTAAAGGAAACCTAAATAATGTGACACTACAGTCTTGGGAAACCCTGTACGTATATTGAACTCGTTTAAATTTCTGCAAACTGTACGTCGTACAGACCCTGTGCATTAATGCTAGTGCATTAATGTTAGAGATTAGAAATTAATTTGTGCATTTGGGTGCGATTTTCTTATAAGCTCAGAATAGTCTGCAATTTGCTATATTTATTCAATTAATTAATATTTTCGCGATAAATTTCACTTGACAAATCTGGTTGCAGCAACGAAATCGTTTCAATCGTACACGGACCGCGGTCTGAATCGCTTAGTTCCAAGTCACGCGGTTTTAAGAGCCAATCAATGGGTTTCTCTCAATACACGGACCGAGGTCGAAAAGAAATCGGTTTCTAACCAGATCGATGAGAGCCCAGCTTTTCTATTTAGCCGAACCGCGGTCAAAACGAACCAATTTAAAGTAAAGACAAACTCAAACTTGTTATTATTAAGAACACATTTTTTCTTTAAGAAACATACAAGTCATTGATAGTATTTAAAAAATAACTAAGTGATAGGCATTTTTGGCTGACTTGACGAAAGCAGCTTAAGAAGTCGACTTGAGTGTGTCTTGTGAATTGGCAGGTGTTTTCGTTTTTCAAACAATTCGATACGTAAACGAAGTCAGCCTCGGGAAACCCTGTACATTCAACTTGTGTAAATTTCTGCAAACTATACGTTGTAGATGGACCCTGTACGTTCTTAATGTTAAAGATTAGAAATTAATTTTGATATCTGTGCATTTGCCTGCGATTTTCTTATAAGTTCAGAATACTCTGCAATTTGCTATATTTATTCAATTAATTAATATTTTCGCGATAAATTTCACTTGACAAATCTGGTTGCTGCAACGAAATCGTTTCGGTCGTACACGGACCGCGGTCTGAATCGCTTAGTTCGAAGCCACGCGGTTTTAGGAACCAATCAACGGTTTCTTCTCAATACACGGGACCG
Source organism: Dorcus parallelipipedus (assembly GCA_958336345.1). Classification (NCBI taxonomy): domain Eukaryota; kingdom Metazoa; phylum Arthropoda; class Insecta; order Coleoptera; family Lucanidae; genus Dorcus; species Dorcus parallelipipedus. Next base: position 18,225,463 of record OY284481.1, read on the forward strand.
AGGTCGAAAAGAAATCTTTTGGGTTATTTATTATTTAAACCATTCTTGCGTTTTAATTTGAAGTTTGCATTGAATCGTGGAATCTAGAAGACACAGTAAAATCTATTTTAAGTAGTTTTTAAATTTATTACGCGAACATTTCCAGGGATTACAGCAGCAATACTATTTTGAAATTAATTACTTCCTTTAATCATTCCGTTATCAATTCATTTTTGTGTTGCGTGAAATTAATTATTGAACTTAAGAAGTTCCGTTAAAACGCTTCATTTTACTTATCAGAATTTTCGTCGACGTGCTTAGAAAAGGTAATACCACATTCATCCACATTTTTCCGGGGGAACGCGCATTTCTGTTTTCAACGCTCCACAATTTGAAGAATGTAGCAATTTATTAATTGCTATGCGTATACTTAATTGCTTGCGTAATATCTCCAAGTGCGTTACATATTAAGAAACGAAGCGGGACGACTTTTAAGGAGCGTTCCCAGCATGAGGTTTCCTGAGGTTTCGAGGATTCAATCAGGTACCTACAATTTATACTTACACACGTAGATGCTGAAACTACAAGCAAAACTATTAATTCAATCAACGATACATGTACATACATGAATAAATAATAATCAAAGTGGTCCCTTTTCCAGTTAATTAATCAATCAGTATCCCAGCCAATAAACTCGATTATGCAACTAATCTCAACATCCCCCTAAAATATTTATTAAAAACAATAATTCATTTGTGAAAATTGGTCGTTTGCATTCGGAAATGTAGGTATGTCTGTAAAGTATATCAAGTTATAAGTGACCCAAGTAAGACGGTACAGTCGTCAGTCAACCCTTGTAACTGGTAACAACAAATTTCTCTAGCTAGACACTTCCTGGTTTGATAATATATCGTCTACACCGCAAACGCTAACAAGCTTCGGTCGCGCAACGGTAAATTATTGCGTTAACATTAACGCACTAAGCACCCAATGACGGCTAATGAATAAGGTAAGCGGTGAATAAAAACCGCGTTAGCCGAAGCAGTTTCGGGAGAAGCATCAGCAAGTTGGTCTAGTGTATCAAGTATCCCCGGGGATGCATAATTCTAGTTTTGCGGCGCCGGTGCTTTACCCCCGATTTATTACATAATTAAATTAGGCGGCACTTCATTAATATCCATTATTACGCTGTAACTCTCTTTGCAGCGGTGATATGAATTATGCAGACGGGATTCCCCCACGCAGCTTCGCCTACCACATGACTTGACTTACGTCAGTCTAATTTACTTGTCCGAGTGATCAAAATTATCGCAACAACACATACGAAAATGTTCGTTAGACCTTTGGCGATATATTCACCTTATTCATTTTTGCTAGAAAAACGGATATTTTCTTTCACATTTCACTACAAATATATGATTATCGGAAACAGAATGGAATTGTGTTACTAACAATACCTCCTTACACATCTCACATAGGCTGCAGCCTCTGGATCTAACTTTTTATGGTACACTGAAAACATCATTCAATCTCAATGTGATATTCATCTGCTGCACGCTGAAAGGATCACTCCATATGATTTGGCAGAGCTGTTCCAAAAAGCCTATAGCCGAGTTGCATCCATCGAAAAGGCACAATCAGGTTTCCGCACCTCCGGAATACGGCCTTATGCAATATTCCTACCTACGCACTTATTTTTATTTGAAACGCTCAAAATTTGGTCAAGACAAGCAAAAAGGTTAACTTACAAAAGTTTAGAACGACCCAGGCGGGCTCCAACGAATCAATCGCGAACAATCAAATTAGAATCTACCTATAAGCAGATCTGCTCCTCATTCACACTACGCTTTAAAGTAAATTACGAAAAGCACTTAGATATCAAAGAAATCAAATAAATACCAACGCCGCGTTAAAGTGAGTCAACAAATAATTCACAGAAAATAATTAAACTATTTCCGACCTGGTAACTAAAATCCAGCCTGATGACAGACAGCTGTCAACAATGAGGAAGTGCCCTCCCAAGAGGTTAGCGCCGTCTATGCCGTAATTCGGCGAAGCGGTTACGTCACCAAGTAGCGTCGTGTCCACTTTCACAGGCGAAGGGTGGTTCGTGTTGCTGGGGCTTAAATCGTTTCAAACGCCGACTTCCAGCCTTTTCTTTCACCCACAAGTCAGATGGGAAAAACTACTACTGGAAGCCTAGTAGAAGAAAGATGCGCGTTACGAAACAGCACGTACACACAAAATGGTCGATAGAACCTACCTGTTCTTTGTACCAAAGACAGGCTTTCGAAAAGCTGTTTAACGAGCTTGAAGTTTACTCAGCGTATGCTTGAACAAATCTCGGAGTAAATTCCGTTTCCGACTTCCTTCACAGATTCACGTGGAAGGGAGCACAAAGATTGTAATCACAAATAAACGATACGTACGATTGAAATTTCAATTTACTAATCAACTGATCAAAAAAAATAAAGTCGATTAATGTTTAATTGCAATTAGATTTAATTACAATCAACTTCAATTGCATCGTACACTTGAATTTAATTGCAATTAAGTAATTTAGTTAATTAAATTTAATTGTCAATCGCAATTAAATATTTTAATGACAGCTATTAAAGAAAAAAGTCTCTAACAGCGTCATCATTGATCCATTGTAATTTTTTATGCATAATCTTTGAATTGATGTGCAAAATTACGGGATGAAATCATTTTTAGCCGGGCGATAGAGTGAAATGGAGAGTTACTGTAGGACTAAATAACAGCGTATGGTTTGCTGGAGTAATATTGAGAAACTTGAGGAAAGTCACGTGGGCCAAGCCTGGCCGTTTGATTACCACACAAATACAGGACGATCGGCAAATATTATGAATAACTTAAATGAATTTTTTCAATCGTAACACTTACCAACATGATAAGTTTACCAAAGAGGACTTTCTACCGGTCATTCACGATACTCTTGCAATCGAATTGGAAGGTGAAGAAAATCTAGGAGAAGTTTCCGGGTCAAGTTCCAAACCAATTAGACTTGATGAGAAGCCTCTTTGAATTTCAGGTGAAAACTTGAGCCCTATTACGGCACCAAAGAAAGAAACAGCCAAAACTCAACAAAGAAAAAAAAACAAAAGTCGGAAATTCTGACGAAATTCCAAACAGAGAAACTTTGGAAATATCAGAGGCTAAAAAAATGCAAGGCAAAAGAACTTGAAGGACCAATTGAATGGTGAGCAAAAGAAGAAACCGAATAACATGCGAAAGGCGAAGACCATCCTGAAACCTTCCACTAAAAATAAAACTAAGGTTGTTGAAAGGAAGACTTTCGAGGGGAGCGACTCAGATGAACAAATATCGGCCAGTGAACTATGCGATGACGATCAGCCTGACGATATTTAAAAATCCATGTAGATGCTGAAACAGCAGTACAACTAAATCAAATTTTAAACTCAAATGGATATAATATTATTTTACAAGTAGTGTGAATCTTTTAATCACTGCTAGAAATATATTTTCTTCCTCCTTCTTTAACAAAAAATTATATTAAGCGTCCCGATTCATTTGACGCATCACCAGTAAATTTAAAACGGACGAACGCGACACGTCGAATACAACGTCTTGTTCATAATCGGAATTTCCGGCATGAAGCATATAAAAGACAGCTGGATATCATGAAAGAATATCACATAGCCAGAAGTCGTGTGGTCGTGCTCGTCACCCGTTCTATTTAAAACGGTATGAGTTTGACGTGTAACTCGTAACTCACTTATGGAACGCGTTCCAAATGCAAAATAGATAAAATTGTCACGGGTGAAAAATTCATTTAAACTATTTTCGATATTGCCAGTCGCCCTGTATTTGTGTGGGAAACTTGTATTTGTGTTAGAGGTCATCTCGTAACGATCCCCGTCCCAGGATAGTTGGTCAGAGCGCGACGCACTCATTGCCGTGGAAGATTTCTCGGCGTGCACATCTATTGTTAGTGTGTGTTCACGATTTTTGTGCTTCTTTTCATGTGAATCTCTTGATCTAAACCTGAAACGGAATTTATTTACTCCGAGACGCGCTTAAGTGCACGTCAAGCAAAATCAAGCTCCTTATAAGCTGCTGTAAACCTGTTTCTGGCAACTTTGTGCGTATTTTCAGTCTGTAACGTGTATCTTACTTTACTATTTAGGCTTCTAGTGGTAGTCGTACTCCCTTTCTGACATTTGACAACGACCTTCGCGTGGTAAGAAAGCCATAAGCGGGGTCTAAGCTGCTAAAAGTCCTGGCATTGCGGTCCACCCCTCTCACGTATCGAGCAAAAACAGGAGACCCACGGACTGTAGGTTTGGCGACCCTTGATTTAAATGTTTACTGTCTGTATGCCACATTATCAAGTGTCTCAACTAAATACATAAAATCCATTGGTCATTCGATGACAAATTTAAAATCCATTGGGGAAGAGCAAGAAGCTTTTCTCGTTTAAGTATCTTGTAACTATTTTCATCATTCAGAAACATTAGTCCCATTAAGTCTGAAGCAATGTGAATATGAATTGTTTTATAAATAGAACCTATTCTAATTTCGTCAACGTCCTACAAAAACGATTTTCGTTTATAGCTCTGAATTCTCCCAAAGGTGAACGTCACAGAGATAACTTCCATCGCGTTTCCGTAATGAATAAATATGTAATAAATAATAGGGTTATTCCTGACGCGAATCGATTGTGTCGATAAAACAAATGCATGACGGCAATAACTCATCATCTGCTTTATTAGCGAAGCGAAAAATCAATAAAAATAATTCGAAACTAAAAAGGCCGCCTGCACTCTGCCGTAGCTAGACTTCCGTGCAAACATTGTGTATGCAACCACGAATTTATCAACGATATGCGGTCTCGTTGCATATCATCGATGAATAAATACTCAAGCACTGGGTATGAATATCAACGGACCTAACCCATATTGCTGTTAACCTGCTTCCGGTCACGGATTAATATTATAGCATCGACGATATAAAATTGCCTATACATGCTGGAGAAGCGAATACTCTTAGAACTGATTTAGAATGATTTCGTTTCTGAACATTGTAATTCGATGGCCAGAAACTGTTGTAGTCAGTAGAATACAAGACTTTCCGAAATGGTGTCGAATTGTTCGGGCTCCTCCGGTATACCAGCGAACTCATAAAGTATAGGTAATGAGCGGTTCCGTAAGTTTCACAATCTTGCGGCGCTTGAATATCTCACGGGAAAATCCTGGATATTATTAACAAACCGCACCAATAAAGATACTTCTTGCGAACGTTATTACAGCGTATTACGACGTCGGGCAGCAAGTACACTAGAACTTCTAATTATGTTTCATAATCTTTCCTGATGAAGCACGTAATTTAATTTCCCACTTTTTAACCCGGATTAATTTTCCACGTTAAGTTCTCGCATTTCTAAAATTAGTAAATTAAGGAGACACCGGAAAATCATAATTCAGGGACTGGTACACCTTCAGATGGAAAAAATTCAATTAAAAATAAGACGAAATTAATTAGTTGAGAAAATAAAATAAAAAGAAAAGATAAGAAATCACCGTAATTACCCAACACGTCGATGTTGCATGAAGAGGACACCTTGAAAGGTGCTTGCCGACTTTAAATGCATCACCATTGCCCACCTGTTCCAAGATGAACTCGTTGATCCAACTCAAGAAGTTCTTCACTTATTTCCACCTTCCACCTTGTGCTCGTGGCGCTTTTTTTATTGCGGAAAGAAGTTATTTCTGAAATACCAAGAGATGGCGCCGTGATCAAATATTTGCTTGAAATTTATCGTATTTGTTTTAAAGTCGTTTTTCAAAGCTAGGCCGCTTCTTGAAAATCTATGTATTGTGGAAAACGGAAAATAATTTCTACGTTTTCTGTAAAAGTTTCCAAGAAAGTGAAACTATAGACTAAGAGATGGCGCTACGAGGATGTACATACGTGTATGACGAAGAAGATGGCGTTGCGGACGATCGAAGCGAGGACTATTCCATTTAAAATGCAAACGAAAATTATTTTCACACTTTCGGTGGCGGTCGATTCTAGCCTAGTGGAGGTTAAGAGATGGCGCCACAATCAAATAGCTACATCGTTAGTTGAAAAAGACGCCCAATTTGTTTTAAAATCGTTCGTGCTCATAAAAATCAACGTTTGCTTGAAAAAACAAATAATTCTTGCGTTTTCCCAAAATATTTACAAGAACTTTAAATTATAAGAAGAAAATTCCAGTCATGACTAAGAGATGGCGCTGCGGTAGAAGTTTACGCTCCATCAAGAAACGAGCAGTTCATTAAAAATTGCACACAGAAATTATTTCCACATTTCCGGTTCGACTCTGCGGTGGCCATCGATTCCAGTCGAGGCTAAGAGATGGCGCCGCGATCAAATATTTGCACGCGGTTCATCGTTCGTTGGAAAAGATGACGTCTGAATGTCCTGTTTTTTTTTAATCGTTCTCGAAAGCGACGCCACTTAGTTGAAAATCGATGTTTCGCTATGTTTTCCAAAACTCTGCAAGAAAGTGCATTTATAAGAATAAAATTCCAGTCATGGCTAAGAGATGGCGCTCGATAGTTTAATGAGAAAAAAATCGACCGTGTGATGGTGATCGATTCCATTCGAGGCTAAGAGATGGCGCCACTATCAAATATCTGCGTGAGGTTCAACTTTCGTCGAGTTCGAATGCCCCGTTTGGTTTAAAATTATTTTCCAAACTAAATTGAAAGTAAAGGCAACCCGCTTACTCGATTAGTAATAAGTAAAGGCAACCCGCTTACTTGATTTAAAAAAAAATATTAAATTTTTTTAATAATTTTTTATTTAGATATGGGTTGTGATACACGGTTGAAACGAGAAAAAAAAATGCTATTTAATCGTACAAAAATTCAATATGGCGTCCATTTAAGATAAGAAAGTTGCTATCAATATCTTGACAGCCGCCATCTTGAATTTTATTTTGACTGTATTTTCAGCTGTATTTTATCAAACATAGTAACTTTTATACGAAACAATTTTTCATATTTTTATAATTGCGAAGTTATTGGACATTAAAGAAAATAGCGATTTTCAGTTTTTCTGCGATAATATCTGAACTATTCGGAATTTTCAAATTTTCTCAACGGAATCTGAATCAGCACATAAAACTGCAAAATATTGCCCATTTAACCAAATCTCTATCTTCACTAATAAGAAAGTTACCCATGGTAGCCTATTCAATCTGGGACACACTGTATATAGAATAAAAGAAAAATAGCAGGAGTCTACGTGAGGACCAATACAGTTCGTTCTAAATTAAAAAGGTCTAAACTGAAATATCCTGTGCAGTGATTCTATAAGGGCTCCGAGGCAATCGAGAGAAAGCACAATAATCGGAATTCGCAGGAGTCTAAGTTAGGACCGATACAATTAGTTCGAAATGAAAAGGGTCTTAATTGAAATATTCAAATTGTATTTTGAAGTGAAAATATGAAGTTCCCATGAGAATAAGGGTCCTAGACGAAGTTTAATCTAGAATAGAGGAAAAATAGCAAAATCATTCAGATTTCGCGGGGCTCTACCTTAGGACAGAGGACGCGATGCAACTGAACGCGCATGTGCGCATTTAGTTCATCCAACGTTCCTTCAGTCACTTTTGACATTCCTATTCGAACCTAACCTTAATTTAATTAATGAAAACATCCAAAGCAATAAAAACGTTTTATAAAAAGAAAAATTAACGCAGATGCGTAAATTGATCACGAACTCTAAGAATAATAAATGCGTGACTAACGTTAAACAACATTTCCGGCATGTTATTTATGTCACAATTGATTGACAATAGGTATGAAGTATGAACGCCTACTCTAACTCGTTTTTATTTTGATCAGTGGGGTTACATCAGTTAATAATTTCTTAACGTCAATTTTTCTCCATGTAAGTACCGTTTCTCTTTCTTTATTTTCTTAATCGATCGATCGTCTTTTGTTTTGCTTTTCCTCGTTTGATTTCTCTAGTTTTCTTCATCGTTTGTTTGTATTTTGTTATTAATGATACGAATTAGTTAATAATTCTTTAATGCCAACTCTTCTTCATACATATACTGTTTTCTTTGCTTTCTTAATACTCTTCATCATCCTTTATTTTCTTTATCGATCGATCGCCTTTTGTTTTGCTTTTATTTGATTGATTCCAGTGACTTTCTTTAGTTTTTTTATCGTTTGGTTGTCAACAATATAAATAAATAATTCCTTAATTTTGTATGCGTTCCTTCGTTTCTTCATTTTTTCATCGTCCTTTATTTTCTTCATCGATCGATCGTCTTTTGTTTCGCTTTTCCTCGATTGATTCAGGTCACTTTCTTTTCACCTTTTCTTCATCGATTGTTTGTCTTTTGTTATTAAGGATATGAATTTGTAAATAATTCTTTAATGTCGACCTTTCTTCATATATCGTTTTCCTTGCTTTCTTCATTATCCTTTATTTTCTTCATTGAACGACCGCCTTCTGTTTTGCTTTTCCTAGATTGACTCAACGACCGGAGTCAGTTTCTTTCGTTTTCTTCGTCGATTGTTTGCACCTAATTTATTATTAGTAATAATGTATTCTTAAAAAGTCGACCCTGTGATGGTGATCGATTCCATTCGAGGCTAAGAGGTGGCGCCACTATCAAATATCTGCGTGAGGTTCAACTTTCGTCGAGTTCGAATGCCCCGTTTGGTTTAAAATTATTTTCCAAAGCGAGGAATTGTACCACGGAGGAGACCGCCAGGCAGCTCCCGGTTAAAGGAAACGTCCGGAATAAAAGGGGAAAAGAAGGAAAGCCTAGAATTGATAGGCGCACAACGGTTGCTTTGTGAAACCTACCTGACTTTATCCAAAGGTCAGACTTGAGCAGGTCCAGATGAAAGCTTTTTAGTGTTCGATGCGTACAAACAATTTCCGGAGGATAAACTCCGTTCCCTTTTCACTTTAAGCAAACAGTTAACAGTTTAGTAAAGTCCACAAACAAAGCGGAAAAACGCACAGCATGGAGTGGAGGCAATGCAAACCTGAGACAATACTCAGGTAAAGAGGTTGCCAAATCCATATCGACCAATCGCAAAATTCTGTGACAACATGATAATTTCGACCGGGATGCCACAAGGTCACCTACCGTTTTGGCAATCATCTAAGAACTTTCTATAATGTAATCGTTATTGTCTCCAAATAATTTCAGTCGTGGCTTAAAACGCTAATGAAGATGATGTTGAGTGGACCAGACAGACCTGAAGTCCAAATCGATATGGTTAGTGGATCGTAATGTACCCGGTCCTGATGAAGTTGGTAAAATATACATGTTAACGAGTAGAATTCCTATAAACAGAGTTGGGTCAACGGATCAGTTTCTTCTTGTTTACAATCCTAAGTAAATTTTTGTCAAAAATTAAAAATAATCATATTTTCGCTTATTATCAAAGATAAACGTAAATGACAAATCCAATACGATCGCGCCAATAATTTTGCTAACTGCAGAGAGTGCACATCGTTTTGCTGTAGGCTTTTGAGGCATAGTTGTGATTTCATCAGACTGGAATGTTTGGTTTAATGTTAAACGGAAGTTATTAATTAGCCCGTGATCTCGCAGAGGCAATCTAAGCAACTTCTATGCTCATCGAAGCCTGATTTCTACACATAAATCAAGTGTTTTATTGTCCGCGAATTCTGTGCGCAGTTTAGGACGTAACGTGTGTTTTCTTTTGCTATTTACGCTTTTATCCGTCGTTTTATTTGGCGCCCATCTTCGCTGACTTATTTGGATGCCGCTGTAGGAAATTCTTGCGGCACCGGCGAGCTCCTCCTCTAACTTTCGAACTTGACTCCGACAACTCGACGAAAGAGGGAAACACTACACACGGGGACGCAAGATGTCATATTAACGCTGCCCCCTTTGACCATGGAACCCGGACGATTATCTCGACACTAGGTCAACTGGTGCACTGCATGGACATCAACCCCGCGGGTGCAGAGAAAGTCATGACGTACGGCGTCCTGCAGGGCTCAGTCCTAGGACCGACCCTGTGGAATGTCCTGTACAAGAACCTATTGCAGGTGCAGATGGGGCAGGGGATTTGCCCCCATTGCCTACGCAGACGACCTGGCGATTATCATCACTGCCGAAATTCCTGCTCTATTAGAGGAAAGAGCAAAATATGCTACGTCCAAGACCAAAAGCTGGCTAATAGAGCACGATCTAGAATTAGCCACTAGCAAAACTGATGTGATTATCTTGGTAGGGCCGAGGAGACCCCCCATCGCTGACGATTGAGTAACTGGCAAACCCGAAATAAAGTATCTGGGCGTATACCTCGACAGAGACCTCAGAATGACCACCCACGTTAAGAAAACATGTGAGAAAGCTAACAAGACCTTAATGGCGCTCTCCAGCGTCATGCCAAACATCGGAGGTCCTCGATCTAAAAATAGGAAAGTCCTAGCAGGGGTCCATCTTTTTTGCGGCGCCAATATGGTTCCCAGCACTATAATATATACACTACGATGGTCTTCTCGAGTCCACAACAAGACAGAAATATGGGGGAGAAATGCTTCCAGTTACCACTATGTGAGCAACATCAAGATGGTGGGCCAAAATCAGCTTACGGCACCATAGAGATGCGTATATAGCGATGATTTTGAAGGGAATCGTCAGGTGGCCTCCGGTTACCAAAACTCCTATTAAGCATCTGGAATGGGGGGGTCGACAGAAGATGAAATAAAAATAATAAAACCTAGATAAAATGAACAACACCGACCGACGCACAACGTCATACCTACAACATACCTGCTGTAAATTCGACGGATAAGCTGGGAGAAGCCTAAAAGAAGACCGCAAGCAGTTAACAACCGGACAATACATCTGTTTACTTTTTCACTCCAAAAGAAACACCGTTTAATGAAAAAAAATTACACAGGAGCGAGAACGCGGTCTGCATGCAAAGCGAACGGTCACAAGACTGGCGGAATTGGGTCGGCGTGCGACGTGAACGGTTCCCTCTTTCTCAATACAAAAGAAAAGGGGTTGCCCGGAATTGTTTAGTGTTCTAAGCGTCGTTTTTGGATCAGTGCAAGTTCCAAAGGTCAAACTGAGACGCAATTACACTCGCCAAGATACAGAGTGATCCGAAAGCTAGACATTATTTGCAACGGACTTTCTCAGCATAACAAGGTAGGTAGGTAACAGTGCTTTGCCTAGATCAAACCTAAGGTCAGCTGCTTATCCATTGAATCAGAATTATTTTTACGGAATCTTGTACTTTTCTTTTATGTTTACTTATCCATATTCGTTCGACTTCTTCTATATGACTTATTTAAGGCAAACTGCCTACTTCTGATATCAAAAACTTAAAACTGGCCGGTCTCTGGATATAAAGCGAATAATGTAGCTGCATGTTGCAGAAATATGCCAGAAAATTGCAAGGAATTAGAAAAACTGTTTAGGGGAATGCAGTCGTGAAATTGAATAAACTCGAACAATATTATTTTTAAAATGTATGACTTGCATCTACGTATAACGAAAAGGAAACGTTCGGGTCTCAAATTGAATTTTGCATTTTATTAACAATGACGAAAAGAATATAGAAAATTTTTCGGTTTAATAAATATATTTGTGTTGTTAAGAGTCATATGATATGTTCTTAGCTATGTCGATGTAACTGCAAAAAGTACAAACTTATTTTAGAAGCGGCAATCACGCAAACGTTCAATTATACTCTTCCTCGCATAGTTACGTCATCCTTACTGCATTCATTCGATTTCAGAAAAGTAAAGCACTAAAATAACACATTATTTAACACATACGTATATTGCTATCGTTAATATGTACATATACCTTCGAGAGGCATTTCTATTGGCAGTAAACGCAAGAATGTTCAATTAAAGTGAGTTGTTCAACAGTAATAATAATATGCGAATCGTTAAACAGTTGAATTTCACCTAATCAAATAAAACACCAGAAACGGCAGTAGACACTGGAACACTTTCAGTTTATCGCGGTTATCACTGGTAACGTTAGTGGAGTCTATGGTGGCTTCTAAGTTGCCGCGAGTGACTTCCTCTTGACACCTTCCGATGGTCTCTAAATCCAGCTCGCTCATTGGCCGGCCGTTGAATTCCAGCGGTGAAATGCAATAGTTTTTCGTCATAAAATCAAAGATGCTCCCGTTCGCAAATGGTCCACTTATAAGCGTATGAATATGGCAGTCACAGGGGAAATGATTTGATATCACAGAAAGCTTATCAACAGCGAACGTAGCGCAATCCGCTTTGGGTACTTCGAGCATGTGATTTCCTTGAAACTTCACCGAGTAAATATGTTGTTCCGGTAGGATGTGCATCTCTTGAATAGCGTCGATTTTATTATTTAGGAGGTTCAAACTACCTACGTGCGTTAAACCGGCGAAGGCGCCGCTCCGTACAACTCCCAAATCGGATTCCTGAATGGATAGAATGCCTACGTTCGTTAGACCCCTGAAAGTTCCCTCTATAAGGGAAGGCAAATCCATAAAGGCGAGTTTTAAGAAGCCCACCGTATCTAAGCCGTTGAACGCGTCGGGCTCTAATATTCGAACTCCGGAAGGAAAACTGAGGCGTTCCACATTCGTCAGGCCGCTGAAAGCGTTCATTTCTATCTTGACTATGGGGTTGTTGCTCAGGACCAGCAGCTTTAAGTTGGACGTCCCCGCGAAAGCGTAACCCTCCACTTTTTTAATTTTGTTGTGACTTAAATAAATTGCGGATACGTTCTGGAGCCCGGCGAATGCGAACTGTGCCACGGTTGCGAGTGGGGTTTGTTGAATGGAAATCTCTCTTAATCTCGGTAGGCCGCGGAATGCGAACGGCTTGATGATTGATATGTTGTTGCCGTCGAGAGAGAGCTTTTTTAGTGCTCGCAAGCCGGCGAACGCGTCGCTCCGGATGACGGGAAAGTGGTTTCTGGTTAGCGACAAGTGCTCGACGGTCGCCGGCAGCAGTTTCACTGGTATATCCGTCAATCCTCCTGAGTTACACAGCACCTGCCAACAAGTTGGGGATTAGTACAAAGATTTGCCTCAGAATTACATACGTCATGTTACTACGAGCCAACTTCACATTTCACACAACAAAAACATCTTTACGCGCATTCTACCATTTTTTTATTTGTGTATTACTGTGCTTAATATTACGAACAATTTAATTCTGCTCACACCAATCCTTCGCATAAAACCAGATGTATACATTATTTTCGTTAATAAGTAATAAAAAAATGATCCTCAATACTGATACTGTTGCGGTAGATTTTTGATGATTACGGGACGTAGACAAATTAAACAATACATTTATTCAAAGTAATAGACTTACATAGTTCACATTACACAAGGTTACAAGAGGAGGAGACAAGAACACTTGAATGTTTTACAAATGAAATTAGCAAGTATTTGTAAAGTTTGATTTTAGAAAGCTCTACCAAGAGAGCTTCTGCAATTTGTGGATGATTTATCGTGTAGCTGGAATTTTCACCTTTCGTGGTCTAAACCAGTGATTCTCAACCGCTGTTGAAATGTTAAACAGTAAATATAAGAAAAATTCAAAATTTCTAAATTTTTTTAGCTCTTGTAAAGCAGTCTCAGTCTTTATGGACCGATCCCTTCTGATATCGAATCATTAACAACAAACAGGTGACCTATATTGGACGTGTGTGACAACAAATGTGCTAAAAACTATTCTTATTGATGAAAGTGCCTGGCGTTTGAAGATTTGAAAACAGTAATTCAATGCAATGGGTGTAAATTATATTTTCATTTCACGTGCAGCGGAATACAAGACTTGATGGGAATTCGTACAAAAAAGAGAACCTCGAAATGTGTGTAAAATGTCAGTCAAGTCGAAAAAATAGTGTTACTGAAAACGATGCGCAAACTTGCTCTACTTCCAGAGTACTTAAAGTTTAGTTTAGTTTAGTATGTTTATTCAATATATCAGTGATGTAGAAAAATATAAGTTTGAACATGAAGAAAACATTAAAATACAAAAAAAACAAATAACAATGATAATAATAATACATAGGACACAAAAGTGAAAAAGTTCCTAAAAATATGTATAAAGGAAGTGATTGACGTCAACCTGTGAGGAATTCATCTATTGAGTAAATACATTATTAGTGAGATAAACCTTCAATTTCTTAGCGAAGCGTTTACGAATATTTTCACTGGAAATGTCGGAAGGCAATTTACTAAAGATTTTAAAGCTAAAATTTAGAAAACATTTCTCATATAGTGCTGATTGTGGTACTGTTAATCTTATTTCGTCTTTGCTGCGTGATGGATAATCATGTATCATTGAACCAACTAAGTTACTACTCCTGTATCGATAATCAAAAGCATGTATACAACTTTCAAGAATGAACAAGTTCCCAGTTCACATCCTGCAACACATTAGCAAATTTCATTAGGTTTGTGGTTGAAAAGTTTCTAGTAAAAAATTTGGTGGTATTCTGAATACAGTTTATGTCTTCAATTTTAACAGTTTGCAAGTTGTGATCTGAGAAATCTATTATGACATTATCAACTGAAAATTTATTTGAAAATGTAAAATTTAGAAAAAAGTTATCTATACACGTTTCCACTAATTATTATTTTCTTGTTGCGGTAAAAAGTCATTTCATTTAATAAACTATCCATACATTCAAGAAACTGATCGATATCATGCTGTGGAGTTCTGTATATATCTATGATACTGATTTCACCAACACATACAGCACAGCATTCAAAGAATATTTCATTAGAGTACTTGGAACAATCAATAGCTTTAAATTGCAAATTGTTTTTAATAAAAATAGCTGTGCCACCGCGTTTCCTATTACATCGAGTAAAATAAGTAGCTAAAGTAAATCCGTTGATATTAATAGATTCAAGTTCATACTCACAAAGCCAGTGTTCATCCACACAAATGACGTCAACGTTCCGGTTCGAAAGAAAAAGTTCTAAATTAAGGGTTTTCTTGCTAAGTCCCTGTATGTTTACATGACATATACAAAGTGCACAAGACGAATTGACTCTAGATATACTCGTAGATGTACCTTTAAGAAATATGGAAATGGAAATGGAAATATTAAAAATGTTTAAGATGATTAACGACCAGTACAAAGTAATATTAAATATGACAGAGCAACTAAGCATAGCGAATATAGAATTAAAAGAAGAAATTAAAACTTTAAAAGTCTATTACTGCAACAAAAGATGAAACAAAAAGTGATAGAAATGCACGAATATCATATACTGAAGTAATGAAAAGAAATAATCCAAAAATTTTATGAATGCACTTGACATTTGAATCATCCGGAACTGTAAGCGTGTTCCTTGACATTTCCGAACGATTCATACTTATATAATTGTTTACAAAAAGCTTTGGTTGATTGATTATTGCAGCTGTGAATTCTTTGCATTGGCGTTCTCCTTGTCCTCGTTACAATATCTAGTATTCTTGTGCAAAATGATACGACTGACGACATGCAAGGAAAATGGAAAGTTTTCGTAAATATGTAAAGAAAAATTAAAAGCTGCGGAAATATAATTTTAGAAATGAATTGAGAAGAATTTAACAACAAGAATATCTAGATTCTATAATTGGTGTTAACGGTACCTACACATATTATTGTTGGTGATTTTAATTTTGATCTTTTAAAAAATAGGATCTATCGCGGAAGTAAATGCTTAAATATTTTATCTCAGTTTGGTTTGTATCAAATTGTAAATATACCAACAAGAATAACGCAAAATTCTTCAACGTTGATTGATTATATAATAACAAATGATAAATATTTGAAACATAGTGTACATTATACGGCTAAAATTAGTGATCACTGCATTTTGTCAGTTAAAGTTAAAAATGACAACAAAATCAAGAAGGAAACGATAAAATACGGATCTTTTAAACAATATACAAAAGAAAAATTTCAAAATTATTTACAAGCATCATCAAATTGGAACAGTAGTATAAATAATGTAATTCTAATACACTAATTGCAAAAATTTCCAACACAATTAATGCAATGTGCCCTATAAAACAGAAAACAATCAATAGACCACAAAATAAATAGATAACTAAACCAATTCTGGATAAAAAGAAAGAAAGAGAGTTTTTACAAAGTCTGAAGATTTATGGAAAGATTATAAATTACTAAGAAATGAAATTGTTTCCATGACACGCGTACAGAAAGATAATTATTTCAGTTTCTGTCTAAGAAGACAGAAACGTTGGAAATGTAACTCTGCTTTGGTAAATTTAAATAAAATTATTTCACGAAAGAATTTCACGCTTTAATAATTGTTAATATAAACAATCCCGGGCGATAAGCGGCCCCAGCGACAAACTTTAACCAAAATACTAACTCTCTACGATAAGTGGCCATTAAGATACATTAAGGGTCGAGGTATCCATCCCCTATTAAAGTTATTCGACGAATAACTTGATTTTTCTGAATTGTGGATTGATTTTTTTATGAATTGTGTCCATGGTAGTATATGTCTAGTAACTATTAGCCAATTTATTAAGAGATGGATATCTCCGCCCTAAAGTAAATAAACCACGCGATAAAGGCCCTGAGCGACTGAAAACCTTACCCACGCAAGGTTGTTACGGATGAAAAATTTATTTGAATCATTTTCGGTATTGCCAGTCACCCTGTACTGTGTGGTAACACGAAAGGTCCGTTTGTGCCTACGTGCTCTTCTTCACGTTTCAACATATTGCATCAGAAAACAAAAGCCACTACCTACGCCTCACGGTAATAATCTATCTCCCTTTTACCCCGCTGTAAGTCGACTGTCTTCTTTTATCAACCCCCGTCTTTAACTCGCCCGTCGATCTTGATGCGCGACGCAGTACGCAGTCCGTCAGATCTTAGACAGAATGCATTGGGTGCACATCGTTTGGTTTGTGTCTACTTTTGAAGAATTCTTCAGGCTGAAATTGCCTGTACGGTAAACAAGATGATACCGGAGTCTGAAATTGTCACCCCCTGCGTCTACAAGCATTGGCAATGCTTCTCGAAGTCTAATCCCGATCAAATTCTGGCAAGTGCTTTTGACCGTACCCATGCTTTTCTCTTCCTACTTAGGCTTTTCTACTACTACCCCCCCTGTCCATTCTACCCTTCGTGGTGATACCTGGGGCCAACCAGCCTTGAATAATCGCAAGGTCGTTTTCAAAAACGACGCGACAGTTACTTCGCTGCCATACTTCCCAGTCCGTTCGGACTTGAATTCGCCGAATGTGGCAACCTTACGGCGGGAGAGGTCGCTGGGAATAGCGACACGCCTTCTTGGCTTAACAGCCCCTCCGTCGAATTCGACTCTCGTTGGATACCGTCGTCGACTTGACAGCTGATGTGTACTGGAGCGGACGATGTTAATCTCAGATTGGATTTCATTTTGGATTTGCAATACTTCAAGTGATACGTTCATGTTACTTTTGAATTGAGCGACCTTTTGTTGAACGAGTTTAATTAATTAACTTTTGAAATTTATTTTTGACTTTGTAAACGAAAGTCGGATCCGAATTTTCGGGATATTTATTTGACAAATTCGTAGTATTACACTTTATTTAAATCTCTAGCCCCTTCTTTGTTTTGTTGTTACTCGTGCATCCTTACTTTCCACAAATAAAGTGTGCTGTACAATCCCTTTACTTTTGGGGTTACGTACGACCTATTTCCTAAAGTCTAGCCGATCGGGAGGTGATTTTAATTTACCCATCTCTACATTTGCAATTAGATAGATAGCAAGGTAGCGAAGTCGATCCATAAATACCTCGCAATCCTTTGAGGGTAGGCGACTTAAGTCACTCCGGTGACCTAAATGAGCGGGACCAAAAGGGGGACTCGCACAGATGCCGTCATTTCGCAGTTGGGTTTTGAAAATATAAACAATACGGTTCCGTATAGATTCAAAAAATTGATGAATGTTCACCGAGTCATTTTCGCGTTTCCAATTTTCATATTCACATTGATGTAATTTTTATAAAATGTTCACCGAACAAGTGTGAACGGAAGTGTCCCCTTTACTATTTTATTTTCAATATATGCAAAAATTATCTCAACCAGTTAATAAAAAGCGCTAATTACTTTTGAAACGGAGAGTAGGCTTTATTGAAAATTAATGCCATCAGCCAGACTAACATAGTTGTTAATGCGCATTATCTGAAATGCATTATTAAACAGAACATTGTACGGTACTTAATTAATATGGATTATTTCCTGATGTAATCGTGTAATAAATTTATATAACGTACCTACAATACTTTTAGATTTCGTGCTTGTGTGTTTATTCAGTAGAGGGTGAAGATGACGTTATCATTTTTTAGAATCTGTTTTCAATAATTTTATTAAATGTAAACACATTTTTACTTTGGTAGATCATCTATGGACTTGAACAACCACGATTATGACATCTTTCCATAGCCAATGCTACCGGAATATTAAATGAACGCATGATACTATGTTATATGATAACTGGTTCACGCCATTGTGATAACTGATTAAATTAAATTGAAACGCCTGCTCTAATTCGTTTTTATTTTGCTCAAATTTTGCAATTAAGGTAGGTCGGCAGTATCATTATGTTTTTTAGAGCTAAGACGGAGGCTGAAAATGGCGTGAATGGCAATAAAGAGAAGTAAGTATTCGCTGTATAAAAATGTTGAAATTTAATAAAAAAGAAGAAGAAAATCGGCATTGCTGCGAGCTCGGAAAATTTAAGAAAGGATACATCCATTATCCGAATATGCAAATGCGAACGCTAACTTATATTACCAGATATGTGCGGAACTTTACAGCAGCCGAGTTGAAATCCCGGTTTTATTTTTCTTTCGGACGTGCTTATAATTTTTATAGTTGCAATTTTATAGATATATATTTTCGACATACATTGTGCAAGGTAGTTTCGAGAATTTATTATTTCGCATTAGTACTTCGGGTCGAATCAATCTTTTCGCCCGCCGTGGAAAGCAGCTGAAATGGCTGGAGAATTATTGCCGCGATCGATTATAAACTGCTTTAAATTATACGTACATTTTTGCTCTTTTGCTAAGTTTTTGATTTATTCCACGATTTAAGCGTTTAATTCGATTGTTAAGTTTATCTGTTCTCTAAATGTCCAAATTATCTAATTATATCATCGAAAATACGACGTAGTATTTTGAATTCATCATTAAGATAATTTTGGATATTCCTGAATTTCAAGAGCAAAGATATTTCCATGGTATTATGTCAAATTTATTCACAATTTAAGCCATATTATCAAGAAAACCAATCTTTAATTTGCTGTGCTTTGCTTTCAGTAATTCCTTTCGCCATTACATGTTTATACGAGGGGAGTTTCTTATGTTATCTACCTAGCTATGAAAACAATATGCTATCGGGACGTCAAGTATCTGTGACATTTAATAGTGTCATCTTGAAGTTTGGTTCCAATTGCTAGGAGCGGCTAAATTTCACAAGAAATACCAGCGTTGCCAGGTTGTATATTTTTAAATATATATGCAACCTACGACCTTCTTCTTTATAAAATTTAATTGTAAATCTATTTTCTAGTCGAAACTAATTTTAAGTTTCGTTTTATTCTTGTGGAAACAATTTTCTTCACAATTACTTCTGTTGGATTAAAAAAAAACGCTGAAACTCATATTGTTTATTGAAATTGTAATAACAAATTAGATTACAAAATAAACATATAATTATATTTATCAGAAGTATTTAATTTTTAATGAGATGTTAGAACGAATGTTGAACTTTAATGAAATGTACATATGCGGTCAAAATAGTAGCAGTAGAACGCCAAGATAGTTAAAAAAATATCTTTCCCTTCGATTATTGAAAAGACTATTACCTTTATATGAGATAACGAAATTAATTTAATTGAAGCTGGTGTTATTTTACAAATAATTTAATTCTTTAAAGAGTTGTACAATATTTTTTGAGAATTTAGTGCCACTGCTATTATTTTGACCACCTTGGTACCTACATACAGTATGTCCGTCTGACAATGAGACATAGGATTTAACATGGGAAAACAGAAATTGTTTTATATTATCTCCTGAGTAGATATATATGAAATTCTGGGTTATAATCGGAAAGATTATTGCATTCAAAGTGTTTTGATACTAAATGTGTGCAATTTTAGTTGTTAATTATTTAGAAATTAAGAAAAAATGTTATTATTTTTTTTTCGTACAAGATTAGTAGGTATTTAACGAAGAGCTTTTAAACGGATCTCGTGGCCGAAGTAATTTGTTCATTCTTCACAACCTTTTATTTAAATATTTTCAGATTTGAAATCGCTTAACTCTTAAACTAGTTTATTTTTTTATTTATAAGTTTCATTAGAATATTAATTATGTTCCATTTATGTTTATTTTTTCGTTTGCAAAATTTTATTATGTTACATAATTAATATTAAAATGAAACTTATAAATAAAATAATAAACTAGTTTAAGAGTTTAGGTAAGTGATTTCAAATCTGAAAAAATATTTAAAAAAAAAGAAAAAAAAAATGTCCTCATTCGGATTTGAACTCGTGACCTTACGGTTGTGAAAAATGAACAAACTAGCTCAGCCACGAGACCCGTTTAAAAACTCTGGGTTAAATACCTACTAATATAGGCTGAAATCGAACGCGATTGGTGCGGACGGCATTAATCTGAAGATGTTAAAACTTGTATATCCTTACTCCAAAGCAGCCCTCTTACATATTATCAACTTTTCAATACTCAACGCGGCAATACCTGCCTCCTGGAAAACCTCTCTAATTATGCCCATCCCTAAAGTTGCCGTGGCTGTAGATCCTGCACAATTACGTCCAATCAGTGTCCTACCAACGGCCTCCGAAGCTGCTAGAAATAGTAATGTGTAATGCCTTGAAAGAGTATTTGGAAATAAACCAAATTTTGCCTGATATCCAGTCCGGGTTTCGCAGCAGACACAGTACTAGTACAGCATTAATCAAAATATGCAATAACCTTGTGAAAGCGATTGATGAAGGATTAGTGACAGTATTGGTATTAATTGATTTTAGTAAAGCCTTTGATGCAATAAACCATGAAATGCTCCTTGCCAAATTACATCATTACGGGCTAAATGGAATTATAATGGCGTGGTTCTCCGACTATCTTGCAAATCGCCAACAGACTACTGTCTTAAACGATAAAACTTCAGAGACCAGAACGGTTGTGTGCGGAGTCCCTCAAGGAAGTATACTAGGGCCTATACTTTTCTTCTTGTTTGTTGCCGACCTCCCTCTCCATTTAACGCCAGATTGTAAGATTCACCAATATGCCGATGACACACAAATATACGCAAGCGGAATCCCAGAAGAGACCGATGCATTAATTGACAAAATCAACACCAATTTGGATAACTGTAGCAATAATAATTGGTACTAGGTCGTCGATTTCTAAATCTAATGCACACAAAACTCATAACATTACTTTAAATAACGTTCCTGTGCAAATCGTTGATAATGTTAAGAACTTAGGGGTAACCCTTGACCAGGAATTGACATTT